>JARQOD010000004.1:556952383-557035922 GCA_033576555.1 Oophaga sylvatica | reverse complement strand
TCCAGGATATTTGGTCCTTACCCCAAAAAAACCGGCCTCGGGGTCGCTTCATCTGGCTGGTTAACAAAAATGGGGGGACCCCACGCCAATTTTTTTCGAGGGGATCCCCTTTTTTTGTTACACCCAAAAGATAGCAGACTGCTGTGGCCTGGTATTATCAGGCTGGCAAGGTCCATGGATCTTGGCTCCTTAACAGCCTGAAAATCCAGGCCTCAGCGGTTCTGCTTCATCTGGCTGGTTAACAAAAATAGGGGGGACCCCACGCCAATTTTTTTCGAGGGGATCCCCTATTTTTGTTAATCAGCCAAGATAGGGCAGACTGCTGTGGCCTGGTTTATCAGGCGGCAAGGTCCATGGTCTTGGCCCTTAACGCCTGAAAATCCGGCCTCAGGGGTCTGCTTCATCTGGCTGGTTAACAAAAATAGGGGGGACCCCACGCCAATTTTTTCGAGGGGATCCCCTATTTTGTTAATCAGCCAAATATGCAGACTGCTGTGGCCTAGTTTTATCGACTGGCAAGGTCCATGGATCTTGGCTCCTTAACAGCCTGAAAATCCAGGCCCAGCGGTCTGCTTCATCGGGCTGGTTAACAAAATAGGGGGGCCCCCACGCCTTTTTTTTTTTTCGAAGGGAAACCCCTATTTTTGTTAATCATTCCCTCTGACGTAAATGATTGTGTCCCTGGCTGACCTGAAGTGAAAGTGGAAAGCAATCAATTAAGCTTTCCACTTAAAGGGGCCCGTCTCACATAGCGATATCGCTACCCGAGATCGCTGCTGAGTCCTAGTTTTGTGACGCGCAGCGGCTCACCAGCGATATCGCTGTGTGTGACATTCAGCGACGATCAGCCCCCCTGCCGGGTATCGCTGATCGTCGCTGAAATGTCAGGACCTTTTTTTGATCGCTGGTTTCCCGCTGACAGGCACGCATCGCTGCGTGTGACAGGCGGGAGACCAGCGATCCGCTGGTAACCAAGGTACACAGCGGGTTTCCAGGCGCGGGGCTGTGCCTAGAAACCCGCTGTGTACCTTGGATACCAGCGCCCTGATGCAGGGAGCTGGTATCCAAGGTACACAGCGGGTTTCCAAGCGCTGCGCGGTGCCTGGAAACCCGCTGTGTACCTTGGTTACCAGCGGATCGCTGGTCTCCCGCCTGTCACACGCAGCGATGCGTGCCTGTCAGAGGGAAACCAGCGATCAAAAAAAGGTCCTGACATTTCTGCGACGATCAGCGATACCCGGCAGGGGGGCTGATCGTCGCTGAATGTCACACACAGCGATATCGCTGGTGAGCTCGCTGCTGCGTCACAAAACTTGTGACTCAGCAGCGATCTCGGTAGCGATATCGCTATGTGAGACGGGCCCTTAAGCGATGTTACCCGCAGTGTCGCTGTCCCAGATCGCTGCCTGAGCTGCCTGTTTGGCAGCTCAGCAGCGATCATGTAGCGATACACCAGCGATCCTGACAAGTGCATATCGTTGTCGGGATCGCTGGTGTATCGTTATGTGACACCCAGCCTTTACTCTCCTGTCAGGCAGGAGAGGAACTCATTCATTTGGGGTTTACTGTGAGGCTGCAGCATTAGCTGCGGTCCCTGCAGTAAACATTAACCCTTTCTGAAGGATTACACCGTGGGACCTCACTGTGCATGGGATAGGTAAGAATAATTTTGCTTTTTTATTTTATTTTTATTACAGGAAATGGTTTTTGCAGTAAAATAAAATATGGTCAAAAACTGTGTCTTTATTTCATTAAAATGATTTTTAATTAAAGTGTGTGTGTTTTATTTTTATTTCATGCAATAGGATTAATAATTGATAGTTGTCTAATTGACAGCTCTCAATTATTAACCTGGCTTAAGGTCACCTTTCAATAGCAAGGTGGCTTTAACCCCATATTAACCCATTCGCCACCGCTACAGGGCAATGGGAATAGACGGGCAAAGTGCCAGAAAGGGCGAATCTAATTATAGATTTGTCTTTCCTGGGGTGTCTGGGGGCAGATGTTAGTAGCCGGGGGGGGGCAAAAATAATGGTCCCTCTCTGGGCTATTATTATCTGCCCCCACTCACTGGCTTTGTCTGTCTGGTTGCGAAAATAGGGCGGGAGCCCACGCATTTTTTTCAGCAATTTTACACCTCATATATATATATACATGTCATTGAATTTGTGACACATATATATATATATATTTATATTTGTAGTTCATACACTTCTACATAGTATAATAGCCGCTAATTCAATTGCCGGCTTTTGTGAAAATGCAGAACCCGACATGAAATGACACTTGGTGTACATAGGGTTAACCATGTCTTTTCATGTCCTTTGCTATCTAATTTGCACAAACAATTAAATCAGACTATGTGTGCAAAATTTCACACCTGTAGGGGTTAATTAAAGGTGTAAATTCGTAGCAAAAAAGTCCGTTTTTTTTACAACGAATTTACACCTTTAATTAACCCCTACAGGTGTGAAATTTTGCACACATAGACTGATTTAATTGTTTGTGCAAATTAGATAGCAAAGGACATGAAAAGACATGGTTAACCCTATGTACACCAAGTGTCATTTCATGTCGGGTGCTTCTGTCTTTTCACTGAAGCCGGCTTTACCCGGCAATTGAATTAGAGGATATTTTACTATGTAGAAGTGTATAAACTATACATATATGTATATATATATATGTCACAATGACATGTATATATATATATATGTATTCTATGTGTGTATATTTAGTGTTTACAAGGAAAGAATGGGGTTTTTTTAGTTGCGATATTTTGTTCCCATAGACTTACATGGGACTTCCGGTATCGGTATCGGGTATCGCCGATATTTTAGTGATATCGGCGATACCTTTCCGATTCCGATACTTTAGGATATCGGAAAGTATCGCTCAACTCTACCCACGTCATAATTACGTTCAGTAGGAGAAAATTTTCGAGAGAAAAAGGCACAAGGGTTACTTTTAGAGGTCTCTGGATCTTTTTGGGACAAAACGGCACCTGCCCCAATTTCAGAGGCATCAACCTCCACCTGAAATGGCAGAGAAACATCAGGCTGCCGTAGAACAGGAGCAGAAGTGAATCTCTGCTTAAGTTCCTGAAATGCAGAGACTGCCTCAGGAGGCCAATTCACCACATCAGAACCCTTTTTGGTCAAATCAGTTAATGGTTTAACAATAACCGAGAAATTACCAAGAAATTTACGATAAAAATTGGCAAAACCCAAGAATCTTTGAAGAGCCTTTAATGAAGTAGGTTGGACCCAATCACAGATGGCCTGAACCTTGACCGGGTCCATTTCAATAACAGATGGGGACAAAATGAATCCCAGAAATGAGATCCTCTGTACGCCAAAAAGACACTTTGATCCCTTCACATACAGAGCATTCTCTCTCAAAATCTGGAATACAGTTCGAACATGTTTCACATGAGTGTCCCAGTCATTGGAAAAAATTAAGATATCATCCAAATAAACAATCAGAAATTTATCCACAAAATCCCTGAAAATGTCATTCATGAAGGACTGGAAGACAGAAGGAGCATTAGTGAGCCCAAAGGGCATCACAAGGTACTCAAAATGCCCCTCCGGGGTATTGAATGCCGTCTTCCATTCATCCCCGTGCTTAATGCGAATAAGGTTATATGCCCCCCTGAGGTCAAGCTTGGTAAACCAAGTAGCGTTTTTCACCCTGGAAAACAGGTCAGAAATCAAGGGTAACGGGTATTGATATTTCACAGTAATATTGTTCAAAAGACGATAATCAATACACGGCCTTAATGAACCATCCTTTTTGGCCACAAAGAAAAAAACGGCACCTAAGGGTGAAGAGGATGGTCTGATATGACCTTTCTCCAATGACTCCTTGATATAAGACCGCATAGCGTCATGTTCAGGTACAGACAAGTTAAAAAGGCGACCTTTAGGGAATTTACTACCAGGCACTAATTCAATAGCGCAGTCATAGCTCCTATGAGGAGGCAAGGATGCAGATTTACTTTCGCTAAACACATCAGAAAAATCAATCAAAAAGTCAGGAACATCCTGAGCCTGGGTGGAGGCAGAAAAAACAGGAGTGTTGGTATTAACACATTGGCAGCCCCTACTGGTTACAGACACAGATTTCCAATCCAAAACAGGATTATGAGACTGTAACCAAGGGAAACCCAGTACGATAATATCATGCAGATTATACAGAACCAAAAATTTGCAGCACTCTTGATGATCAGGTTCAACCCTCATTATAACCTGAGTAGAGAACTGAGGTTTATTCTCAGCCAAAGGGGTAGAATCGATCCCCAGAAGGGGAATAGACTTCTGTAGGGGTATCAAGGGAAACCCACAACGTTTAGCAAAATCATAATCCATCAGGTTAATAGCTGCTCCAGAATCAACGAAAGCCTGAGCAGAAAATGAGGACAGAGAGCATATCAGAGTGACAGTTAGTAAAAACTTAGTCTGAACACTACCCAAGACAACTGAGCGTGCAAAACGTCCTCCCCGCTTAGGGCAGACTGAAATAGCATGAGAGGCATCACCACAGTAGAAACATAACCCATTGCGCTTTCGAAACTCATGACGCCGTGCCCCAGACACCACTCTATCACACTGCATGGATTCAGAAGCAGGTTCACAAGGCAACACTATTCCACGTATACTTCTCCGCTCACGCAAACGTCTGTCAATTTGAATCGCTAATGACATAGAATCATTGAGACCAGAGGGTACAGGGAATCCCACTATAACATCCTTTACATTATCTGACAGCCCCTTCCGAAAAAGGGCCGCCAAAGCGTCGTCATTCCACTTGGTCAGGACTGCCCACCTACGGAATCTCTGACAGTATAACTCAGCGTCATCAAGCCCCTGATTTAATGCCAACAAGGCTTTTTCAGCTTGATCAGTGACATTAGGCTCATCGTACAATAACCCCAAAGCCTGAAAAAATGCATCAACATCACTCAAAACAGGATCCCCAGGTGTCAGGGAAAAAGCCCAATCCTGAGGATCGCCGCGCAGGAGAGAGATGACAATTTGAACCTGCTGCGCTGCGTTTCCTGAGGACTTAGATTTTAAGGCAAAAAACAATTTACAATTATTTTTGAAATTCTGAAACTTAGCTCGATCCCCTAAAAACAAATCTGGCATGGGAATCCTAGGTTCCACAACAGGCAACCTAGCAAGATAGATAGCAATACTCCGAACCTCAGTGGCAAGTTGATCCACACGGCCAGACAACTGTGCAAACTCCATTGAGAGAAAAAAAAATCCTCCCCAGCACCCAGAGATACAGAGGGAAAAAAAAAAAAAAATGCAACAAACAGAAAAATATCTGACAACTCTGACAACCTTTTTTTTTTTTTTCTTTCACAATATTTTTTCCCTTCTGTGAGTACCATACAATTTTCAATTTTTTGGGCCGGTGATACTGTTATATTTCGGTAGCTGAGGAGTGCAGGTAAAAAAGGCAATACACCAGAGCAGTTGGAATCTATGAGATTGCAGTACCCTGACTAACCACCACAACTAGAGGCAGCCGTGGAGCGTTCCTACGTTGGTCCTAGACGCCTCGTCACAGCCTGAGAAACTAACTACACCTAAAGATAGAAATAGGAAAGCTATCTGCCCCGGAGCAGAACCCAAAGATAATAGCAAGCCCCCAAACATGTAATGGCGGTTAGACAAGACGAAATACTGACACAGACTGAAAATAGTATGAGCAAACGTTGGGGCCCAAACTAACTAAATAGAAAAGGATAGGAAGGGTACTTACTGCAATCCCAAAAAAACCCTGAAAGCACCAACTCTACTAATTTCAAAAACACCTGAGATCACATGACCTCTACCACCTAAATTAGCTCTCTGGTGTAACAAAATCAAAACAGCAGCCACTGAAAAAACTGGAAAAAGCAAAAGTACAAACATCAGTGGCTGAACTAAACTGAGAGGGCAAAAGCCCCCTGAGGGGACCCAGAAGGCCCCCACAGAAGTGCAGGACAAAATGCAAAAATCAAGCACAGAAACAAAAAGAAGAAAATGTCTTATCTGTTAGAAGGAGATGCAGACACGACACAGCAGGCTACAAGGGAAACTGGAATCAAGGATTCAGACCAGAACAATTGTTCACCGGCAACCCTGATGGGAAGGTGACTCCCTTATATAAGACCAGTCAGTAACACCTGATTCCCAGTCCTCACAATCTTCACTGAACAGACCAGTACCGCTTGTAACCACCAGAGGGAGCCTCTGCTCAGAACTCATCTCAAGCCCATTCACAACAGCCTACTCCCTGCAAGACCCAGATCCAAGATGGCCACGGGGTCCTTCCGGGTCCTGCAGGGAGGCGGCTTCTCAGTGCCTGCTGAGAACAGGCGCTGAGAAGCCACCTGCACTGCCTGTCAGATCGCTGATCTGACTCAGTGCTCCGCAAACTGTCAGAGCAGCAATCTATCACTTTATAGTGATGTCTCACCCTGGGACATAGTAAAAAAAAAAATTAACATGTGTAAAAAAAAAAATCCTAAATAAAGTAAAAAAAAATATTCCCCTATAAATTAATTTCTATGTAAATAAAAAAAGAAAAAACAATAAAAGTACACATATTTAGTATCGCCGCGTCCGTAACGACCCGCCCTATAAAACTGTCCCACTAGTTAACCCCTTTAGTGAACCTCTTATAAAAAAACAAGGCAAAAAAACAATGCTTTATCATCATACCGCCGAACAAAAAGTGGAATAACACGCGATCAAAAAGACGGATATAAATAAACATGGTACTGCTGAAAACGTCATCTTGTCCCGCAAAAAACGAGCTGCAATACACCATCATCAGCGAAAAACTAAAAAAAATTATAGCTCACAGAATAAAGCATGCAAAAATAATTATTTTTTATATATAATTGTTTTTATTGCATAAAAGCACCAAAACATGACATAAATGAGGTATTGCTGTAATCATACTGACCCAACAAATAAAACCACTTTATCAATTTTACCATACGCGGAACGATTTAAACGTCCCCCCAAAAAAATTCATAAATTGCTGATTTTTGTTCATTCTGCCTCCCAAAAATCGTAATAAAAAGCGATTAAAAAACATCATGTGCCCAAAAATGGTACCAATAAAAACGTCAACTCGTCCCGCAAAAAATAAACCCTCACATGACTCTGTGCGCCAAAATATGGAAAAATTATAGCTCTCAAAATGTGGTGATGCAAAAACTATTTTTTTGCAATAAAAAGTGTATTTTAGTGAGTGACAGCTGCCAAACATAAAAACCCGCTATAAATAGTAAATCAAACCCCCCTTTATCACCCTCTTAGTTAGGAAAAAATAATACAATTTAATAAATGTATTTATTTCCATTTTTCCGTTAGGGTTGGGGCTAAAGTTAGGGTTGGGGTTGGGGCTAAAGTTAGGAATAGGGTTTGGGTTGGGATTAGGGTTAGGGTTGTGTTAGGGTTAGGTTTGTGGTTAGGGTTATGTTTAGGGTTGGGACTAGGGTTAGGGGTGTGTTGGGGTTAAGAAATGGGAGCTTTCCACAGTTAGGCAAATCAGGGGCTCTCCAAATGAGACATGGCGTGTGATCTCAATTCCAGCCAATTGAAAAAGTCAAACGGTGCTCCTTCCCTTCCGAGCTCTGGCATGCGCCCAAACTGTAGTTTACCCCCACATATGGGGTATCAGCGTACCCAGGATAAATTGCACAACAACTCTTGGGGTCTAATTTCTTCTTTTACCCTTGAGAAAATAAAAAAATTGGGGCAAAAATATCATTTTTGTGGAAAAAAATATGATTTTTTATTTTTATGGCTCTACAACATAAACTTCTGTGAAGGACTTGGAGGTTCAAAGTTCTCACCACACATTGTTAGGGTCTGCGGAACGCACCTAATAAATAATGTAGAGAGGTGCGTTCGCAGCCCGGGGTCCACCGTGCAGGCAGAGGCTGCTGCTAGTAAGATGGCGTAAGTCGCAAACTCTGTTATCCCGCAGAGTCGCTAAAATAAACGCGGTAGCGCGCTGTGGCAGTTAGTGCAACTCTGTTTATCCACAGAGCCGCTAGCGGGAATGCCGCAGCGCAATATGGCGATAAGTGTGAACTCACTTAGCTTCAGTGAGCCGCAAAGTAAAATGCTAGGGCGCTGACTAGCGTTTTAAAGCGAACCCTGTTGAGTCACAGAGCCGCTGAGAAACCTTACTGTGTCCAGGTACACAGTTGACTGCTAAGCGAACATAGGAAGTGGTAATGCGCTATCTATGGCGTTTGTAAGCCAGGCCCTGAATACGGCAACCAAACTCCTCACCGGTTATGCCGGTATTCTAAAGGCATCTAAAACACCGACCCTGACCAGCTAGCATACCAAGCTCCTCACCGATTAGGTCGGTATTGTAATGGCGTATTTCAGCTGCCCTAACCACACACACGCATGACCATACTGGCGCAAAGCACATAAAGGTTTGATACTAGCGCATGGCCGTTCGGTCAGGACAACCTTTTATAGCAGCCACGAGTAGAAGACCTTCCAGAAAGGACCAATAGAAAGCTGCTTCAGATCACAATCAGCTACAGGACCTTCCTGGAGGACCAATAGGAGTTGTAGCTGTATCTGAGCATGTGACCCCTGATCACCAATGCGAGATCTTGCCCTGGCATGCTCAGAAGAAGAAACAGAGGACATAGTCCCAAATCTGCCTGCCCCAGCACTGGTTATAACCGAAGATCCAGGAGAGGCACAGCAAGTCTCTGCACAGTATTAGACCGGGCAAGATGCTGGGACCGATGTCTTTGCTCAACTGTGGCCGGAGACGGATGGGGGACCGCAGCGGGAATGGCTCGAGATTCCCCCTGTGCAGCATTGGGAACTCGAACCCTAACATTACCCCCCCTCCTACGGCCCCCCTTCTTTGGGCCTCGCTGCGCTCAAAGGCAGCGATGAGCTGCGGAGCGTGAATATGCTTGGCAGGCTCCCAAGACCTATCCTCAGGCCCATAACCCCTCCAGTCCACCAAATGAATCTTTTTGCCTCGTACCACCTTGCACCCAACAATGGCGTTCACCTCATGATCGTCGGTAAAGGTACCCGACGTCCGACATAGGACTCAGAAAACCGTGAGATGGCTACGGGTTTCAGAAGGGACACGTGAAAGATGTCGGTGATACCAAGGCGAGGCGGAAGGGCTAAGCGGTAAACTACAGGGTTTACTTACTCAAGAATCTTAAAGGGGCCCAGATAACAAGGTTCCAACTTAGTCGACTCTACTCGCAGCCTGATGTTTCGGGCAGAGAGCCACACTAAGTCGCCCGGAGCAAATGTCGGAGCGGGGCGCCGATGAGCATTGGCAGAAGACCACATCCTCTCCTTGGAGGCCTGGATGACGTCCTGGGTACGGTCCCAAATGTTCCGTGCCTCCACAGCCCAGTATGCCACACTGGAGTCGGCGGAAGACACGGGCATGGGCACCGGTACCAGCGGATGCTGACCGTAGTTCAAGAGGAATGGGGTCTGTCCGGTGGAGTCAGCCACAGCATTATTGAGAGCAAACTCCGCCCAAGGTAGCAAGGATGCCCAGTCATCCTGCCTGGCTGAGACAAAATGTCGCAAATACGTGACCAAGGTCTGGTTGGCCCTCTCTACCAACCCATTTGTCTCGGGATGATAAGCAGAGGGTTTTAACTCAATACTGAGTAGCTGGCATAGCTCTCTCCAGAACCGAGACGCAAATTGGGGACCTCAATCACTGACAATTTTTTCTGGAATACCGTGTAGGCGGAAAATATGCCTGATGAATAATGCTGCCAAGGCCGTGCAGATGGTAACCATGGTAACGGCACCAAGTGCACCATTTTGGAGAAATGGTCGGTTATCACCCAGATGATGGTGCAGCCCCGAGACTTGGGTAAGCCCACCACGAAATCCATCCTGACCATCTCCCAGGGCCTGTCTGCCACCGGTAAAGGGAAAAGTAGCCCAGCTGGCCATTGTTGCGGCCACCAGTATGTCCTCGTCAGCAACTCAGAAGTCCCTTTTGTCCCAAAATGTCCACCCACCCTGGATGAATGTGCCCAAGAGAGTACTTCCGGTCACAAATTGGTGGGCACAAAAGTCTTGCCAGGAGGCACAGACTCAAGCGAAACCTGGGCCACCGTTCTTAGGCTCTCTGTGGGGACAATAAGCCGAAGCTCCTCCTCCACCTCCTTAGAGGTCACCACGGAGCGATATAGAGCGTCGGTGTGAATGTTCTTCTCACCGGAGAGGAAATGGAGGGTGAAATGGAACCGGGAGAAGAACAAGGACCATCTGGCCTGACGGGAATTTAGCCGCTGGGCTGTCTGCAAATACACCAAGTTCTTGTGGTCCGTGAATACTTGGAAGGGGAAGCGAGCCCCCTCCAGATGATGTCTCCACTCGGAGAAGGCCAACTTCATAGCCAGTAACTCCCTGTCCCCGATGGAATAATTCCTCTCTGCTGGTGTAAAGGCCTTGGAAAAGAAGAAGCAGGGATGCTTCCGACCCTGGGCATCCTTTTGAAAAAGGACTGCTCCAGCACCAACAGAAGAGGCATCCACCTCTAAAATAAACGGCTTATCGACCTCGGGGCGATGTAAGATGGGAGCACTGGCAAAATGCAACTTGATGGAGGAGAACGCCTTGGTGACCACCTCTGACCACAACTTGGGATTAGCTCCCTTCTTGGTGAGGGCTACCAAGGGAGCTACCAAAATAGAGAAGTGGGGAATGAATTGGCGATAGTAGTTAATGAATCCCATAAAGCACTGCACTGCTTTAAGGGAGTGGGGTTCTTGCCAATCCATTACAGCCTGTAGTTTGGCAGGATCCATAGCCAATCCCTGGGCAGAGATAATATAGCCCAGGAAAGGTAGAGACTCCTGCTCAAACATGCACTTCTCCAACTTCGCGTATAGGGAATTTGCTCGCAAGAGGTCGAAGACCTTGCAGACATCTTTCGGGTGGGAGGACATACCTGGAGAAAAGATGAGAATGTCATCCAGATAGACTACCACCGAGGTGGTCAACATATCCCGGAAGATGTCGTTCACAAAGTCTTGGAAGACAGCTGGGGCATTACAGAGCCCAAAGGGCATTACCAGATATTCGTAATGCCCATCCCTGGTATTAAATGCCGCCTTCCATTCGTCCCCCTCACGGATGCAAATCAGGTTATACGCACCCTGCAGGTCTGGCATAGTAAATACCCTTGCTCCCTGAAGCCTGTCAAAAAGCTCAGAGTTTAGCGGCAAAGGGTACTTATTTTTCACGGTGATAGCGTTGAGACCCCTATAATCAATGTATGGACGTAACTCTCCGTTCTTCTTCTGCACAAAGAAGAACCCCGCTCCCGCTGGTGGCATCGACTTCCTAATGAATCCCCTTGCCAAGTTCTCCTGAATATATTGGGACAAGGCCTCTGTCTCAGTAAGAGAGAGGGGATAAACCCTTCCCCTTGGAGGCTCAGCTCCAGGCAAGAGGTCAATAGGACAGTCATAGGGGCAATGAGGCCGAAGAGTCTCCGCAGCCTTCTTTGAGAATACATCGGCATAGGACCAATAGACCTTGGGAAGAGGAGAGAGGTCTATGGGTATCTCAGTGGTGGTGACCAGCACGCTATCCCTAATGCATCTGCTTTACATAAATTACCCCAACCCAGAATTCTCCCTGAAGACCACTTAATTTGGGGGAGAGTGGTGGCAGAGCCAGGGTAATCCCAACAAAACCTCATCTATACCCTCAGGGAGGATAAAAAATGATACATTCTCCTGATGGGAAAGAGACATAGACAATGTGAGTGGGACTGACTGATGGGTGATTTGTGTGGGCAGAATTGCTCCGTTCAACACCCGTACCGACACTGGTTCAGCCAGCAAGACCAAAGGCATGGTGTGGCGAGAAGCAAAGGAGGACGACATAAAATTCCCCTCTGCCCCAGAATCCACACACAGCTTGATGGGTAGGGTGGTAGAACCGTGGGTAATTATCCCCTTGAGGAGCACTTTAGGGGCAAAAGTCATGGCGTCCAGTGACCCTGTTCCTACGGTTACTGGGCGCGACCGTTTATTCAGCCACTGTGGACATCGGTTGGCAAAATGTTCCTGCTGCTGGCAAATATAACAATTCAGGGATGGACGAGTGGCCCGAGATTTAGATCCTTCAGGAGCAACCTCCTAAAGGTTGGGTGCCTGAACAGGCGACTCCAGAGGGATGGCGAAGGTAGGAGCCAACCGAACTCTCTGCCTACACTGGGCACGTTCCAGCCTCCGCTGTGGAAACGGAGGTCGACGCGAGTGGAGATAGCGATAAGCTTCTCCAGTGTGGCAGGAATCTCCCTGGTAGCCAAGGCGTCCTTCACATTACCCGACAGTTCTCTCCAGAACACGGGAATGAGGACTTTATCTGGCCACTCTAATTCCGAGGCCAGAGTCCGAAATTGGACAGCAAAATGGCTGACCAAAGCCAAACCCTGGGTACTTGCCAGCAGTTGGAGCGCCGTATCGTGGGTGACCTGAGGTCCTAGAAAAACCTTTTTCAGAGCCTCCAGAAAACAAGGAGCGCTCTGCACCACACAGTCGTCGCGCTCCCACAGCGGCGTTGCCCACTCCTACGCTCTGCCCGACAGAAGAGCTATCACAAAGCCCACTTGTGCCGATCCATGGGGAAACATGCAGCCAGAAGCTCGAGGTGTATGGAGCACTGACTCACGAATCCCCGACAGTGCTTGCTGTCATCAGCAAACTTGTGTGGAAGCGGGAGGTGGGACAATGTAGGGGCAGAGGTGGCAGAGGACAAACTGGCTACAGCTAAGCTAGCAGCCTGAACAGTGACTGCGGTAACATCCACAGCTGAGATTGTGCGCTCAAGAGCCGCCAACCTACCCTCCAGCTGCTGGATGCACAGCTGTAAATGCTGTTCATCCGCCATTTTACTAGCCAGACCCTGGTGCTAGTATTATGTTAGGGTCTGCGGAATGCACCAAATATAAGATGTAGAGAGGTGCGTTCGCAGCCCGTGGTCCACCGTGCAGGCAGAGCCTGCTGCTAGTAAGATGGCGTAAGTAGCGAACTCTGTTATCCCGCAGAGTCGCTAAAATAAACGCGGTAGCGCGCTGTGGCAGTTAGTGCGAACTCTGTTTATCCACAGAGCCGCTAGCGGGAATGCCCCAGCGCAATATGGCGATAAGTGCGAACTCACTTAGCTTCAGTGAGCCGCAAAGTAAAACGCTAGGGCGCTGACTAGCGTTTTAAAGCGAACCCTGTTGCGTCACAGAGCCGCTGAGAAACCCTACTGTGTCCAGATACACAGTTGACTGCTAAGCGAACATAGGAAGTGGTCATGCGCTATCTATGGCGTCTGTGTGCCAGGCCCTGAGTACGGCAACCAAACTCCTCACCAGTTATGCCGGTATTCTAAAGGCATCTAAGACACCGACCCTGACCAGCTAGCATACCAAGCTCCTCACCGATTAGGTCGATATTGTAATGGCATATTTCAGCCGCCCTAACCACACACACGCATGACCATACTGGCGCAAAGCACATAAAGGTTTGATTCTAGCGCACGGCCGTGCGGTCAGGACAACCTTTTATAGCAGCCAAGAGTAGAAGACCTTCCAGAAAGGACCAATAGAAAGCTGCTTCAGATCACAAACAGCTACAGGACCTTCCTGGAGGACCAATAGGAGTCGTAGCTGTATCTGAGCATGTGACCCCTGATCTCCAATGGGAGATCTTGCCCTGGGCATGCTCAGAAGAAGAAACAGAGGACTAAGACCCAAATCTGCCTGCTCCAGCACTGGTTATAACCGAAGATCCAGGAGAGGCAGCAGCAAGTGTCTGCACAGTATGAGACCGGGCAAGATGCTGGGACCGACGTCTCTGCTGAGCAGGTACCACTGCGGCCGGAGACGGATGGGGGACCGCAGCGGAATGGTTCGAGATTCCCCCTGTGCAGCATTGGGAACTCGAACCCTAACACACATCTAGATAAGTTCCTTTGGGGGTCTAGTTTCCAAAATGGGGTCACTTGTTGGGGTTTCCACTGTTTAGGCACATCAGGGGCTCTCCAAATGCGACATGACACCCGCAGACTATTCCATCAAAGCCTGCAATGCAAAACGTCACTACTTCACTTCCGAGCCCCGACAAGTGCCCATACAGTAGTTTTCTCCCACATATAGGGTATCAGTGTACTCAGGACAAATTGAACAACAACTTTTGGTGTCCAATTTCTCCTGTTACCCTTGGGAAAATAAAAAACTCGGGACTAAAAAGATCATGTTTGTGGAAAAAATATGATTTTTTTATTTTCATGCCCGGGCGTTATAAAGTTCTGTTAAGCATTTGGGGGTTCAAAGTGCTCACCACACATCTAGATAAGTTCATTTGGGGGTCTAGTTTCCAAAATGGGGTCACTTGTTGGGGTTTCCACTGTTTAGGCACATCAGGGGCTATCCAAACGCGACATGACACCCGCAGACCTCTCCATGAAAGTCTGCATTTCAAAACATCACTACTTCTATTCCGAGCCCCAAAATGTGCCCACACAGTAGTTTTCTCCCACATATGGGTATCAGCGTACTCAGGACACATTGGACAACAACTTTTGGGGTCCAATTTCTCCTGTTACCCTTGGAAAAATAAAAAATTGGTGACAAAATCATTTTTATTTTCATGCCCAGGCATTATAAACTTGTGTGAAGCACTTGGGGGTCAAAGTACTCACCACAGCTCTAGATAAGTTCCTTAGGCGGTCTAGTTTCCAAAAGGGGGTCACTAGTGGGGGGTTTCCACTGTTTAGGCACATCAAGGGCTCTGTAAACTGAACATAACACCCATCAAAGTCTGCATTCCAAAAAGTCATTACTTCCTTTCCGAGCCCTGCCATGCGCCCAAACAGTTTTTCCCTCCCACATATCGGGTATCAGCGTACGCAGGACAAATTGGACACCAATTTTTAGGGTCCAATTTCCTTGGGAAAATTTAAAAAGTTGGGGACTAAAAAATCATTTTTGTGAATTTTTTTTTCACACCCAGGCATTACAAACTTGTGAAACACTTGGGGTTCAAAGTGCTCACAACAGATCTAGATAAGTTCCTTAGAGGGTCTAGTTTCCAAAATGGTGTCACTTGTGGGGGGTTTCCACTGTTTAGGCACATCAGGGGCTCTCCAAACGCAACATGGCGTCCAGCCAATTCTACGTTGAAAAAGTCAAATGGCGCTCCTTCCCTTCCGATATCTGCCATGCACCCAAACAATGGTTTACCCCCACATATTGGGTATCGGCGTACTCAGGAATGTTGCATAATAACTTTTGAGGTCTTATTACCCTTGTGAAAATAAAAATTGGGTTGAAAAGATCATTTTTGTGGAAAAAGTACGATTTTTTAATTTTACAGCTCACCGTTATAAAACTTGTATGAAGCACTTGGGGGGTTCAAAGTGCTCACGACAAATCTAGATAAGCTCCTTAGGGGTCTAGTTTCTAAAATGGGGTCACTTATGGGGGTTTCCACTGTATAGGCACATCAGAGGCTATCCAAACGCAATGCGACATGGTGTCTAATCTCGATTCCAGCCAATTTTGGTTTGAAAAAGTCAAAAGGCACTCCTTCCCTTCCGAGCTCTGCCGTGCGCCCAAATATTGGTTCCCCCTCGCATATAGGGTATCAGCGTACTCAGGGCAAATTGGAAAGCAAATTTTGTGGTCCAATTTCTCCTGTTAACCTTGGGAAAATGAAAAGTTGGTGACTAAAAGATCATTTTTTTGGGAAAAGAATAGGATTTTTATATTTTACTGCTTGGGCATTATAAATTTGTGTGAAGCACTTGGGGTTCAAAGTGCTCACCACAGATCTAGATAATTTCTTTATAGGGTCTAGTTTACAAAATGGGGTCACTTGTAAGGGTTTCCACTGTTTAGGCATATCAGGGGCTTTGCAAACTGAACATGACACTCATCAAAGTCTGCATTCCAAAACATCATTACTTCCTTTCCGAGCCCTGCCATGCGCCCAAACAGTTTTCCCCCACATATGGGGTATCAGCGTACTCAGGACAAATTGTACAATTACTTTAGGGGTCCAATTTCCTTGGCAAAAATAAAATATTGTGGACTAAAAAATCATTTTTGTGGAATTTTTTTTTTTTCACGCCCAGGCATTATATACTTTAGTGAAACACTTGGGGGTTCAAAGTGCAACACAACAGATCTAGATAAGTTCCTTTGAGGGTTTTGTTTCCAAATTGGGTCACTTGTGGGGGGTTTCCACTTTTTTGGGACATCAGAGGCCAATTTTGGTTTGAAAAAGTCAACGGCGCTCCTTCCCTTCCGAGCCCTACCGTGTTCCCAAACAGTGGTTTTACCCACATATGGGGTATCGGCGTACTCAGGAGAAACTGAACAACAACTTTATCTGTTCATTTTCTCCTTTTACCTTTGTTAAAATAAAAAAATTGTTTGTAAAAGATCATTTTTGTGACTAAAAAGTTAAAT
Source organism: Oophaga sylvatica (assembly GCA_033576555.1). Classification (NCBI taxonomy): domain Eukaryota; kingdom Metazoa; phylum Chordata; class Amphibia; order Anura; family Dendrobatidae; genus Oophaga; species Oophaga sylvatica. Next base: position 557,019,413 of record JARQOD010000004.1, on the reverse strand, counting down.
GTTCATTTTTTCCTTCCACTTTGCTTCAGCTCCTGTACAGCACCTTAAGGTTTAATAAACTTCTTGAATGTGGTTTTTAGTACCTTGAGGGGTACAGATTTTAGAATGGTGTCATTTTTTGGTATTTTCTGCCATACAGACCCCTCAAAGTGACTTCAAATGTGAGGTGGCCCTAAAAAAATGGTTTTGTACTTTTTGTTGTAAAAATGAGAAATTGCTGGTCAACTTTTAACCCTTATAACTTCCTAACAAAAAAATTTTGGTTCCAAAATTGTGCTGTTCTAAAATAGAAATGTGAAAATATTATTTATTAACTATTTTGTGTGACATATTTCTCTGTTTCAAGGGAATAAAAATTCAAAGTTTTAAAATTACAACATTTTCAAAATTTTTGCCATAATTCCATTTTTTCATAAATTAAGCAAGTTATATTGAAGAAATTTTACCACTATCATGAAGTACAATATGTCTCGAGAAAACATTCTCAGAATCGCGAAGATGTGTTGAAGCGTTCCAGAGTTATAACCTCATAGAGAGACAGTGGTCAGAATTGTAAAAATTGGCCCGGTCATTAACGTGCAAACCACCCTTGGGGGTTAAGGGGTTAAAATAAATGCAAAAGAGAAGTAAAAAAAAATATAAAGTGTGGACGTTACAATCTATACTGATACCCCGTGCCCGTTTAATGTAAAACATAAAAAAAAATATAAATGAGTTATCGCTATAATCGTACTAACCCGAAGAATAAAACTAACTTATCAATTTTACCACACATAAGAAAAAAAAAACAGAAATCATTTCCTGAATTGCTGGCTTTTCTTCATTCTGTCTCCCAAAAATCAGAATAGAAAGCGATAAAAAAAAGTCAAGTGCCCGAAAACGGTACCAATAAAAACGTTAGCTCATGGAGCAAAAAGCCAGCCATCACATAACTCTGTCAGCTGAAAAATGGAAAAATTATAGCTCTCAAAATGTGGTGTTACAAAAACTAGTTTTTCAATTAAAAGCGTCTTTTAGTATGTAACAGCAGCCAAACATAACAACCTGATATAAATCTGGTATCGCTGTAATCGCACCGACCCGAAGAATAAAGTCAACTAATCACTTATACCGTACGAGGAACTGCGTGAAAAATAAATAAAAACCAATTCTTCACAGCTGTTGATTTTTTTCATTCTACCTCCCAAAGATTGCAGTAAGGCTCGCGCACATTTATCCTGCGCTCTGCGCTGAGCGCTAGCACCGGGGTTTCCATGTAAATCTCTGAAATATGTGATTCAGATGGAACCTCTGAAGGAAGATTCAATATAATAAGGCAGATGGAGCACTGTGTCACATAGACCTGATCGCAGTGTCCACTTTTAGACCATAATGGATCGCCCATTGATCGACAGTGTCCAATCTTTTTATAACGACTGCATAAATTGTGCCAATGGTCGTAGCGCATGATCCTAGGCTAGTTCACACTTGCGGATTGCCGCGAAATTCCCGGCAATCCGCATCTCCGCAGAATACGCACGTTTTGGTGTGATCCGCAGAATAATCGTTTTCAAGCGAATTACTTGCAGAATGCAGCGTTTTCCTAGCGATCTGTAGCATCGTTGGAAACTGATGACAGGTGTCACACGAGTCAAACATTTTTGACATGGACAACTTACATTGATGCGCCTATTCGCATCATAGTAAAAGATAGTAAAATTTGCCCTGATCCAGAGCTCCGCAACCCGGTCCAGATGCTTTGCGCAATCACCTGTAGCATCTGGATCCATCTGGTGTTCTTGCGACTCTTGGAGATTTAGGATGGGAAACCCCAAGGTGAATTAATTAGTGGTCCAGGTGTTAGGATCGCCACGCAAATAAAATGTTGCATTCCAAATCGTTATAATAAAATGTTACCCAGTTAAAACGCTTCAACTCTAAGGTCCAAAAACATCAACAAAAAGCAAGTCCCAACTCAGGTCCATCATCTGTTAATGGAAATATAGTGTGCTTCCACATTACTTGTACCTGTAGATAAATTCCCAAAGGGGTATAATTTAAAAAACGGGGTTACTTGAGGGGAATTCTGCTTTTATAACACTTAGGGGCTCTGTATATGGAGTCTTGTTATGATTTGGTAGCTGAGGAGGACAGGAGCAAAATACCGCCAAAGCGGCAATACACCAGAGAGGCTAGAACCTAATGGGCTGCAAATCCCTAAACTAACCGCACAACTAGAAGTAGCTGTGGAGCGTACCTACGGTGATCCTAGACGCCTCGGCACAGCCGAAGAGTTAGCTACACCTGAAGACAGAAAGAGGAAAGCTAACTGCCCCGGAGTAAAGCCCCCAAAGAAATAGGAAGCCCCAAACATGTAATGGCGGTTAGACAAGAGGAAAACATGAACACAGACAGAAAATAGAATGAGCAAATGTTGGGGCCAAAATCTGTCTAGAAAGTAAAGTACAGGAGAGAAATTCTGTCTGCAACCCAGAAAAACCCTAATAAAAATACCAGCACTTCTGCTTACAAAAAACCTGAGACCACATGATCTCGACCACCTATATCAGATCTCTGGTGTGACACACAGCTACCCAGCAATAAAAAATATCAATGGAACAGAGAACAAGTGCAAATACAAAATGAGAACAGAGGGCAGGGCAAGCCCCCAAAGGGGACCAGGCTGAAGTCCAAGGCAAGATTGCAAAAAGCAAGGAAAATCCAACCACAGAAAAAAAAACAGAAAGTCACTTATCTGAATGATAGCAGGAAAGCAAGCTGAAATTCCAACAAAGACCTGGAAGCAACAATTAATTACCGGCGAGGATCATGGGAGATCAGCTCACTTATATCAGGCCAGTCAGCCCCACCTGACATCCATTCCTTAATTGGTTCAATACTGTCAGCAACCACCAGAGGGAGCCTCAGCTCCGAAGTCATCTCCAACAAATTCACAACAGTACCCCCCCTTGAGGAGGGGTCACCGTACCCTCATGTGCGCAACCAGGCCGATCAGGATGAGCTCTGTGATAGGCACAGATAAGTCTCCTAGCAGGATGTCCGAAGCAAACACCCAAGAATTGTCCTCCTGACCATAACCTCTCCACTTACCAAATACTGGAGTTTCCGCCTAGCAAAACGAGAATCCAATATTTTCTCAACCACATACTCCAAATTGCCCTCAACCAAAACAGGGTCGAGTGGCGCAGCCATAGGAACCACTGGCTCGACAAACCTCTTCAATAAGGATTTGTGGAATACGTTATGGATCTTAAATGTCCCTGAAAGAAGCAAACGGAAGGAAACCGGATTACGAATTTCCATGATCTCATAAGGTTCCAATGAACCTTGGCTTAAATTTTGGAGACGCAACCTTCATAGGGATATTTCTTGAGGACAACCAAACTAAGTCCCCCACTTTAAAACGAGGACCATCAGTCCTATGCCGGTTGGCAAACCGCTGGGCCTTCTCGTGAGAGAGAGACAACCTCTCCACAACTTGGTCCAAATCTACTGCATTCGCTCCACAATAGAGTCAACACCTGGACAGACAGAAGCCTTCACCTGTCCTGAAGAAAATCGAGAATGAAACCCAGAATTGCAGAAAAAAGGAGACATCAAGGTGGCAGAGCTAGCCCTATTATTAAGAGCAAACTCAGCCAAAGGCAAAAAAGAGACCCAGTCATCCTGATCAGCAGACACAAAACATCTCAAATAAGTCTCCAAGGTCTGGTTTGTTCTCTCAGTTTGTCCATTGGTCTGAGGGTGAAATGCAGAGGAGAATGATAACTGAACTCCAAGTTTAGAACAAAATGTCCTCCAAAATCTGGAAAAAAATTGGACTCCCCTGTCAGACGCAATGTTTCTGTAATGCCGTGCAACAGAACTACCCGCTGAAAAAATAAAGGCACCAATTCGGACGAGGAAGGCAACTTAGGTAGTGGCACAAGATGTATCATCTTGGAAAATCTATCACAGATCACCCAGATAACGGTCATTCTCTGAGAGACAGGGAGGTCGGAAATAAAATCCATAGAGATATGGGTCCATGGCCTCTTGGGCACAGTTAATGGCATTAACAAACCACTAGACGAGAGCAAGGTTTGGAACGAGAGTAAGTCCCACAGGACTGCACAAAGTCCCTGACATCACGAGACAAAGTAGGTCACCAAAAGGACCGACTCACCAAATCTCTGGTACCAAAAATACCGGGATGACCAGCCAATGCGGAGCAATGAATCTCACACATAACATTTTTCCTCCACTGGTCTGAGACAAACAATTTCCCAATAGGGCAGCGTTCAGGTTTATCCTCCTGACATCCCTCCAGAGCCAGTCTCAAATTGGGCGAGATAGCGGAAAGAACTACAACCTCTTTTAGAATAACAGCAGGCTCAGTTACCTCAGGAGAATCCGCAAAGAAACTCCTCGGGAGGGCATCCGCCTTAACATTCTTAGTGCCCAGGAGAAAAGAAACCACAAAATTAAAACGTGTGAAAAACAAGGCCCACCTGGCCTGTCAAGGATTAAGTCGCTTGGCTGATTCGAGATAAACCAGGTTCTTATGGTCTGTGAGGACCACCACCTGATGTTTGGATCCTTCCAGCCAATGTCTCCACTCTTCAAAGGCCCACTTCATAGCCAATAACTCCTGATTTCCCACGTCATAATTACGTTCAGCTGGGGAAAATTTTCGAGAGAAGAAGGCACAAGGGTCACTCTTAGAGGTCTCTGGATCCCTTTGGGACAAAACGGCACCTGCTCCAATCTCAGAAGCATCACCTGAAATGATAGAGAAACATCAGGCTGCCGCAGAACAGGAGCAGAAGTGAATCTCTGCATAAGTTCCTGAAACGCAGAAACTGCCTCAGGAGGCCAATTCACCACATCAGAACCCTTTTTTGGTCAAATCAGTCAGTGGTTTCACAATACCTGAGAAATTACCAATAAATTTACGATAAAACTTAGCAAAACCCAAAAATCTCTGAAATGACTTCAATGTAGTAGGTTGGACCCAATCACAAATGGCCTGAACATTGACCGGGTCCATTTCAATAACAGACGGAGACAAAATGAATCCCAGAAATGAAACCTTCTGTACGCCAAAAAGACATTTTGATCCCTTCACATACAGTGCATTTTCTCTCAAAATCCGGAACACCGTCCGAACATGTTCCACATGAGAGTCCCAGTCGTTGGAAAAATTCAAGATATCGTCCAAATAAGCGATCAGAAATTTATCCACGAAATCCCTGAAAATATCTTTCATAAAGGACTGGAAGATGGAAGGGGCATTAGTGAGACCAAAAGGCATCACTAGGTACTCAAAATGCCCCTCTGGGGTATTAAATGCCATCTTACATTCATCACTGTGCTTGATGCGAATAAGGTTATACGCCTCCCTGAGGTCAAGCTTGGTAAACCAACTAGCACTTTTCACTCTGGAAAATAGGTCAGAAGTCAAAGGTAACGGATATTGATATTTAACAATGATTTTATTCAGGAGACGATAGTCAATACACGGCCTCAATGAACCATCCTTTTTGGCCACAAAGAAAAAGCCGGCGCCCAAGGGTGAAGAGGAAGGTCTGATATGACCCTTCTCCAAAGACTCCTTGATATAAGAATGCATAGCATCATGTTCAGGTACAGATAAATTAAAAAGCTGACCCTTAGGAAATTTACCACCAGGCACTAACTCAATAGCGCAATCATAACTGCTGTGAGGAGGCAAGGATGCAGACTTACTCTCACTAAACACATCAGAAAATTCGGGCAAATAGTCAGGGACATCTTGAGACTGGGGAAGGCAGAAAAAACATCTTGAGACTGGGGTGGCAGAAAAAACAGGAGTGTTAGTATTAACACATTGGCAACCCCAACTGGTCACAGACACAGATCTCCAATCCAAAACAGGATTTTGAGTCTGTAACCAAGGGAAACCCAGTACAATAATGTCATGCAAATTATGCAACACCAAAAATTTGCAACTCTCTTGATGGTCCGGGTCAACCAGCATTATCACCTGGGTAGAAAACTGGGGTTTATTCTCCGCCAAAGTGGTAGAATCAATGCCCAGCAAAGAAATAGACTTCCGAAGGGGTATCATGGGAAACCCACAACGTTTGGCAAAATCAAAATCCATCAGGTTAATAGCTGCTCCTGAATCAACAAAAGCCTGAGCCGAAAATGTGGACATGGAGCAAATCAGGGTAACAGTCAGCAGAAATTTAGTCTGAACACTACCCAAAACAACTGAGCGCGCAAAACATCTTCCCCGCTTGGGGCAGACGGAAATAGCATGAGAAGCATCACCACAGTAGAAACACAACCTATTACGCTTTCGAAACTCATGACTCTGTGCCCCAGAAGTCACTCCATCACACTGCATGGGCTCAGGAGCTGACTTACAAGGCAACACAATCTCACGCATACCTCTGAGCTCACGCAAACGTCTGTCAATTTGAAAAGCTAATGACATAGAGTCATTGAGACCAGAGGGAACAGGGAATCCCACCATAACATCCTTTACAGTCTTTGCCAGACCCTTCCGAAAAAGAGCTGCCAGAGCATCTGAGTCGCACGCCAGGGCCTGTGGGGTACTCGGCACTGAGCCCGTTCACTTCTATGGGGGATGTCACGGCGACACAGCTCGGTCCGTGGCCCTGGGCGCTCACTGAAAAGGGGATATTTACAGGGGATTAAAGGTTTGTTGAAATGTTCGTGATGCCACCTGTGGTACCTGGTCAGTGTGACCAGCGCTGCTGTACAGGTCCGCTGAAGGGTTGGTGTTGGGCAGCAAGGTGTTAAGCCTTCCACAGGCAAGGCTGGGGTCCTTCAGGGTAAACGGAGTGTGGGGGTGCAGGACGGAGAAGGGGAGTTCAGCTGCAGGAGAAATAAGGCAGACACACATACGAAAGTCTCTTTCTGTACCTTTACTGATGGTATTGCAGGCACGTCCCGGGGTGCTGGCAGGGTGAAGGATGCACGTCCAGTTCTTCCCACTGAGTAGGTGTAGGGCCTCCTTACTCCTGTAATGTGAGTCTCTGACCTGTATGAAACGAGGCCTAACTCTGTCTTCAACTTTGCACCCAGCTGACTTTGTATAGGGCTTTCTATTGGAAGGACAAAGTCTCTAATGGCAGTACCTGCCAGACTCCTGTCTTCCTAACGCAGCCAGGTATCAACACCTATGGGCTCCTGCGACTTGTAGTCCCGCAGGGTCTCCAGTATCTCCTGCTAGGCGTTAAGGATCCAGCAAGCTCGGACCCGGCGTCCGGTTAATCAGAGTAGAGGTAAGCTATCAATGTGTTTCCACCTCTGTCACTCTCTTCTTACTCCACTCGCCTTTCGTCCTACTCGACCCTCGTACTATCACACACTAGCAGATGGTAGACTGCTTCTTTCCTTTCTTCACCGCTCTCAAAGCGTCGGCACGCTTGCTCACTGAACTGAACTCAGTTGACTCAGTTCTGACTAGGCTGAAGTGGCTATCTTTCCACTTGTACTAGCCTCCACACGTTGAACTAAGCTTAGAGCTGCAGATTTCAGGTTCTTTCAACAACTGCTGTTCTCTCTCCTTCCTCTCCAAGAGAACTAACAACTCTCAACTCCTCTCTGAGGTGACTAAGCAGAGAACTGATCTACTCTCCACGTAGACTCAGACTAATCTGCTCTCTGAGTGTCTTCACCATCCTTATATACTCTAAAAAGGCTCCCTCTGGTGGCTCTAGGGATTGGTGAAGATGTGTGTATGAATATTGGGTCCTATAGTGGTCATTACCTTTGGTGCATCCCTCTGGGAAATGAGATTCACAGCTGGGCTCTACATCCCCCCTAGTGAACATCAGCACTCCGGGCTGAAAGAAAATATTTTTAAGTACAACGTTAACATCAAATATCAATTGAACTCTTCCCTTACGGGAGGCAAGAATCTTTTACAGTTGCTAACAGGTAACATATGTACATATATTTACACAATAATTTATATTACATTTATACACACTGTGACTCTAGTTAGCTGCTTACATTTGTTAGGCCTACTCTTGGTACCTAACATGTAACTGTCCCTTTGTCATGCGTACTGACCTACGTGGTGTTGCGTTAGGTGAGGTAGCATTTGAAATGTCTGTCCTGCGTGCAGGTAAACTGTAATACTGCCTTAACCTCTCTAGGGATCTGGCAAGTATACTTGCAGCTGGGTGATGCGGTTCTGTCTCGCCAGGGGATTCTTCTTCCTGAGACCCAACATCTTGAGATTCCACGTCTTGAGACTCCATTACTTGAGATTCTACGTCTTGAGACTCCACTTCTTGAGATGCTGCTTGAGCAGGTTCTTCTTGAACTATTTCTTCTGCAACAACTGGCTCAACTTGACGTTGGAGTGCTTCTTGCGGTTGATAGAATTAAAGTACTGGAATGATTACAGCGTCTCCAATACGAGTCCAATCTGCGGGAAAATCTCCTAAGTCCGTATGTATGACTCCACCTTGCTTCTCTTTGTCAAGGACAGGTTCTTCTTCTTGAAGCTTTAATAGATCTGGACATAGTTTTAGGTGATCTCTGGATACAGTTGTGGTCGTTTTTCCTCCATCTCTACTAATGATACATGTTTTCCTGTTGTCAAACTTCGAATTTTGCACGACATAGGGCTCTCTTTCCCATTGATCATCTAATTTGTGCATTCTCCTTTTTCTTTTCAGCACAATTTCTCCAGGTACGAAAGGTTCAGCTGGCGCACTTTTGTTGTAGTTATCCTCTTGTTTTTCCCTTACTTTATTGAGACTATCTTCCACGCAGGCTTGTACTCTCCTGTACTGTTCCTGTCTGTTTGTGTCCCAATCTTCAGTAGTAACATCTGCTTCTGGTTCTACAACACCAAGTTCCAGCTCCATGGGCAGCTTTCCTGGTCTTGTCCGCATAAGATAGGCTGGAGTACAATTGGTGGAACTCACAGGTATGTGATTGTACAGATCTACCAGATCAGGTAGTAGGTCTGGCCACCGATTTCTCTCCTCAAGTGGTACCGTCTTCAGCAGATCAATGACAATGTGATTCATCTTTTCATAGAGTCCATTTGTTTGGGGGTGATACGGTGTGGTTCTTATCTTCTTGCATCCGTACAAATTACAGAATTCCTGGAATAATTCGGCTTCAAAGGCTGGGCCTTGGTCAGTTAACACTCGCTCAGGATATCCATGGGGCCTGCAGAAATACGCTTGGAACGTTTTTGCTGCTGTTTCTGCCGTCAGATCTTTGACAGGGGCGACCACCAGGAACCTGGAGTAGTGATCCACCATTGTCAGGGCATATAAGTATCTCGACCGGCTGGGTGACAACTTGACATGGTCCAGGGCCGCGATCTCCAAGGGACGAGTCGTCTACATGGGTTGCAGGGGTGCCTTCTGGCTGTTGTAGTCTTTTCTTCGGAGACTACAGGGTCCACAGCGTTTACACCATTTTTCGATGGAACTGCGAATTCCCACCCTTCAACAGGGTCTCCAGCTTCTTCCAGCCAAAGTGCCCCGCTTGATCGTGGTAGGCTTCCAACACCATCTGGACGTCCGTTCTTTGGGACTACTATCTGCCATACCATCTCATGGGTCCTTGGGTTGACGTACCTCCGGCACAGCTTCTCACGGTAGATAAACAGCCGGCTTCTCTCATTCCACAGCTGCTTTGCTTGTTGAGACGCATCCTTCTCCAAGGAGGAACCTTCCTGAGTTATCAGCTCCTTGATACGGCTGACAACCGGGTCACTGTTCTGGGTCTCCTTCCAGCTGTGGTGAGGTAAAGGGTTTAACGTCTTACCACGCTGCCTCCTGCAGGCTCGTTGCTTGTGGATAATCCCATTTCTGTGAAAGGCAGGTAGTTCAATCTCTTCCAGGTCATCCACTTCCTCTTCCGTGTCTGACTCGTGAGGCATCCTGGACAGGGCATCAGCGTTGGCGTTCTTGCGGTCCGCCCGGTACTTGATTGTGAATTGGTAGTTTGACAGCCGAGCCATCCAGCGTTGTTCCATGGCTCCCACTTGGCTGTTTCAAGATGCGTCAAGGGGTTATTATCAGTGTAGGCAGTGAACTTGCTGGAGGCTAGGTAATGCTTGAATCTTTCAGTAATGGCCCAGACCAGTGCCAGGAACTCCAACTTGAAGCTGCTGTAGTTTTCTGGGTTCCTCTCGGTCGGGCGGAGCTTCCTGCTTGCATATGCGATGACTTTCTCCAGGCCATTTTGCTTCTGACTGAGGACAGCTCCCAATCCTTCGTTGCTGGCATCAGTATACAGCTGGAGCGGTTGGCTGTAGTCAGGGTAGGCTAGGATCTCATCATCTGTCAGGATCTCCTTCATTTCCTTGAATGCCTCAGCCTGTTCTTTACCCCAATGGAATGGAGAATTTCTGCTCTTGAGGGACTGTCCTACCAGGAGGTCTTGCAGAGGCGCTGCTTTCTTGGTGTAGTCCTTCACAAACCTCCGGTAGTATCCTGTCAGTCCCAGGAACTGTCGCACCTCCTGGAGATTCTTCGGCTCCGGCCATTTCGGGATGGCGGTGACCTTCTCGGGGTCCGGCGCTACTCCTTCTGAGCTGACAATATGTCCCAAGTACTGTACCTTTTGTTTGAGCAGATGGCACTTTGAAGGCTTCAATTTCATCCCATACTTGGACAGTGACTGGAATACCTCCGCTAGGTGCTTCAGGTGATCTTCATACGTCTTGGAATACACTATTACGTCGTGCAGGTACAGCAACACAGTTTCGAAGTTGAGATGTCCCAGGCAGCTCTCCATCACTCTCTGGAACGTTCCAGGGGCACTGCTGAGTCCAAACGGCATTCTGTCAAACTCACAGAGTCCCATCGGGGTGGTGAAAGCCGTCTTCTCCCGATCCTCCTCAGCCACAGCTACTTGCCAGTACCCACTAGTGAGGTCAAGGGTGGAAAAGTAATTAGCAGTCTTTAATGCAGCTAAGGATTCCTCAATGCGTGGTAAAGGGTATGCATCTTTATGTGTAATGCGATTTACTTGTCTGTAATCTACACACATTCTCATGCTTCCATCCTTTTTCCTGACTAGGACTAGAGGTGCTGCCCAGGGACTAAAACTATCCCTTATCACCCCTGCTTTCTTCATATCACGCAACATCTCCTTGGCTTTCTGGTAGTGTGCTGGTGGTATAGGCCTGTAACGTTCTTTAATGGGGGGTGGTTGCCTGTAGGATATGGTGTTGCACTCCCTTAATTGTCTCAAAGTCAAGTGGGTGTTTGCTAAATACGTGTGTGTACTCCTGTACCACTCAAGTACTCCCTGTTTCTGGTGGGCTGGAGTGGTGTCTGTCCTGACATGGAGCTGCTGACACCAATCCTCCACCTGGGTTGCTGGGCCGTTATCCTCCGCTGGTTGTGGGGAGGTTAAGGACTCCGTCGTGAGAATGGAGTTGTTATCTACTGCATGTAATTTAGCAACAGTGGCATATCGTGGTAAGTTCACTTCATCTTCTCCCCAGTTGAGAAGACGTACTGGCACTCTCCCATTTCGTACCTCCACTACCCCTCTAGCTGTCATGAGTGTAGGTCTATGTTCTGAACAATGGGGCTCTACTACTGCTTGGTAGTTCTGTCCTTTCAGACCTATTGCTGCTTTACACCAAATAAGCATTTCACTCATTGGGGGTATCACAATGGGGTTCGGGTCTGTCACCCGTACATTACCAATCTCACCACCAGTCAGTTTCACTTGCTGCTGGCACATCAGGGCCCGGATCTCCTTCTGGATCACTCCCTTTTGCTTTGGCCTGGCAACATCGGCGAGCTGCTGGAGCAAAAACACAACTTCCTCCAAACAGTTACTGATAATGTTGGTACCTAAAACCACATTTAAGCCATTTTCCTCATTTACAGTTTTTACTACTAAAAGTCCCTGGTCCTTCAGCTCCACTCTACCCACTTTTACGTCCACGTTTTTGGCTCCGAGTATATTGACAGGGAGGCCATTAGAGGCGAATACTGCAAAGTCAGGGCTCGGGGCTGGAGACTGTCCATGGACCAAAATCTATTATACAGGACATCAGGTATGATGGTTACCTATGATCCAGTGTCCAGCAGGGCAGGGATTGTGATCCCGTCCAGTATGATGGACAGGTATGGTCTTCCTCCCACAAACCTGCGGTTCCAGTCTGAGGGGCCTGAAGAGTCTATTCCTGGGTATTGGCCCTCGGACCCAGGATTTTCTGTTTAAAGGACACTGACGTGCTAGATGACCTTCTCTGTGGCAATGTTAGCAGATGATCTCTCGGCGAGGATGGTGCTGGTCGGGGGTCGCTCCTGGGGGTGGCGTTGTCCTCCTCCGATGGGGCGACGTTCTCCTTCTCCTCCGGCTCATCCAAGGGACATCCTCTGGGCAGTCAGCTAGCAGGATCTTTCCGTCTTCCTCCTTCCGCAGTTGCAGGGCACTCATTACAGTGGCCAGGTTTTTGGTCAGCTGGCGCACTTCTGAGCGCAGACAGTCCAGCTCAGTAGGGGGCGCCACCTGCGTTTTGGCTTCCGCAACCAGTGGGGAAAAGGTGGATGCTGCTGGCTTTAGAGTGGCTTCACCCGGGTGACACTGGGTTGCCATCTCGGGCATTTCCAGGGGTCGCAGTCCTTTTATAGCCATATCCTTAAGGGCATCAAAGGTAGCGTCAGGATGATCCAAGGACCACCAGTGCACAGTTCTGCTTTCAGCTTGGGACCTCAGTCCCCGTACAAATTGTTCCTTTAACATTTTATTTTCATTGATGACACTTATGTGGTTAATCTGTTTGAGAGCTCGCAGGGCCCCCTGTAGTCGGCAGGCGTAGTCCCTAATGCTATCATCTGGTTTCTGGGAGCATTGGTAAAACCTCATGCGGAGATCTGTCTCAGTGCGGTCCTCAAAGATAGTCTGTAGCTTTAAGAAAATTGCAGATACTGACTCCTGGTCTGCAGATGTCCAAGTCTCCACTTCCCTCTCTGCAGCACCAGTCAGTTGTCCCACTACCACTGCAGCTCTTTGTTTCTCTGACATAGGGTAAGCCACTTTGCTCCGGCCATATACGGTAGTGTTATCGGTACTATCGGAGCCACAGGACCTGATGAGGGGCCAGCGTTTCCGTCCTGCGCGGCAGCGCCGAGGGGTAAGTCATTGGGGCGGTCAGCCTGGGCCGCGCTGTCAGCTTGGTGCTGCGACATGTCTGCGCCCCCCTAGTTAACCGTGGCCTACCTTCTCTGAAGGCCGCAGCTCCGCAGGGCACAGCGGCGTAGAAGGACCTGCGTCGCCGGCGCTCTGACGTCAGAGCGTTCACTGAAGCTCTCCACAGGACCTCCGCCGCGTCAGCTTGGGGGCGTGTCCGGGACTCAGCACGCTTTTTACAAGTACGCCTCCTTCTCTTCGCGCCGCAACGCTGCAATTTGGCGGGCAATGGCGGACAATGGCTGGAAATCTTTACAAATAGCAATACAGTCTTTTTGCACAAAACAGTCCAACTCAGGCACACAGGACTCGCTTATAGCGAGCTTCAGAATCCTGTTCGTGACGCCAGAAGATAGTCGCATGCCAGGGCTGTGGGGTACTCGGCACCGAGCCGTTCACTTCTATGGGGGATGTCACGGCGACACAGCTCGGTCCGTGGCCCTGGGCGCTCACTGAAAAGGGGATATTTACAGGGGATTAAAGGTTTGTTGAAATGTTCGTGACGCCACCTGTGGTACCTGGTCAGTGTGACCAGCGCTGCTGTACAGGTCCGCTGAAGGGTTGGTGTTGGGCAGCAAGGTGTTAAGCCTTCCACAGGCAAGGCTGGGGTCCTTCAGGGTAAACGGAGTGTGGGGGTGCAGGACGGAGAAGGGGAGTTCAGCGCAGGAGTAATAAGGCAGACACACACACGAAAGTCTCTTTCTGTACCTTTATTGATGGTATTGCAGGCACGTCCCGGGGTGCTGGCAGGGTGAAGGATGCACGTCCAGTTCTTCCCACTGAGTAGGTGTAGGGCCTCCTTACTCCTGTAATGAGAGTCTCTGACCTGTATGAAACGAGGCCTAACTCTGTCTTCAACTTTGCACCCGGCTGACTTTGTATAGGGCCTTCTATTGGAAGAACACAGTCTCTAATGGCGGTACCTGCCAGACTCCTGTCTTCCTAACCCAGCCACGTATCAACACGGCTCCTGCAACTTGTAGTCCCGCAGGGTCTCCGGTATCTCCTGCTAGACGTGAAGGATCCAGCAAGCTCGGACCCGGCGTCTGGTTAATCAGAGTAGAGGTAAGCTATCAATGCTGTTTCCACCTCTGTCACTCTCTTCTTACTCCACTCGCCTTTCATCCTACTCGACCCTCGTACTATCACACACTAGCAGATGGTAGACTGCTTCTTTCCTTTCTTCACCGCTCTCAAAGCGTCGGCACGCTTGCTCACTGAACTGCACTCGGTTGACTCAGTTCTGACTAGGCTGGAGTGGCTATCTTTCCACTTGTACTAGCCTCCATCCGTTGAACTAAGCTTAGAGCTGCAGATTTCAGGTTCTTTCAACAACTGCTGTTCTCTCCCTCCTCTCCAAGAGAACTAACAACTCTCAACTCCTCTCTGAGGTTACTAAACTGAGAACTGATCTACTCTCCACGTAGACTCAGACTAATCTGCTCTCTGAGTGTCTTCACCATCCTTATATACTCTAAAAAGGCTCCCTCTGGTGGCTCTAGGGATTGGTGAAGATGTGTGTATGAATATTGGGTCCTCTGGTGGTCATTACCTTCGGTGCATCCCTCTGGGAAATGAGATTCCCAAACACAGCTGGGCTCTACACATCATCATTCTATTTAGTAAGGACTGCCCATTTTCAAAATTTCTGACAGTACAGCTCAGCAGCTTCATGACCCTGATTTAATGCCAGCAAGGTTTTTTCCGCTTGATCAGTGACATTGGGTTCATCGTACAATAACCCCAGAGCATGAAAAACACATCAACATCATTCAAAGCAGGATCCCCAGGTGTCAGGGAAAAAGCCCAATCCTGAGGGTCGCCACGCATCAGGGAGATGACAATTTGAACCTGCTGTGCAGCGCTTCCTGAGGACTTAGGCTTCAGGGCAAAAAACAACTTACAGTTATTTTTAAAATTCAGAAATTTAGACCGATCCTCCAAAAATAAATCTGGCATGGTGATCCTAGGTTCCACAGCAGGCAACCTAGTGCTATAGGCAGCAATATTCTGAACCTCAGCGGCGATCCGCTCAACACGACCTGACAACTGCACAATGTCTATTGAGACAAAGAAAAATTCCTCCTCAGCACCCAGGGAGAAAGAGTACAGTACAGCCACATATGGGGTATTTCTACCTTCAGCAGAAATTGTGGGACAAATTTTGGTGCCATTTTTACCGTTTTCCTAGAATGAAAATGTGGTAGTTTAGTAATTTTAATTTCTATTTAGTAGTAGTCATTTTGTAGGTTTTGTAGTTTGTAATTTGAATATCCATTATGTTTCCCTTTCCCTTTTTTGTCCCAATCTGCTCCTCTAATTGGAATTGGAAACTACGACACCAAAAAGGATTAAACAAAGTAATTTCATATAGCTGCTTCCTTTAAATCCAGGGCTAACTAGGATAAGGAGTGTAGGAGGATGCCGCCATTGTGCAGTTTATAGGGTGCCAACCTCCGCAGTGAGGTAAATGTCCTAGCCTAGTTGGTAGATAGGGCAGTAATAGATCCTCTACTTCACCTAGATCCACTCCTACTCCCCACCCTGTGTCTCTCTGTGCCTAACCTGAATATTGCCCTCCTTCAGCATATAACCCCCCTTAGGCCGGGGTCAGGCATGCGAGAAACTCGCACGAGTCTCGCATGTCAATACCCGCACTCAGAACCGGAGTGTGCGGCTGCATAGAAATACATGCAGCCACACTCTCCTATCCAAGTGTCGGCAGTCGTGCCGGGTATTGACATGCGGGACTCGTGCGAGTTTCTCGCATGTCTGACCCGGCCTTAAAAAGAAAATCTATCCCACAGGTGGCATATACCATACTGGGTTATCATCTATAAATAAAATATACAAAAGGAATATTGACCAACCCCCTCTTCTGAGAGAAACACCCCGTGAATGAGAGGATGTCTAAAAATACACTTACTTGAAGTACTGCATTTGCTGTGACTAAATACCTACAAATACCCCTCTGAGTTTGAGTATGATTGGAGTGATTCAGTCGGATCACTTAGCATACTAACCTTTACCTTTAACAATTTCGAGTTTAGGTAAAGTTAGATCCAAAACAGACTAATGTTAAGTTCAACATGAGTATTATTCAAAGTATGTTGCTCATTGCTCCAAAACTGGTCATGAGTCCTGTGTCTAGTAGGGTTATATTTGTTATATTAAAAGTTATGTTATATTAATACACAGTTATTGCACCTTTTCTTGAAGTCTGGATGTGAAAGAAACTGTAGTAAGTAACTGCAGTGTTGACCCCTAATAACATCCTGTTCCAGAAGGGGCGGAAATGAGTGCACCCACAAACTCCTGTGTCGTCCTGCTTGAGACTCATCTAAAACAAAACGTCACAGGAAGTGAAGTAGAAAAAGCACATTTAGGTTCTTTCTGTACAGGGAAGCTTTTATAATAAAGCTATTTATAAAAGTTCTTAGGGTTTAAAAATAGATATTTCAAAAGGACATGTTAGACACCAGATCATCCCTTTGAAGACTTTAGAAACATTGCTTGAAACATATTCATGATTTCAATAATTTTCTATAAGAAAAAAGAAAACATTGAGGTTTTTTCGCTGTGGCTTATAGAGAAGGCCTTGTCCCTATAGAGGCTTAGACTGAACTTAATGTTAGCACACTGGGAAAAATATTTTATTATTATTCAATATTTCAATATGACATTACTATTGAATAATTTATCAGTAGATCACATTTGTCGTTTTTGAATGGTTGGCCACTTGGCATTTATTGACACTGTATACAGTCATGGCCGAAAGTGTTGGCACTAGTGATGAGTGAGTATACTTGTTGCATGGGTTTTCCGAGCATGCTCGGGTGTCCTCCGAGTATTTTCGCGTGCTCGGAGATTTAGTTTCCGTCGACACAGCTGCATGATTTGTGGCTGCTGGACAGCCTGAATAGATGTGAGGAATGCCTGTTTGTTGGGGAATCCCCACATGTATTCAGGCTGTCTAGCAGTCACAAATCATGCTGCTGCGTCACTGAGGACACCCGAGCATGCTCGGGAAAACCCACACAACGAGCATACTCGCTCATCACTAGTTGGCACCCTTGAAATTGTTCCAGAAAATAAAGTATTTCTGCCAGAAAATGATTGCAAAAGATATGTTTTGTTACACACATTTATTTTCTATGTGTGTATTGGACCAACACGAAAAACTGAGAAAAAGGCAAATGTGAAATAAATTCACACAAAAGCCCAAAAATGGGCCGTAAACATGACTGTATATGTTATAACGTATTTTTTACAGTACATTACATGCTGTAAATTGGTTTATATGGTGTCATAAAAAGGTAATCATTTTGTAATTTCTCAAAGGGCCTCAAACCCTAGAGAGTTATTGCATATTATAAGCAGGCTTTTCAGGTTTCACAAATTGAGTAACCATGAAGATAACAAAGGATGCAAATATTGAGGTACGTGCACTGCATCAAACCTTATTATATTTCATGTAAACTATTAATGTTTTTTCTTCTCTTTCTCTTTCTTGCATTAATAACGTATTATTAGGATATTTCAGAAATCTCAGGCACACGCTTGTTTTTTTTCTGACCGAATTGGAAAACTGCTGCGTTTTTGAAAACTGTAGCATGTCAATTCTTTCAGCAGTTTTGCAGTTTTTGCAGCATTTTTTCACCCATATAAAGCAACGAGTAAGTTCAAAAACACAGCAAAATTGCTGCTATCAGTTTTTGCAGCATTTTTGGTAAAAAAAAATGCAGTTAAAGCAGGATATTAAACCCATTTATTTTTGTGATTTTCCCAATTATAAACTATATGCTTTTGTATCCTCACATGAGCATGGTGTTAGGTGCTGTGTTTTTCCAGCTGTGTGGGTTGGATCCCAGGCATTGTTTGGTGCTGTGGTTTCCCATTCATGTCCGGCTGCTGTGGCTGCTGCTCAGTGCAGACCTCGGTCCCAGCACCTTGCTCAGGCTCACAGTGTACCTTTGGGTACTGCTGGCTCTCCAGCTAAGTCTATGGTAACCAGTGTTACACAGGTGCAGCCTCATGTCCTGGAGCCTAAGTCCAGAAATCATCTTACTCAGCTTGTCCGTGATGTGGCGTTTTCCTATTGGTGCCCGGAAGTCATCTGCTCAGGTGAGGTGGCAGCTCCGGATTGGCCCTCGGGTGATGTCAGCGTGAGTGTTTTGTGGTGGAGCTTTAGGTTTAAAAGGCTCCCAGAGATGCCCGCGGGCGCGATAGTAGTGTGTGTGTGAGAGTGGATACTCTACCACTCTGTCTGCCCGAGTGTGTGTTAGCTACCTTGTTAGGCATGGTTTTTTGGCCCCGCTTGGTTTAGCACCTGTTTTGGCCACGTGTGTGGTTAGCACGGGTCAGTTTTAGGGCAAGATCCAACCATTAGACCTTTGCTCCCCTGTGTGTTCTACAGGGTTTTTCTTTTACGCCATTTCTGTTTTTTTCTCTTGTCTCAGCATCTGCTTCTTCCCTGTGTGCTGTTAGCACAGCTTACTGGCAGAGCTGGCACAACTCATGCGCTATATCCCCGTGACGTTAACAGGGTATTGCACTTATTATACTTAAGTTCAACAAACACAGCGAGGTACTCTGCGTTCCGTTCACACTGTGTGGCGTTACCTCAGTGTGCTTAAGGAGAACGCTCACTACTCCGTACCGTCATTATTCACATTAGCAGCAGTTTTACATCTCTGCACGGTGGACCCCGGGTTGTGATTGCACTTTAAGTTATATTTTATTTCAGTGCAATCCGCCATCCCTAACACAAGGTTGTTTGTATTTTTTTTATTGCAATGTAACTTGCACTTCATTTTTTTAAAGCAATCCCTTTGTTTATCCCCACTCCTGCCATAGTTTCATTTAATTAGTGATAATTAAATTATATGAATTAAAGTAAATAATGCCCAACCAATTCAATGCCTTACCAATGTGTAAAGTAAACAATGCCCAGTCAATTCAATGCCCTACCAATGTGCAAAGTAAACAATGCCCAGCCAATTCAATGCCTTACCAATGTATAAAGTAAACAATACCCAACCAATTTTATGCTCTACCAATGAATAAAGTAAACAATACCCAACCAATTCAATGCCCTACCAATGTATAAAGTAAACAATACCCAACCAATTCAATGCCCTATCAATGTCTAAAGTAAACAATACCCAACCAATTTGATGCCCTACCAATGTATAAAGTAAACAATACCCAAACAATTCAATGCCCTACCAATGTATAAAGTAAACAATACCCAACCAATTCAATGCCCTTCCAATGTATAAAGTAAGTAATACCCAACCAATTCAATGCCCTACCAATGTATAAAGTAAACAATACCCAGGCAATTCAATGCCCTACCAATGTGCAAAGTAAACAATGACCTACCAATCAACTACTCCAGCTGCATATACTTTTGCAATTTTGAATTTTTTCATGCATTCATATAGCTTAATTCACATTTGCACTTCATACATCAATCCAGCTATTTGATTCAGAATAGTCAATATTTTTTCAGACATAAAAAACTTTCATAAAGCAATCATTTTTTTCTCCCCTCCCCGAGCATAGTTTAATTGAACTAGTGATAATTAAATTAATGATATGCGGTAAAAGTAAACAATGCCCTCCCTAATACACATAAAAAATTGCTCATAAATAATTTGATCAAATTGCCCTTTTTTTGCAAAAATGTCTTCTGGTTTCACATACATCTTGCTTTGGTGGCCTAAAACCTTGTATTGTTTGTTTGCAAGGTGAAAGCAAAGCTGAGCTTTAAGATCCTGGAAAACACAGAAAAAATGCAGCAAAAACTCAGCAAGAAAAGCATAAAAAGGCAGCAAAATCTGCATTTTAGCTGCAGCTTTTTTATTGACAAGCGATCGGGTTCTAGCTGCCTAATAAAATGCAGCAAAAAAACAATGTGTGAACAAAGTCCCTTGCTTATTACAAATATGTTAATTTTAACCTTTCTTCTTGACTCGACATAGCCAAGATGAAAGACATGAGATTTCAATATTTGCAGAAAAAAAATCAAGTTTTTGCCCTCTAATATCTGCTGTACATGTGGCCACTCAATGGTTGCAATTTGATTAGCAGTTGTAACATCGGCGTCCCTGCCTTCTGCCAGGCAGGGACGCTGTTCCCCTGCGACAGCGTCCTCTGCCAGGCAGGGACGTCGCCCCCCTTACCCGCGCTCAGCGTCCTCCTTCCGCCCTGATGGGGCCGTGCGCTCCTTCCCTGCTGCTGGACTTAGGGCGCGCGCCCGCGCCCTCCCCCGCTCTTAAAGATGCCGCGCGCATCTTTCAAAAAGGTCCCCGGCCAATGCCGGAGTACTCCACCCTATATAAAGTACTTCCTCCTTAATGGAAGTGCCCGAGCAATGTTGTTGTTGCACTGTTTACTCTGCTTCAGCCTTCAGGGTCCGTTACCAGTTACCTGCCTGTTTCCTGCCAGTTTGCTGTCTGTTACCTGCCTGCAAGCCTGCCTGGAGGTTCGGCCGTCACATGCGGTGACCATCGGCAATTCCAGAGACTCTCGCCTGCTCACTTGGGGGCGCTCATCTGCCATCTGACTGCAAGCCCACCTGAAGGTTCGGCCATCACCTGCGGTGTTCATCGGCTGTTTCAGAGACTCTCGCCTGCTCACTTGGGGGCGCTCATCTGTCATCTGCCTGCTAGCCTACCGGGAGGCTCCACCGTCTCAGGTCGTATATACCTGTCCAGTCATAGACTGCCCCGGCTCCTTGCCTGCCTGTTTATCCAGAGACTGCCCCGGTCACTTGCTGTGACTTCCTGCCTGTCTAACCAGAGACTGCCCCGGTCACTTGCTGTGACTTCCTGCCTGTCTAACCAGAGACTGCCCCGGTCACTTGCTGTGACTTCCTGCCTGTCTAACCAGAGACTGCCCCGGTCACTTGCCGTGACTTCCTGCCTGTCTACCCAGAGACTGCCCTGGTCACTTGCCGTGACTACCTGCCTGTCTACCCAGAGACTGCCCCGGTCACTTGCCGTGACTACCCGCCTGTCTACCCAGAGACTGCCCCGGTCACTTGCCGTGACTACCCGCCTGTCTATCCAGAGACTGCCCCCGTCACTTGCAGTGACTTCCTATCCGTCTCCCCGGCGCACACCCGCTCCTTTACAAGGAAAGCCTCCTTGTATAATAAAGCTCAGAGGTTCCGCCTCCCAGACCCGTTACAGTTTGCTCGGGCCATGGAACCCGGTGGCACCCAAGCTCCCTCGCTCTCGGACCTGTGTCATGAACTGTCCCGTCAGAGGTCCCAACAGGAGTCCATCCTGGGTCACCTGCGGAATGTCAATTCTCGCCTGGACACTCTGGCTGCTCCACCAGCAACTACCGCTGGTGCCATGACCAGCAATCCGGCAGCTCCGCTCTCCACCCATTCCGTGGTTTCCTGTCCCGGACCCCGGCTTTCTGTACCTCCTCGCTTCGGAGGCGACCCCGCTCAGGCTCGGGGCTTCATTAATCAGTGCACCCTGCACTTTGAACTCCTGTCCCACCAGTTTAACTCCGACCGGGCCAAAATTGCCTTCATCATGTCCCATCTCACCGGGGAGGCCCTGGCCTGGCTAAATCCTCTTTGGGAGAGAGGAGACCCCCTGGTGTCCGACCTGTCTGCCTTTCTCGCGGCTTTCCGGAAGGTCTTCGATGAACCCGGACGGAAGACCTCATCCGCGTCATCTCTGCTACGCCTCCGTCAGGAAAGTCTCACCGTGTGTCAATATGCCATACGGTTTCGTACCCTTGCCTCGGAGCTGGCCTGGGATAACGACGCTCTGGTATCTGTTTCTGGGAGGGTCTGTCCGGTCGTATTAAAGATGAACTCGCCGGTCGGGACCTACCTACCAGTCTCGATGACCTAATAACTCTTGCCACCCGGATTGACCTACAGTTCCAGGAGCGGGCCAAAGAGGTCACCCGTGAGAGGAGGTTTCCACGTCTAGCTCCTACGTTTCAGAGACCTGTAACTCCTTCCGTTTCTCCTCAGGTACACTCTTCTGAGCCTATGCAAGTCGACCAGACCAAGATGGTCAAAGCTCGTCAAGACTCACGCCGTACCGAGGGGAGTTGCTTCTACTGTGGCAGTAAGGAGCACTGGATCCGTACCTGCCCAGAGAGGTCGGGAAACGCCTGTGTCTAGGTTTCGCTCGGAGAGGTCCACCTAGACAAAAATAAATCCTCTTCATCTCTGCTGTTGTCAGTCTCAATTCTCCTCGGTGAGAACCGTTATTTCGAACTTGCCCAACTTGATTCTGGAGCAGCCGGGAATCTTGTTTCACAGACTCTAGTAGAGAAATATCGCATTCCTACCAAACCTCTGGTTGAACCAGTATCTGTTGCTGCTGTGGATGGAGGTCTCCTGCCACGTCCCATCCAACTTATCACTGAGGCCATAACCCTGCAGGTAGGAATGCTGCATTCTGAGAGCATCTCGTTTCATGTTCTGCCTGGACTCTCACATGCTTTCTTACTAGGTCTGCCTTGGCTCCAAAAGCATGCACCCGTGCTCGACTGGAAAGCCTCCTTGTATAATAAAGCTCAGAGGTTCCGCCTCCCAGACCCGTTACAGCAGTCTGTTAAAGGTCTGGCTTGCATATTATAATAATAATACAAATTTTTATCTTGAGTTTAAAGAAATGTGCAAAATTCTACGGAAGAACACATTGGTGTGCTGCTATGTTCCATGTCATTATACAGCTACTGTAAACTGTAAATTGGCAACACAAATGAGTATTTAGAAAGGAGATTTACATTCCTTCATATATGCAGATAAGTTAGATTCCAGTCTTTTAAGGAGTCACACTTATTTTAAGAAAACATGAAAGTCTGTCCAAATGGAAGCTTCATTTATGAGTTTCACATTGCTGCCTTCTCAATGTCGTCGGGTCAACTTCAATTATGTTTGGTATTTTGATTATTTATTTAATTACCATGTTGGGAAACTTGACAATTATTTTTCTTGTGTGTTTGGTACCAAAATTACACACCCCAATGTATTTCTTCTTGAGTAACTTTGCCCTTGTAGATGTCACATCCACTTCTGCTTCTGTCCCAAAACTACTTTTTATCACCTGGACCCAGGATCACAGGATTTCTTTCAGTTGCTGCATGACTCAATTATTTTTCTACATTTTGTGTGCTGATGGTGAAGTTTTTATACTGACATCGATGGCCTATGATCGCTATGTGGCGATATGTAAGCCCTTACAATATTTCATAATAATGAGAAAGAACGTGTACCTTGGAATGGCCACTGCCTGTTGGCTACTTGGTGTTTTAAACTCTCTTTTACATACATTACTAACATCTGTCCTACAATTTTGTGATTCACATGTCATCAATAATTTCTACTGTGACCTAAATTCTCTAGTTGATCTTTCCACTACTGACACTCACAGCCGGAAAGTCTTTATTGTTCTTTGAACTTTATGTTATTATCATCATTCAATTTCTTCTCACCCTTATCTCCTACATCTTTATTTTTTCTGCCATTTTGAAGATCCGTTCCTCAGCGGGACGTATGAAAGCTTTCTCCAGCTGCACCTCCCATCTCATCACAGTTATATTATTCTATGGGCCAAGTACCTTCTTGTACATGAAAACGGACTCAGAAGATTCTAAGGATCAGGACATGTTACTATCAATGCTCTACATGATTGTGGTTCCAATGTTAAATCCTCTGGTCTACAGTCTGAGAAATAAAGAGGTTTGGGAAGCAAGTATAACATTAATAAATCAAAGAATGTTAAGGTTCTAGCATTTTCATAAAGTTTGACTATGCAGTTTTCTGCAGCTTTTACCCAAGACCAAAAGCTTACAGTATTTATTAAGGAATAGCCCATGCGAAACGCACGTCGGGGCTGCACTGGACACACGTTCGTAGGCAGTATCATGGGTAAGGTGAACATCATTTTTATGGCACTGTTCTCCCTGAGTTCAGAGATACGTGAAGCTGGCATGTATTTTTGTTAACCAATTCATGTTTCCTGGGGCTCTTCCAATCATACCCTAACATTGCAACTTATAGGCCATAGGCACTTTTGAGCATGACAATGTTTTTGCCTCTTTGAGATGTGATCAGTTCAGCTTTTTCTCCCTCCCTATGACTGAACAACGTCTGCTGTCCTTCACACATGAGCTTTCTATGTGCTTTGTTGTTTCAGCTCTTTGTTATATATATTATGCCTTGTAATTGATGTCTCAATAAACTTTGTCAATTTTTTTATTTAAATAATTAAAAAAACAGCGTGGGGACCCCTCTATTCTTGATAACTAGCCTTGTTGAAGCTAACAGCTGAGGTTTGCAGCTTCCAGCTGTGAGCTTTGTCTGGCTGGTTAGCAAAAATACAGTGGAACCCACGCCACTTTTTTAAATTATATATTTACAGCGCAGGAGCAGCTGATGAATACTCCCGTCTGCCGCTCCTGCTCTGACTGTAATTATCAGTAGCAGGTGTTGGATGATGGGATCAGTAGTCCCATCAGCTGACACAAGTGACCAGAGGTAAACTTTACACCTCTGATCACACCTGAGCGCTCTCGATTTCTTTTGACAGCGTGGGAACTGCGGCTCTCTGCCCGGATGATTTCCCCGCCGATCACATGTGGTGTTTGCTGCGCTGTCATGCACATTACAGAACAGTAAACACTGGATGGATGTTCGGGCCCCCCATTCAAGTGAATGGTGTTTGGGATCGGATTTGGGTCTGGGGACAGTTCTGGCACCCGAACCCGAACTTTTTGTAACTCTTCGGCTGAATCCGCCGAACCTGATCATCCAGGTGTCCGCCTATCTCTAATGATTAGGAAAATTTAAAAAAATACTAATTTAGTAAAACGAAGCTCTGACTCTTTAAGACAGGGATGATGAAGTCGGGCTCTCCACTATCTAACCATCTTGACATCTTTTTGAGATTTCAACAGGAAGAAGATGAAATGAGATGGCTCTCACCAATGGCATCATCTTCTGTATTAACGTCAATTCTTTAAAAATATTCCAAACAATATGCACTAGACAGTACCATGGTATGTATCAGGGTTCCTAGATGTCTCCTGCTACTCTGTAATGCTTTTTATTTGACATACTTTAACTTTAAGAAATAAGATTAATCCATTGCTAAGTGCCAACTGTTTTTACCCTTTTCCTGGGGTAATGTCAGCCTGCATGTTACTGTTTTACTATTTATGGGATAGTCCTTATTCATGTATCATTGTGAGACACTATTTTTATGAGATTTACTGTTTTTGTGTTGGGAGATACAACTCTAACTGGAGGAGACTGCGTGTAAACTTAGGAGAGATCTGTGCTACAGTCTTACTTTTTTCTGGATGTTGTGATAAGTGAAGTAAGATGGATTCTTGTGTTGTATGGAGAAGGAAGGGAGGAAAAAAGAACCAGCTACAGATCTGTCAAGGCTTCCACTAAGTGGTCTGTTGTGCACTCTGTGTGTATGAAGAAGCAGTTTTCTCATGAGTCCTACAAAGTAATTTTTTTGTATATTAAGAACTTCCCTTTACAATACCTGAAAAGAGTGTACATTCTTAATCTTTTAGTATTAACTGTGTTAGGGAATGAAAATCGCAGGGGTCCTCCATTTACCAATATAGTAGGACCTTGACTGGAACGTCGCTGTTTCTTCTCCTGTATATATCTAGTGTCTGGTTATGACAAAGTCGTGGGGTACGCGAATCTTAATTAATGTTTTCTATAAACTAACCCATACATCTTGTTTGTGTGGAATTAAAGTCCTCCTGACAGTAGAAGGCAGGAAAACTTTTTCTTTATTTGTATTATGCTAATTCAAAGCAAATTGGGGTTCATTGATGAAAAATTTTGCCATATTTATATGTTATTTTTTGTGAAATTATCAGCAATTTTTCTGTCTAGATTAAGCTGTAGTTTTTATTGGTACTACGTTGGGGTACATGAAATGTTTTGGTCACTTTTATTTCATATTTTTTAGAGAAAATAATTAAATGATAAAATAGATATAGTGCGTATTGTTATGGACAAAGTGATGCCAATTATGATTGTGTACTTTTGTAGTAGGGCATTATTTTTTCTTTATTACTTATTGTTTCAACTGGGAATTTTGGAGTGTATTTTTTGTTATTAATTTTTATCAGTCTTTTAATTTTACAAATATTTATTTAACATATGCACAATGAACAAACCCCATAACCTCCTTACCCAACATCACGGAAGGGGAGCTTGCTCATCTTTTCTCAAATCACACCTAACCACTTGTGCACTCGACCCCATCCCATCCCACCGCCTCCCCAACCTAGCCACCACTCTTATCCCATCACTAACCCACCTCTTCAATCTATCACTAACTTCTGGTACCTTTCCTTCTGCTTTCAAACATGCCACAATCACGCCTATCCCCAAAAAGCCAACCCTCGACCCAACCGCCATGTCCAGCTATCGCCCAATATCGCTGCTTCCACTCGCTTCCAAACTCCTGGAACAGCACGTCCACGCTGAACTTTCCTCCCATCTCTCATCTAACTTGCTCTTTGACAATCTACAATCTGGTTTCCGCCCCCATCATTCCACTGAAACAGCCCTGACCAAAATTACTAACACCTACTCACAGCCTAAGCGAACGGACAATACTCTATACTCCTCCTTCTTGACCTGTCCTCTGCTTTCGACACAGTTGACCACTGCCTTCTACTACAGATTCTCTCCTCCTTTGGCATCAAGGACCTTGCCCTATCCTGGATCTCCTCATACCTTTCCAACCACACATTCAGCATCTCCCACTCCCACACTACCTCCTCGTCCCACCCTCTCTCTGTTGGAGTCCCCAAGGCTCTGTTCTAGGACCCCTACTTTTCTCAATCTATACACTTGGCCTGGGGCAACTCATAAAGTCCCACGGATTCCAGTACCACCTTTATGCTGATGACACTCAGATCTACCTCTCTGGCCCAGACATCACCTCTCTGCTGTCCAGAATCCCTGAGTGTCTATTAGCCATATCCTCCTTCTTCTCCTCCCGCTTCCTCAAACTCAATGTGGACAAATCTGAACTCATCATCTTTCCCCCATCTCACAGATCTTCCTTACCTGACCTATCTATAACAATTGACAACACCACACTTTCCCCTGTACGGAGGTCCGCTGCCTCGGAGTAACCCTTGACTCTGCCCTGTCCTTCAAACCACACATCCAAGCTCTTTCTACCTCCTGTCGCCTCCAGCTCAAAAATATTTCCAGAATCCGTCCCTTCCTCAACCCTCAATCTACTAAAATGCTTGTGCATGCCCTCATCATCTACCGCCTCGACTACTGCAACATCTTTTTCTCTGGCCTCCCTGCTAACACCCGCACCTCTCCAGTCCATCCTTGACTCTGCTGCCCGACTAATTCATCTCTCTCCTCGCAACTCCTCCGCATCTCCCCTCTGCAAATCTCTTCACTGGCTCCCATACCCTCAGCGAATCCAATTCAAATTACTAATACTGACCTACAAGGCCACCTATAACCTGTCTCCCCCATATGTCTCGGAACTAATCTCCCGATACGTTACCTCACGTAATTTCCGGTCCTCCCAAGACCTCCTTCTCTCCTCCACACTTATTCGCTCCTCACCCAAGAGCCTCCAAGACTTCTCCCGAATATCCCCCATCCTCTGGAATTCTTTGCCCCAACACGTCCGACTATCAACCACTCTCAGATCCTTCAGACGTAACCTGAAAACCCATCTCTTCAGGAAAGCCTACAGTTTGCAATGACCCCGCTGCCTCCTCACCACTACCGGAGATATCGCCTCAACCAACACCGGAACTGCTGCAATCCCCCAACCTGCTGTCTCCGTCCCCCATCTTGTAGAATGTAAGCCCGAAAGGGCAGGGTCCTCTCTCCCTCTGTACCAGTCTGTCATTGTTAGTTTGTTTACTGTAAGTGATATCTGTAATTTGTATGTAACCCCTTCTCATGTACCGCACCATGGAATCAATAGTGCTATATAAATAAATAATAATAATAATGATCTTTATATTCCTTGAATAAAACAGTGCAATACACATGTCGTGCAATGCATTTCATCTCCAGTATATCACTAAAGAGAGAACACCCCTCACATTTTTGTAAATATGGCCTACAAATTTCATAACATTCATAACAAATTCAATTCAAATTGAATCAGTTATCTCTATTTGCAATGGTAGCCTGAGGCCTCAGGATTTGCCAAGTATAGAAACCTGTTAGATCCTATCTATCAATATTATGCTCACAGGTACAGTATATCACAAAAATAAGTACACCCCTCACATTTTTGTAAATATTTTATATCTTTCCATGGACAACACTGAAGATATGACACTTTGAGACAATGTAAAGTAGTCATGGTACAGCTTTTTATAACAGTTTATATTTGGTTTGCACTCTAAATTAACTCTACACACAGTCATTAATGTCTAAACCACTGGCAACAAAAGTGAGCACACCCGTAAATGAAAATGGTCAAATTGCACCCAAAGTGTCAACATTTTGTGTGGTCACTATCAGTTTCAAGCACGGCTTAACCCTCTTGGGCATGGAGTTCACTAGAGCTTCACAGGTTGCCACTGGAATCCATTTCCACTCCTCCATGATGACATCTTAGAAGCTGGTGGACGTTAGAGACCTTGTGCTCCTCCACCTTCCGTTTGAGAATGTCCCAAAGATGCTCAATAGGGTTTAAGTCTGGAGACATGCTAGGCCAATTCAGCACCTTTACCTTCTGTTGAATTAGCAAGGCAGTGGTGGTCTTGGAGCTATGTTTAGGGTCGTTATCATGTTGGAATACTGCCATGCGGCCTAGTTTCTGAAGTGAGGGGATCAGGCTCTGCTTCAGTATGTCACAGTACATGTTGGCATTCATGGTTCCCTCTAACTGTAGCTCCCCACAGTCATTAGCACTCATACAGCCCAAACCATGACACTACCACCACCATGCTTGACTGTAAGCAAGATGCACATATCTTTGTACTGCTCACATGGTTGCCATCATATATGCTTGACACCATCTGAACCAAATATGTCTCATCAGCCCACAGGACATGGTTCCAGTAATCAATGTGTTTAGTCTGCTTGTTTTCAGCAAACTGTTTGCTGGCTTTCTTGTGCATCATCTTTAGAAGAGGCTTCCTTCTAGAATGACAGCCATGCAGACCAGTTTGATGCAGTGTGTTGTGTATGGTCTGAGCACTGACAGGCTGACCCCTCCACCCATTTATCCTCTGCAGCAATGCTGGCAGAACTCAAATGTTTACTTTTAAATAACTAACTATAGTTATGAGGCTGAGCATGTGCACTCAATTTCTTTGGTCAACCATGGTGAGACCTGTTCTGAGTGGAACCTGTCTTGTTAAAGTGATGTATGGTCTTGGCCAAGGTTCTGCAGCTCAGATTCGGGGCGTTGGCAATCTTCTTATAGCCTTGGCCATCTTTATGTACAGCAACAAGTAGTGTTGAGCGATACGATACCGCAAGTATCGGGTATCGGCCGATATTAGCTGTATCGGACTTTCGATATTGACTTTCGATATTTCCCATATATCGTATACCGGAATCGGAATTGTCACTGTCACTGTGAGTGTCCGTCGGTCGGGTCTGTCAGGAGTCAGCGGCACTTACCTGGCAGAAGATCTCCGGTGGTCAAGGCCTGGACTGGTTGATGGCCGCCATCATCTTTCCCCGGCGGTCACATGCAGTTTCTCGCGATAACTGCAGTTTCTGCTGGGTAATCCCGGCCGTAAAGCAGTCAGTCCGATGACGTCACCGCCGGGGAAGCAGGTAATCAGCTGTGCTGCGCCGGGATGACAGCCTCTGCCTGTCATTCCGATGTAGCAGAGCTGGATCGTCGTGGGACA
Organism: Oophaga sylvatica; assembly: GCA_033576555.1. Lineage (NCBI taxonomy): Eukaryota > Metazoa > Chordata > Amphibia > Anura > Dendrobatidae > Oophaga > Oophaga sylvatica. Next base: position 556,989,347 of record JARQOD010000004.1, on the reverse strand, counting down.
GTCGTTACTATGGACTGCGTCGGACAGGTGGTATACTGTTGGTTTGTTTTTTTCCTTTTTTTACAGGAGATCGATGGCGTCGCAGGATGAGAGTATAATAAAAGAAATGAAAACTGTGTTGTCTCTTTTATTTCATTAAAATACTTTTTTCTTGCTGTGTCTTTTTTTTATACATTTAAAAACTTTGGGATTAATAATGGATCGGTGTCTTATTGACACCTCTCCATTATTAACCGGGCTTATTGTCACCGTGCATCAACGGTGACATTAACCCTTATTACCCCACTTGCCACCGCTACAGGGCAGTGGGAAGAGCCGGGTAAAGTGTCACAATTGGCACATCTTTTGATGCGCCAAATGTGGGGCTGCTGTAGCCTGGTATTATCAGGCTGTTGAGGGCCAAAATCCATGGGCCTTGACAGTCTTTTAATACCAGGCCGCAGCAGTCTGCATTTTACTTGGCTGGTTAACAAAAATAGGGGACCCCTATGCCGTTTTTTTTTTCGAGGGGATCCCCTATTTTTGTTAACCAGCCAAGCTAAGCAGACTGCTGTGGCCTGGTATTATCAGGCTGGCAAGGTCCATGGATATTGGTTCATTACCAGCCTGAAAAACCAGGCTTCAGCAGTCTGCTTCATCTGGCTGGTTAACAAAAATAGGGTGGACCCCACGCAAATTTTTTTTCGAGGGGATCCCCTATTTTTGTTAACCAGCAAAGATAAGCAGACTGCTGTGGCCTGGTATTATCAGGCTGGCAAGCAGGGTCGGACTGAGGCACCGGGACACCGGAGAAACCTACGGTGGGCCCCAGCTCCTGCGTGGTGGGCCCTGATTTGAAAGGATAGGTCGCGGGGCAGAGGGGGCGGTGGCCCCGGGGCCCGCGCTCTGAGGGGGCCCACCCGGAGCTGCGATACAGTTACATTCTGCGGCAGAGCAGGGAGAATCGCTCTCCCTGCTCTGCCGCCCGGAAGCTATGGGGCCTGAACAGGCGTTGGGGGGGCCCGGTGCCAGCAGTGGGCCCCCCACCCGTCATCGGAGGGTCAGCTGTTACGGCATCCAGCCGATAAAGCTGACCGCATAGAGAGAGAAGGAGCGAGCGCTCCTTCTCTCCCATAATCCCCCTCTCAGCGTATGACAGCGGGCGCAATAACATCACCTGCCGGCGCCTGCTGTCAGACGCTGAGAGGGAGAACAGTGAGCAGCACAGGAGCCGGGAGGTGAGTATTTTTTTAATTTTTTTTTTAATGGGGGTGCAGTCGAGTCCTGGCTGGAGAAGTCGTCATGTCGGTGTGGGCCAGATGGAAAAGACATGAAAAGTGAACAATTCCATTAGAAAGAACATCAGCGGTAAGTCATTATCTGTACCTGTGCTGTAATCTATATGTTCTGTAGGACTGGTATTATTTAACACAGACCATATGGCGGTAATATCAATATTGGTCTTTTTATATATAGATTATTTTGGCCAACAGCGCGGTCATTTGCTGAGGTTCTCTGATGATGGGCCCACTCAGAAGTTTTGCCCCCACTAAACCAAAACCCTAGCTACGCCTATGGCTCTCTCTCTAGTCTTTCTTTCTCGCTCTCTTTCTTTCCTTCTCGCTCTCTGTTCTTTCTTTCTCTCTTTTCTTTCTTTCCTCTCTTTCTTTCTCTGTTTGTTCTTTCTCTCTCGCTGCTCTTTCTTTCTTTTCCTCAGTACCAGCCACTGTGCCCTCATTACCAGTCAGTGTGATCAGCAGTGCTAAATGGTTACGCTTGGGGCGAGGATATGGGTGTGATTAGCTGTGAAATGGGTGTTGTCGGGGCGTGGCCTAAAATTTTCAGCGGCGCGCAACACGCGCCGCAGCCTTTAATCCTCTTTCCTGTCTTCCAAATTTGGGAGGTATGCTGTATGACCTCCCTACAACTTCTGGCCATGCTACTGATGAGCGCGACGGATGGTCTCGTGAGGGATCTCCTCCCACACCTGGACTAAAGCATCCACCAACTCCTGGACAGTCTGTGGTGCAACGTGGCATGGCCTAAAATTTTCTGCAGCATGCACAGCGTGCCACAGCCTTTGTCCCTCTTTCCCTTATTCAAAGGTTGGGAAGTATGATGTTGGGCCGCAAGAATATATTTTCTCTGGTGGGCCCAAGGTACTCCAGTCCGACGCTGCTGGCAAGGTCCATGTATGTTGGCTCCTTAACAGCCTTAAATACCATGCCTCAGCAGCAGGGGCGTACATATAAATCATGGGGCCCCATAGCAAAAGTCTGAATGTTCCCCACCCCCCCAAAAAAAAAACCCAGAGGCATTGTAAATGTAAAGTGCCAGCACAGTGAGGGAAGTTGAGTCGCACAGAGAAGGGGTTTTGGGGGTACTCGGCACCGATCACGTCGACTTCTATGGGGGATGTCACGAGTAGCACAGCTCGGTCCGTGACCTGGGCGATCACTGGAATGTGGGATATTTCCAGGGGATGATAGAATGTTGTGTAGTTTGTCGTGACGCCACCTGTAGTACCTGGTCAGGGTGTCCAGCGCTGCTGTGCAGGTCCTCTGGAAGGGATGGTGTAGTGCAGGTAGGTGATAAGTCTTCTACAGGTAACACGCTATCCTTCCAGGGCAGATAGATGTGAGATAGAGCAATGGTGCAGAGTGATGTAGCAGAGTGGACTATGCGACGTAGTAAGAAAGCAGGAAACACTTCAAGTTAAACGTTGCATAATAAAATTTTTAATAATAACATTACAAAAGTGCAAATAGCATTACTGCCGAAGTTCGTTGAGACTTCTTAGGACTACCCCCACCGGGGTAACTTCACAGTGTCCTTTACTTGTGCTTGTGGAGGACCCGCTCCAAACCTCCAACGGTGGTCTTGGGTGGCTGCAAGACTTTCCTTGAGCAGACCTCACTTTCGGCCACACCAAACGGGTTTTTAGTTTCTGAGGTAGTTGAAAATAGTGCACAGTTAAGTTTTTTGTAAAACCAAGATGGAGCACGAAGTGCCAACTATTTACAGAAAAGTTTGTGAGCCAGTACAGTTCATGGCTTCAAAGTTCAACATTTTGATTACATTGAAACACCATTACCCAACCTGGGTATATTAAGGCAACAATAAACTTGTTCTTCTGAACATTCACCCGTCCGGGTACATTAAACCATTACCCAACCTGGGTATATTAAGGCAACAATAAACTTCTTTTTATGAACATTCACCCGTCCGGGTACATCAATAATTTACTATTTACATACAGAGACCCTGTCCGGGTTATTTAGACTTCTTTGGCTGGCCTCTTCCAGGTACCACCTGGTACTCTTCTGGAGCTTGCCAAACATCCGTGACAGGAGGGTCCACCCAGACCTGATGACGTCGTGTGGCCTGTACAGTTACGTCGTGACCCGCTATCTGGGTCTGTGTGGCCACCTCTTTCGTCTCCCTCCGGGTCTGGAACCCTATGTCCCGGACTGAACGAACCCCAGGGGGCCTAACAGGCGCCGGGTACGGGCCAGCTATCATTATCATGTCCATAGCTGGGGCTGCTGAGGAGACCACTGAGGGAGGCTGGGGAGATTTACGGCGTGGGGTGGGCACTTGTGCAGAGGCCTGGTTGGGGGAGGCTGAAGGCTCGGAGGGTCTGTCAGTTTCCTGACACTCTGGGGAGTAGGGGTCGCACCTGGTAACATTTAGGGCGTACCATCCATTGTAACCCCAGTGTCGGGTGTAAGTCACCAAGTCTCCTGCCAACAGGTCCCTCCCCGGGTGTCCTTCTGGGAGGTGAGCCTCCACGTCCCGCCGGGTTACAAAGACTTCTAAATAAAGTCCAGGCTCCTGGATAAAGCCCCAACCACCTTTTAACTTAAAGTTCCGTACTGCACCCTTACGCCGCGGCTCCCTCAGCGTACTTTTATCCTTTCTCATACGTGCCTTCTCTGCCAGGTGACGTTGCCGAAGCTTTTGGGATTCTCGCTGCTCCCTTTGTCGCTCTGCTTCCCGCTCCCGACGTCTCCACTCTTCCTCCTGACGCCGGTTGTAATTCTCCTCCACCAGCAGCTCCATGTCTCCACCATCAAACGCCAGCTTACGATGTCCGGTTTGCGGCAGCTCTCCTGGCGCCCGCCAGTCCTGGCGGCGCTCACCTGTGGCGGAAGCAGCCGGCTCTGGAACAGATGACGGTCGGGGCTCCGGTACAGGCAGGTAGAGCTCTGGTGCCTGCGCGGCCTCCTCCATGAGGACGGGTGTCGCTTCTTCTGCCTCAGCGACGGGGGCAGACAGCGAGATCTGGGTGCTGGTGCGGCGTTTTCTGCAGGAACGGGTGCCTCCACTGTGATACTGGCAACCGGTTCAGATTGCAAGGGCTGGGATGCCCGCACGGCCTCCTCTACTGGAACGGGTGCCTCCACTGAGATACTGGCAACCGGTTCAGATTGCAAGGGCTGGGATGCCCGCACGGCCTCCTGTACTGGAACGGGTGCCTCCACTAAGATACTGGCAACCGGTTCAGATTGCAAGGGCTGGGATGCCCGCACGGCCTCCTGTACTGGAACGGGTGCCTCCACTGAGATACTGGCAACCGGTTCAGATTGCAAGGGCTGGGATGCCCGCACGGCCTCCTCTACTGGAACGGGTGCCTCACCTTCCGGTACAGACACTTCAGGGGGTAAGAGGGATTGGCGCCGCTCCAACTGTAGTTTTAGGGCCCGCCAGCTCGCTTCCATCCTGGCGACCTCCTCCGGTGCCGGGCCAGGTCTCTCAGGGTATCCTCCGCTTCTTCCAGCGTAGGACGGTTTCCAGGCCGGGTGCCAAACGGTGGCTCCGTGGCGATCTGGTCGCTTCCATGGGGGGAGAGCTCTGACTCCTCCATCCCTTCCCACTTCTGCTCACGTCCATTCGCCATCTCTGCCAAGTCACATGTGTCATTAGCATCAGGAGAGGCGCCATCTTTTGTAGGGAGGCGGGACCTTCGCGTTCGTTTCCGCCCACTGAGGAGGATGAGGAGGCGGAACTCCAGAGCTGTGGGGCACGATCTTACATTGCAGTAACATTTAGAGTGGGCGGACATCGTTTTCGCGCCACGGAGTGAGTGTACGCCCACGAGAGCACGCCCTTATTCTTCACCTGTGCCTCGTGGCGCAGATATGAGGAAAAATGGCAAATACAGTCTATGATGATTTTTGCAATTCTCAAGCAAAAAAACAGTTCAATTAAGGCACACAGGACTCGCTTATAGCGAGCTTCTGAATCCTGTTCGTGACGCCAAAGTTGAGTCGCACAGAGCCACAGGTTTTGGGGGTACTCGGCACCAAGCCCGTCGACTTCTATGGGGGATGTGACGGGTAGCACAGCTATGTCCCTGCCCTGGTCGCTCACTGGAATGTGGGATATTTCCAGGGGATGATAGAATGTTTGTGTAGTTTGTCGTGACGCCACCTGTAGTACCTGGTCAGGGTGAACAGCGCTGCTGTGCAGGTCCTCTGGCAGGGATGGTGTAGTGCAGCTAGGTGATAAGTCTTCTACAGGTAAGACGGTATCCTTCCAGGGCAGATAGATGTGAGATAGAGCAATGGTGCAGAGTGATGTAGCAGAGTGGAGTATGCGACGTAGTAAGAAAGCAGGAAAGGAAACAATTCTTACTACAAAGACATGCAGCATAAGGCTGCCTCAACCCCTCCCATCCAACTAGCTACACCCTGTTCTAACCAGCCTGAGCTAGACCATCCCATTGGGTCCGCCTACACTCAGCTGGCATAGTGTACTGTTGAATGCAGTGGTTGGAGTAAGTGGGGTGTTTCCTCCTTACCTGAGAGTAAGTTGTCACACCGCTGGGTGCGATGCAACATCTCTGTGGCGACTGGACCCTCGGGTGCTTCTGTCTTTTCACAAATGCCGGCTTTACCCGGCAATTGAATCAGAGGCTATTTTACTATGTAGAAGTGAATAAACTATAAATATATGTATATATATATATATGTCACAATGACATGTATATATATATATATGTATTCTAAGTGTGTATATTTTGTGTTTACAAGGAAAGAAAGTGTTTTTTTAGTTGCGATATTTTGTTCCCATAGACTTACATGGGACTTCCGGTATCGGTATCGGGTATCGCCGATATTTTAGTGATATCGGCGATACCATTCCGATCCGATATTTTTGGATATCGGAAAGTATCGCTCAACACCAGCAACAAGTCTTTTTTTCAGATCTACAGAGAGTTCTTTTCCATTAGGTGTAATGTTGAACGTCCAATGACCATCATGACAAAGTGTGAGAGCGGTGACACAAAATGTAAAAAAAAAATTACAAAGATCACACGTGACCTGAGACCTTGTAACACTAGTGAGTTACATGACGCCAGGTAAGGTAAAAGGCTAAATGGGCACAGTTTGACCATTTTCACTTAGGGATGTACTCACTTTTATTGCCAGTGGCTTAGACATTAATGGCTGTCTGTTGCGTTAGTTAGAGGGCACACTAAATATTCACTGTTATATATGTTGCACACTGACTACTTTACATTGTATCACAGCGCAATATCTTCAGTGCTGTCCCACTTTTAGTGATATACTGCAACTGTGAGCATAGTATTGATAGGCAGGATCTAACAGGCTTCTATACTTGGCAAATCCAGAGGTCTCAGGCTACCATGTCATATAGAGATTAAAATCTGATTTAATTTGAATTGAATTTGAAAATAAATAAAACATTTATGAAATTCGAAGGTCATGGCGAATTTGAGCAATCTGCATTTCGATTTGCATGAATGGTCAAAAATTCACCCATCTCTCTTTTCCCCTTATACCTACATTATCCCTCCCCTTTTTCCCTCCCCATATACAGTGGAGAAAGAAAGTATTTAGTCAGCCACAAATTGTGCAGGTTCATCCACTTAAAAAGATGAGAGAGGCCTGTAATTGACATCATAGGTAGCCCACAACTATGAGAGTCAAAATAACATAACAAATTCAGAAAATCACCTTGTCTGATTTGGCAAGATTTATGGTGGAAAATAAGTATTTAGACTATGGAACTCTCTGCCATATGATGTTTTAATAAATGATTCATTACTAAAATTTAAGATAGGGCGTTGATCCAGGGAACTAGTCTGATTGCCGTATGCGGAGTCTGGAAGGATTTTTTCCCCAATGTGGAGCTTAGTGTTTGCCGCATGCTTTATTTTTTGCCTTCCTCTGGATCAACATGTTAGGGCAGGTTAGGATAGGATATGGGTTGAACCAGATGGACTTAAAGTCTTCCTTCAACCTTAAAAACTATGTTACTATGTTACCTAAAAACATGCAAGATTTCTGGCTCTCACAGACCTGTAACTTCTTCTTTAAGAGGCTCCTCTACCCTCCACTTATTACCTGTAGTAATGGAACCTGTTTGAACATGTTATCAGTATAAAAGACACCTGTCCACAACCTCCAACAGTCCACTCCAAACTCCACTATGATGAAGACCAAAGAGCTGTCGAAGGACACCAGAAACAAAATTGTAGCCCTGTACCAGGCTGGGAAGACTGATCTGCAATTGGCAAGCAGCTTGGAGTGATGAAATCAACTGTGGGAGCAATAATAAGAAAATGGAAGACATACAAGACCACTGATAATCTCCCTTGATCTGGGGCTCCATGCAAGATCTTACCCCATGGGGTCAAAATAATCACAAGAATGGTGAGCAAAAATGCCAGAACCACATGGAGGGACCTAGTGAATGACCTGCATAGAGAGCTGGGACCACCGTAACAAAGGCTACTATCAGTAACACACTATGCTGCCAAGGACTCAGATCCTGCATTGCCAGACGTGTCCCTCTGCTTAAGCTATTACATGTCTGGGCCCACTTGAAGTTTGCTATAGAACATTTGGATTATCAGAAGAGTATTGGGAGAATGTCATATGGTCTGATGAAACCAAAGTAGAACTGTTTGGTAGAAACAAGACTTGTCGTGTTTGGAGGAGACAGAACGCTGAGTTGCATCCAAAGACCATCATACCTAATGTGAAGCATGGGCATGGCAACATCATGCTTTGGGGCTGTTTCTTGGCAAAGGGACCAGGATGACTGATCCATGTACATGAAAGAATGAATGGGGCCATGTATCAAGAGATTTTGAGTGCAAACCTCCTTCCATGAGCAAGGGCATTGAAGATGAAACATGGATGGATCTTTCAGCATGATAATGATCCAAAGCACACTGCCAGGGCAAGGAAGGAGTGACTTCGTAAGAAGCATATGAAGGTCCTGGGGTGACCTAGCCTGTCTCCAGATCTCAACCTCATAGAAAACCTTTTGAGGGATTTGAAAGTCCAAGTTGCCCAGCAACAGGCCCAAAACATTACTGCTCTAGAGGATATCTGCATGGAGGAATGGACCAACATACCACCAACAGTGTGTGCCAACCTTGTGAAGACCTACAGAGAACATTTTACCTCTGTCATTGCCAACAAACAATATATAACAAAATAATGAGATGAATTTTTGTTAATAGCCAAATACTTATTTTCCACTATAATTTGCAAAATAAATCTTGCCAAATTAGACAAGGTGATTTTCTGGATTTGTTTTCCCATTTTCTCTCATAGTTGTGGTCTACCAATGATGTCAATTACAGGCCTCTCTCATCTTTTTAAGTGGGAAAACTTGTACAATTGGTGGCTGACTAAATACTTATTTTCCCCACTGTATTCTAAAAACCTCAATAAAAATTATTGAAAACAAAAATTCACCCATCTTCATTTTACACAGTGCAAAAGTTGGCTACACTACCTTAGACCATAACACCTTTGAGACGGAGACCTTTTTCGTTTTTGCGTTTGTTTTTTGCTCTCCTTCTTCCCAGAGCCATAACTTTTTTATTTTTTTTATTTTTCCATCAATATGGCCATGTGAGGGAATTTTTGCGGGACAAGTTGTACCTTTGAATGACACCATTGGTTTCACCATATTGTGTATTCAAAAATGGGAAAAAATTCCAAGTGCGGTGAAATTGCAGAAAAAGTGCAATTCCACAATGATTATTTTGATTTTGTTTTTACCATGTCCACCAAATGTTAAAACTGCCCTGCCATTAGGATTCTTCAGGTCATTACGAGTTCACAGACACCAAACATGACTAGGTTCTTTCTTATTTAAGTGGTATAAAAAAAAATCCAAAATTTGTTAAAAAAAAATTGCGCCATTTTCCATGATCTCAGGTTGGGTGAAGGCTTATTTTTTGCGTGCCAAGCTGAAGTTTTTATTGATACCATTTTAGTGTAGATACGATGTTTTGATCACCCATTATTGCATTTTAATGCAACATTGCGGAGACAAAAAAAAAAAGTAATTCTGGCATTTTTACTTTTTTTCTCATTACACCATTTAGCAATCGGGTTAATTCTTTTTCTTATATTGATAGATCGGGTGATTCTGAACTCGGCGATACCAAGTATGTGTATGTTTTATTTTTTTATTGCTTTTTTAAATGGGGCGAAAGGGGGGTGATTTAAACTTTTATTTTTTTTATTTTTTAATATTTTTAAAAACATTTTTTTATTTTGGCATGGTTTAATAGTCTCTATGGGTGTTAGGGTTCGAGTTCCCGCTGCTGCACAAGGGGAGTCTCAAACCAGTCCCGCTGCGGTTCCCCATCCATCTCCAGCCGCAGTGGAGCCTGCTCAGCAAAGACATCGGTCCCAGCGTCTCGCCCGGTCTAATACTGTGCAGAGACTTGCTGCTGCCTCTCCAGGTTCTGCTATTGTAGCCAGTACTGGTCAGCGGCGAGCAGACGTCTTTAGGACTAAGTCCTTTGTTGCTTCATCTGAGCATGCCCAGGGCAAGATCTCCCATTGGAGATCAAGGGTCACATGCTTTGCGCCAGTATGGTCATGCGTGTGTGTGGTTAGGGCAGCTGAAATACGCCATTACAATGCCGACCTAATCGGTGAGGAGCTTGGTATGCTAGCTGATCTGGGTCGGTGTCTTAGATGCCTTAGATTACCAGCATAACCGGTGAGGAGTTTGATTGCCATATTCAGGGCCTGGCATTCAGACGCCATAGATTGCGGGTGACTCCCGCGAGGACATTAGTTCATGATAACGTTCTATGTTCGCTTAGCAGTCAACTGTGTACCTGGGTGCCTAACAGGACACAGAAGTTTGTCTCAGCGGCTCTGTGACCCAACAGGGTTCACTTTCAACGCTAGACAGCGCCCTAGTGTGTTTACTTTGCGACTCAGTGGCGTTAGCTGAGTTCGCACACATCGCCATATAGCGCTTCGGCACTCATTCTAGTTCTGGAATAACAGAGTTCGTACATATTGCCACAGCGCGTTACGGCGTTTATTTTGGTGACTCTGCGGGATAACAGAGTTCGCTTCTTGCGCCATCTTACTAGCAGCAGGTTCCGCCTGCACGGTGGACCCCGGGCTGCGAACTCACCTCTCTACATCTTATATTTGGTGCGTTCCGCAGAACCTAACAATGGGAGACTAGAAGCTGCCATGACCCGATAACTGTGATGCTAATTACAGGACACACCTTAGCTTAACATCTGCCTATGCTCAAATTATTTTTGATTTTTCATAGTGGTACCATCCATTTTGTCTGGGTCATTTTCCTTTTTTTCTGCTGAACCACAATTCAAAAGCAATGTCTGATTTCTATTAATTGTTATTCAATAAATTTAAGTCGGACAGGACCTTGCCCGTGGACCAATAAATACAAAGCAGCAGCCGACAGCACTTCAAAGATATGGATGCATGTTCAGAGTCCAATGAACCCAATTGGAAAATACACACCAAAAATAAAAGGGAACAGCATCCAGTCCAGGTGAAAAAAATATAAAAGTCGATCTTTATTTTGCCATATTGCAATGTTTCGACCATGCTTGAAGAAGACCTTATGGTCGAAACGTTGCATTATGGCAAAATAAAGATTGACTTTTATATTTTTTTCACCTGGACTGGATGCTGTTCCCTTTTATTCTTGCCTGTGGACCAATCCGGAGCTGCCACATCACCAGAGCAGCCGACAGCCGACCACGAATGAGTGACTCCAGAGTGCCAGACTGCTCCTGTATATTGCTGTTTACTAAGGACCTGGCTGGAGAGCCTGCAGTAACCAACCGAATACCACGAGCATGAGCTAGATACTGGGACTGACATCTATGCTGAGCAACACCTGCAGCAGCTGAGCCTGAATGGAAGACTGCAGAAGCAGACTAGGCTTGGGATCTACCCTGTGCAGCAGGAGAATCCCGACACCTAACAGTAGGTATTTTGGATATACAGATTAAATACCTTAAAGGGGTTATCCACTACTTTAAATTAATCCCCCAATGTATCCCCTGGGGCCACTAATGAATTTTGTAAATACCTCATGTTGCCTATACTGCCTGTGAGCGATCGCTGGCCGCTAACAGGCAGCACGTGACCCCCTGCTGCAGCCGGATCTTGCTTTCCACTGATGACCCGTCAACTGCTGGCAGCAGCCGGGGGTCCCTCTTCTTCCTTCCGCTCTGGCTGCCAGGCTGTGGGCGGGGTTATCCCCCGCATCACACTCGGCATCCACCGCGCGCCCATTCATTGAAAACGCGTGCTGTGGATGCTGGGTGTGACTTGTTGTGACGTCAGCACTGGGTCACGTGCTGCCTTTGAGTGGTCAGCAATAGCGCAGCTCACAGGCAGTATAGGAAACATGAGGTATTTACAAAATTCATTAGGGGCCCTGGGGGGATACATTGGGGTGTTAATTTAAAGTAGTGGACAACCCCTTTAAAAATGAAATTTTTTTTCAAAAAAACACATGCACAATCTTCTATTTTATACAAAATAGTTTTAGTGAAAAATTTTCCATTGTTTTAACAATATATATATAACAATTGTAACCTCCCACACTATCTGTGGACGGGGATTACTCACTTTGCTGGTCGTTGAGGCATACGCTGGGACACTTAATATACACAGTCTCTCACTGACCCCTGTCAGCATAACACGGATTCCTGTCCATTACCTGTTGGTGTTGGCCACACAGGTTCCCGGATGTCTCTTATCCTCAGAGGTATCCCACAAATACTTCGTTCTCACTGATCCCGGTCATAATTACTCACAGTTGTCACTCACAGTCCACTCCAAAAGATATCAAACAGACGTCCTTCCTCTGGCCCAGACTAGCCAGCACTGCACACAGACCATTCTGTAGTGTCCAGCCTGGACACATGGAACTCTGACCTCACTGACAGACTCCCAAACACTCACTGCCATGTGCCAAACACACCTCCATTTTATAGCTGTAACCACACCCAAGTACCTATCACATGGCTAGTCACGTGATTGTGACTTCACCGCAGGTCCTCAAACTCACAACCACACACACAGGGAAAAAGGGGTACAGTGAGCACCCTCACCTCGGGGTGAGGTATATGGGCAGCCAGACCCTCTCATCTTATAGCTACCCATAACCCGGAAAAAAGTGTAAACAACAACCCCTTAGGGCTTACGTGCACTAAAGAAAAAATACTCTGGGTTTCATTACAGGAAGGAGCCATCCCTGTGACACAAATCTCCCATTAATTATGTGGCCATTAGTCACACTACAATATATATACAGCTCTGGCAAAAATTAAGAGACCACTGCACAGTTTTATAAAAATCAGCTTCTCTACATATCTGACAGCCATTCCATTCCTGTGTCAGCTGAATTCCAACCAGAGTACACCTCATTCTACTTAATGTGCTTCTAAATAGGTGATCATCTGAACTAAATCTTATTTAATGAAGGAAAGTATAAAAAACACTGCTGAGGTGTTCACAATTCTCTTGCAATAGGACAAGCTGGATGGCAACAGAAGTGCTAGTAATATCCCAAAAGTAATAGGAATAAAAACATAACTTTTAACCATGCTAAAGGAGCTGAAAAGAAAAGTATAGAGTGAGAAAAAGAAGGGCTCAATTCTGACTCAACTAGCAGAGGGATACAGTGAACGTTATGTTGCCTCCATTCTTAAAATTTTTAAGACGGCAGTCCATTACAGCAAGGTCAAGCAGCAGACATTGGGGACAACAAAGTTACAGACTGGCAGATGGCAAAAACCACTCTCCACTGACCAGGATGACTGTCATCTTATTCGAATGTCACTCAGCAACCGCTGGATGAACTCAAGTGACCTACAAAAGGAATGGCAAATGGCAGCTGGAGTGAAGTGCATGGCAAGAACAGTTCGTAACAGGCTCCTAGAGGCAGGGCTCAAGTCATGTAAAGCTGGATAAAAGCCTTTCATCAATGAGAAGCAAAAGAGAGCCAGGCTGAAGTTTGCCAAAGACCATAAGGATTGGACCATAGAGGACTGGAGTAATGTAATCTACCCTGATGAGTCTAATTTTCAGCTTTGTCCAACATCTGGTCATCTAATGGTTAGACGGAGACCTGGAGTGGCATACAAGCCACAGTGTCTTGCACCCACTGTGAAATTTGGTGGAGGATCGGTGATGATCTAGGGATTCTTCAGCAAGGCTGGAATTGGGCAGGTTAATCTTTGTGAAGGACGTATGAATCAAGCCACATACAAGGTTATCTTGGAAAAACAGTTGATTCCTTCTGCTCAGACAATGTTCCCCAACTCTAAGGACTGTTTTTTCCAGCAGGACAATGCACCACGCCACACAGCTAGGTCAATCAATGTGTGGATGAAGGACCACCACATCAAATTCCTGTCATGGCCACCTCAATCTTCAGACCTGAACCCCATTGAAAAGCTCTGGAATGTAATAATAAAGGATATCATCTACATGCTAGTTAAAAACACTTAAATCTTTCTAAATAATATAAAAATGTGATGAATAGCACGAACCTCCTCTCGAATACTTGGTCTATATGCCAGGATATTGTAATAATGCTTTTGGCATCATTTGGAGCTATTAATTTTCGCCAGCATCTCTCCCATGGTGATGAATATCATCCCCGCACTGTGGTATAGTGCTCTGTATCGCAGCATCAATTCATCATTGCCATAAGCTTCATTCATAGCTTGTTGGACTCCCATATCGAACCACCCTTCTTCCCCCCTTAGTACACAGGAACAATGAAGTCTGTGGGATAGCTCATACAGATGGCCTGACAGGGCAAGCATGTCAGCTTTATGCTGTATGCTCAGCGCAATTTGTCATTAATTACCTGTTTCTCTACCAGGGGTTAAACTTGGTATATTAAAAATGGACCTCCTTTATCTGTAATTTTGGCCTTTTTGAAGGACATGAATCCCACTCATACGGAATTAATTGCTGGACTCATAAATATATTAATTTTTCATTTTGCAACCCGGTTTATTAATTAATCCCTTCGGATGCATAAAAAGACAGATCCTGATATAACATTTTTAATATGTAAAAAATCTGAACGGAAACATTAAAATTGAATTAAGCAAACCCCTTCAGGAGTTCAAGAACATGATCTTATTTACCGTATATACTCGAGTATAAGCCGACTCGAGTATAAGCCGAGGCCCCTAATTTTGCCACGGAAAACTGGGTAAGCTTATTGACTCGAGTATAAGCCGGGTGTATAAACCGCCATCCTGCTGTGCTCCCCCCGTCCTGCTCCGTGCTCCCTCATCCAGCTCTGTGCTCCCCCATTCTCCTCTGTGCTCCCCCCTCCTGCTCAGTCCTCCTCTGTGCTCCCCCTCCTGCTCCGTCCTCCTGTGCACCCCCCTCCTGCTCCGTGCTCCTTTGTGCTTTCCATCCTCCCCTTGTCTTGCTCCGTGCTCTCCATCCTCCCCCCATCCTGCTCCGTGCTCCTCTGTGCTCTCCGTCCTCCCCCGTCCTGCTCCGTGCTCCTCTGTGCCCTCAATCCTCCCCCGTCCTGCTCCATGCTCCTCTATGCCCTCCATCCTCCCCCCGTCCTGCTCCTTGCTCCTCTGTGCCCTCCATCCTCCCCCATCCTGCTCCATGCTCCTCTGTGCCCTCCATCCTCCCCCCATCCTGCTCCGTGCTCCTCTGTGCCCTCCATCCTCCCCCCATCCTGCTCCATGCTCCTCTGTGCTCTCCGTCCTCCCCCAGTCCTGCTCCATGCTCCTCTGTGCTCTCCATCCTCCCCCGTCCTGCTCTGTGCTAATCTGTGCTCTCCATCCTCACCCTCGTCCTGCTCCGTGCTCTCCATCCTCCCCGTCCTGCTCCATGCTCCTCTGTGCTCTCCGTCCTCCCCCCCATCCTGCTCCATGCTCCTTGTCCTCCTCCATGCTCCCCCCATCCTCCTCCATCATACTCACCCTCCCCGTGCCATCGCTGAACGTCCCGGCAATCCTCCGTTGTACCCGGCTTCCTGCAGCTCTCCTGTGCTGAGCGGTGACGTAATACCGCTCATTAAGCCATGAATATGGATGCCACGCCTATGGGAGTGGCTTCCCGTCCATATTCATAGCCTTAATGAGCAGTATTACGTCACCGCTCAGCACAGGAGAGCTGCAGGAAGCCGGGTACAACGGAGGAGTGCCGGGACGTTCAGCGATGGCATGGGGAGGGTGAGTATGATGTCCCAGCCACAGTCTCCTGCCGCGGCACCCCCTATCCCGCTGGTTTCTGCCTAATGTCTCGGTGATAAGCCGAGGGGGCATTTTCAGCACAAAAAAAGGTGCTGAAAATCTCGGCTTATACACGAGTATATACGGTAGTTTTTAAAACACTTCATGGACTTTATTCACACAAATAAATAACACCAGGTATGGAAAGGTATGGAAAGGAATAGATTGAAAAGTATTAAAGAACACATAATCTTTTATTGAATTTTAAGCATTATGCTATAAGCATCATCAGCAGATCAAATAGCCCAAAACACACACAGAGACACAAAGCAAATAAACTCCTTTTTGATGTGTGAAACACGGGTTCTAGACTCAAATTTAATAAATAATAATTATGCTTTATTGTAATTTTATATTTATTTTTAACATATGAGAACTAAAGTTGATATTATTTAGCGTTTATAACTAAAATATATGTCAATATTTTTTAATTTTGTGTGTATCATGTGGTGGTCATTTGGGGCCACACTGAACTTTGACATGTCTGTCATGTGGTGTGCAGATTCAAAAATCAAACATATATAAGAACGATCCCTGAATCTCCTGAGTACATGTGGTTGCTTCCTGAAGAAGAAGTTGTTGAAGCTTCGAAACGCATAGAATAAACCACGTATATACTTTATCTATCCATCTTTGTACCGACGTATTTATTCATCCACCAGGGTGGAAATATATCCACCAATATCTTTTTGTATCTGGACAGCAATGGTCACCCGCTGACCCGTGGATCTGCTGCAGCTGTCATTCATACTTAAAACCTCAAACATTGGATGTATCAGGTCACTATAATCTGATGATACATGTGTAAGTTTATCGGATAATACCCTATTTGCGCTATTTTCTCCACAGCTTTCTATTGTTAACTAACTTTACATTTATTCTAAGACTTTGTAGAGAAAAGGCCTACTTGTTTCACAGTTAGCAGCAGTGGGGACAGAAGCATGAAGCCAGCGCTGCACTCACTTTTCCAATAGCTTCTCTCAGTGCCATTGATCCAGGAAATCGTCAGAGGGTAACAATTAAAGAAATTGTAGTAGGTAACTGCAGCGCTGACCCCTAGTAACATCCTGTTCCAGAAAGGGCCATAGACACAGCAGGGAAGTGAGTGCAGCAGCAGATTCCTATGTCCTATGACGTCCTATTTGAGACACATCTCAATCATCACAGGAAGTGAAGTAAAAAAAAGCACATATAGGAGCTATCTGTATAGGGAAAAGAGTAGGGTATTTTATAATAAATCTATAAAAGTTCTTAGGGTTTAAAAATAGATATTTCGAAAGGACATTTTAAACACCGGACCATCCTTTAAAAGACCTTAAACACATTGCTTTAAACCTCTCCATGATTTCAATGATTTTCTAGAAGAAAAAAGAAAACATTGAGGTTGTTTCGCTATGACTTGTGTAGAAGGTCTTGTCCCTAAAGTGCCTTAGACTGAACTAAAAGTTAGTACACTGTCAAAAATATTTTATTATTATTCAATATTTCAATATGATATCACTATTGAAAAATGTATCAGTAGAGATATCACAAAAATGGTCCATATACAGGACATGACTGTATATGTTATTATGATGTATTTTATATATTCTATACAGTATATTACATACTGTACATTGGTTTATATGGTGTCATAAAAAGGTAATCATTTTGTAATTTCTCAACGGACCACAAACCCTAGAGGATTATTGCATTTTATAAGCAGGCTTTTCACAGATTGAACAACAATGAAGATAATAAAGTACGGTATACTGATATTGAGGTACGTGCACTGCATCAAACCTTTATATAGTTTATGTACACTATAAATGATTTTTTCTATTTCTTTAAATAAAGAATTTAATTAATAATATATTAGAACGTTATTTAAGAAATCTCATGCACATGCTTGTTTTTTTTTCCTGCTGCATTTTTTAAAACACCAGCATGTCAATTCTTTTTTTTTTTGCAAATTGTTTTCAGCCATAGAAGGCAAAGAGTAACTGTAAAAACACATCAAAATTGACAACAGTTTTTGCAGCATTTTTGGTGAATAAAATGTTGGTAAAGAAGATGTAAAACAAACTTGTTTTTGTAATTTTCCCAAATATAAACCATAATGTCTTTGTATCCTCACATGAGCATGGCTGTTAGCATTTTATTGCAATGCAACTTGCACTTAATTTTGTTTTAAAGCATAGTTCCATTTAATTAGTGATAATAAATTAGTGATATGTATTCACCCCTTGACGACCGCAAATATGCCTTTTAACGGTGGCAGTTAAGCGCTATTTAATGGAGCTGAGAAATAAGATGATAGCGCTCCCTAGCGTCAAAAAATGTTTGGCGTCTCCACTATCGGGGGTAGCCGAGACCCCGGAGAACATGATTCGGATTGGTTTTTACTATCCCCAGTGTTGCGTTGAATATTGGCAACCGCAAAAAAAAGTCAGATTTCCCATTTAATTTCTCTCTTCTCTGATATGATTTAGCACATCAGGGCTGAGAGAAATGGAGTCCTCTGAAGCCTCCCAGTACTTCCGGTGTCCCTGGACCGTCTTGCATCACCCAGTCCTATCCCCTGGCCCACGACATCTTCTTCTTCCGGGAAGAAAATGACGGGCGCATGCACAGTGCGCCAGCTGAGATCTGTCGGTCGACACCTGGCAACAAAAGGAGATTTTTCCTATTGGTACATTTTGATCACTGTGATAGACCCTATCACAGTGATCAAAATAAAAAAAAATAGTAAATCAACCCCCTTTTTCACCCCCTTAGTTAGGTAAAAATAATAAAATATGAAAATGTATTTTTTCCATTTTTCCATTACGGTTAGAGTTGGGGTTAGAGCTAGGGTTAGGATTGGGGATAGGGTTAGGGTTGGGGTTAGGGTTAGTGCAAGGGTTAGAGCTTGGTTTTGGGTTGGGCTAGAGTTAAGGTTGGGGTTAGAGCTAGAGTTAGGGTTGGGCTAGGGTTAGGGTTGAGGCTAGGGTTAGAGCTAGGGTTAAGGTTGGGCTAGGATTGGGGTTGGTGCTAGGGTTAGGGTTGGAGCTAAGGTTGGGATTAGGGTTGTGTTTAGGTTATAGTTGTGTTGGGGTTAGGGTTGTGGTGTTGGGGTTAGGGTGATGTTTGGGTTATGGTTGTGGTTAAGGTTATGGTTAAGGTTGAAATTAGGATTAGGGGTGTGTTGGAGTTAGGACTGTATTAGGTTGGAGTTAGAATTGGAAGGTTTTTACTGTTTAGGTACATCAGGGGTTGCCAAACGCGATATGGCACCTGCCATTGATTCCAGCCAATTTTGCGTTCAAAAACTCAATCGGTTCTCACTCCCTTCTGAGACCTGCCATGCACCCAAACAGTGGCTTTCCCCCACATACGGGGTATCCGCATACTCAGGAGAAGTTGCACATCAAATTTTGTGGTCCACTTTCTCCTGATACCATGTAAAAATAAAAAAGTTTGGTTCCAAAGTAAATTTTTTGTGAAAAAAGTAAAGTGTTCCATTTTTCCCTTCCCCTTTGCTTTAGTTCTCATGAAGCACTTAAAGGATTAAAAAACTGCTTTTCGTACCTTGAGGAATGCAGTTTTTATAATGATGTCACTTTTGGGTATTTTTTGTTATATTGACCCCCTATATCGACCTTCCAAACTCACTTTAAATGTGAGGTGGTTCCTAAAAAAAATGGTTTTGTACATTTTGTTGGAAACATGAGAAAATGCTGGTCAACTTTTAACCCTCATAACATCCTAAGAAAAAAATTATGTTTCTAAAATTGTGCTGATGTAAAGTAAACATGTGGGAAATGTTATTTATTAACTATTTTGTGCGATATGACTCTCTGATTTAAGGACACAAAAATTAAAAGTTTGAAAATGCTAAATTTTTTAATTTTTTGCTAAATTTCCATTTTTTTCATTAATAAACGCAAGTCATATTGCCGAAATTTTACCACTATCATAAAGTACAGTATGTAACGAAAAAATATTCTCAGAATCAGTGGGATATGTTGAAACGTTCCAGAGCAGGTGCAGGACGCCGCTTTATTAAGGGGAGGCAACTTTTTACTTTCTTGTGATATTTAATAAAATTTATACTTGATTTTATTTGATTCCATCTATTACTCCTTATTTTCTTTTTGCTTTCATGTCTCTTGGAGTTGGTGTTGTTTTCTATATGGCGGGTCACTATTAGTGTCACCACCCTGGCATCCAGTATACAGCAGTAATTTTTGGTACCACACCAAGTATAGTTTAATTGAATTTGTGATAATTACGTTAATGGTATGTGATAAAAGAAAACAATGGCCTCTCGAATACACGTAAAAAAAAAAGATGCCCATAAAAAATTTGATCGAATTGCCCTTTTTTGAAAAATGTGTTTTGGTTTTACATACATCTTGCTTTGGTGGCCTAAAACCTTGTATTGTTTATGTTTGTAAGGTGGAAGCAAAGCTGAGCTTTGGGATCCTTGAACACGCAGCAAAAATGCAGTAAGAAAAGCATTAAAAAAACGAATAAACGCAGGAAAATCTGAATTTTAGCTGCAGCTTCTTTACTGATCAGGTTTTTGGAGAACAAAAAGAAAAAGCAAATAAAAAACAACATGTTAACATAACCCTTTGCATATTTCCTGTGTCTATCTTAACCTTTCCTCTTGACTCAACATAACCAAGATGAAAGGCATGAGATTGCAAGATTTGATGGAAAAAATATCCACTTTTGCCCTTTAATATCTACTGTACATATGCTCACTCCATGGTTGCAATATGATCAGCAGTCTAATGAAGGTCTGTCTTGCATATTACGATAACAGTGTGAATTTATGTTAAGATAACATGAACATCTGTCAAAATGGAAGCTTTGAATATGAATTTTACATTGCGGCCTTCTCAATGTCGTCGGGTCAACTTCAATTTTTTTTTTGCATTTTGATTATTTATTTGATTACCATGTTGGGAAACTTGACAATCCTTCTTCTTGTGTGCTTGGTCCCAAAATTACACACCCCAATGTATTTCTTCTTGAGTAACCTTGCCCTTGTAGATGTCACATCCACTTCTGCTTCTGTCCCTAAACTACTTTTTATCACCTGGACCCAGGATCACAGGATTTCTTTCAGTTGCTGTATGACTCAATTATTTTTCTACATTCTTTGTGCTGATGGTGAAGTTTTCTTGCTGACATCGATGGCCTATGATCGCTATGTGGCGATATGTAAGCCCTTACAATATTACACAATAATGAGAAAGAACGTGTATATTGGCATGGCCACTGCCTGTTGGATATTTGCTGTAGTAAACTCTTTATTACATACATTACTGACATGTTTTCTACAATTCTGTTATTCCAATGTAATTAACAATTTCTATTGTGATCTAAATTCATTACTTGATCTTTCCTCTACTGACACTCATAGCCGGAAACTCTTCATATTCTTTGAAATTTGTGGTATTTTCCTTGTGCAATTTAATATCATCATTATTTCTTACGTCTTTATCTTCTCCGCTATATTGAAGATCCGTTCCTCAGCTGGACGTATGAAAGCTTTCTCCAGCTGCACCGCGCATCTCATCACAGTTATATTGCTCTATGGGCCGAGTATCTTATTGTACATGAAAACGGACTCAGAAGATTCTAAGGATCAGGACTTGCTGCTATCTATGCTTTACATGATTGTGGTTCCAGCGTTGAATCCTCTGGTCTACAGTCTGAGAAATAAAGAAGTTTGGGGGGCATTTGTAACACTAATAAACAAAAGAATGTTAAGGTTCTAGCTACTTTCATAAAGTTTGCCTACGCAGTTTTCTGTGACTTTTGCCCTAATCCAAAAGCTAACTAGTATTTATTAATAATTGTATTAAAAATGTCCTATCACCTCTTGGGGCATATTATGAGATAAAAGGAGACCAAAATATAAACCTTGCTCAAATACTTATGATTATGAAAAATTTTAAAAAAATACTAATTTAGTAAAATAAAACTTTTTAAGGCTAGGTTCACATTAGCGTTTGTGTGCGCAGCGTATCATCTGCATGCACAAATGCACGCCAAAACGCATGCTAACGCAGCGTTTTTTATCCGCATCAGCTTACGGTCATGGCTAAAAGTTTTGAGAATGACACAAATATTAATTTTTACAAAGTCTACTGCTTCACTTTTTCTAATGGCAATTTGCATATACTCCAGAATGTTATAAAGAGTGATCAGCTTAACAGCAATTACTTGCAAGAATGGACTGCTATCAGTCAGAATTTGGTCCAGAAGTTGATTGAGAGCATGCCAGGGAGAATTGCAGAGGTCCTGAAGAAGAAGGGTCAACACTGCAAATATTGACTTGCTGCATTAACTCATTCTAACTGTCAATATAAGCTTTTGTTACTCATATGTTTGCAATTATTATGTTTCTGTCTGTGATAAAAACATCTGTCAAACACACATAAAAACCAGAGGGCAGCAGATCATGTGAAAATATAATATTTGTGTCATTCTCAAAACTTTTGGCCATGACTGTACACATGACGCAAAAAAAAAAAACAAAGCTCTGATTCTTTAAGACAGGGATGATGAAGTCGGGCTCTCCACTATCTAACCATCTTGACATCTTTTTGAGTTTTCAACAGGAAGAAGGTGAAATGAGATGGCTCTCACCAATGGCATCATCTTCTGTATTAACGTCAATTCTTTAAAAATATTCCAAACAACATGCACTAGACAGTACCATGGTATGTATCGGGGTTCCTAAGATGTCTCCTGCTACTCTGTAATGCTTTTTATTTGACATACTTTAACTTTACTTTAAGAAATAAGATTAATCCATTGCTAAGTGCCAACTGTTTTTACCCTTTTACTGGGGTAATAACAGCCTTCATGTTACTGTTTTACTATTTATGGGATAGTCCTTATTCATGTATCTTTATGAGACACTATTTTTATGAGATTTACTGTTTTTGTGTCGGGAGATACAACTCTACTGGAGGAGACTGCGTGTAAACTTAGGAGTAGTGTTGAGCATTCCGATACCAAAGTCTACTGCTTCACTTTTTCTAATGGCAATTTGCATATACTCCAGAATGTTATAAAGAGTGATCAGCTTAACAGCAATTACTTGCAAAGTCAATATTTGGCTAGAAAATGAACTATATCCCCCAAAACACATTTCAACATCATTGCAGCCCTGCCTTGAAAGGACCAGCTAACCTCTTTTCAGTGATTGCTCCATTAACACAGGTGTGGGTGTTGATGAGGACATGGCTGGAGATCAATCTGTCATGCTTAAGTAAGAATGACACCACTGGACAAAGGAGGCTGGTGCTTGGCATCATTGTTTCTCTTCTGTTAACCATGGTTATCTCTAAAGAAACATGTGCAGTCATCATTGCAATGCACAAAAATGGCCTAACAGGGAAGAGTATCGCAGCTAGAAAGATTGCACCTCAGTCAACAATCTATCGCATCATCAAGAACTTCAAGGAGATAGGTTCCATTGTTGCCAAAAAGGCTCCAGGGTGCCCAAGAAAGACCAGCAAGCGCCAGGACCGTCTCTTAAAAGTGTTTCAGCTGCGGGATCGGGCTACCAGCAGTGCAGAGCTTGCTCAGGAATGGCTGCAGGCAGGTGTGAGTGCATCTGCACGCACTGTGAGGCAGAGACTCTTGGAGCAAGGCCTGGTCTCAAGGAGGGCAGCAAAGAAGCCACTTCTCTCCAGAAAAAACATCATGGACAGACTGATATTCTGCAAAAGGTACAGGCAGTGGACTGCTGAGTACTGGGGTAAAGTTATTTTCTCTGATGAATCCCCTTTTCGATTGTTTGGGACATCAGGAAAACGCCTCATTCGGAGAAGACAAGGTGAGCGCTACCACCAGTCTTGTCTCATGCCAACTGTTAAGCATCCTGAAACCATTCATGTGTGGGGTTGCTTCTCAGCCAAGGAAATCGGCTCTCTCACAGTCTTGCCTAAAAACACAGCCATGAATAAAGAATGGTACCAGAATGTCCTCCAAGAGCAACTTCTCCCAACCCTCCAAGAGCAGTTTGGCGATCAACAATGCCTTTTCCAGCAGGATGGAGCACCTTGTCATAAAGCAAAGGTGATAACTAAATGGCTCAGGGAACAAAACATAGAGATTTTGGGTCCATGGCCTGGAAACTCCCCAGATATTAATCCCATTGAGAACTTGTGGTCAATCATCAAGAGACGGGTGGACAAACAAAAACCTAAAAATTCTGACAAAATGAAAGCATTGATTGTGCAAGAATGGACTGCTATCAGCCAGGATTTGGTCCAGAAGTTGATTGAGAGCATGCCAGGGAGAATTGCAGAGGTCCTGAAGAAGAAGGGTCAACACTGCAAATATTGACTTGCTGCATTAACTCATTCTAACTGTCAATATAAGCTTTTGTTACTCATATGTTTGCAATTATATTTCTGTCTGTGATAAAAATATCTGTCAAACACACATAAAAACCAGAGGGCAGCAGACCATGTGAAAATATAATATTTGTGTCATTCTCAAAACTTTTGGCCATGACTGTACACATGATGCAAAAAAAAAAAAACAAAGCTCTGATTCTTTAAGACAGGGATGATGAAGTCGGGCTCTCCACTATCTAACCATCTTGACATCTTTTTGAGTTTTCAACAGGAAGAAGGTGAAATGAGATGGCTCTCACCAATGGCATCATCTTCTGTATTAACGTCAATTCTTTAAAAATATTCCAAACAACATGCACTAGACAGTACCATGGTATGTATCGGGGTTCCTAAGATGTCTCCTGCTACTCTGTAATGCTTTTTATTTGACATACTTTAACTTTACTTTAAGAAATAAGATTAATCCATTGCTAAGTGCCAACTGTTTTTACCCTTTTACTGGGGTAATAACAGCCTTCATGTTACTGTTTTACTATTTATGGGATAGTCCTTATTCATGTATCTTTATGAGACACTATTTTTATGAGATTTACTGTTTTTGTGTCGGGAGATACAACTCTACTGGAGAAGACTGCGTGTAAACTTAGGAGTAGTGTTGAACATTCCGATACCGCAAGTATCGGGTATCGGCCGATATTCGCTGTATCGGAATTCCGATACTGAGTTCCGATACTTTTGCTATATCGTATACCGGAATCGGAAGTTCCCATAATTCTTTGAGAGGCAGTTTGATTTTATTCAGCCAATGAGGAATCCTAAGAAGTGTGGACACATCCTGTAATGCTGCGGTCATGTTAACTAATGGCATGGCTGTGATTGGCTGCTGAAATGATGTCAGAATGCACTATAAAAGGCGCCTCCGCCATTTTCGCTTCACTGTGCTGTGAATTCAGTTAGGGACAGAACGCTGCTCTTCTGACTCTGAGGGACAGTTAGAGATAGCGTTTTTGTGAATTGTTCTGTAGGCAGGCTATTTGAGAAACCGCTTTGTAAATCTTCCTTTTTCCTTGCAGTGCTGTTTTCACAGCTCTGTACAAGGTGTGTGTGTGTGAGTGCAGGTGACGCTGCAGTTTGGTCTGCATCCACCGCTGTTTGTAGTCATCTGCACGTGTCACTCACTGACTCATTTTTTTTTCTTTTGTGGAATTGGTGCTGCTCCATTCAATTGAAATTAACAGTCATCTATTAGTGTGACGCGCTTCCATCCGTATCCAATACATTGGTTGGAAACACTATAGAAGTACATAAAGGAGCCTTTCAGAGCTAGTGAACAGTTGTGTGCAGTGTTCACGGCAGTCTGTGAGGTCTCTTTTTTTGAGTGCAGATCACGCTCAAGTTAGTTCTTCAACCACTGCTGGTTGGAGTCTGCTGAGCGTGTGTCACTGCCTCATCCTTTTAATTTTTGGCTAATTGGTGCTGCTCCATTCTATTTCAAAAAATTCAAATCTATTAGTGTGACACGCTTCCATCCGTATCCAATACATTGGTTGCAAACACTATAGAAGTACATAAAGGAGCCTTTCAGAGCTAGTGAACAGTTGCGTGCAGTGTTCACGGCAGTCTGTGAGGTCTCATTTTTTGAGTGCAGATCACGCTCAAGTTAGTTCTTCAACCACTGCTGGTTAGAGTCTGCTGAGCGTGTGTCACTGCCTCATCCTTTACATTTTTGGCTAATTGGTGCTGCTCCATTCTATTTCAAAAAGCTCAAATCTATTAGTGTGACGCGCTTCCATCCATATCCAATACATTGGTTGCAAACACTATAGAAGTACATAAAGGAGACTTTCAGAGCTAGTGAACAGTTGTCTGCAGTGTTCACTGCAGTCTCTGAGGAATAAGCACACTTAGGCCTTATAACTTTTCTGCCTATCTTTATCAATCTACCAAGATGAAGAAGGCAGGGAGTAAGGCACGTGGTCGTGGGCGTGGAGTTTCAGCAGGGAGAGGACGTGGGGATTCTGTGGCTGCTGCCGCCCCCAGTGACACAGCATCCACCAGTTTTCCCCGTGAGCGTTCCATTATGCGCACTTTTGTAGGAGCTCGGCATACCCCCCTGCTGCGGGAAGAACAAATTGAAGCCGTTGTCGGTTTGATGGCAGCCAACGCATCGACTTCAATTGCTTCCACCTCCTCTCAGGACCAGAGCACTGTTGAGCAACCATCTGTCTCTTCACCGCCTACCAAATTGCCCAGGCAGTCAGAGAGCTCTGTACAGGAGCCAGCTGAGTCTCTACTTCTGTTCTCAGAATCTGTTGGCTTGCAAAGAGGGGGCCAGCCAAGCAGCATTCTAGAATGTGAAGAAGAGGGAGTATGCAGTGATGCGCAACAGCTTTGTCTCTCTGAATCTGAAGAGGCGGGTGAGCCAGTGCTGATGGTCAGCACACAGCAGAACGCATCTGATGATGATGAGACTCAGGTGCCAGTTTCTGTTGCGCATAGTGCTGGCCAGACCACCCAACAGCAGCAGGTGTTGGAAGAGGTTAGTGGAGATGATGAGGTCCTTGACCCAACATGGCGTGAGGAACAGGAAGGTGGTGGGAGCAGCTCTGAGGAAGAGATTCCCCCAACGGTCCAAACAGGAGGGAGAGGTAGGCTGCAGACTCGGTTGCCTGTAGCCTCCAATTGGCACCCGTTCGGAGCAGTTCTCTTCCAAAAGCAAAAACGGGCGCTCCCAGGACTTGCACTGCGTGGTCCTTTTTTGACACACTTGCAGATGATATTTGCTATGTCAAATGCAAGCTGTGTAATCAAAAAGTCAAAAGAGGTAAAAGTGTCAGTAACCTCAATACCACTAATATGTGGAAACATGTGCGGACCAAGCACGTGGTGGAGTTACAAAGACACACTGGAGACGTAGGCCAACCTACAGCACCACCTACATCTTCAGGTTGTGTTGAAGCCTCTTCCTCCAGCTTACACACAGCTGGTTCGGCTTCCTCACAGGATCGCCATGGAAGAACCTCTGTCACTGTTGTACAGAGACCCAGTGTAATTCCACCCACAGCAGCAAGTTCCCTGTCATCCTCACACTCCCAGGCCACTGTACAGCCATCGGTAGCACAGGCATGGGAGAAAAGACGGCCATACTCGGCAAACCATCCCCGAGCACAGGCTCTGAATGCTGGCATTGCAAAACTCCTGTCCCTTGAAATGCTGTCATTCAGGCTGGTGGAGACTGACAGTTTCCGTAACGTAATGGCATTGGCAGTCCCACAATACAATGTGCCCAGCCGATTTTATTTCAGCAGGTAAGCCGTCCCTGGTCTGCAAAAGCATGTTGAGGGAAAAATTAAACATGCTCTACTAAATGCCATCAGTAGCAAGGTCCACCTGACCACCGATGCGTGGACCAGTACCCATGGCCAGGGACGATACCTTTCCCTCACTGCCCATTGGGTCAATGTTGTGGAGCCGGGTACAGATCTTGCGAGTGGCGCTGTACGTGTTCTGCCAACTCCAAGGATTGCAGGAATCCAGTCTGTACACATTGACTCCTCCTCCTACTCCAGTTCCTCAGAATCATCGCTGCAGGAGCCGTCACGGTCTACCTCCACATGGACCCGTGAACGCTTAGCTGTTACGACCGATATGAGCACAGCCGTTGCAAAACGTCAACAGGCTGTCCTGAAATTAATTTCAATGGGGAATCGAAGCCACACAGCTCAGGAGCTCTGGAATGCCATCAAGCAGGAGAACGACGTGTGGTTTGTGCCAGCGAATCTCCAGCCAGGCTTAGTAGTGTGTGACAATGGCCGAAATCTGGTGGCAGCTCTGGGCCTTGGCAACCTCACTCACATACCATGTCTGGCACATGTGCTCAACTTGGTCGTGCAGAGTTTTTTGAGGGACTATCCGGATCTTGATGCACTGCTGCACAAGGTCCGCCTAGAGTGCGCTCACTTGCGACGTTCCAGCATGGCCAGATCGCGCATTGCAGCTCTGCAATGCAGATTTCGCCTTCCGGAACATCGCATCATATGTGACGTACCCACCAGGTGGAATTCCACATTACATATGTTGGAGCGGTTGTGTGAGCAGCAGCCAGCAGTAATGGAGTATCAGCTGCATCAGGCGCAATCAACTTGCAATTTGCGCCGTTCACACTTCACCACTACTGAGTGGGCCTATATGAAGGACATCTGCCACGTTTTGCGTGCGTTTGATGAATCAACGCGGATGGCGAGTGCAGATGATGCACTAGTCAGCCTGACTGTCCCCCTTATCTGCTTGCTTCAAAAAAAACTGCAAGCACTAAGGGATGAGGTTTTGGAAGGGGTGGAGGATGAGGAGTCACAAATTCCATCACCTTCTGGACAGTCAGCGCAACGTGGTTCCTCACAAAGACCTAGGCAGGGCTCACTTTGTGAGGAGGATGAGGAGGAGTCAATGGAGGAGGAAGACATCGCTCCAGAGGGAGGTACACAATGCTCTAGTCAGTATGTAGAGCGAGGGTGGGGTGATGCAGAGCAGGCAGAGATGACGCCTCTTGCAGGGGACAGCGTTTCTTGGCCAGTTGAGAGTCTGCAGCACATGGTTGATTTCATGCTGCAGTGCCTGAGAAACGACCGCCGCATCGCCCACATTCTCACCACGTCTGATTATTGGGTGTACACCCTCCTAGACCCTCGCTACCGGGACAACTTACAAAGCCTCATCACACCGTTGAACCAGGAGCGTAAAATGCGGGAGTACCAAGACAAACTGGTGCAATCCATCATGTTCTCCATTCCAGCCGAGAGCACTGCTGCTGCTACTGCTTTACAAAGCAGCTCTGTGCGTCGAGGCAGTGGAGACAGCTCTGCAACAAGAGGGAGCAGAAGCAGCGCCTCTGCACAGGGCAAGACCAGTATGTTCCAAATGTGGCGAAGCTTTGTGTCAGTGCCACAAATGTCTACACCATCCCAGACGGCTCCAGTCAGCAGGAGGCAACGTTTCCGTAAGATGGTGACAGACTACATGTCTTGCCCTCTCTGTGTACTCCCAGATGGCTCTTCCCCATTCAAGTTTTGGGTCTCTAAGCTGGATACATGGCCAGAGCTTAGCTAGTATGCATTGGAGGTGCTGGCTTGCCCTGCTGCCAGTGTATTATCGGAGTGCATCTTTAGTGCTGCAGGTGGTGTACTAACAGACCGTCGCATGCGACTATCCTCCGATAATGTAGACCGGCTTACTTTTCTGAAAATGAACAAGTCATGGATCTCGCCTGAATTTGCCTGTCCGGTTTCCAATTAAATAACTGGTTGGCAACGGTATCCATGTCTCCTGTTATGTTCATCTTTCTACCACCTGAACTCTACTCCCTGGGCTACAACACAGACAGTTGCTGCTCAGAAGTGCCGTGTCTACAGACCAATACACAAGCTCCAGTGTTAGTGGGGTTCAGTAACGCCAGCTGTTCCCCTGCTGTGTATCCGGCAAGAAGTCTCCTGCTCCCTCCACATGCACTCAACAACAGATGTCTAACTTGCTCCACATAGGGAAGAGCCGACACCCTGATTGTTATGCTCAAAACAGGAAAAAATACAGTTTTAAAACCATAAAATGATTAATTTTAATAAGAAATATGGACAAATATTAATTTGTCATCAAAGCTCATATATGCACATGGCGAGTACAAATGGTAACAAAAAACACAACATAGGGTTTACGTTTTGAAATGAATGCA
This sequence comes from Oophaga sylvatica, assembly GCA_033576555.1. Classification (NCBI taxonomy): domain Eukaryota; kingdom Metazoa; phylum Chordata; class Amphibia; order Anura; family Dendrobatidae; genus Oophaga; species Oophaga sylvatica. Next base: position 556,959,727 of record JARQOD010000004.1, on the reverse strand, counting down.
TAAAAGTACATTTCATCATAATCCATTAATGCTGCTTAAGGAACGGTATCTCGACCTGTAAGATACTGCAGACAATGGATGTACGAATCATAATCATCATCATCATCATAATGAGTTCTATTTGTGACAGACATAATAAAATACTGTGACAGTGTCACTGGTTTTATATGTGAAGGGAGGTATGTGTCACACAGGATGCTCTCCTGTGTGAACTAAGACCTGCTTTATTTATCTGCTTACACTCTCTAGATGTATAAGTCCTGACAGGACCTGTGTGATGTCAGAGTCATGTGATCCATCACATGATTCAGGAGTCACAAGGTCTGGGGCTTAAATGCCTGAAGGCCCTAGCTTTCAGTGTTCAGTGTGGTCTGGAGAGGAAGGTCTCCAGACAGTATAGTGGAAGCTACAGAGCCTTCCACAAGGACTTTGACTGTGCCGTTTATGCTACTGAGAGCGGGCGGAACCCTCTCATCTATGGACTGAGTTATTGTTTGTTTTTTTTATGCTTTTCCCATTTAACCCAGAAGGGTCATGTTTACTTTTCCTGCGAAACCTGCATGAGTTTATGGCTGATAATAAACCAGCAGAAAGAAAACCCAGAGAGTGTCCTGAGTCTACCTTCAGGAGAGCCGAGCGAGTCGTCTTGCCACAATACACAGATTGAGGACAACTGTAACTTCACACACCATATATGAAATGGCCAGCATCTAAACCTGATAATAAGGCGCAATAATCATTCATTACATCTAAAAAGTGCATCATGCATACTGACAATAGGTAGTTATACCTGCAAGTGCTGGTGAAACAACCACAACTGATATAAAATGTTAATGGTATCTAGGTATCACAGTGCATAGGTACTCATGGACAATGTCGATCTAATACTGTACCTCAATAAAGGCAGCGTCACCCTCATGCTTGTTTGTCTTGTAGCTTGTTGAAGAGGGAACATGCTTGTTTCGTTGCTCATAGGTGGATGTTTAGACAGTAAATCATTACTGATGTTGTCTTTGTTGCGGCCCTAGGGCAGAAGAATGCTGCGTAACGTCACTGCAAGAGAGCATCATATAATAGCCAGACGCTACCCTACCCTACGCTTGACAGTAGGAAGGTAGTGTGGGCGGATAAAGCCTTGTGCAACCATACATGCAGTTCCCCTCTTCAATAGTGTGCAAGCAAAAAGTGGATGAGTGCTGCCGCAGCCTTTATTGACATACAGTATGACATCGCCATTCGCCATCACAGGCTATGCACTGTCTGATACAGACATAGTATATACCTTAGCTATCCATTGCCTTTGTTTCACCTCCACTTGCAGGCCCCACAGCAATTTGGACTATGCATGATGTTTTTTTTATCAGTTATGCTTCATCTTAGATTATTGCGGCATAAAATTGATGAGTCCTTGCTGGACATGTAATATATGCTGTCTGAAGTAACAATTTTCATAAATGAAAGTATTTTAAACTGTGTGACTGTCACATATAAATTTTAATGATGATGATGACTATTACTAAATCCATTGTCTGCACTATATTAGGGTTGTACATAGCGTTCCTTAGGCATCATTCATTAATTCAAAAATGGACTTGTATGCATTCATTTCAACCCCTATAGGTTTTTTTTATATTTTTTGGTGGTGTGGTGTTCCATATATTGCGTTTATATTTTAAGGGTGTTTATTTATATTTTTTGGATTGAAATGCATCATTTTATTGTCCTAGTAAAGCTTACGTTTTTCTTGTTTGGAGTACATACATTTCCAAGTGCCACGTAACAAGGCAACAACTCTATATTGTATTTCAAGACACTCCTTGACCCTGGGCTTCAACACCGCCAGTTGCTGCTCAGAAGTGCTGGATGCACAGATCAAAACAATCGCTGATGTGTTTGTGGGGTTCAGTAACGCCAGCTGTTCCCCTGCTGTGTGTCCGGCAATAATTAATGCTACTTCAAAATAAAAGTTACACCAGCTCATACTAGGCCTCAGCCTACACCCTCCTTGACCCTGGGCTTCAACACCGCCAGTTGCTGCTCAGAAGTGCTGGATGCACAGATCAAAACAATCGCTGATGTGTTTGTGGCGTTCAGTAACGCCAGCTGTTCCCCTGCTGTGTGTCCGGCAATAATTACTGCTACCTACACATGCTGAAAACAACATGACATGTCTAAGTGGCTACACATAGGTATGAGGCTACACCCTGATTTCTATGCTCTAAACGAGTGAAACGCCAGCTTTAAAACCATAAAATGATTACTCTTTGGCACAAATCTGTTACTAAATAATTTGTACATATTAGTGCAGATATGCACATGTCGAACACAAATGCAAACCCAAAAGCCTACATATGCTATAGGGTAGTGATGGCGAACCTTGGCACTCCACTACTTGGAAAAATACAACTCACATCATGCCTCAAATGCTGCAAGGTTGGAAGTGCATAATGGGATTTGTACTTTGACAACAGCTGCAGTGCGAAGGTTAGCCTTCAGTGGTCTCGGGTTGTAAATTAAGGCATACAAGTACATTTAATAATCCATTGTTGCTTAAGGAACGTGACCTACACCTCTAATATGGTGCAAACAATGGATGTAGGACTAATCCTCATCATCATTACTTATATTTGTGTCATTCCAAAATATACAGATTTAGTCACAAATTTCACACCCCATATCAGAAAGGTCAATCATGTAATCCTGATAATAAGGGCCACAAATCATGCATTACCTCGAAAAAGTGAATTGTGCATACTGACAATAGCAAAATATATACCTGCAAGTGCAGCTGAAACAACGACAAGTGATAGAAAAGGTTAATGATATCTAGGTATCAGAGTGAATAGCGACACCTGTACAATGGCGATGTAATACTGTACCTCAAAAAAGGCTGCGGCACACCTCCCACGCGTTTTTCTTGTAGCTTCTTCTCTAAGAGGGCACATGCGTGTATGTTTCATCATAGGTGCATGTTTACTGAGTAAAGTAGTCATGACAACGGCTTTGTGTTGTCGGTACGCTAGCGATGATGAACTATGCGCAACGTAAATGTTAGCCTGCGTCATATGACGCACAGACGCTCCACTACCCAATGCGTCACAGCAGGAAGACAGTCTGTGCGTCAAAACAAAGGCGCAAGCATACATGCACGTGCCCTCTTTATCAAGCTATATGAAAAATGATCTGGAGTAGTGACGCACACTTTATTGAGGTACAGTATTATATCGCCATTCAGTATCTGTGGCTATGCAGTCTGATCTATATATACCATATCTATCCGTTGTCATGCTTGCAAGTCCACTGTCAGGCATAAATAGCAATTTTCACAATGCACTATGCACTTTTTCAAGGTTATGTTTGTTCATAAAATTGATTATTGGCCCATATTATCAGGATTACATGATCCTGGGCTCCAACACCGCCAGTTGGTGCTCGGAAGTGCAGTTTGCACAGTCAACACTTGTTCCTGTGTTACTGGCGTTCAGTAATGTCAGCTGTTCCCCTGCTGTGTGTACGGCAAAAAGTCCTGCTGCCTCCAATTTAAAGTTACAAAGTTGACATACTAGGCCTCAGCCTACACCCGACTGACCCTGGCTCCAAACCGCCAGTTGGTGCTCGGAAGTGCTGTTTACACAGTCAACACTTGCTCCTGTGTTACTGGGGTTCAGTAATGTCAGCTGTTCCCCTGCTGTGTGACGGCAAAAAGTCTGCTGCCTCCACCCTGTTCTCCTCTCATCCCTGGGCTCCAAAAACGCCCAGTTTGCTGCTCGGAAGTGTCATTGGCACGGGTACTCACTTCTGCCCAGCCTGGTTACAGCACGCCAGCTGTTTACTGGCAGTGTCAACGTCACTTAGCCTCCAATAAGTTGTCCTGTCGTGTTGCGTTCGGGTTAGCCGACTCTATGGTGCCTGCAGTTTAGGTGCTTCCTATTGTGCTGCGGGATATGTAAATAAAGGCTGTTTCCTTTTGTGACAAATAGGACAAGCACCCACTGTAGGACTGTGGGATTCGGTAACTGTGGCCGGCTCGCAGCCTTTCAACTTAAATTTTCATGGGTACCTTATGCTACCCGTCCGGGTTCCAGTACTGTCAGCTGGTTCTCGGCAGTGCCTTTGCCTAGGTGCCTCCATCTCGGTATCCGAGTTCCAGCAACGTCTGCTGGTCCTTGGTAGTGCTTTGGAGCACAGGTACTCCTGCTTAGTAACCATGTCCCAGTACCGTCAGCTGGTCCTCGTTGTGCCATTGGCTCTGTTCCTTCTGCTGCCCCTCCGGGTTCCAGCACAGTCAGCTGGTCCTCGTTACTTCCATTGGCTCTTTACCTTCTGCTACCCGTCCGGGTTCCAGTACCATCAGCTAGTTCTCGGCAGTGCCTTTGGCCTAGGTGCCTCCATCTCAGTATCCGAGTTCCAGCATGTCTGCTGGTCCTTGGTAGTGATTTGGAGCACAGGTACCTCCTGCTTAGTAACTGTGTCCCAGTACCGTCAGCTGGTCCTTGGTTGTGCCATTGGCTCTGTTCTTCTGCTGCCCCTCCGGGTTCCAGCACAGTCAGCTGGTCCTCGTTACTTCCATTGTCTCTTGTACCATTGTACCCGTCCGGGTTCCAGTACCGTCAGCTGGTTCTCGGAAGTTACTCAGCCTTCTTGTACCTTCAGCTACATTTCCAAGTTGAAGATTTTTTAAATGATTTTTTGGGTAATCACTCTGGATCTCCAACACGAAGACGACGACCCTGAAGACGACGACCCTGAAGACCACCCCGAAGGAGACAACGACCCCGAAGACGAGGACCCTGAAGACGACGACCCTGAAGACCACCCGGAAGAAGAGACGACCCCAAGGACGACGACCATCAAGACAACGAGCCTGAACACCATCACAAAGAAGAAATAAAGATTACCCAGAAGAAGATCACCAATAGGACAAGAAGATTAAGACAAACTACAAGATACAGAACAAGAGACAGAAGAACCAGAAGCAGAAGAACAAAAAGCAGAAGAACATAAGTATAAGACCAAAATTCAGAGCAAAATATATGCTCTAAATTATAAGCAGAAGAAGACTAAGCAGTGTATGGGGGTGAGTCCGTCCTCCTCGTGGTGCCCCTGGAAAATGCCTGCTGCTGCAGGCTAAACTGAACGCGGACAAATACTGTTGTAATTTAAATCTTTTGTGACAGCAAGACGGAAGGATGAAATCTTCAAACTTTTACAGATTACAACTACAGGAATGTCTGTCACAAATAAGAATAAGATGAAGAAGATGAATAGGAAGAAGATGAAGAAGTAGAATATGAAGAAGAATAATAGTTGAAAAAAGAAGAATATGAGTAATGTTCCCAAAAAGATGAATAGCAAGAAGTTTAAGAAGAAATAAAAAAGGTGAAGAATAATTTGATGAAAAAGATGCTGCTGCTAAAGATCATGAAGGAGAAAGTGTGGCAGAAGTAAAAAAGAAGAGCATGGAAGTAGTGAAACATAATATGTGCCAAAATAGATAAAGGTTAACAACATAGTCAATTTCTTCACAATCCGAACGTCTTAAAAAAAAAAAAGGATTCCTGCTATTCCATTTGATTGGGTTAAACATCTATGCCTTTAATGTCTCCTCCACCTCCCCCAATACATTCTACATTACTCTTTGTTGTTTTCCTTCATGTACAATTAACCTACAAAGAAAAGAATGGTTTTTTTTTTTAATTCCGATATTTTTGTCCCAATGACTTGCATTGATTTCCGGTATCGGAATCGGCGATATCCGATATTTTCAGTATCGGGCCGATCCAATCCGATCCGATATTTTGCAATATCGGAAAAGTAATCGCTCAACCCTACTTAGAGAGATCTGTGCTACAGTCTTACATTTTTCTGGATGTTTGTTAAGTGAAGTAAGATGGATTCTTGTGTTGTATGGAGAAGAAAGGGAGGAAAAAAGAACCAGCTACAGATCTGTCAAGGCTTCCACTAAGTGGTCTGTTTTGCACTCTGTGTGTATGGAGAAGCAGTTTTCTCCACATAGTAGATGATCCCTTTACAAGAAGTTAATTATCTTTTATTAAAATGTTTAGAAAAACCATGTCCTCCATTTACAAATTAGACCATAAGAAGCAGCTGTATCTTTCTCCTTTATCTAGGCTGTATGACAAATGGGGACATTGTCACGCTGTCTAATGATATGTAAACAATGTCAGTAAAACTATTAAAACAGGAACAACACTCTATACAACAACTAGTATAGCAACATCAGCATGTAAGTATAGAATAGATTACCTGACACGATATCTGCTGAACTCAGGGGTTAATCTTGAGGATTGATGAGCTGAAACAGGAAAGAGGTGGACCGGGATCTAACCGACCCTAAACTGGGTCCTAACTAATCCCTCCCTTGGAGGAACTGATAATGGTTCAAGAGTCCAAGTCTCCAACCTAACCCTGTCTCCTATCAGACCCTGAACCCTGTAATCATCCTAAGAAGGATCCTGACTACCACCAAAGGGATATGGGCTGATCTCAGCTAAATACACAGATTAGACATATAAGACAGACAGGATAACACTCGCTTGCATACACACTCAAACACCAAAGGAACCATAAATGGTTGGGAAATAAACTCCTAACCAATTGAGCTTAGAAAAACTAAGGAGCTCACAACTAAAGTCTATACAGAAATTTATTCCTATCTGTGGTCTGCATGAAGGTTTCACTGGCAACTCCCCAAGCAGACAACCAGGAATTTAAAGGAAACCAATCAACAAATAATCAATTGCAGCCGGGAGAAACTGCACCCAGTCCCAGCACTGAGCCCAGACAGAATTAACTCCTAGCTGCCAAACACAAAGAAACAGCAGATCAGCTGTGAGAAGTCAAAATGTGCAACCGCGACGATCTTCGTGGCAATGCACACATGACAGTACCCCCCCTTCTACGAGGGGCCTCCGGCCCTCAGGGCCAGGGGCCCGCCCGGGTGAGTTCTGTGAAGGTCCGAACCAAACGATTTGCGTTAACATCAGACGCAGGACCCACGTCCTTCCTCTGGACCATACCCCTTCCAATGCACCAAGTTTCTGAAGGGACCGGCGATTCAGACGTGAGTCAAAGATCTTTGATACTTGAAATTCCAAGTTACCATTGACCAACACAGGAGGAGGAGGTAGAGGTGACGGTATGACTGGTGCCACATACCTTTTAAGTAATGACTTGTGGAACACATTATGAAAATTTTAAACTAGGAGGGAGGTCCAGACGAAATGCCACCAGGATAATATGGAACTGATCCTGTACGGCCCATGAATCTGGGACCCAGTTTCCAGGGGCACCTTAAGTTTTTTATTCCTGGTAGACACCAAA
>JARQOD010000004.1:556878727-556952283 GCA_033576555.1 Oophaga sylvatica | reverse complement strand
CCCTTTTGTTTTACGTTGGGGCACCCCTGAGGGTCCATCGCCACAGAGGTACTACACCTCATCCGAGGTGTGGTATCCAACTCTAAAGTAAGGAGGGAGCACTACCCAGGACTGTAACACACGCCCCCACACACACCAGATCAGTCAGGGCACCTGGGCGTATCTTTGGGAAGGATGGCCTCATCCCAGGCTGGATGGGAAAAGGGGTGTTGGGAGTGGGTGGAGAAGGTAGAAAGGTGGGAGGAGTCAAGAGTGGCAGTGCTCTGAAGAAGTTTCTGAAGGAGTCTGCTGGAAGGGGAATGAGGAGTGAGGAGCGAGAGGAGCTCCTGAAGGAAAGACAGAGAGAACATCTAGAAGGGGAGCTCAAGTTGTGAGGAGTTTGCCCCCAGATGTGGAGTGTTGAGAATAAAAATTTGAGAGGGGGGCTGAAGGAAGCCCCCCGGAGGACAAAGGGTTCCTAGAGACATGGAAGTGCCGAAGCCACCTGTGGGGCCCGCATCCAGAAGTGGAGGGACCAGGTTGCAGTAGGGGAACCGACCCCCAAGACTAGTGGCGGACTACAAGACTCAGCTAGCTAGCCGGAGGCTGGGTAGCTGTACGTACCTTAGCCACATCCACACTCATTCACCAAAAAGGCAGCCATATAGGAGCAAGGGGACTCAGAGGGCAGGAGGGCGGAAGCCAGTGCAGTGAGACGGCCAGGAGAGGAACACACAGAAGGGCATCCTGAAAAGTTGCAGCCCAATCTACCTGGGAGTTTGCTGAACCCCTCACCTGGAGGACACGGCACCAAGCGGGCATCTGTGCACAAGTGAATTGTGAGTAAAGCAATGGAAACTGCACCCTGTTGTGTCCTTTGAATCATTACTGCATCACCTGCCCTGCACCACACTCACCACCAAAATCACCTTTAATAACCTAACTGCCCTGGGACACAGCTCTACACATGGAGAGCTTAACCATCATTACTGTCCTATCATCATCCCAGAGGATCTGCATTGCAGCGTCAGTCCCCTGACCGAACATCACAGGTGGCGTCACGAACATTTAACCATGATATTATAAACTTTATTTTCCTTTTTCATCATCCCCTTTTATTGGACGCCCAGGGCCACGGACCAAGTCACTGCTGCCATGACACTTCCCCATTAAGAAGCAGCCCGGTACCGGGTACCCCCACGACCCAGGCAGGCGCTCCATTAGTAACAGAAGAATTTTTTTGTCCCTGTCGATGAGACCTGTATAACATTGACTAGATGCTTAAAATAATTTCAAACTGAGATCTTCCTTTCTGTTTTTGGTTAGTAACATAAAATATTTTTTTTGTTTAGTGTGGATGAGGCCAGCATAATGTCCGTGATGTTGGAACGCCCTCTTTCCCACAGTTGCTGCTGGTAACGTGCAGATTTGCTGGAGAAATATGGCCGACCTGTTGTTGTTACATGAACTGATCAGGAAAAGGGCCATGATGACGGCAGGAATGGGAACGTACAACAGGATCAATAACAGGGCGGCTATGGGAGGTATGAGATCCAGGACCCAGTCTACAACAATTACTCGTTTACCCAACACCAATTGCCAGAGAGCGTTTGATACTCGTCAGAAAACAGGTGTAACAGACGTGTGTCTCAAGCTAGGTATAAAAGATGCCTGTAAGAAATTGGATGGCAAAGATGCACATAATCTAAAAGATAGGCTCAAAACAATTTCACACTCAGATCTCGGCTGCTGTATCACGTTTGTAAAAAAAAAAAATTAATTAATTTTAATGTTCAACAGCTCTGCAAACAGAACAATTTAAACACCACTAAATGAAAAGGTTGGATATAGCGGGCTGTATCACGTTTATCAACAGAAAAAAATAAATTTTTTAATGTGCTTGAGTCTGCAGGCAGCTTCATATCACCGCCACAAATTGACAATGTGGGATATAGTGGGTTGTATCACATTCAGCAACAGAAATTATTATAATTTTTTTTATGCGACTGTTTACAAGAACCCCCGCTCCTCTGAGCTCTGTAAACCCCCTCCTCTCATCAGACACATGGCAAATGCTCATGATACACCACCATTATCATTGCTATAGTGCTAAAAATACTTTGTGGCAATGCAAATATTTTTCGACACTTTTACCGAATGTTACGGATTTTTCCCGATTTTATAAAATTTTGCTCGTGTTTCCGATCACGAATCCGAATGTGCCATATTTATATCGAATTTATGTTTGGTGATTGTTTTCCAAACAAATTCTCTCATCACTAGTTATGTTCTACAAAGAGACAGTCCTATCGAACAGTTAACAATTTTGAAATAAATAAAATCAATTCTCTCTCCCCTTTATTTTTTGTCCTCCCAATGAGAATAAATCCCCAATCACATTAACAGTATAAAAGAGACTCCCCGGTCACAAGAAGATTACAAGCCAAGGAGATCTAACTGGAAGCCCTCTCTATCTGGTTCTGAGGTATTTCAAAAAAATAAATATTTCAAAATTTTCATTAGATGCTTACTATTAACAGACAAATTCTATATTCCTATGGGGTTACATATTGCAGCTGTTATTTTATATTTTACATGGCACCATGAGTTTACGTACATACTACATTAGGGTGACACATTGCACCACTCGGTTTAATTGTTGCAGACAACAGCAACAGTGTTAATAAGATAAACTGGGCAGAACTTTAGCCAAACGAGCCAAAAGTCATAAAATAATAGAATAAATGCAATGACTGACTTTCATTTTTTCATTTTCATAGATTTTTTATTTATTATTACTTTTGTCAGATTCAAGTTATTTCTGTAACCTTTGTGAGTTTTTCTGTAATTAAACAAGGGGTACCAATAATTTTGACCATGTGTGTGTGTTTATCTGATATGCCTCTCTAGGCTGAATCTAGTGCTGGATCCTTCCTGCACTTTATATTAGTAGGCTTTAAGTAAGGGAGAGGCATGTTAGATAAACATTAGGTTTAAAGTCCCATTAAAGAATGGGTGACTTGTTGTGGCTTGTGGGCTCTCATGAATTGGCCAATTTCTACACTAATGGCCTTCATTTTCTAAGTATATTCTCTTTAGCAGGAATGCATCCAAATTTCATATATTTAATGTTTGCACATCTTAGTGATTACAGAGGCTGCTGTTTTTTTTGTTTTGGTTGTATTTTATGGCCCGTGCATGAGCTGCAATGCCTGGAACGACCGTCGATCTCCTGACCCGAACCACAACCTACAGTCATGGCCCAAAGTTTTGAGAATGACACAAATATTAATTTTTACAAAGTCTACTGCTTCACTTTTTCTAATGGCAATTTGCATATACGCCAGAATGTTATAAAGAGTGATCAGCTTAACAGCAATTACTTGCAAAGTCAATATTTGGCTAGAAAATGAACTTTATCCCCCAAAACACATTTCAACATCATTGTAGCCCTGCCTTAAAAGGACCAGCTAACCTCTTTTCAGTGATTGCTCCATTAACACAGGTGTGGGTGTTGATGAGGACATGGCTGGAGATCAATCTGTCATGATTAAGTAAGAATGACACCACTGGACACTTTAAAAGGAGGCTGGTGCTTGGCATCATTGTTTCTCTTCTGTTAACCATGGTTATCTCTAAAGAAACACGTGCAGTCATCATTGCAATGCACAAAAATGGCCTAACAGGGAAGAGTATCGCAGCTAGAAAGATTGCACCTCAGTCAACAATCTATCGCATCATCAAGAACTTCAAGGAGAGAGGTTCCATTGTTGCCAAAAAGGCTCCAGGGCGCCCAAGAAAGACCAGCAAGCGCCAGGACCGTCTTTTAAAAGTCTTTCAGCTGCGGGATCGGGCTACCAGCAGTGCAGAGCTTGCTCAGGAATGGCAGCAGGCAGGTGTGAGTGCATCTGCACGCACTGTGAGGCGGAGACTCTTGGAGCAAGGCCTGGTCTCAAGGAGGGCAGCAAAGAAGCCACTTCTCCAGAAAAAACATCATGGACAGACTGATATTCTGCAAAAGGTACAGGCAGTGGACTGCTGAGGACTGGGGTAAAGTTATTTTCTCTGATGAATCCCCTTTTCGATTGTTTGGGACATCAGGAAAACGCCTCATTCGAAGAAGACAAGGTGAGCGCTACCACCAGTCTTGTCTCATGCCAACTGTTAAGCATCCTGAAACCATTCATGTGTGGGGTTGCTTCTCAGCCAAGGGAATCGGCTCTCTCACAGTCTTGCCTAAAAACACAGCCATGAATAAAGAATGGTACCAGAATGTCCTCCAAGAGCAACTTCTCCCAACCCTCCAAAAGCAGTTTGGCGATCAACAATGCCTTTTCCAGCAAGATGGAGCACCTTGCCATAAAGCAAAGGTGATAACTAAATGGCTCAGGGAACAAAACATAGAGATTTTGGGTCCATGGCCTGGAAACTCCCCAGATCTTAATCCCATTGAGAACTTGTGGTCAATCATCAAGAGACGGGTGGACAAACAAAAACCTAAAAATTCTGACAAAATGAAAGCATTGATTGTGCAAGAATGGACTGCTATCAGTCAGGATTTGGTCCAGAAGTTGATTGAGAGCATGCCAGGGAGAATTGCAGAGGTCCTGAAGAAGAAGGGTCAACACTGCAAATATTGACTTGCTGCATTAACTCATTCTAACTGTCAATATAAGCTTTTGTTACTCATATGTTTGTAATTATATTTCTGTCTGTGATAAAAACATCTGTCAAACACACATAAAAACCAGAGGGCAGCAGATCATGTGAAAATATAATATTTGTGTCATTCTCAAAACTTTTGGCCATGACTGTAATGTATAACTGTGAGGAATGAGGACGTTAGTTTGAGTTGGGAGACCGGCATTGCAGTCAGAGCAGCGTCGGACTAGAACACCTTGGGCCCACCAGAGAAAATCATTCTTGGGGCCCACTATGTAGCTACATAGAAATAAATACAAGACCACCAATTGTGCAGTAAAACACACTACTATCAGGGTATAATATAAGGTAGTACATGTCTTAATTATGTAGCAGGAGTTGGGATAGCCTCCCTCATAGATTATAAAGCAGCCCCCTTATAAGGGATAATGCTGCCCCCCCTCATAGGGTATAATGCTATATATAGATAGATAGATATAGATAGATAATAGATAGATACCATATATACTCGAGTATAAGCCGACCACCCTAATTTTGCCACAAAAAACTGGGAAAACTTATCGACTCGAGTATAAGCCTAGGGTGGAAAATGAAATTATGCCCCATATGCTGCCCCATGTATTATGCCCCACAAGATGCTCCATAGATTGTGCCCCATATTCTGCCCATGTATTATGCCCCCATAGATTCTCCATAGATTGTGCCCCCATAGATGCTCCATAGATTATGCCCCCATAGATGCTCCATAGATTATGCCCCCATAGATTATGCCCCCATAGATGCTCCATAGATTATGCCCCCATAGATGCTCCATAGATTATGCCCCATAGATTATGCCCCCATAGATGCTCCACAGACTGTGCCCTCATAGATGCTGCATTTTATAGGCCCCTTTATGCTGCCGCAGCTGCTGCTGCAAAAAAAAGACATACTCACCTCTCGTCGCTGGGAGCCAGGTGCCGGTGTCCTGAGCAGGCAGGGACACCGGCGCGCCATGGGGGACAGGTGCCGGTGTCACCGCTGGCTCAGGGCCCCGGCACCTGAGAGATTTACCTGTCACCCGCTCCACCGCTGAGCGCCGCTGTCTTCGGGTCCTCCGGTAGTGAATGCTCAGGCAGAGGGCGTGGCGCTCACTAGTGACGTAATCGCGCCCTCTGCCTGAACATCGCAGCAAGAGGACCCGAGGACACGGCGGTGGAACAGGACAGGTAAGTAATGATATTCACTGCTTCCCACGCCCACGTGGGCGTGGGAAGCAGTTAATATTCATTTCTCTTTAGCAGCGGGGACAGGGGCTCCTGCCTCCTGTCACCCGCTGCTGCTCCGTTGGCACGGGGCCCCCATGGCAGCTGCATGGTGTGCCGCTATTAGCGACACGCCACCGGCTGGGGGCCCCTGGAGCAGCGGGGGCCCTAGGCAACTGGCCCCTGTATGCCAGCAGGTGCCAGGGCCCCCCAGATGCCAGTCCGACCCTGAGTCAGAGCATTACAATCTGTACCCAAACTGTGAAATACGACAGTCTTAATCAGGCCTTATTATCTCTTTTTAAGTCTACTATAAGAAACAAATCTACCATCGGTGGAGTGTAGTTGGCGTGTTAGGTGGCATCTTTTTCATTAAAGAAATATGGAATGGGAGCTTTTATAATTTAGTATTTTGTAATATTTTATTTACATGGACATTTCTTCAAATATAACAAATAATTAGCTATGTTGGGTTTCATTTTTTCTCGCTTTTGCATGACTTTTGCAGATTTACCCATCGGTATAAAAGAATACAGTGGAATAGATATGCATAGCTTGTGTGTCTTGTTTATTTATGATACTAAAAAATAATTTAAAGGGTCCACAAAACCTCTGTTCAAGTAATGTTTTGGTAATTTGAGATAATTGAGGGAGTCTTGTATGCAGGACCCTTAAATTTTAGTGTCAATAGTTTCTTATTCCCTGAAGGCCACCTTTTAGTACGGGCACTGCAATTAAATTTAACACTTGATGTCAGATTTAAATACAGATTACCACCAAAAATGAAGCGCTGAAACATAGTTATTCTTGGGGGTCGTTCTAACAGAAAGCAGGAGCCCCATGAAGTGTAAAGCTCATCTAATTATTATTAACTGGAGAACGGTAGGTAATAATATTTCCAACATATGGAGCTTCAGGAATACAATCTTTTTTAGAAAATGGATAATCATTGGACACAGATGTGTGAATCTGGTCATATAATTTGACAGGAGAAAGTTTTCAATGTTCTGGAGAAGAACTAATATTTACACCAATTATTCCAAAAAAATGGTCTGGTATATAAGACTCCCCATTATAGCTGGCTACCTTTAACCTTCAAGAGAAATAGTACTGTGGTTTCACTCCTAAGCTTAGTCATTTGTGAAGACTTCTTAAAAGGTGAAAGTTTGACTTATAGGGAAAATAGTGAGACAACTTTCTTGGTTCTTGAAGAGGGCAAATGTGCATAACGATCAACCAGAAATATTTCTTACATACATATGGAATTCAAACTCCCATATTTCAGGATAATCCTGGATAGTATTAGGGTATCTCCTATAACCAACGCAAAAAACAGAAGTAATGGAGGACACATCTGACATGTCAGCCATTTTACTGCAACACAGAAGCCCTCTCTGCATTAAATCTTACATGTGCCCTTCAAATTTTATATAGAATCTTAATCTACATTTTGAATCTGGTTGTCACTCCAAATCTAGATTTTCTTGCTTGAAGGAAACCCCAAGATGCGTCCAGACATAGAAGAGAATGATTTTAAAATTCGAGAAGCATACAATGATTTTTTTTTAATTAAAGGGTATGCCACACTAAACAAGAACGCTAACGAGATCGCTAAAAAACGTCACTATTTAGCGTTCTCGTTAGTGACGTTGTTGTGTGTGGCATGTAGCAACGATGTGGCCCCTGCTGTGATCCTGCTGTGATCTCGTTCATCGTTCTCATCGTTCCGGACGCTATTTTGATCGTTGGCGTCCCGCTGGTGAGCATATATCGCTGAGTGTGGCACCTTTTTGTGAGCGATGTGCGGTGTTTTTGTACCGCCAAAGTCGTTAAGGAGATCGCTAACCGCGATAGCGTCCTTAACGACATCGCTAAGTTAGGCAGCTACTAGCGATATTGAAACGATCCCGCTAGCGATCGCATTAGTATGCGTCGTTATCGTGATCGCTAGCGGGATCGTTAAGTGTGGCAGTAGTCTTGGGATGTTACCCTCTGTGAATCTTGATGTCACAAATTCCTTCCAAGTTATCTTGACTAAAGGCCAATACAATTGCCAATATGTTTACACCTGAATTGAGAATTGATTTTGATTCATTGGATTCCACATTTCTTTGTCTTTGGTAAGTTTTAATACCACAAAAAATTGCAGTTTTGTACATGAAGTCTTGAAATTCTCCTGATTCAGGAGCTTCTTTAACAGGGTTGTCCGGCCTTAAGCTTCAAGTCTGCAGTCACTCTATGAGACTGCAGACTTGTGAATCCTCACAATACGTGCACAATGCGTGCTGTGAGGATTCTCCGATGCCGGTGGTGGGTGCATGGCCTCAAATATGCAATTTTCATATATGCCATTATGTGCCTGCTAGACATGTATGGCTTCACTCATTGCAAGTGTATTGAGCGAGACCAGACATGTCTAGTTGGAATGTGGCCAGAAGTATGCAAATCACTGGCACTGGAGTGACTGCAGACTTAAAGCCAACAAGACAAGAGAATTCCTTTAAGGGCATGTAGTAATCAGGGATGGACAGTTAGATCATACTTCCTGTAGATTTTTAGTGATAGGCTAGTGTCATACTTGCAAGTGTGGCTCGAGTCACTCGCATCAACACCCGGCACTCGGGACCAGAGTGTGCAGCTGCATAGAAATACATGCAGCCGCATGCTCTGGTCCGAGTGCCGGCTGCAGTGTCATGTGTTGATGCGAGAAACTCGCTTGACACCGGCCATAGTCAATTGATATCTTGAGTTGTATAAAGCCCACCCAAAAGTAGGTGGTCCTGCTTCCATTCGTTGTGCTCTCAGGTAGGTTAGGGGCATTTCCAGTGGGACGAAATTTCCCCTTTTAAGCATGAAAAAAGTTAATAATGAAAATGTATAAAAATAATTGTCACCAATTTAGGGAATAGTTTCCTTGAGGTTTCTCCAAAAAAACAGTAAGGATGTTCTTACCTGATTATTATAATTGTCACTATCTAACTGTAAGGCATTAATATCATTAACTGTTGTAAATAATCATGAATATATGACAATTTCTGTTCTTAGGTCAACAATATGAATACCTGTATAAATGCTAACTCTACACGCAAATTTTACATTGTCGCCTTCTCGATGTCTTCAGGGGACAACTTTTGCTATTTTTAGGGATAATGGTCATTTATCTGCTGACTTTTTTGGGGAATGTCTCAATTATTTGTCTTGTGTACTTCGCAGCAAAACTTCACACTCCAATGTATTTCTTCTTGTGCAATCTTGCTGTTGTGGACATCACATCCAGCTCTACTTGTATTCCTAAGCTTCTTACTATCACATTGACCCAAGATCACAGGATCTCATTTAATTGGTGCATGACCCAGATGTTTTTTTTCCTCTTGTGTGCCAATAGTGAAATTTTCATGCTGACGTCGATGGCCTTTGATCGTTACGTGGCGATATGTAAGCCCTTGCAATATCACACAATAATGAGAAAGAACGTGTACATTGTAATGGCGGCTTCTGCATGGACGGTCGGCACTTTAAATTCTATATCGCACGCGGTACTTACATCCATATTGGAATTCTATAATTCGCATGATATCAATAACTTCTTTTGTGATCTGAACTCAGTGATTACGCTTTCCTCTACAGACGTTACCAGCCGGAAGGTTTTTATGTTTTTTGAAACTGTCATCATTTCTCTTGTACAATTTCTACTTACTATACTCTCTTATATTTTTATCTTCTCCGCCATATTTAAGATCCGTTCCTCAGCCGGAAGAATGAAAGCTTTCTCCAGTTGCACCTCACATCTCATCACAGTTATATTATTCTATGGGCCACTTATGTTCTTGTATATGAAGCCTGAATCTGAAGAATCGATGGAGCAGGACATGTTACTCTCGATGCTCTATATTGTTGCTGTCCCAATGTTAAATCCTTTGGTCTACAGTCTAAGAAACAAAGATGTGTGGGAGGCTGCTGTAACATTGACCAAAGAAATAAAATTGAAGGTCTATCTACTAGATAAAATATTTGGTTGACAGAATTACCAGATTGGGTATGAGAACGAATCAAGGGATCATGCACCATCTGGACTACTTCCCATTTGACTCAAGACTAGAGTTGAGCGATACTTTCCGATATCCTAAAGTATCGGAATCGGAATGGTATCGCCGATATCACTAAAATATCGGCGATACCCGATACCGATACCGGAAGTCCCATGTAAGTCTATGGGAACAAAATATCGCAACTAAAAAAACCCCATTCTTTCATTGTAAACACTAAATATACACACATAGAATACATATATATATATATATACATGTCATTGTGACATATATATATACATATATGTATAGTTTATACACTTCTACATAGTAAAATATCCTTTGATTCAATTGCCGGGTAAAGCCGGCTTCAGTGAAAGACAGAAGCACCCGACATGAAATGACACTTGGTGTACATAGGGTTAACCATGTCTTTTCATGTCGTTTGCTATCTGATTTGCACAAACAATTAAATCAGACTATGTGTGCAAAATTTCACACCTGTAGGGGTTAATTAAAGGTGTAAATTCGTTGTAAAAAAAACGGACTTTTTTGCTACGAATTTACACCTTTAATTAACCCCTACAGGTGTGAAATTTTGCACACATAGTCTGATTTAATTGTTTGTGCAAATTAGATAGCAAAGGACATGAAAAGACATGGTTAACCCTATGTACACCAAGTGTCATTTCATGTCGGGTTCTGCATTTTCACAAAAGCCGGCAATTGAATTAGCGGCTATTATACTATGTAGAAGTGTATGAACTACAAATATAAATATATATATATATGTGTCACAAATTCAATGACATGTATATATATATATGAGGTGTAAAATTGCTGAAAAAAAATGCGTGGGCTCCCGCCCTATTTTCGCAACCAGACAGACAAAGCCAGTGAGTGGGGGCAGATAATAATAGCCCAGAGAGGGACCATTATTTTTGCCCCCCCCCCGGCTACTAACATCTGCCCCCAGACACCCCAGGAAAGACAAATCTATAATTAGATTCGCCCTTTCTGGCACTTTGCCCGTCTATTCCCATTGCCCTGTAGCGGTGGCGAATGGGTTAATATGGGGTTAAAGCCACCTTGCTATTGAAAGGTGACCTTAAGCCAGGTTAATAATTGAGAGCTGTCAATTAGACAACTATCAATTATTAATCCTATTGCATGAAATAAAAATAAAACACACACACTTTAATTAAAAATCATTTTAATGAAATAAAGACACATGTTTTTGACCATCTTTTATTTTACTGCAAAAACCATTTCCTGTAATAAAAATAAAATAAAAAAGCAAAATTATTCTTACCTATCCCATGCACAGTCAGGTCCCACGGTGTAATCCTTCAGAAAGGGTTAATGTTTACTGCAGGGACCGCAGCTAATGCTGCAGCCTCACAGTAAACCCCAAATGAATGAGTTCCTCTCCTGCCTGACAGGAGAGTAAAGGCTGGGTGTCACATAACGATACACCAGCGATCCCGACAACGATATGCACTTGTCAGGATCGCTGGTGTATCGCTACATGATCGCTGCTGAGCTGCCAAACAGGCAGCTCAGGCAGCGATCTGGGACAGCGACACTGCGGGTAACATCGCTTAAGGGCCCGTCTCACATAGCAATATCGCTACCGAGATCGCTGCTGAGTCACTAGTTTTGTGACGCAGCAGCGAGCTCACCAGCGATATCGCTGTGTGTGACATTCAGCGACGATCAGCCCCCTGCCGGGTATCGCTGATCGTCGCAGAAATGTCAGGACCTTTTTTTGATCGCTGGTTTCCCTCTGACAGGCACGCATCGCTGCGTGTGACAGGCGGGAGACCAGCGATCCGCTGGTAACCAAGGTACACAGCGGGTTTCCAGGCACGCGCAGCGCTTGGAAACCCGCTGTGTACCTTGGATACCAGCTCCCTGCATCAGGGCGCTGGTATCCAAGGTACACAGCGGGTTTCTAGGCACAGCCCCGCGCCTGGAAACCCGCTGTGTACCTTGGTTACCAGCGGATCGCTGGTCTCCCGCCTGTCACACGCAGCGATGTGTGCCTGTCAGCGGGAAACCAGCGATCAAAAAAAGGTCCTGACATTTCAGCGACGATCAGCGATACCCGGCAGGGGGGCTGATCGTCGCTGAATGTCACACACAGCGATATCGCTGGTGAGCTCGCTGCTGCGTCACAAAACTAGTGACTCAGCAGCGATCTCGGTAGCGATATCGCTATGTGAGACGGGCCCTTAAGTGGAAAGCTTAATTGATTGCTTTCCACTTTCACTTCAGGTCAGCCAGGGACACAATCAGTGACGTCAGAGGGAACTGATTAACAAAAATAGGGGTTCCCTTCGAAAAAAAAATGGCGTGGGGTCCCCCCTATTTTTGTTAACCAGCCAGATGAAGCAGACCGCTGAGGCCTGGATTTTCAGGCTGTTAAGGAGCCAAGATCCATGGACCTTGCCAGCCTGATAATACCAGGCCACAGCAGTCTGCATATCTTGGCTGATTAACAAAAATAGGGGATCCCCTCGAAAAAAAATTGGCGTGGGGTCCCCCCTATTTTTGTTAACCAGCCAGATGAAGCAGACCGCTGAGGCCTGGATTTTCAGGCTGTTAAGGAGCCAAGATCCATGGACCTTGCCAGCCTGATAATACCAGGCCACAGCAGTCTGCATATCTTGGCTGATTAACAAAAATAGGGGATCCCCTCGAAAAAAATTGGCGTGGGTTCCCCCCTATTTTTGTTAACCAGCCAGATGAAGCAGACCGCTGAGGCCTGGTTTTTCAGGCTGGTAAGGATCCAATATCCATGGACCTTGCAAGCCTGATAATACCAGGCCACAGCAGTCTGCTTAGCTTGGCTGGTTAACAAAAATAGGGGATCCCCTCGAAAAAAAAACGGCGTGGGGATCCCCCCTATTTTTGTTAACCAGCCAAGTAAATGCAGACTGCTGCGGCCTGGTATTAAAAGACTGTCAAGGCCCATGGATTTTGGCCCTCAACAGCCTGATAATACCAGGCTACAGCAGCCCCACATTTGGCGCATCAAAAGATGTGCCAATTGTGGCACTTTACCCGGCTCTTCCCACTTGCCCTGTAGCGGTGGCAAGCGGGGTAATAAGGGGTTATTGTCACCGTTGATTGCACGGTGACAATAAGCCCGGTTAATAATGGAGAGGTGTCAATAAGACACCGATCCATTATTAATCCCAAAGTTATTAAATGTATAAAAAAAAAGACAAAGCAAGAAAAAAGTATTTTAATGAAATAAAAGAGACAACACAGTTTTCATTTCTTTTATTACTCTCTCATTCCTGCGACGCCATCGATCTCCTGTAAAAAAAGAAAAAAAACAAACCAACAGTATACCACCTGTCCGACGCAGTCCATAGTAACGACAGTCCCACGACGATCCAACTCTGCTACATCGCAATGACAGGCAGAGCCTGTCATCCCGACGCAGCACAGCTGATTACCTGCTTCCCCGGCGGTGACGTCATCGGACTGACTGCTTTACGGCCGGGATTACCCAGCAGTCACTGCAGTTATCGCGAGAAACTGCATGTGACCGCCGGGGAAAGAAGATTGCGGCCATGAAGCAGTGCAGCCCGTGATCGCCGGAGATCTTCTGCCGGGTAAGTGCCGCTGACTCCTGACAGACCCGACCGACGGACACTGACAGTGACAGTGACAATCCCGATTCCGGTATCCGATAAGACGAAAATATCGGAACTCGGAATCGGAATTCCGATACAGCTAATATCGGCAGATACCCGATATTTGCAGTATCGGAATGCTCAACACTACTCAAGACACGCTGAGTTACAAGTCCAGAAAATTCCAAAAACTCAAACAGCAAATAAAGTGAGGCTGCTGCAACTATGGGATGAAAGTCCAGAGTTCAAAGACTATTGGGAACCATGCCTTGAGATCAATGATCATTAACCAGTTTTTACACAACACGGACAGAGGGCGTTGGTGCAGTAGAATGTTGAAAAGAAACTATGCATGCTGAGAACCAGCTGGAAATACTGTATGTCAATTGATGAAGCATAGGTTGAGTCATAGCAACTGGTGAAGCAAAGTTAAGTTGAACAGGAGGTTCAAAGCAGCAGAGCTGGAACAACGATGTAGCAGATCTAACAGAGATAATGAACTGGAGCAGCAAAGCTGATGTGCACAACAGGTTTACAGTAGCAAAGCTGGCACAGTGATGTAGCAGAGATAACACCCTTGAGAAGTAGCAGAGTTGCAGAGCTGAGTTTGCAATCAGTCCAATGAATTACTGCCTACACAGTGATGAAGCAGAGGTAGCTTAGTGATGATGAAGCAGATTAACAGAGCTGACTTGGAAACAGCCCTCACCTGAATACTCAGTGTATGGCTAGAAAGAGTGGCATCACAGGAGTCCACCAGGTTAAAATGGAAACCCTATATGCTAAGGAGCAGTGGGACCTGGAAGTATAGGATGGAGGATGCAGATCCTGTCGGTAAATACAGGACCAGTAACACATCTGTAGATGTAGGCAAATTTGACTTAACACAGATAAAATAGCATTGAGATATCATGGTGCAAAAAAGTGTAATGTTACACCTAACCTAATGTTAATGGCTTGCGTAATATTAATTTACCTGAATCCTCTTGGAAGAGATAATATTCTGTGAGAACTTATCAAGATGGTGCATTATTTGTCAATTTAAACTTGGATACATATGTACAGTGGGTTAGCTAGAGTCTAATGGGCCCGGGTGCAAAATTTGTACTTGGGCCCCCCATGCATATTGGTCAGATGTATAGGCCAAAATGTGTACTGTAGTGTTCTGTTACCATCCTTCATTATGTAGTAATGTCCCCCATCCTATACAAATGTCCCCCATTCTGGGCACCTTCCAGGTAAATATATCAGTCCATCAGTGACCCCTTCCAGGTATATAGGATCCCTATCCTGTGTCCTTCCTGGTATATACAGTACAGACCAAAAGTTTGGACACACCTTCTCATTCAACAATTTTTCTGTATTTTCATGACTGTGAAAATTGTATATTCACACTGAAGGCATCAAAACTATGAATTAACACATGTGGAATTATACATTACACTTTACAAAAAAGTGTGAAACAATTGAAAATATGTCTTATATGTTAGGGTTCGAGTTCCGCTGCTGCACAAGGGGAGTCTCGAACCAGTCCCGCTGTGGTCCCCCATTCATCTCCGTCCGCAGTGGAGCCTGCTCAGCTTAGACGTCGGTCTCAGCGTCTTGCCCAGTCTAACAGTGTGCAGAGGATTACTGCTCTGCTATTGTGGCCAGTACTGGTTAGCGGCGAGCAAACGTCTTTAGGACAAAGTCCTTGTTTTCCCCTTCTGAGCATGCCCAGAGTGAGATCTCTCATTGGAGATCAGGGGTCACATGCTCAGGTACTGCAGCAGCTCCTATTGGTCTGCCAGGAAGGTCCTGTGACTACTGGTGTTCTGGAACAAGTTTCATTGGTCCTTGTTTCTGGCAGGTCCTGTAGCTGTTACTATAAAAGGATAGCATGGCTGGGCCGCCATGCCCTAATATCAACCATTATATGCTTTGCGCCAGTGTGGTCATGCGTGTGTGTGGTTAGGGCCCGGCTGAAATAAGCCCTAGAATACCGACTTAATCGGTGAGGAGTTTGGTATTATAGCTGGTCAGGGTCGGTGTCCTAGATGCCCTAGATTACCGGCATAACCGGTGAGGAGTTTGATTGCCGTATTCAGGGCCTGGCGTTCAGACGCCATAGATTGCGGGTGACTCAGAACTTTTCTCAGCGGCCCTGTGACATAACAGGGTTCACTTTCAACGCTAGACAGCGCCCTAGCGTGTTTATTTGCGACTCAGTTGTGTTTAGTGAGTTCGCACACATCGCCATATAGCGCTGCGGCACTCCTTCTAGCGACTCTGTGAAATAACAGAGTTCGCACATATTGCCACAGCGCATTGCGGTGTTTATTTTGGCGACTCTGCGGGATAACAGAGTTCGCGTCTTGCGCCATTTTACAAGCAGCAGGTTCCGCCTGCACGGTGGACTCCGGGCTGCGAACGCACCTCTCTACCTCATATATTTGGTGCATTCCGCAGACCCTAACATTATATTCTAGGTTCTTCAAAGTAGCCACCTTTTGCTTTGATTACTGCTTTGCACGCAGAAAAGGTGAACGGATGGACTCTACATGCCTGGTTCCCACCGTGAAGCATGGAGGAGGTGGTGTGATGGTGTGGTGATGCTTTCCTGGTGACACTGTTGGGGATTTGTTCAAAATTGAAGGCATAGTGAACCAGCATGGCTACCACAGCATCTTGCAGCGGTATGCTATTCCATCCGGTTTGCGTTTAGTTGGACCATCATTTATTTTTCAACAGGACAATGACCCCAAACACACCTCCAGGCTGTGTAAGGGCTATTTGACCAAGAAGGAGAGTGTTGGGGTGCTATGCCAGATGACCTGGCCTCCACAGTCACCAGACCTGAACCCAATCGAGATGGTTTGGGGTGAGCTGGACCGCTCATCGCTTCAATTTTGAATAAATCCCCAACAGTGTCACCAGCAAAGCACCCCCACACCATCACACCACCTCCTCCATGCTTCACGGTGGAAACCAGGCATGTAGAGTCCATCCGTTCACCTTTTCTGCATGCAAAGCAGTAATCAAAGCAAAAGGTGGCTACTTTGAAGAACCTAGAATATAAGACATATTTTCAGTTGTTTCACACTTTTTTGTAAAGTGTAATGTATAATTCCACATGTGTTAATTCATAGTTTTGATTCCTTCAGTGTGATTCTACAATTTTCATAGTCATGAAAATACAGAAAAATCTTTGAATGAGAAGATGTGTCCAAACTTTTGGTCTGTACTGTATGCCCTCCTTCCTGGTATATACTCGCATGTCCCCTTTTGGTATATATGTCTCTCATCCTGTGCCACTTTCTGGTATGTATGTCACTAATCCTGTTAAATCCTGGTAAATACACACGTGGTCAAAATTGTTGGTACCCCTCGTTTAATGACAGAAAAACCCACAATGGTCACAGAAATAACTTCAATCTGGAAAAAGTAATAATAAATAAAAAATCTATGAAATTGAACAAATGAAAGTCAGACATTGCTTTTCAACCATGCTGACACTGAATTTTTTTTTTAAATAAAACTCATGAAATAGGCCTGTTGTTATGAATGTGTTAGAGATGGTTTCTGAGCAGAGGCTCCCTCTGGTGGTTACAGACAGTACTGAACCTTTCAGCGAGGAGTGGCAATCTGGGTTCACTGACTGGTCTGATATAAGGGAGGTTCCCTCCCATGATGGTTGCCGATGATCAATTGTTCTTGTCTCAATTGTGGTTCCTGGTTCATTTGGAAGTTTGCTGGAGTCTTGCCTGCATCTCCTGCTTTCAGATAAGATATTTTTTGCTTTTTTTTTGTGCTTGCTTTTTGCATTGTTTTCTGCACTTTTGTGGAGGTCAGCCAGGTCCCCTCCTGGGGCCTGAGCTCCTCAAAGTTTATCTGCAGCCACTTTTATTTGCTCATTTGCTTTTTCCTGTTTTTTCAGCGACTGCGGCTTGGTTTTTGTTCACACTGAGATCTGATTTAGTGGGTGGCGAGATCGTGTGATCTCAGTATTTTTGTAATCAGAATTGTTGGATTTTTGTAGGGTTTTCTGGGTTGCAGAAAGTAATCTCTCCTGTCCTATCCTATTTAGTCAGCTTGTGGCCCCAGCGTTTGCTCAGTCTATTTTCTGCCTATGTTTGTATTTTCATCTTGTCTAACCGCCATTATATGTTTGGGGGCTTCCTATTTTCTTTGGGGATCTGCTCCAGGGCAGATAGCTTTCATCTTTCTGCCTTTAGGTGTAGTTATCTCTCAGGCTGTGACGAGGCTTCTAGGATCAACGTAGGAACGCTCCACGGCTACCTCTAGTTGTGTCGTTAGTTTAGGAATCTGCAACCCATCAGTTACCAACATCTCAGGTATTCGGCTGCCCTGCTGTAGTTCCTGTCCTCCTCAGCTACCGAAACATAACACCTGTGTTATGTTTCAGTAGCTGAGGAGGGCAAGAGCAAAAAACCGCAAAGGCAGCCAAACACCAGAGAGGCTGGGAACTAATAGGTTGCAGACCCCTAAACTAACTGCACAACTAGAAGCAGTCGTGGGACGTTCTTACGGTGCCCTAGACGCCTCGTCACAGCCGGAGAGATTAGCTACCCTGAAGATGGAAAGAGGAAAGCTAACTGCCCTGGAGTAGAGCCCCCAAAAAATGGGAAGCCCCCAAACATATAATGGCGGTTAGACAAGATGAAAACATGAACACAGACAGAAAATAGAATGAGCAAACGCTGGGGCCCAATACTGTCTAGATAGGACAGCACAGGAGAGAATACTGTCTGCAACCCAGAAAAACCCTAGGAAAAACTCCAACACTTCTGAATCCAAAAATGCTGAGACCACATGGTCTCGACCACCTATATCAGATCTCTGGTGTGAACACGCAGCTACCCAGCAGTAAAAAATCACAAGAACTGAGCAAATGAACAAATACAAAAAGAGAACAGAGACCAGCACAAGCCCCCAAAGGGGACCCGGCTGAACTGAAAAGCAAGGCAGCAAAAGCAAGGAAAATCAAACCACAGAAAAAAAAACAGAAAGTAACTTATCTGAATGATAGCCAGAGACAGCAGAAAAGCAAGCTGAATTCCAACCTAGACCAGGAAGAAACAATTGATCACCAGCGAGGATCATGGGAGGTCAGCTCACTTATATCAGGCCAGTCCGTCCCACCTGATAACCCAATCGAGATGGTTTGGGGTGAGCTGGACCGCTCATCGCTTCAATTTTGAATAAATCCCCAACAGTGTCACCAGCAAAGCACCCCCACACCATCACACTACCTCCTCCATGCTTCACGGTGGAAACCAGGCATGTAGAGTCCATCCGTTCACCTTTTCTGCATGCAAAGCAGTAATCAAAGCAAAAGGTGGCTACTTTGAAGAACCTAGAATATAAGACATATTTTCAGTTGTTTCACACTTTTTTGTAAAGTGTAATGTATAATTCCACATGTGTTAATTCATAGTTTTGATGCCTTCAGTGTGATTCTACAATTTTCATAGTCATGAAAATACAGAAAAATCTTTGAATGAGAAGATGTGTCCAAACTTTTGGTCTGTACTGTATGCCCTCCTTCCTGGTATATACTCGCATGTCCCCCTTTTGGTATATATGTCTCTCATCCTGTGCCACTTTCTGGTATGTATGTCACTAATCCTGTTAAATCCTGGTAAATACACACGTGGTCAAAATTGTTGGTACCCCTCGTTTAATGACAGAAAAACCCACAATGGTCACAGAAATAACTTCAATCTGGCAAAAGTAATAATAAATAAAAAATCTATGAAATTGAACAAATGAAAGTCAGACATTGCTTTTCAACCATGCTGACACTGAATTTTTTTTTTAAATAAAACTCATGAAATAGGCCTGTTGTTATGAATGTGTTAGAGATGGTTTCTGAGCAGAGGCTCCCTCTGGTGGTTACAGACAGTACTGAACCTTTCAGCGAGGAGTGGCAATCTGGGTTCACTGACTGGTCTGATATAAGGGAGGTTCCCTCCCATGATGGTTGCCGATGATCAATTGTTCTTGTCTCAATTGTGGTTCCTGGTTCATTTGGAAGTTTGCTGGAGTCTTGCCTGCATCTCCTGCTTTCAGATAAGATATTTTTTGCTTTTTTTTTGTGCTTGCTTTTTGCATTGTTTTCTGCACTTTTGTGGAGGTCAGCCAGGTCCCCTCCTGGGCCTGAGCTCCTCAAAGTTTATCTGCAGCCACTTTTATTTGCTCATTTGCTTTTTCCTGTTTTTTCAGCGACTGCGGCTTGGTTTTTGTTCACACTGAGATCTGATTTAGCGGGTGGCGAGATCGTGTGATCTCAGTATTTTTGTAATCAGAATTGTTGGATTTTTGTAGGGTTTTCTGGGTTGCAGAAAGTAATCTCTCCTGTCCTATCCTATTTAGTCAGCTTGTGGCCCCAGCGTTTGCTCAGTCTATTTTCTGCCTATGTTTGTATTTTCATCTTGTCTAACCGCCATTATATGTTTGGGGGCTTCCTATTTTCTTTGGGGATCTGCTCCGGGGCAGATAGCTTTCATCTTTCTGCCTTTAGGTGTAGTTATCTCTCAGGCTGTGACGAGGCGTCTAGGATCAACGTAGGAACGCTCCACGGCTACCTCTAGTTGTGTCGTTAGTTTAGGAATCTGCAACCCATCAGTTACCAACATCTCAGGTATTCGGCTGCCCTGCTGTAGTTCCTGTCCTCCTCAGCTACCGAAACATAACACCTGTGTTATGTTTCGGTAGCTGAGGAGGGCAAGAGCAAAAAACCGCAAAGGCAGCCAAACACCAGAGAGGCTGGGAACTAATAGGTTGCAGACCCCTAAACTAACTGCACAACTAGAAGCAGTCGTGGGACGTTCTTACGGTGCCCTAGACGCCTCGTCACAGCCGGAGAGATTAGCTACCCCTGAAGAAGGAAAGAGGAAAGCTAACTGCCCTGGAGTAGAGCCCCCAAAAAATGGGAAGCCCCCAAACATATAATGGCGGTTAGACAAGATGAAAACATGAACACAGACAGAAAATAGAATGAGCAAACGCTGGGGCCCAATACTGTCTAGATAGGACAGCACAGGAGAGAATACTGTCTGCAACCCAGAAAAACCCTAGGAAAAACTCCAACACTTCTGAATCCAAAAATGCTGAGACCACATGGTCCCGACCACCTATATCAGATCTCTGGTGTGAACACGCAGCTACCCAGCAGTAAAAAATCACAAGAACTGAGCAAATGAACAAATACAAAAAGAGAACAGAGACCAGCACAAGCCCCCAAAGGGGACCCGGCTGAACTGAAAAGCAAGGCAGCAAAAGCAAGGAAAATCAAACCACAGAAAAAAAAACAGAAAGTAACTTATCTGAATGATAGCCAGAGACAGCAGAAAAGCAAGCTGAATTCCAACCTAGACCAGGAAGAAACAATTGATCACCAGCGAGGATCATGGGAGGTCAGCTCACTTATATCAGGCCAGTCCGTCCCACCTGATAACCCAATCGAGATGGTTTGGGGTGAGCTGGACCGCTCATCGCTTCAATTTTGAATAAATCCCCAACAGTGTCACCAGCAAAGCACCCCCACACCATCACACCACCTCCTCCATGCTTCACGGTGGAAACCAGGCATGTAGAGTCCATCCGTTCACCTTTTCTGCATGCAAAGCAGTAATCAAAGCAAAAGGTGGCTACTTTGAAGAACCTAGAATATAAGACATATTTTCAGTTGTTTCACACTTTTTTGTAAAGTGTAATGTATAATTCCACATGTGTTAATTCATAGTTTTGATGCCTTCAGTGTGATTCTACAATTTTCATAGTCATGAAAATACAGAAAAATCTTTGAATGAGAAGATGTGTCCAAACTTTTGGTCTGTACTGTATGCCCTCCTTCCTGGTATATACTCGCATGTCCCCCTTTTGGTATATATGTCTCTCATCCTGTGCCACTTTCTGGTATGTATGTCACTAATCCTGTTAAATCCTGGTAAATACACACGTGGTCAAAATTGTTGGTACCCCTCGTTTAATGACAGAAAAACCCACAATGGTCACAGAAATAACTTCAATCTGGCAAAAGTAATAATAAATAAAAAATCTATGAAATTGAACAAATGAAAGTCAGACATTGCTTTTCAACCATGCTGACACTGAATTTTTTTTTTAAATAAAACTCATGAAATAGGCCTGTTGTTATGAATGTGTTAGAGATGGTTTCTGAGCAGAGGCTCCCTCTGGTGGTTACAGACAGTACTGAAACTTTCAGCGAGGAGTGGCAATCTGGGTTCACTGACTGGTCTGATATAAGGGAGGTTCCCTCCCATGATGGTTGCCGATGATCAATTGTTCTTGTCTCAATTGTGGTTCCTGGTTCATTTGGAAGTTTGCTGGAGTCTTGCCTGCATCTCCTGCTTTCAGATAAGATATTTTTTGCTTTTCTTTTGTGCTTGCTTTTTGCATTGTTTTCTGCACTTTTGTGGAGGTCAGCCAGGTCCCCTCCTGGGGCCTGAGCTCCTCAAAGTTTATCTGCAGTCACTTTTATTTGCTCATTTGCTTTTTCCTGTTTTTTCAGCGACTGCGGCTTGGTTTTTGTTCACACTGAGATCTGATTTAGCGGGTGGCGAGATCGTGTGATCTCAGTATTTTTGTAATCAGAATTGTTGGATTTTTGTAGGGTTTTCTGGGTTGCAGAAAGTAATCTCTCCTGTCCTATCCTATTTAGTCAGCTTGTGGCCCCAGCGTTTGCTCAGTCTATTTTCTGCCTATGTTTGTATTTTCATCTTGTCTAACCGCCATTATATGTTTGGGGGCTTCCTATTTTCTTTGGGGATCTGCTCCGGGGCAGATAGCTTTCATCTTTCTGCCTTTAGGTGTAGTTATCTCTCAGGCTGTGACGAGGCGTCTAGGATCAACGTAGGAACGCTCCACGGCTACCTCTAGTTGTGTCGTTAGTTTAGGAATCTGCAACCCATCAGTTACCAACATCTCAGGTATTCGGCTGCCCTGCTGTAGTTCCTGTCCTCCTCAGCTACCGAAACATAACACCTGTGTTATGTTTCGGTAGCTGAGGAGGGCAAGAGCAAAAAACCGCAAAGGCAGCCAAACACCAGAGAGGCTGGGAACTAATAGGTTGCAGACCCCTAAACTAACTGCACAACTAGAAGCAGTCGTGGGACGTTCTTACGGTGCCCTAGACGCCTCGTCACAGCCGGAGAGATTAGCTACCCCTGAAGATGGAAAGAGGAAAGCTAACTGCCCTGGAGTAGAGCCCCCAAAAAATGGGAAGCCCCCAAACATATAATGGCGGTTAGACAAGATGAAAACATGAACACAGACAGAAAATAGAATGAGCAAACGCTGGGGCCCAATACTGTCTAGATAGGACAGCACAGGAGAGAATACTGTCTGCAACCCAGAAAAACCCTAGGAAAAACTCCAACACTTCTGAATCCAAAAATGCTGAGACCACATGGTCTCGACCACCTATATCAGATCTCTGGTGTGAACACGCAGCTACCCAGCAGTAAAAAATCACAAGAACTGAGCAAATGAACAAATACAAAAAGAGAACAGAGACCAGCACAAGCCCCAAAGGGGACCCGGCTGAACTGAAAAGCAAGGCAGCAAAAGCAAGGAAAATCAAACCACAGAAAAAAAACCAGAAAGTAACTTATCTGAATGATAGCCAGAGACAGCAGAAAAGCAAGCTGAATTCCAACCTAGACCAGGAAGAAACAATTGATCACCAGCGAGGATCATGGGAGGTCAGCTCACTTATATCAGGCCAGTCCGTCCCACCTGATAACCATTCATCAATTGCAGGTGGTGGACTTTTGCTGTTCAACATAGGTTCAATACCCTCAGCAACCACCAGAGGGAGCCTCAGCTCCGAAGTCGTCTCCAACACATTCACAACAGTACCCCTCCTTGAGAAGGGGTCACCGAACTCTCATGTGCACCACCAGTCCAATCAGGATGAGCTCGGTGATAGGTACGGACCAGTCTTTCAGCATGAATGTCAGAAGCAAACACCCAAGAATTGTCCTCCTGACCACAGCCTTTCAACTTCACCAAATACTGGAGTCTCTGCCTAGCCAAACGAGAATCCAATATCTTCTCAACCACATACTCCAGATTGCCCTCAACCAAAACAGGATCAGGAGGCACAGCCATAGGAACCACTGGCTCGACAAAACTCTTTAATAAAGATTTGTGGAATACATTGTGAATCTTAAATGTTCCTGGAAGAAGCAAACGGAAGGAAACGGGATTAAGAATTTCCACTATCTTATAAGGTCCAATGAACCTTGGCTTAAATTTTGGAGACGCAACCTTCATAGGGATATTTTTTGAGGACAACCAAACCAAGTCACCCACTTTAAACTGAGGACCATCAGTCCTATGTCGGTTGGCAAACAGCTGGGCCCTCTCCTGAGAGAGAGACAACTTATCCACTACTTGATCCCAAATCTGCTGCATTCTCTCCACAATAGAGTCAACACCCGGACAGACAGAAGCCTCCACCTGCCCTGAAGAGAATCGAGGATGAAACCCAAAATTGCAGAAAAATGGAGACATCAAGGTGGCAGAACTAGCCATATTATAATAAATATTTAAACCAAACTCAGCCAAAGGCAAAAAAGAGACCCAGTCATCTTGATCAGCAGACGCAAAATATCTCAAATAAGTCTCCAAGGTTCTCTCAGTTTGTCTGAGGGTGGAACGCAGAGGAAAAAGACAGCTGAACTCCCAGTTTGGAACAAAATGTCCTCCAAAATCTGGAAACAAACTGGACTCCTCTGTCTGAAACAATGTTCTTGGAATGCCGTGCAACCGAACCACCTATTGAAAAAATAAGGGCAGCAACTCAGAGGAGGATGGCAACTTAGGTAGTGGCACAAGATGTATCATCTTGGAAAACCTATCACAGATCATCCAAATAACGGTCATTCTCTGAGAGACAGGGAGGTCGGAAATAAAATCCATAGAGATATGGGTCCATGGCCTCTTGAGCACAGGCAATGGCATTAACAAACCACTAGAGCGAGAGCAAGGTTTGGACCGAGAACAAGTTCCACAGGACTGCACAAAGTCCCTGACGTCACGAGACAAAGTGGGCCACCAAAAGGACCGACTCACCAAATCTCTGGTACCAAAAATTCCAGGATTGCCAGCCGACGTGGAGCAATGAATCTCAGACATCACATTCTTCCTCCACTGGTCTGGGACAAACAATTTCCCAACAGGACAGCGTTCAGGTTTATCCTCCTGATATTCCTCCAAAGCCAGTCTCAAATTGGGCGAGATAGCGGAAAGAACCACACCCTCCTTCAGAATAACCGCAGGCTCAGTTACCTTAGGAGAATCCGCAAAGAAACTCCTCGAGAGGGCATCCGCCTTAACATTCTTAGTGCCCGGGAGAAAAAAGACCACAAAATTAAAACGTGTGAAAAACAAGGCCCACCTGGCCTGTTTAGGATTAAGTCGCTTGGCTGATTCAAGATAAACCAGGATCTTATGGTCCGTGAGGACCACCACCTGATGTTTTGCTCCTTCCAGCCAATGTCTCCACTCTTCAAAAGCCCACTTCATGGCCAATAACTCCCGATTACCCACGTCATAATTACGTTCAGTTGGAGAAAATTTTCGAGAGAAAAAGGCACAAGGGTTACTCTTAGAGGTCTCCGGATCCCTTTGGGACAAAACGGCCCCTGCACCAATCTCAGAAGCATCAACCTCCACCTGAAATGGTAGAGAAACATCAAGTTGCCGTAGAACAGGAGCAGAAGTGAATCTCCGCTTAATCTCCTGAAGCGCAGAACCTGCCTCAGGACACCAATTCACAACATCAGAACCTTTTTTGGTCAAATCAGTTAGTGGTTTCACAATAGTAGAGAAATTACCTATAAATTTACGATAAAATTAGCAAAACCCAAAAATCTCTGAAGAGCCTTCAATGTAGTGTGTTGAACCCAATCACAAATGGCCTGAACTTTGACCAGGTCCATTTCAATAACAGACGGAGACAAAATGAATCCCATAAATGAAACCTTCTGTACGCCAAAAATACATTTTGATCCCTTCACATAGAATGCATTTTCTCTCAAAATCCGGAATACAGTCCGAACATGTTCTACATGAGAATCCCAGTCATTGGAAAAAATCAAGATATCGTCCAAATAAACGATCGGAAATTTATCCACGAAATCCCAGAAAATATCGTTCATAAAGGATTGGAAGACGGAAGGGGCATTAATGAGCCCAAAAGGCATCACTAGGTACTCAAAATGCCCCTCTGGAGTATTAAACGCCATCTTCCATTCATCCTCATGCTTGATGCAAATAAGATTATACGCCCCCTGAGGTCAAACTTGGTAAACCAACTAGCACCTTTCACTCTGGAAAATAGGTCAGAAATTAAGGGTAACGGATATTGATATTTATCAGTGTTCTTATTCAGGAGACGATAGTCAATACACGGCCTCAATGAGCCATGCTTCTTGGCCACAAAGAAAAAGCCGGTGCCCAAGGGTGAAGTGGATGGTCTGATATGACCCTTCTCTAAAGACTCTTTGATATAAGATCGCATACCATCATGCTCAGGTACAGATAAATTAAAGAGCCGACCCTTGGGAAATTTACAACTGGGTAATAAGTCAATAGCGCAATCATAACTCCTATGAGGAGGTAAGGATGCAGACTTACTCTCACTAAACACATCAGAAAAATCAGTCAAATAGTCGGACATCTTGAGACTGGGGAAAGGCAGAAAAGACAGGAGTGTCAGTACGAACACATTTAGAAGAAGCAAACCAGCTCACCAACTACCACCACAGGTGCAAGGAATAACGTCTGATGAAACGTCCACGGATATCCACAAGAAAAAAAATGTTCCAGCTCCTTAAAAACTTGAAACCTTATTAATCCATTAAAACAAAATTGTAAGAGGTGGTGAATGCTCCATGAAGGAAAGCCACATACAGCGACGAGTTTCGATCAAATGATCTTCATCAAGGCTGCTATACATATGTGCAAATGTATAGCAGCCTTAATGAAGATCATTTGATCGAAACGCGTCACTGTATGTGGCTTTCCTTCATGGAGCATTCACCACCTCTTACAATTTTGTTTTAATGGATTAATAAAGTTTCAAGTTTTTAAGGAGCTGGAACATTTTTTTTTCTTGTGAGTACGAACACATTGACAACCCCAACTGGTCACAGACACAGATTTCCAATCCAAAACAGGATTATGAGTCTGTAACCAAGGAAAACCCAGTACAATAATGTCATGTAAATTATGTAACACCAAAAATTTGCAATTCTCTTGGTGGTCCGGGTCAACCCACATTATCACCTGGGTAGAAAACTGGGGTTTATTCTCCCCAAAGGGGTAGAATCAATGCCCAGCAACCCAGCAAAGGCATAGACTTCCGCAGGGGTATCATGAGAAAACCACAACGTTTGGCAAAATCAAAATCCATCAGGTTTATAGCTGCTCCTGAATCAACAAAAGCCTGAGCCGAAAATGTGGACATGGAGCAAATCAAGGTAGCAGTCAACAAAAATTTAGTCTGAACACTACCCAAAACAACTGAGCACGCAAAACGTCTTCCCCATTTGTGGCAGACAGAAATAGCATGAGAAGCGTCACCACAGTAGAAGCACAACTTATTACGCTTTTGAAACTCATGACGCTGTGCCCAGAAGTCACTCCATCACACTGCATGGGCTCCGGGGCTGGCCCGCAAGGCATCTGAATCTCACGCATATTTCTACGCTCACGCAAACGTCTGTCAATTTGAATAGCTAATGACATAGAGTCATTGAGACCAGAGGGGACAGGGAATCCCACCATAACATCCTTTACAGTCTCTGCCAGACCCTTCCGAAAAAGAGCTGGCAGAGCATCATCATTCCATTTAGTAAGGACTGCCCACTTTCTGAATTTCTGACAATACAGCTCTGCGGCTTCTTGACCCTGATTCAATGCCAGCAAGGTTTTCTCAGCTTGATCAGTAATATTAGGTTCATCGTACAACAACCCCAGAGCCTGAAAAAACACATCAACATCATTCAAAACAGGATCCCCAGGTGTCAGGGAAAAGGCCCAATAGTCATTTCCCCCTCCATTCTCCCCAGCCATCTCACCTTTCCCTCAGAACTGTTCCTCCACATACAATCCTTTTTACCAAGACACACACGGCCACACCATGGCTTATCCTGCTCTCACCTTCTAACGCTCTGTCTGCTACTCCTCATCGCTGGCGATGTATCCCCAAATCCTGGCCCTCCTCAACACATCCCCACACTCATTTCTAACACCCTGCCACGATCCTCCACACGTTTTTGCAACCATGTCAACCTCATACCTATCCATCCACACACCCCTCCCCCGATCCCCCTACCCAGAGCACTATGGAACGCACGCTCCGTCTGCAATAAACTGTCATTTATGCACGACCTCTTTATCACCAACAAACTCTCCTTCCTTGCCATCACTGAAACCTGGCTCACTCCCTCTGACACAGCCTCTCCAGCTGCGCTTTCCTATGGCCGATTTCATCTTTCTCACACCCCTCGCCCCAGCAACAAACGTGGTGGAGGAGTTGGCTTACTCCTGTCTGATACCTGCTCCTTTACCCCTATTCAAATTCCACCCTCCGCTGCTATTCCCTCGTTCGAAGTGCACTCCGTCCGCATCTATTCCCCCTCCAACCTCCAACTGGCTGTCATCTACCGCCCCCCGGAACTAGCCATCTCCACCTTTCTCGACCACTTCACCACCTAGCTACTCCATTTCCTCTCTGCTGACATCCCCACTATCATCATGGGCGATTTCAACATCCCCATTGACACTTCCACCCCAGCTACCTTTAAACTTCTTTCGCTCACAGCTTCCCTCGGCCTCACTCAATGGTCCTCTGCGGCCACTCACAAAGGCGGTCACACGCTGGACCTTATCTTCACCCATCTCTGTTCCCTCACTAATCTCACTGACTCCCCACTCCACCTGTCTGACCACAACCTACTGACATTCTCTTCCCTCTCCTCTGTTAGTACGCATCCCCCACTCCACAAACTCACCCACCCTCGAAGAAATCTCAAACACCTCAATTTACAATCGCTCTCTGAGTCCCTCCTCCCTCTCACAGACATAGCCTCACTTCATGACACAGATGCTGCTGCCACATTTTATAACACCACAATAAAAGCCACTCTTGATTCGGCCGCCCCCCTCACGCAGAGAAAACTCGTACAGTCAACAGGCAGCCCTGGCTGACCGGCCTGGCCAAAGAACTGAGACGGGCTTCCAGGGCTACCGAGCTGAGATGGAAGAGAACCCATTCTACCGAACACTTCAATGCATACAAGCAGTCCCTTGCCAGCTTCAAGTCCATGCTCTCTGCCGCAAAACAAACTTACTTCGCATCTCTCATATCCTCCCTGTCTCACAACCCTAAACAGCTCTTCAACACTTTCAATTCTCTACTCCATCCCACAGCACCTCTTCCCTCTCCTCTCATTTCTGCCGAAGACTTTGCCTCCTTCTTTAAGCAAAAGATTGATACTATCAGAGAAGGCTTTGGCCCGCAGCCCCCAATGCCCCTCTTAGCCACTCAGCCCTGTTCTTCCAAAACCAGCTTCACCACCATGACAGAAGATCAGCTCTCCACTCTCCTGTCAAGATCACACCTCACCACTTGCGCTCTTGACCCACTCCCATCCCACCTCATCCCTAACTTTGCCACAGTCTTCATCCCTACTCTCACACACCTCTTCAACCTTTCACTTACAAATGGTGTCTTTCCTTCATCCTTCAAACATGCTTCAATCACACCCATCCTCAAAAAGCCCTCCCTCGACCCATCCTCTGCGTCTAGCTATCGCCCGATATCTCTTCTCCCCTACGCCTCAAAACTACTGGAACAGCATGTATATCTTGAACTGTCCTCCCACCTTTCCTCCTGTTCCCTCTTTGACCTGTTACAATCAGGCTTTCGACCGCATCACTCAACTGAAACTGCCATAACTAAAGTCACTAACGACCTGCTAACCTCCAAGAGCAAGCGACACTACTCTGTCCTCTTTCTCCTGGACCTGTCTTCTGCCTTTGACACCGTGGACCATTTCCTCCTGCTACAGATTCTCTCATCTCTTGGCATCACAGACTTGGCCCTATCCTGGATCTCATCATACCTAACAGACCGAACAGTTTTTTTTTTCCTTCTTCTGGATCAGCATATTAGCGCAGGTTAGGATAGGATATGGGTTGAACTAGATGGACTTAAAGTCTTCCTTCAACCTTAATAACTATGTTACTATGTTACCATGTTAGTTCCCTGAGCAGACAATACCTGACTGTCAACAAGGCTTCCCTCCTCCTCCTCCGCTGCAGACGCCTGATCCTTAATGTGCATCAAAGTTTGCATGAGCAGACGCATAAATGGGATGCTCATGCTTATGATGGTGTCGTCTGCACTTACCAGCTGTGTGCATTCCTCAAAAAATTGAAGGACATTACAGAGGTCTTTCAGCTTTGACCACTGCACACCCGACAACTCGATGTCTGCCATCAAACTGCCTGTCTATGTATCCTCCCACAAATGCATTACAGCCTGCCTCTGTTAGCACAGCCTCTCAACCATGTGCATGGTGGAGTTCCACCTCGCTACAACGTCTATGATTAGGCGGTGCTTGGGGAGGTTGAGCGATCGCTGCAGCCTCTGCATACGACTGGAATCTACAGGCGAGCGACAGATGTGCGAGCACAGTCTTCGCACCTTATGGAGCAGGGCTGGTAACTCCGGATAATTATTATGAAGCACTGCACCACAGGTTCAAGGTGTGAGCCAGGCAAGGTATGTGTCTGAGTTTTGCCAGAGCTATGGCCGCCACAAAATTACATCCGTTATCACTGACTACCTTGCCTGGCGCAAGATGTAGACTGCCCAGCAATGACTAAGTTTCTCGCTGCAAATAGTTGGCCAGTACCTCCACGGTGTGTCTGTTGTCGCCCAAAGACATCATCTTTAAAACAGCCTGCTAACGCTTACCACTAGCTGTTCGATAGTGGGACACCTCATGTGCAACACTGGCAGCTGCGGATGACGAGCTTTCGCTTCTGGAGGAGGAGGAGGGTAGAACGCCTACAGCCAACTGTTGCCTATACCGTGGGCTAGGCAGCACTGTCCCACCGCCGCTATCCCCTGTGGACCTTGCATCCACCACATTCACCCAGTGCGCAGTGATGGACACGTAATGGCCCTGGCCATGCCTACAGGCCCATGCATCTGTTGTGAGGTGCACCTTTCCACTCACTGATTGTTTGAGTGCATGGACAATGCGGTCTTTCACATGCAGGTGGAGGGCAGGGATGGCTTTTCTAGAAAAGAAGTGCCGACAGGGTAGGTCATAGCATGGGACAGTGTAGGCCATGAGCTCTCGGAACGCTGCGCTTTCAACCAAACGGAAGGGCATCATCTCTAATGAGATCAGTTTAGCAATGTAGGCATTCAAAGCCAGTGAGGTTTTGTAGTCCGTCCATGCTTGCAAGTTCATGGTGTTTACATGTCAAAGCATGCAACTGATATTCAAATGTCCGAGATTTTTCCCTCGGCTAAAGGTCCTTCCGCACTTCTTACAGATAACCTTTGCCTCATCAATAGGATTTTGGTCAAAAAAGTGCCACACTGTACTCTTCCTACTATGGGAAAAATTTTCAGGGCTTGCACGCTGTGCTAATTTGACCGTCTGGCCAAGCTGTCCTGCAACTCTTTTTGTTTTTTTTTAACATGTTTTTGGACTGCTACGGGCCTGCCAGATAATTGCAGCTGCGATGTCGATGCCTGCTGCGGATCTCCACCTCTTCTGAGCTATTGCCAGCGGCACCCTCTTCCCCCAATGGATGACAATCTGGGTTAACAACTGGGTCATCCATCACCTCCTCTTCAATTTCATCTGCACCTTCCTCTGTGTCACCGTGTAAGGTGGTATATTATGCGGGAAGTGGCACCTGAGTTTCATCAGGGTCAGAATCTGGCTCAGTAGACTGCGAGGGCAATGCAGTGCTCTGGATGAATGTACCATCAGAATCAAATAGCACTGGCTTTGCATCAGTGCACTCCATGTCATATTCATCTTGGACTGGTGAATTCAGGATTTCACTTGATAAATTAGGCATGGTATGTGAAAAGAGCTCCAGGGAGTAATCTTAAGTGTGGCCTGCCGCATCCTTCACTTTTGGTGGGGGTGAAAGACACAAGGAAAGGTGTTGTTCCTGACCAGGAGCCTGCAATGATGACTCAGTGCTTGCAGTTTTTGAAACTTCAGAAGAGGAGGCGAAAGAGCTGGAGGCTGTTTCGGCAATGTAAGCCAAAACCTGTTCCTGATGCTCCGGCTTTAAAAGCGGTTTACCTACTCCCAGAGAAGGGACCCTTCCAGGCCTTCTGGAGCCATACGATGACGCAGGCTCAACACCTCCTGCCTTAGATGCTACTGTGCTTTTGGCACTACCAGCAGATGCACCACCACTACCATAAGTACCAGCTGCCCCCCCCACCCATGTCCACGGCCTCTTCCACCATTCTTCCTCATGTTTGGGAAAATGTACCAAAAATACCAGCAGATATATGGTATTATATGAGAAGCGTACAGCTGTATACGGTGTAGGGGAAAATTTAAATCTCCGTATATATTTCCGGAGTCACACACAGACGCTCTCTCAGTATGGATTTGACCGTAATACAAAAGGCAGAAAAAGGTACTGTATCAGAAGATACCAGGTGTATATAGTATAGGGGAAAATTTAAATTTCCGTATATATTTCCGGAGTCACACACAGACGCTCACTCAGTATGGATTTGACCATAATACAAAAGGCAGAAAAACGGTACTGTATCAGAAGATACCAGCTGTATACGGTGAAGGGGAAAATTTAAATCTCAGTATATATTTCCGAGTCACACACAGATAGTCAGCATGTATTTGTCCGTGATACCAGCCGGTACATGGTAGTGTGTGAGGAGCGTACAGCTCTATACGGTGTGGGAAAAAATGAGCGGTCTGTAACTGTGCAGAAAAAAAGAATAAAAGTATTAGTGCTGTGTAAAAAGCAGTCTGCACAGCAGTTACACACAGCAATACAGATAGCAAGCAGCCTATTAACCAGCGCTGCTGCACACAAGAAAATCTTCCCCTGTCACTGGCAGGCAGCCTAATAACCAGCGCTGCTGCACACAAAAAAATCCTCCCCTATCACTGCACACTAACTGTACAGCACAATTGCTATAGCACAAGCACATAAGAACGTCTTCTATCTTTACAGCCCTAACTCTCTCCCTACTGATAAACAGCAACCTCTCCCTACTGTGAAGATCGCCAGAAGTAAAATGGAGGTCGGCGGTGAGGGCTTTTATAGACACTATGACGCCCCCCAAAGCAAGCCAATCACTGCAATGCCCTTCTGTACGATGGTGGCGGACGCTGCACATGTCATCTCGTTGCCCACAGTGTACGTTCTTGCTCATTGGCTGAAAAAAGGCACCCGCAAGCATTCTGGGAAATACGACTTTGGCACTCGTTTAGATGACCGCATGGCCGACCTCAAGCTTTCGGTTGACGAAACTCAACTATGGCTAAAGTCGGAGACTTTTGAAACTGACAGACCTGTTTCGCTCAACTCTACTTTTTTCTATATTTATTGTAAGCACGATATATTTTTATATTAAAGCTTAAAATATTTAATAACTGTGATCCTTTTATTCTCTAAAAGAATCTATAGCTGTTTAGAGAGTGTGTGACCTTTTGATTGTGACAGTAACATATTGTGTGGACTCATCACCCTGTGTTTTGATGAGTGTTGGCACGGTGTTAGGAATCGAGGTGTGTTGAAAGTGTCGGGGTGAGATTTTATGGTCACTTTAAAGCCTAAAATGGAGGATGAGAGCTGGATTTAGAGAGAGGAGATAGATTAACCAGTGCAGGCGCACTCCACATCACATGCTGAGAAGTGTGAATGTGACCAATGTAGAATCCTGCACCCAGAAATGAACAAGGTCATAATAAGCAAAGATGTAATGATTGATGAGAACTTCATGTTTTGAAGAGAGGCTTTCAGCATGCTGCAGCTATGCCCACATAGGACTTGCTTATTCCTAGGGCAATGAGGAAGAAGAGACAACAAATTAGGATGACAGGGTCTTATTACAATAAGTAAAGACAACTAAGGCAACTCTTCACGATGTCCTGGGCAATCCTTAAACTGGATCATGATATTGGAGGTATGGTCACTGATGTTTCCTCCATCACATACCAATGGGAAAGAAAATTGAAAGATCGTTTGGCCCATAGTCGTCTCCGACCCACAACACCAAAAGCAACTTGGTTGAATAGGTCCATACTGAGAAAAACCTTTAGATGTGGGACATGTAAAGCATACGACTATATTTATATTGAACCAGAGTTTGAGAGACTCGCGACAGGTTTAATAGTATGTCTGCAGAGATTTTATTAATTGTAAAACACGAGTCGGTATATCTCATTACATGTACATGCAACTATGTGGGAAAAACCATCTGTCCATTTCGTAGATGAATCTTCGAGCACGTCAATAGGAAGGTTGATAAATTAGTGGCCAAACACATTTGGTCACATTAAGGGGGTGATGCTTGCTGTCTCAGGTCTCAGAGAGTTGAAATTGTCCATCTTTCCAATAGGAAGGGCGACTTTGGATATTGATAATAGTTTTTTGAGTAAAGAGGCCCAGTGTATTTGTCACGAAACCTCAACGATGCAATTAAATTTGTCCCATTTATTTGAGCTCAATTTTATGCTCATATGTATATCCGTATGCATTGGTCTACTTTACTGTAGTCAAACATCTATGCAATTATTTGATTTAAGACTTTTACCTTTTAGATTTGGTAGGGTCAGGTACTTTCTTTTTATTATGAACATTGGGGTAGCTATTTATCTTATGTCCTTACCTTGTAGTTTCTGTAGTGCCTGATTTGACTGGATCTATAGATTGTGGGAGGAATGTTATTCTTTTCCATGATCCATATATTTGAAAAGTAGTTGGATTATGTAGTGGTTAAGTGGGATAAGGCATTATGGCCTATGACTCCCCATTGTATTGGTTTACATCCTTTTATGATGCTTGATGTCCTTCTATTATATGATATACACCTGCTTTCAGGATGCACAGGATACTACGCCTTTCTTCAGAATACTGTGATGATTGGTAGGTAAGGTCGAGCCCTCTGTGACGTCACATGGGCGGGGGACCCAGCTCTTTGATGCGATTGGTCCAAGTGGAGCCTATCTCATCTCGACATGGGTCTGACATCAGGTGATGGGCGTGGCTGAATCTTTAAATGTCTGGCGTATGTCGGTGCCATATACTATACAGCGTCCAGGCAGGATTCACCTTTAGCATTCTTGTTCTATTGAATATAGTGTGATGATAATGCACTGGATAGGCAGGGTGTAGACTGCACTGCTTTACAGCTGAATGAGTTTGGGCATAACTGCAGTTTAGGGTAGAAATGACAACATAGTACCTAGATGGTTCTAATCACTGAATTGTAATGAAATGCACAAACTATATGTGCAACAGGCTTTTCATTGTGGTGCCTTGGTATACTAGGAGGACTGTTAGGAGGAGAATCTCATGGAGAAGTGCAATAAAAAGATGTTTAGAATGAAGGTGTATGTGCGACAAAAGAATACTTCATGTTAGCTAGTGAATGAGCTTAGTATTTAGCTAGTCATATTTGAGACACTGCATTCTGTCAGTTTTAAAGAGTGTGGCTCTGAAGAAAATAAACAACTTTAATATTGAATGTTTATAACTATATAAAGATGATATGGTCCATTGAGAGTGATGTATATAGTAGAGATAACTCCCTTGATTTGTTATATATAAAAGTATGTTGATGTAGCGCAGCACTGGACAGTAGCCGCCAGCGAGGCACTTGTCTCCCTTTTCACCCTGGCGCTCTGCATGAATGTGTGGGTTCAGGCAGGATGTGTGGACTTGTGCTTAAGCCTATGCAGCCTGCTGGCATTCGGTGATGTGGGCTGGCCAGGTCCATAGGTTCCACAGTTCAATAAATGAGTCAGTCCTTCCAACATAAAGTCTTTACTCACCGATAATTTGATAACGGTTATGTACAAGGGTTATCAAGTCTAAAGTCTTATGATCGTTTTCCCCAAAGCATAGATCATTCTTCTTTACACAGTATACTTCTTTTGTAGTCTACTCCAGGGCCAGTGAAGCACACTGTTTCATCCTACTTTGCCACAACCCAGCTTCAACGCCAAAATCCTGACCAGCAAGTCTCTCTACTCACCGATTCCACATATTATTTCTTCCACTACTGGTGCCCTGGATCTACCACAAAGGACCCCCATGAAAGCTCTGAGGAGTTGTGACTCGGCATCATATCCATGGATCTTTTTCTGGAAGGCCATTATGACTACTCAGTCACTTCTCCTCAGGATCTCACTATACCTGTCCTTAGGTGTCCTCCTACTGTAGGTCATCCCATGGCAGAAAAACACAATGGAGCAACCATCAGCTCACCGGGTTGAGAAATTCCTAGAATAAGGGTGTGGCGCAGTGCGGTGCACGGTGATTTCAGGCTGGTTTCTTGAGTAAGTGAGCCTTGAAATAAATGGAAAAATCCAGCAACTGCAAAAGTCATAAAACATCACATTTATTAGTAGTAGAGTTGAGTGAAACAGGTCGGTCAGATTCATAAGTCGAGCGAAATCCGACCATAGCGTGAAGTCGGCCATGCGGTCGTCGACCTGAGCGCCAAAGTCAGGTGTCCCATAATGCTTGCAGGCGCCTTTTTTCAGCCAATGGACAAGGACGTATACTGTGGGCAATGAGATGACATGGGCAGCGTCCACCACCATCTTAGAGAAAAGCTTTGCAGTGACTGGCTTGCTTTGGAGTGCTTCATAGTGCGTCATAAAAGCCCTGACCGCCGACCGCCATTTTACTGCCGATCTTAACAGTAGGGAGAGGTTGCTGACGCTGTTTATCAGTAAGGAGAGAGTTAGGGCTGGAAAGAGAAGTTCTTATGTGCTTGTGCTGATAGCAATTGTGCTGTACAGTTAGTGTGCAGTGACAGGGGAGGATTTTCTTGTGTGCAGCAGCGCTGTCTATTAGGCTGCCTGCCAGTGAAAGGGGAGGATTTTCTTGTGTGCAGCAGCGCTGGTTAATAGGCTGCCTGATAGCTGTATTGCTATGTGTACACTGCTGTGCAGACTGCTTTTTACACAGCACTAATACTTTTATTCTTTTTTTCTGCACAGTAATCCACCGTTCATTTTTTCCCACACCGTATAGAGCTGTACGCTCCTCACACACTACCGTGTACCGGCTGGTATCACGGACAAATACATGCTGACTATCTGTGTGTGACTCGGGAAATATATACGGAGATTTAAATATTCCCATAAACTATATACACCTGGTATCTTCTGATACAGTACCTTGTTTCTGCTTTTTGTATTCCGGTCAAATTCATACTGACTGAACGTCTGTGTGTGACTCCGGAAATATATACAAAGATTCAAATTTTCCCCTATACTGTATACACCTGGTATCTTGTGATACAGTACCTTTTAACTGCCTTGTGTATTACGGTCAAATCCATACTGAGAGAGCGTCTGTGAGTGACTCCGGAAATATATACGGAGATTTAAATTTTCCACTTTACTATATACACCTGGTATCTTCTCATACAGTACCTTTTTCTGC
Organism: Oophaga sylvatica; assembly: GCA_033576555.1. NCBI lineage: Eukaryota > Metazoa > Chordata > Amphibia > Anura > Dendrobatidae > Oophaga > Oophaga sylvatica. The sequence continues at coordinate 556,914,984 of JARQOD010000004.1, read as the reverse complement.
CTTTTATATTATGGTCAAATCCATACTGAGTGAGCGTCTGTGTGTGACTCTGGAAATTTATACGGAGATTTAAAATTTCCCCTACACTGTATACAGCTGTACGCTTCTGATACAGTACCATATATCTGCTGGTATTTTTGGTACATTTTCCCAAATATGAGGATGTATGGTGGAAGAAACCTCCATCGTGGGCGGGGGGGCAGCTGGTACTGAAGGTGGTGGTGGTGCATCTGCTGGTAGTGCCAAAAGCACAATAGCTCCTAAGGCAGGAGGTGTTGAGTCTGCATCATCATCTGGCTCCAGAAGGCCTGGAAGGCTCCCTTTTCTGGGAGTAGGTAAACCGCTTTTAAAGCCGGAGCATCAGTAACAGGTTTTGGCTTTCATTGCAGTAACTGAATCCAGCTCTATCGCCTCCTCTTCTGAAGATTCAAAAACTGCAAGCACTGAGTCGTCAGTGCAGGCTCCTGGTCAGGAACGACACCTTTCCTTGTGTCCTTAACCCCACCAAAAGTGAAAGATGAGGCAGGCCACACTTCAGATTACTCCATGGAGCTCTTTTCACATACCATGCCTGGGTTATCAAGTGAAATCCTGAATTCCTCAGTCCAAGATGAATCTGACATGGAGTGCACTGATGCACAGCCACTTCTATATGATTCTGCTGGTACATTCATCCAGAGCACTGCATTGCCCTCGCAGCCTACTGAGCCAGATTCTGACCCTGATGAAACTCAGGTGTCCCTTCCAGCATACTCTACCACTTTACACGGTGACACAGAGGAAGGTGCAGATGAAATTGAAGAGGAGGTGATGGATGACCCAGTTGCTGACCCGGATGGGCATCCATTGGAGGAAGACGGTGCCACTGGCAATAGCTCAGATGAGGAGGAGGAATCGCAGCAGACATCGACATCGCAGCTGCGGTTATCTGGCAGCCCCGCAGCAGTCTAAAAACGTGTTAAAGAATCAAAAAGAGTTGCAGGACAGCTTGGCCAGACGGTAAAATTAGCACAGCGTGCAAGCCCTGAAAATTTATCCCATAGTAGGAAGAGTGCAGTGTGGCACTTTTTTGACCAAAATCCTATTGATGAGGCAAAGGTTATCTGTAAGAAGTGCGGAAGGACCTTTAGCCGAGGGAAAAATCTCCGAAATTTGAATACCAGTTGCATGCTTAGACATTTAAACACCATGCACTTGCAAGCGTGGACGGACTACAAAATCTCAGGTAGCACATGTGCACCTGCTCCGACTAAAGGTAGCCAGCAAGGCTTTATCGTTTCCCCCACTGTAAGCCCACCAGTTAGCACACCACCAGCAAGAAATGTTGAGGTGTCATCGCAAGGCCAAAGCAGTCAGGGAATCACAATGTTTTTCCAATGAAAGACTGAATCTAGGCCATCACCACCACCACCACCATCACCATAACCAACCCCCTCTAGGTCCGCCATGTCCACCGCTAGTTCCCAATATGCAGCTCTTAAGTCCAGCTCACCCTAGCAGACACTCTGAGTAGGATAAGAAAGTATTTATCCTCTCATCCGCGTGCACTGGCTTTGAACGCCTACATTGCCAAATTGATCTCATTAGAGATGATGCCCTTCCGTTTGGTTGAAAGCGCAGCATTCCGAGAGCTCATGGCCTACGCTGTCCCATGCTATGACCTACCCAGTTGGCTCTTCTTTTCTTGAAAAGCCATCCCTACCCTCCACCTGCATGTGAAAGACCTCATTGTCCATGCACTCAAACAATCAGTGAGTGGAAAGGTGCACCTCACAACAGATGCATGGGCCAGTAGGCATGGCCAGGGCCGTTATGTGTCCATCACTGCGCACTGGGTTAATTTGGTGGATGCAGGGTTCACAGGGGACAGCAGCGGTGGGGCAGTGCTGCCTAGCCCACGGTTTACGCAACAGTTGGCTGTAGGTGTACGACCCTCCTCCTCCACCAGAAATGAAAGCTCGTCGACAGAGCGCAGTCACACGAGCACTCCATCTTCAGCTGCCAGTGTTGCACACGAGGTGTCCCACTATCGAACAGCTAGTGGTAAGCATCAGCAGGCTGTTTTAAAGATGATGTCTTTGGGTGAAAACAGACACACCGTGGAGGTACTGGCCGACTACTTGCAGCGAGAAACAGAGTCATGGCTGGGCAGTCTACATCTTGCACCACGCAAGGTAGTCAGTGATAACGACCGTAATTTTGTGGCGGCCATAGCCCTGGCAAAACTCAGACACATACCTTGCCTGGCTCACACCTTGAACCTGGTGTGCAGTGCTTTATAAATAATTATCCGGAGTTACCAGCCCTGCTCCATAAGGAGCAAACACTGTGCTCGCACATCCGTCGCTCGCCCGTAGACTCCAGTCGTATGCAGAGGCTGCAGCGATCGCTCCACCTCCGCAAGCACCGCCTAATAATAGACATTGCAACAAGGTGGAACTCGATCATGCACATGGTTGAGAGGCTGTGCGAACAGAGGCAGGCTGTAATGCATTTGTGGGAGGATACACGGGCAGGCAGTTTGAGGGCAGACATGGAGTTGTCAGGTGTGCAGTGGTCAAAGCTGAAAGACATCTGTAAAGTCCTTCAGTGTTTTGAGGAATGCACACGGCTGGTAAGCGCAGACGACGCCATCATAAGCATTTAGCATCTCACTTATGAATTTGCTCATACAAACTTTGACGCACATTAAGGATCAGGCGTCTGCAGCGGAGGAGGAGGGAAGTCTTGATCACAGTCAGCATTTGTCTGCTCAGGGAACTGTCCTGGACGAGGTGGAGGAAGAAGAGGAAGAGGAGGAGGATGAGGGGGATGATTATTTTGGGGAGAAGGATGCTTCTCAGGGGCAAGAGAAAATGTTGGCTTGCCAAGGTCAGGTTCAGGGTTTGTGCGTGAATGGAGGGATGTGGATTTGGCAGAAAGTGCTCCTCCACCCACCACTGGCAGTGCATCATTGACACCTGGAACATTGGCCCGCATGTGTGATTATGTCTTGCAGATCCTAAAAACGGACCCCCGCATTGCCAAAATTATGAAGGATGATGACTACTGGTTGGCCAGCATTCTCGATCCACGCTATAAAGGCAAATTACAAAACATCATGCCACAGGAGAACCTAGAGCTAATATTGGCGAACAAACAAGCAACTCTGGTAAACCGTTTGTTAGAGGCATTCCCAGCACAAAGCAGCTGTGCAGGTTCTACCACGAGAAGTACTGGGCTAAATGGAAGAGGTGTTCGTGGTGCACACAGCCGAAGTGGCATTGGAGACAGGGGTTTCATGTTGTGGACTGATTTCTCGAGTACCGCTCACACGACTGTTAACCCCTTAACCCCCAATGGTGGTTTGCACGTTAATGACTGGGCCAATTTTTACAATTCTGACCACTGTTTCTTTATGAGGTTATAACTCTGGAACACTTCAACGGACCTTCGCGATTTTGAGAATGTTTTCTTGTGACATATTGTACTTCACGTTAGAGGTAAAATTTCTTCGATATAACTTGCGTTTATTTTTTAAAAAAAACGCAAATATGGCGAAAATTTTGAAAATTTTGCAATTTTCAAACTTTGAATTTTTATTCCCTTAAAACAGAGAAATATGTTACACAAAATAGTTACTAAATAACATTTCACACATGTCTACTTTACATCAGCACAATTTTGAAACCAAATTTTTTTTTGTTACGAAGTTATAAGGGTTAAAAGTTAACCAGCGATTTCTCATTTTTACAACAAATTGTACAAAACCATTTTTTTTAGGGACCACCTCACATTTGATGTCACTTTGAGGGTCTATATGGCAGAAAATACCCAAAAGTGGCACCATTCTAAAAACTGCACCCCTTAAGGTACTCAAAACCACATTCAAAAAGTTTATTAACCCTTCAGGTGCTTCACAGGAGCTGAAGCAACGTGGAAGGAAAAAATGACCATTTAACTTTTCAGTCACAAAAATGATCTTATACAAACATTTTTTTTTATTTTCACAACGGAAAAAGGAGAAAGTGGACAGATAAAGTTGTTGTGCAATTTCTTCTGAGCACACCAATACCCCATATGTGAGGGAAAACCACTGTTTGGGCGCACAGCAGGGCTTGGAATGGAAGGAGCTCCGTTTGACTTTTCCAAACCAAAATTGACTGGAATTGAGATTGGAAGCCATGTAGCGTTTGGTGAGCCCCTGATGTGCCTAAACAGTGGAAACCCCCCACATGTGACCCCATTTTGGAAACTAGACCTCCTAAGGAACTTATCTAGATGTGTGGTGAGCACTTTGATCCCCCAAGTGCTTCACGCAAGTTTATAATGTAGAGCCGTGAAGAAAAAAAATCATATTTTTTCCACAAGCATGATGTTTTAGTCCCCAATTTTTTAATTTCCCAAGGGTAAGAGGAGAAATTGGACTACAAAAGTTGTTGTCCAACTTGTCCTGAGTACGCTGATAGCCCATATGTGGGGGGAACCACTGTTTGGGCATGCAGCAGGGCTTGAAAGGGAAGGAGCGCCGTTTGACTTTTCCAAACCAAAATTGGCTAGAATTGAGAACGGACGCCATGTCGCATTTGGAGAGCCCCTGATGTGTCTAAACAGTGAAAACCCCCCACATGTGACCCCATTTTGGAAACTAGACCCCCTAAGGAATTTATCTAGATGTGTGGTGAGCATTTTGAACCCCCAAGAGTTTCACTAAAGTTTATAATGCCCTGGCGTTAAAAAAAAAATATTTTTTTTTCCACAAAAGTGATTTTTTTAGTCCCCAATTTTTTATTTTTCCAAGGGTAACAGGAGAAATTGGACCCCAAAAGTTGTTGTCCAATTTGTCCTGAGTACGCTGATACCCCATATGTTGGGGTGAACCACTGTTTGGGCGCACGGCAGGGCTCAGAAGGGAAGTAGTGACTTTTTGGAATGCAGACTTTGATGGAATGGTCTGCGGGCGTCAGGTTCCGTTAGCAGAGCCCCTGATGTGCCTAAACAGTGGAAATCCCCCACAAGTGACCCCATTTTGGAAACTAGACCCCCTAAGGAACTTATCTAGGTGTGTGGTGAGCACTTTGAACCCCAAAGTGTTTCACTAAAGTTTATAATGCCCTGGCGTGAAAAAAACATATTTTTTTTTTCCACAAAAGTGATTTTTTTTAGTCCCAAATTTTTTATTTTCCCAAGGGTAACATGAGAAATTTGACCTCAAAGGTTGTTGTCCAATTTGTCCTGACTACGCTGATACCCCATATGTTGGGGTGAACCACTGTTTGGGCACACGGCAGGACTCAGAAGGGAAGTAGTGACGTTTTGGAATGCAAACTTTGATGGAATGGTCTGCGGGCGTCAGGTTCCGTTAGCAGAGCCCCTGATGTGCCTAAACAGTGGAAACCCCCCACAAGTGACCCCATTTTGGAAACTAGACCCCTAAGGAACTTACAACAAGTGAGACCAAGAATCATGGTACAATTATAACCAGTAAAATTACATTTCCATGTGTCTATATGGATTACAGCCTATCATCAATATCAAACATGACAAAACTCAAAGAAACGATGATCAGTAGGCAAACTTAATAAAATTAAAATTAATAAAATACAAATTTTATTATGAAGCGTTAAAAATAACATAACATGTAAACTGGAGGAAGATTAAGGAAACATACAAACATAGTGTGACATTATGGTGACGCATTCATCAAAGTGCAGTACATGTAATAGATGCACAACAAATATATATGTGCTTATAATAGTCTCTATGGACCATATTGATCACACAGGGCCAGAACTGACCACCAATCCGTTATAATAGTAGTGTATCATACCGCACTATCATATAGGTATGGACAATAATGCCACCTGCAAGTTGCATAACTAGTATATAGTGCTGAAATCTATTATAAGATAGAGACCGTTACCAGTATACTAACTGACGCTCAAACACCACACAAGCCCTCTTTACATAGTGCATAGTGCCCAAAATTGAGCAACATATTTACCCGTCACTGGCTCTCAGGGTCCTGAGACAATGTACCGCATCCGGATGAGCGCGTCCGCCCCGACGCACATTTTGGACACACCTTTCTCAAGGGGCCTAGCTTAGATGTGAACCGGCATTCCTTAAGTATCAGCGGTCACCGCGCGGTGAATCGCATTGCCGGAAGTCCGGCACCCAGACCGGAAATGACGCGTCTCCTCTCCCTGGCAACCGCGACGCCACACAGGGCCGGCGTCACACAGCAAAAGGAGCCGGGGCGGGCTCACTTCACTGTGAAGAGACGCCGAACACTGCGGAGCACAGCGGCGAAAGAGAGACAGACGCGTACAGGTCGGGCACAGGTTCACAGCCACACAGCAACATATATAACATAATTATATTAAAATAGACAATGTGCAGCGTATTTGAATAACACATAAACTGCAGATCCCTGCCACACATAAATAGTCAAAAAATATCAATATAGGCACAACATTATATAGATAGTAAATTGCCAATCCTAACTTCATGTAAACGTAGATCATCCTATATAATTAAATTTCATATCAATATGGCTCAGTGTCTTCTTTCATCAAGACTGTATGTGGCACTTTCCAAAGATCACAATTCAACCTGCTGGTGCAAGTTTCCAATCACTTCTGCAGTGTAATATCGACATATCATTCAATCGTCCGCACATATGCCAAGGGATAACTAAAAACTAGAATAAAAAGAAATTAATTAAAAAATGAACACAACATGCCGTGTGTACCAATATGCAGCAGAAGAGTGATCACAAGGAAAAACATATCTACAAAAATGGAGCATACTAAGATTCTCATTGAGTCCAGATGGATGGACCGTACCAAGTGTCCATATCCACCTGGACTCAAGTTGAGCCAGGCGTTTCGCAGTGCCACCCCCTCGAATACCCACATCCAGCATATCAATGCCCCGAACCCTAAGAAGGCCCCCGTCGCAGTCATGGTATTTTTTGAAATGACGAGGGACCGTTTTTAATGACCCAATATCCTCAGTGGCCGCAGCTACCTCAATTCCCAATACGTGTTCTCTTACCCTTATCTTTAATTGTCTGGTCATCAGACCAACATACACCATGTTGCACGGGCAGACTGCATAATATATCAAATTTCTGCTCACGCATGTGATACATTTTTTTATCTTATATTCAATGGATCCCTCCTGATTGGTGAAGGAATCCGTACGATCCATGTTGGGACAGGCCACGCAGCGGCCACAGGGATAACTGCCATAACGTCTCCTCGCCTGATAAAGGAAAGAGGTTACCTTTTCACCAGTATAATGACTGCGGACCAACCGGTCCCACAAAATCCTTGATCTCCTGGCCATGACGGCGGCTCTCTCCGGAAGAAACTTCGAGATGACAGGGTCGGCTGTTGTGAATGGACTTGAAATGAGTTCTGAGCAGAGGCTCCCTCTGGTGGTTACAAACGGTACTGGACTGTCCAGTGAAGATTGTGAGGATTGGGAATCAGGTGTTACTGATTGGTCTTATATAAGGAAGTCACCTTCCCATCAGGGTTGCCGGTGATCAATTGTTCTGGTCTCAATCCTTGATTCCTGTTTCCTTTGTAGCCTGCTGTGTCGTGTCTGCATCTCCTGCTAACAGATAAGACATTTTTTTCTTTTTGCTTTTGTGCTTGATTTTTGCATTTTGTCCTGCACTTCTGTTGGGGGCCTTCAGAGTCCTCTCCGGGGGCTTTTGTCCTCTCAGTTTTGTTCAGCCACTGATGTTTGTACATTTGCTTTTTCCAGTTTTTTCAGTGGCTGCTGTTTTGATTTTGTTACACCAGAGAACTAATTTAGGTGGTAGAGGTCGTGTGATCTCAGGTGTTTTTGAAATTAGTAAAGTTGGTGCTTTTCAGGGTTTTTTGGGATTGCAGTAAGTGCCCTTCCTATCCTTTTCTATTTAGATAGTTTGGGCCCCAACGTTTGCTCATACTATTTTCTGTCTGTGTCAGTATTTCTTCTTGTCTAACCGCCATTACATGTTTGGGGGCTTTCTATGTTCTTTGGGGATCTGCTCCGGGGCAGATAGCTTTCCTCTTTCTATCTTTAGGTATAGTTAGTTTCTCAGGCTGTGACGAGGCGTCTAGGACCAACGTAGGAACTCTCCACGGCTGCCTCTAGTTGTGGTGGTTAGTCAGGGTACTGCAATCTCATAGATTCCAACTGCTCTGGTGTATTGCCTTTTTTACCTGCACTCCTCAGCTACCAAATCATAACAGTATCACCGGCCTAAACTGAAAATTATATGGTACTCACAGAAGGGAAAAATATTGCTAAAGAAAAAAAAGGTTGTCAGAGTTGTCAGAGATATTTTTCTGTTTGTTGCATTTTTTTTTTTTCCCTCTGTGTCTCTGGGTGCTGGGGAGGATTTTTCTCTCAATGGAGTTTGCACAGTTGTCTGGCCGTGTGGATCAGCTTGCCACTGAGGTTCAGAGTATTGCTACCTATCATTGCCAGGTTGCCTGTTGTGGGACCTAGGATTCCCATGCCAGATTTGTTTTTGGGGGATCGAGCCAAGTTTCTGAATTTCAAAAATAATTGTAAATTGTTTTTTGCCTTAAAATCTAAGTCCTCAGGGAACGCAGCGCAGCAGGTTCAAATTGTCATCTCTCTCCTGCGCGGCGATCCTCAGGATTGGCTTTTTCCCTGACACCTGGGGATCCTGTTTTGAGTGATGTTGATGCATTTTTTCAGGCCTTGGGGTTATTGTACGATGAGCATAATGTCACTGATCAAGCTGAAAAAGCCTTGTTGGCATTAAATCAGGGGCTTGATGACGCTGAGTTATACTGTCAGAGATTCCGTAGGTGGGCAGTCCTGACCAAATGGAATGACGACGCTTTGGCAGCCCTTTTTCGGAAGGGTCTGTCAGATAATGTAAAGGATGTTATGGTGGGATTCCCTGTCCCCTCTGGTCTCAATGATTCTATGTCATTAGCGATTCAAATTGACAGACGTTTGCGTGAGCGGAGAAGTATGCGTGGAATAGTGTTGCCTTGTGAACCTGCTTCTGAACCCATGCAGTGTGATAGAGTGGTTTCTGGGGCACAGCGTCATGAGTTTCGAAAGCGCAATGGGTTATGTTTCTACTGTGGTGATGCCTCTCATGCTATTTCAGTCTGCCCTAAGCGGGGAAGACGTTTTGCACGCTCAGTTGTCTTGGGTAGTGTTCAGACTAAGTTTTTATTAACTGTTACTCTGATATGCTCTCTGTCCTCATTTTCTGCTCAGGCTTTCGTTGATTCGGGAGCAGCTATTAACCTGATGGATTTTGATTTCGCTAAACGTTGTGGGTTTCCCTTGATACCCCTACAGAAGTCTATTCCCCTACTGGGGATCGATTCTACCCCTTTGGCTGAGAATAAACCTCAGTTCTCTACTCAGGTGATAATGAGGGTTGAACCTGATCATCAGGAGAGCTGCAAATTTTTGGTTCTGTATAATCTGCATGACATTATCGTGCTGGGTTTCCCTTGGTTACAGTCTCATAATCCTGTTTTGGATTGGAAATCTGTGTCTGTAACCAGTTGGGGCTGCCAATGTGTTAATACCAACACTCTTGTTTTTTCTGCCTCCCCCCAGGCTCAGGATGTTCCTGACTTTTTGATTGATTTTTCTGATGTGTTTAGCGAAAGTAAATCTGCATCCTTGCCTCCCCATAGGAGCTATGACTGCGCTATTGAATTAGTGCCTGGTAGTAAATTCCCTAAAGGTCGCCTTTTTAACTTGTCTGTACCTGAACATGACGCTATGCGGTCTTATATCAAGGAGTCTTTGGAGAAAGGTCATATCAGACCATCCTCTTCACCCTTAGGTGCCGGTTTTTTCTTTGTGGCCAAAAAGGATGGTTCATTAAGGCCGTGTATTGATTATCGTCTTTTGAACAATATTACTGTGAAATATCAATACCCGTTACCCTTGATTTCTGACCTGTTTTCCAGGGTGAAAAACGCTACTTGGTTTATCAAGCTTGACCTCAGGGGGGCATATAACCTATTCGCATTAAGCACGGGGATGAATGGAAGACGGCATTTAACACCCCCTGAGGGGCATTTTGAGTACCTTGTGATGCCCTTTGGGCTCACTAATGCTCCTTCTGTCTTCCAGTCCTTCATGAATGACATTTTCAGGGATTTTGTGGATAAATTTCTGATTGTTTATTTGGATGATATCTTGATTTTTTCCAATGACTGGGACTCTCATGTGAAACATGTTCGAACTGTATTCCAGATTTTGAGAGAGAATTCTCTGTATGTGAAGGGATCAAAGTGTCTTTTTGGCATACAGAGGATCTCATTTTTGGGATTTATTTTGTCCCCATCTGTTATTGAAATGGACCCGGTCAAGGTTCAGGCCATCTGTGATTGGGTCCAACCTACTTCATTAAAGGCTCTTCAAAGATTTTTTGGGTTTTGCCAATTTTTATCGTAAATTTATTGGTAATTTCTCGGTTATTGTTAAACCATTAACTGATTTGACCAAAAAGGGTTCTGATGTGGTGAATTGGCCTCCTGAGGCAGTCTCTGCATTTCAGGAACTTAAGCAGAGATTCACTTCTGCTCCTGTTCTACGGCAGCCTGATGTTTCTCTGCCATTTCAGGTGGAGGTTGATGCCTCTGAAATTGGGGCAGGTGCCGTTTTGTCCCAAAGAGATCCAGAGACCTCTAAAAGTAACCCTTGTGCCTTTTTCTCTCGAAAATTTTCTCCTACTGAACGTAATTATGACGTGGGTAATCGGGAGTTATTGGCCATGAAGTGGGCTTTTGAAGAGTGGAGACATTGGCTGGAGGGAGCCAAACATCAGGTGGTGGTCCTTACTGACCATAAGAATCTGGTTTATCTGGAATCTGCCAAGCGACTTAATCCTAGACAGGCCAGGTGGGCCTTGTTTTTCACACGTTTTAATTTTGTGGTTTCCTTTCTTCCTGGCACTAAGAATTTTAAGGCGGATGCCCTTTCGAGGAGTTTCCTTGCGGACTCTCCTGAGTTGTCTGATCCTTCTGTTATCTTGAAAGAGGGTGTAGTTCTTTCCGCCATCTCGCCCAATTTGAGACTGGCTCTGGAGGGGTGTCAGGAGGATAGGCCCGAGCGCTGCCCTGTTGGGAAATTGTTTGTCCCGGACCACTGGAAAAAGAGTGTGATGTCTGAGATTCATTGTTCCGCGTTGGCCGGTCATCCCGGAATTTTTGGTACCAGAGACTTGGTTAGTCGGTCCTTTTGGTGGCCTACCTTGTCTCGTGATGTCAGGGAATTTGTGCAGTCCTTCGGGACTTGCTCTCGCTCCAAGCCTTGCTCTCGCTCTAGTGGTTTGTTGATGCCATTGCCTGTGCCCAAGAGACCATGGACCCATATCTCTATGGATTTCATTTCCGACCTTCCTGTTTCTCAGAGAATGACCGTCATCTGGGTGATTTGTGATAGGTTTTCCAAGATGATACATCTTGTGCCATTACCTAAGTTGCCTTCCTCCTCTGAGTTGGTACCTTTGTTCCTTCAGCACGTGGTTCGTTTACACGGCATTCCTGAGAACATTGTGTCTGACAGAGGAGTCCAGTTTGTTTCCAGATTTTGGAGGACCTTTTGTTCTAAACTTGGTGTTCAATTGTCTTTCTCCTCGGCGTTTCATCCTCAGACCAATTGACAAACCGAGAGAAGAAATCAGACTTGGAGCCTTATCTAAGATGCTTTTTGTCTGCTGATCAGGATGACTGGGTCTCTTTTTTGCCTTTGGCTGAGTTTGCTCTTAATAATAGGGCTAGCTCTGCCACTTGATGTCTCCATTTTTCTGTAATTCTGGTTTCACCCTCGATTTTCTTCAGGACAGGCGAGGCTTCTGTCTGTCCGGTGTTGACTCTGTTGTGGAGCGTATGCAAAGATTTGGGACCAGGTAGTGAGAGGTTGTCCTCTCTCAGTAGAAGGCCCAGCAGTTTGCCAACCGGCATAGGACTGATGGTCCCGGTTTAAAGTGGAGGACTTGGTCTGGTTGTCCTCAAAAAATATTCCTATGAGAGTGGCATCTCCTAAATTTAAGCCTAGGTTCATTGGACCTTATAAGATCATGGAGATTCTTAATCCTGTTTCTTTTCGTTTGCTTCTTCCAGGAACATTTAAGATCCATAATGTGTTCCACAAGTCCTTGTTGAAGAGGTTTGTTGAGCCAGTGGTTCCTACTGCTTTGCCTCCTGACCCTGTTCTGGTTGAGGGCAATATGGAGTTTGTGGTTGAGAAAATTTTGAATTCTCGTTTTTCTAGACGGAAACTCCAGTATTTGGTTAAGTGGAGAGGTTATGGTCAGGAAGACAATTCTTGGGTGTTTGCTTCGGACATCCATGCTAGGAGACTCATCCGTGCGTATCATAGAACTCATCCTGACCGACCTGGTTGCTCAAGTGAGGGTTCGGTGACCCCTCCACAAGGGGGGGGGTACTGTTGTGAATGGACTTGAAATGAGTTCTGAGCAGAGGCTCCCTCTGGTGGTTACAAACGGTACTGGACTGTCCAGTGAAGATTGTGAGGATTGGGAATCAGGTGTTACTGATTGGTCTTATATAAGGGAGTCACCTTCCCATCAGGGTTGCCGGTGATCAATTGTTCTGGTCTCAATCCTTGATTCCTGTTTCCTTTGTAGCCTGCTGTGTCGTGTCTGCATCTCCTGCTAACAGATAAGACATTTTTTTCTTTTTGCTTTTGTGCTTGATTTTTGCATTTTGTCCTGCACTTCTGTGGGGGCCTTCAGGGTCCTCTCCGGGGGCTTTCGTCCTCTCAGTTTTGTTCAGCCACTGATGTTTGTACATTTGCTTTTTCCAGTTTTTTCAGTGGCTGCTGTTTTGATTTTGTTACACCAGAGAACTAATTTAGGTGGTAGAGGTCGTGTGATCTCAGGTGTTTTTGAAATTAGTAAAGTTGGTGCTTTTCAGGGTTTTTTGGGATTGCAGTAAGTGCCCTTCCTATCCTTTTCTATTTAGATAGTTTGGGCCCCAACGTTTGCTCATACTATTTTCTGTCTGTGTCAGTATTTCTTCTTGTCTAACCGCCATTACATGTTTGGGGGCTTTCTATGTTCTTTGGGGATCTGCTCCGGGGCAGATAGCTTTCCTCTTTCTATCTTTAGGTATAGTGAGTTTCTCAGGCTGTGACGAGGCGTCTAGGACCAACGTAGGAAGGCTCCACGGCTGCCTCTAGTTGTGGTGGTTAGTCAGGGTACTGCAATCTCATAGATTCCAACTGCTCTGGTGTATTGCCTTTTTTACCTGCACTCCTCCGCTACCAAATCATAACAGTCGGCCCTCAGTATGTGCCATGATTTATTCAAAATCTATTTCATCCAGGAAAACTGTGAGTGGTAATTCGTCTCAAATCTAACCTGTTATGAATGTGCTAGAGATGGTTTCTGAGCAGAGGCTCCCTCTGGTGGTTACAGACAGTACTGAACCTTTCAGCGAGCAGTGGCAATCTGGAATCACGGACTGGTCTGATATAAGAGAGGTTCCCTCCCATGATGGTTGCCGGTGATCAATTGTTCTTGTCTCAATTGTGGTTCCTGGTTCATTTGGAAGTTTGCTGGAGTCTTGCCTGCATCTCCTGCTTTCAGATAAGATATTTTTTGCTTTTCTTTTTGTGCTTGCTTCTTGCATTGTTTTTCTGCACTTTTTGGAGGTCAGCCAGGTCCCCTCCTGGGGCCTGAGCTCTTCACAGTTTATCTGCAGCCACTGTTATTTGCTCATTTGCTTTTTCCTGTTTTTTCAGCGGCTGCAGCTTGGTTTTGTTCACACTGAGATCTGATTTAGCGGGTGGCGAGATCGTGTGATCTCAGTATTTTTGTAATCAGAATTGTTGGATTTTTGTAGGGTTTTCTGGGTTGCAGAAAGTAATCTCTCCTTTCCTATCCTATTTAGTCAGCTTGTGGCCCCAGCGTTTGCTCAATCTATTTTCTGCCTATGTTTGTGTTTTCATCTTGTCTAACCGCCATTATATGTTTGGGGGCTTCCTATTTTCTTTGGGGATCTGCTCCGGGGCAGATAGCTTTCATCTTTCTGCCTTTAGGTGTAGTTATCTCTCAGGCTGTGACGAGGCATCTAGGATCAACGTCGGAACGCTCCACGGATACCTCTAGTTGTGTCGTTAGTTTAGGAATCTGCAACCCATCAGTTACCAACATCTCTGGTGTTCTGCTGCCCTGTTGCTGTTCCTGTCCTCCTCAGCTACCGAAACATAACAGTATCACCGGCCATAACTGAAAATTATATGGTACTCACAGAAGGGAAAAATAGTGTGGAAAGAAAAAAGTTGTCAGAGTTGTCAGAGATTTTTTTTTTTTTTTTCTGTCTGTTGCATTTTTTCCCTCTTTTTCTCTGGGTGCTGAGGAGGATTTTTTTTTCCAATGGAGTTTGCACAGTTGTCTGGCCGTGTGGATCAGCTTGCCATTGAGGTTCGGAGTATTGCTACCTATCTTGCTAGGTTGCCGGTTGTGGAACCTAGGATTCCCATGCCAGATTTGTTTTTGGGGGATCGGGCTAAATTTCTGAATTTCAAAAATAACTGTAAGTTGTTTTTTGCCTTAAAGCCTAAGTCCTCAGGTAACGCAGCACAGCAGGTTCAAATTGTCATCTCTCTCCTCCGCGGCGATCCTCAGGATTGGGCTTTTTCCCTGACACCTAGGGATCCTGTTTTGAATGATATTGATGCATTTTTTCTGGCTCTGGGCTTATTGTACGATGAACCTAATGTCACTGATCAAGCTGAAAAAACCTTGTTGGCATTAAATCAGGGTCTTGAAGACGCTGAGTTGTACTGTCAGAAATTCCAAAAGTGGGCAGTCCTGACCAAATGGAATGATGATGCTTTGGCAGCCCTTTTTCGGAAGGGGCTGTCAGAGAATGTAAAGGATGTTATGGTGGGATTCCTGCTCCCTCTGGTCTCAATGATTCTATGTCATTGGCTATTCAAATTGACAGACTTTGCGTGAGCGCAGAGGTATGCGTGAGATAGTGTTGCCTTGTGAGCCAGCTTCTGAGCCCATGCAGTGTGATGGAGTGACTTCTGGGGCACAGCGTCATGAGTTTCGAAAGCACAACGGGTTATGTTTCTATTGTGGTGATGCCTCTCATGCTATTTCAGTCTGCCATAAGCGGGGAAGATGTTTTGCACGCTCAGTTGTCTTGGGTAGTGTTCAGACTAAATTTTTTACTGTTACCTGATTTGCTCTCTGTCCTACATTTTCTGCTCAGGAATTTCGTTGATTCAGGAGCAGCTATTAACCTGATGGATTTTGATTTCGCTAAACTTGTGGGTTTCCCTGATACCCCTGCGGAAGTCTATTCCCCTACTGGGCATTGATTCTACCCCTTTGGCGAGAATAAACCCCAGTTTTCTACTCAGGTGATAATGAGGGTTGAACCAGATCATCAGGAGAGTTGCAAATT
Source organism: Oophaga sylvatica (assembly GCA_033576555.1). Classification (NCBI taxonomy): domain Eukaryota; kingdom Metazoa; phylum Chordata; class Amphibia; order Anura; family Dendrobatidae; genus Oophaga; species Oophaga sylvatica. The sequence continues at coordinate 556,899,550 of JARQOD010000004.1, read as the reverse complement.
TCTGGTACTGTATAATCTGCATGACATTATTGTACTAGGTTTCCCTTGGTTACAGTCTCATAATCCTGTTTTGGATTGAAAATCTGTGTCTGTGACCAGTTGGAGCTGCCAATGTGTTAATGCCGACACTCCTGTTATTTCTGCCTCTCCCAAGTCTCAGGATGTTCCTGACTTTTTGACTGATTTTTCGGATGTATTTAGTGAAAGTAAATCTGCATCTTTGCCCCCTCACAGGAGCTACGATTGCGCTATTGAATTAGTGCCTGGCGGTAAATTTCCTAATGGTCGCCTTTTTAAATTGTCTGTACCTGAACACTATGTAATGCAATCTTATATCAAGGAGTCATTGGAGAAGGGTCATATCAGACCATCCTCTTCACCCTTGGGTGCCGGTTTTTTCTTTGTGGCCAAAAAGGATGGTTCATTGAGGCCGTGTATTGATTATTGTCTCTTGAATAAGATCACTGTGAAGTATCAATATCCGTTACCCTTGATTTCTGACCTGTTTTCCAGGGTGAAAAGTGATAGTTGGTTTACCAAGCTTGACCTCAGGGGGGCGTATAACCTTATTCGCATTAAGCACAGGGTTGAATGGAAGACGGAGTTTAATACCCCAGAGGGTCATTTTGAGTACCTAGTGATGCCCTTTGGGCTCACTAATGCTCCTTCTGTCTTCCAATCCTTCATGAATGATATTTTCAGGGATTTTGTGGATAAATTTCTGATTGTTTATTTGGATGATATCTTGATTTTTTCCAATGACTGGGACTCTATGTGAAACATGTCGGACTGTGTTCCAGATTTTGAGAGAGAATGCACTGTATGTGAAGGGATCACAGCGTCTTTTTGGCGTACAGAAGGTCTCATTTCTTGGATTCATTTTGTCTTCGTCTGTTATTGAAATGGACCCAGTCAAGGTTCAGGCCATCTGTGATTGGGTCAAACCTACTTCATTAAAGGCTCTTCAGAGATTTTTGGGTTTTGCCAATTTTTATCGTAAATGTATTGGTAATTTCTCCGGTATTGTTAAACCATTGACTGATTTGACCAAAAAGGGTTCTGATGTGGTGAATTGGCCTCCTGAGGCAGTCTCTGCATTTCAGGAACTTAAGCAGAGATTCACTTCTGCTCCTGTTCTACGGCAGCCTGATGTTTCTCTACCGTTTCAGGTGGAGGTTGATGCCTCTGAAATTGGGGCAGGTGCCGTTTTGTCCCAAAGAGATCCAGAGACCTCTAAGAGTAACCCTTGTGCCTTTTTCTCTCGAAAATTTTCTCCAACTGAACGTAATTATGATGTGGGTAATCGGGAGTTATTGGCCATGAAGTGGGCCTTTGAAGAGTGGGGACATTGGCTGGAAGGAGCGAAACATCAGGTGGTGGTCCTCACGGACCATAAGAATCTGGTTTATCTCGAATCAGCCAAGCGACTTAATCCTAGACAGGCCAGGTGGGCCTTGTTTTTCACACGTTTTAATTTTGTGGTTTCTTTTCTTCCTAGCACTAAGAATGTTAAGGCGAATGCCCTCTCGAGGAGTTTCTTTGCGGACTCTCCTGAGTTATCTGATCCTACTGTTATTTTAAAGAGGGTGTAGTTCTTTCCGCCATCTCGCCCAATTTGAGACTGGCCTTGAAAGGGTGTCAGGAGGATAAACCTGAGCGCTGCCCTATTGGGAAATTGTTTGTCCCAGACCAGTGGAAGAAGAGTGTGATGTCTGAGATTCATTGTTCCACGTTGGCTGGTCATCCCGGATTTTTGGTACCAGAGACTTGGTTAGTCGGTCCTTTTGGTGGCCTACCTTGTCTCGTGAGTCAGGGAATTTGTGCAGTCCTGTGGGACTTGCTCTCGCTCCAAGCCTTGCTCTCGCTCTAGTGGTTTGTTAATGCTATTACCTGTGCCCAAGAGGCCATGGACCAATATCTCTATGGATTTTATATCCGACCTCCCTGTTTCTCAGAGAATGACCTTATCTGGGTAATCTGTGATAGGTTTTCCAAGATGATACATCTTGTGCCATTACCTAAGTTACCTTCCTCCTCCGAATTGGTGCCTTTGTTCCTTCAGCACGTGGTTCGGTTACATGGCATTCCGGAGAACATTGTGTCTGACAGAGGAGTCCAGTTTGCTTTCCAGATTTTGGAGGACATTTTGTTCTAAACTTGGTGTTCAATTATCTTTCTCCTCTGCTTTTCATCCTCAGACCAATGACAAACCGAGAGAACAAACCAGACCTTGGAGACTTATTTGAGATGTTTTTGTGTCTGCTGATCAAGATGACTGGGTCTCTTTTTTGCCTTTGGCTGAGTTTGCTCTTAATAATAGGGCTAGCTCTGCCACCTTGATGTCTCCATTTTTCTGCAATTTTTGGTTTCACCCTCGATTTTCTTTCGGGACAGGCGGAGGCTTCTGTCTGTCCGGGTGTTGACTCTGTTGTGGAGCGAATGCAAAGATTTGGGACCAGGTAGTGGGGAGGTTGTCTCTCTCTCAGGAGAAGGCCCAACGGTTTGCCAACCGGCATAGGACTGATGGTCCTCGGTTTAAAGTGGGGGACTTGGTTTGGTTGTCCTCAAGAAATATCCCTATGAGGGTTGCAGTCTCCAAAGTTTAAGCCCAGGTTCATTGGACCTTATAAGATCATGGAGATTCTTAATCCTGTTTCCTTCCGTTTGCTTCTTCCAGGTACATTTAAGATCCATAACGTGTTCCACAAGTCCTTATTGAAGAGGTTTGTCGAGCCAGTGGTTCCTATGGCTGCGCCTCCTGACCCTGTTTTGGTTGAGGGCAATCTGGAGTATGTGGTTGAGAAAATATTGGATTCTCGTTTTTCTAGACAGAAAGTTCAGTATTTGGTTAAGTGGAGAGGTTATGGTCAGGAGGACAATTCTTGGGTGTTTGCTTCGGACATCCAGCAAAGGTAATATGTTTTGGCAACTATGAGAGACACTTACCTTTCACAACTAGTTCAGGACCCAACAAGAGGGGGGGCACTGCTAGACCTAATATTATCCAACAGGCCAGACCGCATATCAAATATAAGGGTTGGGGGTCACTTGTGTAATAGTGATCACAAAATAATAAGCTTTCATGTATCCTTTAATAAGATGTGTAGTCGAGGGGTTACAAGGACACTAAACTTCAGGAAGGCAAATTTCCAACGGATGAGAGATGATCTTGGTGCAATAAACTGGGACGATACCCTGAGACATAAAATACACAAAGAAAATGGGAGACGTTTGTTAGCATCCTGAATAGGACCTGTGAACAGTATATACCCTATGGGAATAAACATGCTAGAATTAGGAGGAAACCATTATGGCTAAATAGAGCTGTAAGGGGTGCAATAAGGGACAAAAAGAAAGCGTTTAGGGAATTAAAGCAAGTAGGTAGTGATGAGGCATTAAATAAATACAGAAGACTGAATAAATTCTGTAAAAAGCAAATCAAGACAGCAAAGATTGAGGCAGAGTGACTCATTGCCAGAGAAAGTAAAAATAATCCCAAAATATTCTTTAACTACATAAATAGCAAGAAACTAAAAAATGATAGCGTTGGTCCCCTTAAAAATAGTCTGGGTGAAATGGTGAATGAGGATGAGGAAAAAGCCAATATGCTAAATGACTTTTTTTCAACTGTATTTACACAAGAAAATCCCATGACTAGTGTTTAGCGATACTGCTCGATATCTAAAAATATCGGATCGGAATGGTATCGCCGATATCACTAAATATCGTCGATATCCGATTCCGATACCGGAAGTCCAATGTAAGTCTATGGGAACAAAATATCGCAACTAAAAAAAACCTTTATTTCCTTGTAAACACTAAATATACACACATAGAATACATATATATATATATATACATGTCATTGTGACATATATATATACATATATGTATAGTTTATACACTTCTACATAGTAAAATATCCTCTGATTCAATTGCCGGGTAAAGCCGGCTTCTGTGAAAAGACAGAAGCACCCGACATGAAATGACACTTGGTGTACATAGGGTTAACCATGTCTTTTCATGTCCTTTGCTATCTGATTTGCACAAACAATTACATCAGTCTATGTGTGCAAAATTTCACACCTGTAGGGGTTAATTAAAGGTGTAAATTCGTTGAAAAAAAAACGGACTTTTTTGCTACGAATTTACACCTTTAATTAACCCCTACAGGTGTGAAATTTTGCACACATAGACTGATGTAATTGTTTGTGCAAATCAGATAGCAAAGGACATGAAAAGACATGGTTAACCCTATGTACACCAAGTGTCATTTCATGTCGGGTTCTGCATTTTCACAAAAGCCTGTAATTGAATTAGCGGCTATTATACTATGTAGAAGTGTATGAACTATAAATATAAATATATATATATGTGTCACAAATTCAATGACATGTATATATATATATATATGAGGTGTAAAATTGTTTAAAAAAAATGCGTGGGCTCCCGCCCTATTTTCGCAACCAGACAGACAAAGCCAGCGAATGGGGCAGATAATAATAGCCCAGAGAGGGACCATTATTTTTGGCCCCCCCTGGCTACTAACATCTGCCCCCAGACACCCCAGAAAAGACAAATCTATAATTAGATTCGCCCTTTCTGGCACTTTGCCCGTCTATTCCCATTGCCCTGTAGCGGTGGCGAATGGGTTAATATGGGGTTAAAGCCACATTGCAATTGAAAGGTGACCTTAAGCCAGGTTAATAATTGAGAGCTGTCAATTAGACAACTATCAATTATTAATCCTATTGCATGAAATAAAAATAAAACACACACACTTTAATTAAAAATCATTTTAATGAAATAAAGACACGTTTTTGACCATCTTTTATTTGACTGCAAAAACCATTTCCTGTAATAAAAAAAAATAAAAAAGCAAAATTATTCTTACCTATCCCATGCACAGTCAGGTCCCACGGTGTAATCCTTCAGAAAGGGTTAATGTTTACTGCAGGGACCGCAGCTAATGCTGCAGCCTCACAGTAAACCCCCAAATGAATGAGTTCCTCTCCTGGCTGACAGGAGAGGAAGTGGAAAGCTTAATTGATTGCTTTCCACTTTCACTTCAGGTCAGCCAGGGACACAATCAGTGACGTCAGAGGGAACTGATTAACAAAAATAGGGGTTCCCTTCGAATAAAAATGGCGTCGGGTCCCCCTATTTTTGTTAACCAGCCAGTGAAGCGATCGTGACGCCATGGATTTTCAGGCTGAAGGAGCCAAGATCCATGACCTTGCCAGCCTGATATACCAGGCCACAGCATCTGCATACTCTGGCTGATTAACAAAAATAGGGGATCCCTCGAAAAAAATATGGCGTGGGTCCCCCCTATTTTTGTTAACCAGCCAGATGAAGCAGACCGCTGAGGCCTGGATTTTCAGGCTGGTTAAGGATCCAATATCCATGGACCTTGCAAGCCTGATAATACCAGGCCACAGCAGTCTGCATTCTTGGCTGGTTAACAAAAATAGGGGATCCCCTCGAAAAAAAAACGGCGTAGGGGTCCCCCTATTTTTGTTAACCAGCCAAGTAAAATGCAGACTGCTGCGGCCTGGTATTAAAAGACTGTCAAGGCCCATGATTTTGGCCCTCAACAGCCTGATAATACCAGGCTACAGCAGCCCCACATTTGGCACATCAAAAGATGTGCCAATTGTGGCACTTTACCCGGCTCTTCCCACTGCCCTGTAGCGATGGCAAGTGGGGTAATAAGGGTTAATGTCACCGTTGATTGCACGGTGACAATAAGCCCGGTTAATAATGGAGAGGTGTCAATAAGACACCGATCCATTATTAATCCCAAAGTTATTAAATGCATAAAAAAAAGACAAAGCAAGAAAAAAGTATTTTAATGAAATAAAAGAGACAACACAGTTTTCATTTCTTTTATTACACTCTCATTCCTGCGACGCCATCGATCTCCTGTAAAAAAAGAAAAAAAACAAACCAACAGTATACCACCTGTCCGACGCAGTCCATAGTAACGACTGTCCCACGACGATCCAGCTCTGCTACATCGCAATGACAGGCAGAGCCTGTCATCGCGACGCAGCACAGCTGATTACCTGCTTCCCCGGCGGTGACGTCATCGGACTGACTGCTTTACGGCCGGGATTACCCAGCAGTCACTGCAGTTATCGCGAGAAACTGCATGTGACAGCCGGGGAAAGATGATGGCGGCCATGAAGCAGTCCAGGCCGTGACCGCCGGAGATCTTCTGCCAGGTAAGTGCCGCTGACTCCTGACAGACCCGACCGACGGACACTGACAGTGACAGACCCGACAGACGGACACTGACAGTGACAGTGACAATCCCGATTCCGGTATCCGATATGACGAAAATATCGGTACTCGGAATCGAAAGCCCGATACAGCTAATATCGGCCGATACCCGATATTTGCAGTATCGTATCGCTCAACACTACCCATGACAGATAACATGATCAGTGATAAAAAAATTTCTCCATTAAATGTCACCTGCTTAACCCAGCAGGAAGTACGACGGCGGCGTCTAAAAATCACTAAAATTGACAAATCCCCGGGCCCGGATGGGATACACCCCCGAGTGCTGCAGGAATTAAGTACAGTTATAGATAGACCATTATTTTTAATCTTTAAAGATTCCATAATAACGGGGTCTGTACCACAGGACTGGCGTATAGCAAATGTGGTGCCAATATTCAAAAAGGGAGCAAAAACTGAACCTGGAAATTATAGGCCAGTGAGCTTAACATCTACTGTGGGTAAAATCCTGGAGGGTTTTTTAAGGGACACTATATTGGAGTTTCTGAGGCTGAATAACCTCATGACTCAGTATCAGCATGGGTTTACGAGGGACCGTTCTTGTCAGACTAATCTGATAAGCTTTTATGAACTGGTAAGTTCAGGACTGGACTAAGGGAATGCAGTGGACGTGGTGTTCATGGACTTCTCAAAAGCTTTTGATACAGTGCCACACAAAAGGTTGATACATAAAATGAGAACAATGGGGATATGGGAAAATATGTGTAAGTGGGTTAAGAACTGGCTCATAGATAGAAAACAAAGGGTGGTTAATAATGGAGCACTCTCGGACTGGGTCACGGTTAGCAGTGGGGTACCACAGGGGTCAGTATTGGGGCCGCTTCTCTTTAACATATTTATTAATGACCTTGTAGGGGGCATACAGAGTAGTATTTCAATATTTGCAGATGACACTAAACTCTGCAGGGTAATAAATACAGAGGAGGATAATTTTATATTACAGTAGGATTTATTTAAACTAGAAGCTTGGGCTGATAAATGGCAAATGAGCTTTAATGGGGATAAATGTAAGGTCATGCACTTGGGTAGAACAAACAAGATGTATAATTATGTGCTTAATTGTAAATCACTGGGCAAAACTGTCACTGAAAAAGACCTGGGTGTATGGGTGGACGACAAACTCACATTTAGTGGCCAATGTCAGGCAGCTGCTGCCAAGGCAAAAAAAATAATGGGATGCATTAAAAGAGGCATAGATGCTCATGAGGAGAACATAATTTTACCTCTATACAAGTCACTGGTGCGACCACACTTAGAATACTGTGTGCAGTTCTGGTCTCCGGTGTATAAGAAAGACATAGCTGAACTGGAGCGGGTGCAGAGAAGAGCGACCAAGGTTATTAGAGAACTGGGGGGTCTGCAATACCAAGACAGGTTATTACACTTGGGTTATTTAGTTTGGAAAAATGAAGGCTTAGGGTGATCTTATTACAATGTATAAATATATGAGAGGACAGTACAAAGACCTTTCTAATGATCTTTTTACTCTTAGGCTACTTTCACATTTGCGCTCGGGCGACCTGTGCCTAGCTGCGCACGTCCGCCGCTAAGCTCCGCCCCCGCCGCGCCTCCTCCCGGCGGCTCCGCCTATGGGCGCATGATGGCGCATGCGACCTGTGTACCCTATCTTTATCATTGGGTACGCAGGCCGTGCGCAGTATGCGATTGACTGCGCATGCGTCCTTTTGACGCTGCGCCGAGCGCACCAAAGCGCACAATGTTGCATTTTAGTGCCTCGGCGCACCGTCAAAAAGGACGCATGCGCAGTCAATCGCATACTGCGCACGGCCTGCGTACCCAATGATAAGATAGGGTACACAGGTCGCATGCGCCGTCATGCGCCCATAGGCGGAGCCGCCGGGAGGAGGCACGGCCGGGGGCGGAGCTTAGCGGTGGCCGTGCGCAGATAGGCGCAGGTCGCCCGAGCGCAAATGTGAAAGTAGCCTTAGACCTGTGACGGGGACAAGGGGGCATCCTCTACGTCTGGAGGAAAGAAGGTTTAGTCATAATCACAGACGCAGATTCTTTACTGTAAGAGCAGTGAGACTATGGAACTCTCTGCCGTCTAATGTTGTAATGAGTGACTCCCTACTAAAATTTAAGAAGAGACTGGATGCCTTTCTTGAAAAGTATAATATTACAGGCTATATTCAATAGTTTCCTAGATACTGCGCTGATCCAGAGAGCTAGTCTGATTGCCGTATGTGGAGTCGGGAAGGAATTATTTTTTTTCCTAATGTGAAGCTTACTGTTTGCCACTTGGGTTTTTTTTGCCTTCCTCTGGATCAACATGCTAGGGCAGGTTAGGATAGGATATGGGTTGAACTAGATGGACTTAAAGTCTTCCTTCAACCTTAATAACTATGTTACTATGTTAAGTCGCGATGTCGCATTAAAGGGCATGACGTACTATTCCGTCCCTGGGAATTAAGTACCAGGTCACATGGACGGAATAGTACGTCGGATGGAATTAAGGGTTAATACTGAATCAATTTCAACAGACAGGAGACAGCAGTTGTCAACTATGGTTCAAAATTACCTCTCCTCCCCTATCGATGTTCTCCCTCACAGTTCATTCCCCTTCGACTACTGGGCCTGTAAACTGGACACCTGGCCTGAATTGGCACAATATGCCTTACAGGAGCTCTCTTGCCCCGCTGGTAGTTTGTTATCAGAAAGAGTCTTCAGTGCTGCTGGATCAATCCTGACAGAAAGAAGGACCCGGCTGTCGACCCAAAATGTTGGTGATCTCACCTTCATAAAAATGAACCATGCCTGGTGTTAAGTCCCATGAATGAAACATTTTCCAGACAGTCCCGTGTATTTTACATGCTGTATTGCAGTCTCTCATATTGTTGCTATGTGTCCCTGTGTTTGCATAGCTGAAATCCTTCCTTTACATCAAGTTTGTCCCTTCTGTCTCTCTGTCTCCCTCTTCTGGTATGATGTCATTTCCTTCTTCTTTCTCCTGTGTTTCATTCTCCATCTTGATTTTATCAGAATCACATGTGTTTTCAGTCTGTCTGAAGAAAGTCTTTTTTACCTGCTGCTGTTTGTATGCATTCAACAAGAATTCTTAAAGAAATCAAAGTCTCTTCTGGATTCTTCATAACATGTGTGTCGGCAGCTGAGTTAAGCTATCTGCGACCGTCGCCAATTGTAAGTAAGGTAAAGAGATCCAGCATCTCACAGAGCCATAGTTACAGCCACAGGCCCCGGGGACAGAATAGTAAAAAAGACTTTTCAGATTCATCTGTAAAACCACACAGCTTCTATAAAGCTACAGAACTTCCTGCAGAGCATCCGCTCTCAACATATAAGAGTCTATACAGCTCCCCTTCTCCCTGTGAATCATGATGGCTGAAGGAATGACTACACGGTCTCTGCCAGATCCATTGTCAGAGGAAGAGTGCATAGACCCTAATACACCATTTAGTGAGGAGGCTAGACGTCTCACAAAGCCAACATGGAAAATAAGGGAGAATCTGGAATCCAGTAAACATGATCTTCTCCGTGCAACAGCAGAGCTGTGGCAAAAACTCTTAAGCCACATAAATAGCCTGTCTCAGCCTGCTTCTCTCCAACGACCACTGGAGGGAGCTCTCACACAACTGTGTTCAGATTATCAATGTTATGCAAAAATAGCAGACCAGTATATCGCAGTGTTAAAAAGACTTAACCCATCAGTTACCTGCAAAGAGCTGCAAGCTTTCCAAAAACTTAACTCTGAGAGAGAAAGCATGGTGCGCGATATAAAAGCCAAAACAGAGGCAAGAATCGCACTAATAGCCGAGATGTCATCTTGCATTTCTGGCTCTGCCAGACAGTCAAAGCGAACATCTAAGTCACGCTCTTCAAAATCCTCAACCCTCAGCGAACAGCTCATAAAAGCACGTGCGGAAGCTGAGGCCACTAAAATACAAGCTGCCTTTGCTCAAAAGGAAACTGAGATGAAAACTGAGGCCACTAAAATACAAGCTGCCCTAGAGGCCCTAGAGAAGGAACGCCAACACGCCATAGCCATAGCAAAGTTAAAGGTCCTGGAACAAGCCATCAGTGGGAGTCAAAGAGACAGCATCAGTTTAAGTGGTTTTGATACTGAAGACCCTCTTAAGCGTACTAGAGACTATGTACAAAGCCAACACAGTGCTATCCCTGCTCCTGCAATCCTTCCTGACCACACAGATTCTCCCTGAAACAACAGGGTTTTGATACTGAAGACCCTCTTAAGCGTACTAGAGACTATGTACAAAGCCAACACAGCGCTATCCCTGCTCCTGCAGTCCTTTCTGACCACACTGATGCTCCCCTGAGACAACAGGACACAGAGCGTTTATCCGCATCCTGCACCCAAGGTTAGTACAATTACAATACGCTGCCAATCTTGTATCCTGATCCACCTCTGTGCACCGAAATGTACCAGAAACCTGCAAATCACCAAATCTTATACTCAGAATCCTATGTACAGGCCAATATGCAGGCAAGTCACCACACTCCGGTCAATCACACAATTCCAGTCCCATGTGTGGCAGAAACTAAGCTCATTAAGCCAGTTAATGGACTGAACGCCTACGCTGCCCCATATATACCTGCATTCCCAGGTCAAATCACAGACTGTATGAACAAAGCTATCCAGCCAGCATCGGTCCTTCCAAAATCGGAGAATGCTGATATGACTGGCCTCGCAAGGTACATGATTCGGCGTGATCTAACTAAGACCGGTCTTACAGAGTTTGACGATAAACCTGAGAACTACAGGGGTTGGAAGTGTACCTTTGAAACCACGATCAGTGATCTCGGCATCACCGCCGCTGAAGAGCTAGACCTGCTAATCAGGTGGCTTGGGCCACAATCCACGGATCGGGTCAAGAGACTTAAATCTGTCTACATCAGTAATCCCATTGCTGGTCTCACTGCTGCATGGAAGAGTCTAGAAAGAAGCTATGGCAGTCCTGAGGTCATAGAAAGGGCCCTGTTCAAACGACTAGAGGATTTTCCAAAGGTATCTAATAAGGACAGTACAAGGTTCCAAGAGCTCAGCGACCTCCTGTTAGAGCTTCAGCTGGCCAAAGCAGACCCGTACCTTCCTGGCCTCAGCTACCTGGACACTGCTCATGGGGTAACCCCAATAGTTTCCAAGTTGCCACCCAATATCCAAAATAAGTGGGCCATGCTTGGATCAAAATACAAAAGTGAAAACCAAGTCTCCTTCCCTCCATTTTCCTACTTCTGCGAGTTCATCGAAAATATCGCAGAGTGTAAGACCGATCCAAGTTTTTCCTATGGAGAACACAGCGACCCTGTTTCATCTACTAAACACGACAGTCCACGTCTTAACTACAGGAACCACCAAGCTCCAATGTCCATCAAGAAGACTGATGTTCTTCCGGCACCTTCAGTATCACAAGATAAGAGCGACAAAGGTTGAGAATCCTAATCGCCAGTGTCCAATTCACAAACTGCCACATCCCCTGAAGAAGTGCATCGGCTTCAGGAAGAAGCCCCTTCAAGAACGAAAGGAGCTCTTGAAGAAGTTTGGAGTATGCTTCAGGTGCTGCGCCTCTACCGAACATCTTACTAAGGACTGTGTCATCCCCATCAAGTGTCTAGAGTGCGACAGCGAAGACCACGTACAGGCGCTCCATCCATCACAGCCTGACTCTGCGTCTTCACCTTCTCCCACCACAAGCCATGGCGGGGAGAGTACAGACCAAGTGACAAGCCATGTTGCGGTATCTTCCTCATGCACCGATGTCTGTGGAGAAGGTCTTCGAGACAAATCCTGTGCGAAGATTTGCCTGTCATGGGTGTATCCCAAGGGCCATCCAGAGAAGGCAGTCAAGGTGTACGTTAGCCTGGATGACCAGAGCAACAAATCATTAGCCAGGTCAGAACTCTTTGACTTGTTTGACTTAAAAGGAGACGTCTATCCCTACACCTTGGGCACCTGCAGCGGCGTTTTACAAACCTCTGGAAGAAGGGCCAGTGGTCTCATAACTTCTCTTGAGAAAAGCGCCACGGAGATACCACTACCCACGCATGTAGAGTGTAACCAAATACCATTCAATAGGGAAGAAATCCCAACACCAGAAGTCGCTCTTCAGCATCCTCATCTCAGAATGATAGCCAAAGAGATGCCACCCCTGGACGATAAGGCAGACATCCTAATTCTCCTCGGCAGAGACATTATACGACTGCACAAGATGCGTCAACAAATCCACGGACTAGTCAATGAACCATATGCCCAGCGCCTCGAGCTGGGCTGGGTCATCATTGGCAATGTCTGTAGTGACCAGACAAAGAATCAGAACGACATCTCCTCTTACAAAACCGTTATTACGTCAGATGACAACGACTTGTCCTCCCTGTCATACTCACGTCACCAATGGATGAAGGAGAAGTCAAACGACACTACGTCTCAACGGCAACCATCCGATATTTCAAGTCCGCTTTATCCTCGAGATTACAACCTCGAGATAACAGCATTCGATCCTTCAAACAATGACAACAACTCACTACCTACAGAGGGAGACAAAGTGACCATCAGGGTCATGAGCATCAAACCCACCGAAGACAATTATAACAGCTGGGTAGCTCCCTCACCTTCTCTTCCAGCAAAGACTAAGTTGCCAAGGGATCCACAGCAAGTAACTGCTAAGTTCCCAACCTTTGATACCCATTTCCATCACAATCCTGGTCAAACTGAAGCCGTGCTAGACTTCAGTGCTCAGAGTGAGAGCCCCTCTCTCAACAGCCTACCTCTAACAGATGGTGCCAGCGTTTTCCCCACGCAATTCAGCCTCAGCTCACTGGCGGATGTTGAACAAGACACGTTCACTTCCCAAGTATCACCCTGTAAGGAACTTGCTATCGAACGAGGAGCCTCGCCTGTTGAAAACAGCATCGACGGTCCTCTCGGGTTTAAGACACCCATCGCAGTTCTAGGTAGATAAGAATTGATGTCGGTGGCATTGAAATGGGCACTGTAGTGTGTTTACTGTCCTCCACTCCCTGCAGACTTTGCTTCCCCATTGACTTGCATTGGGGTCGGTTTGAGTTTCAGTCGGACCTTCGACTTTTGCCGATAGTCGGCTGATTTCGTTCGACTCGACTTTTGGCAAAGTCGGGTGGTCCAAAGGGAAAAATTTAAAAAACATGATAACGGTCAACACTTTTCGAGCTAAACTAGCTCTTAATCATGACAGCTAACATGCAGAAGCTATGGAAATATATAGCATATATATTTCTTTTCTCCTGTGTACACATAGGGTTAACAATTAAGCATATTTGTGATTTGTCTATTCCACTCATATTTTTTATGCTATATATTTCCATAGCACTTGCATGTTAGTTGTCAAGATTAAGAGCTAGTGTAGCTCAAAACGCATTGACCATTTTCATGTTTTTTAAAATTTTCCCTTTCATTTTTTAATCCATTAATAAATGTGATGTTTTATGACTTTTGCGGTTGCTGGATTTTTCCATTTTTTTTCAACATCCCATGGCAGCACTGCTCTCTTCACTCTCCAAACCCTATCTAACTAACTACAGGAAGCAGTCACCTGCCCAAACACTAAGCACCTTCCACAATGGGCTAGTCCCAAATGTTAACTCTAGCTTGCACTAGTGTAATTACCTGATGCACTAAGTTATAGACAATAAACTCTATATTGTACATTACTAGCATCACTTATCTTACATTACAACAAAATTCACATCACACAATATTTACAAAGACGTATGACATAATACACATTACACATGATGTGATTGGTGTCTTCAGGGGCAGGAACGCAACAGCACAGTCCATTATCCTTACGTTGCCATAAGAGCCATCTTTGAGTATCTGTCCATTAGTGTTTCTAAGGTGAATGTAAGTCACTACTGCACTTCCTTTTCCAAATATCTTTATTACATTTTTATTTAAGGCATCACTGAAGTGGTCTGAAGAACTAGAGACAGACTGTTACTTATTTTGACATTATACGATTTCCTTATTAACTTTAATGCCCAGTACTTTCTCCTCCCCCATAGCAGACCCCGATTTGCAGATTTATTATAACACTTTAATGCCTTTCTGACCCTAGATGTACTATCCCGTCCAGGTGACATGGGCCTTATTGACCTTGGACGGGATAGTACGTCATACGCGATCAGCTGCGCTCATAGGGGGAGCGCAGCTGATTGCGGCTGGGTGTCAGCTGATTATCACAGCGGACACCCGGCACTATCTGCCAGGAGCGTTCACGGACAGCTCCCGACACTTTAACCCCCGGCATACTGCGATCAAACATGATCGCAATGTTCTGGCGGCATAGGGAAGCATCGCGCAGAGAGGGGGCTCCCTGCATGCTTCCCTGAGACCCTAAGAGCAGCGCGATGTGATCGAGCTGTTCCGAGGGCCTCCTCCCTGCAGGAACCCAGATCCAAGATGGCTGTGGGGTACTGACGGGTCCTGCAGGGAGGTGGCTTCTTAGTGCCTGCTGAGAGCAGGCGCTGAGAAAGCCTGCAGCACTGCCTGTGAGATCGCTGGTCTGACAGAGTGCTGTACAAACTGTCAGATCAGCTATCTGACACTTTATAGTGATGTCACACCCTGGGACAAAGTAAAAAAGTTAAAAAATTAACACATGTAAAAAAAAAATCCTAAATAAAGAAAAAAAATATTCCCCAATTAACCCCTTAATGTCCAATGACGTGCACAGTCCATCATGGCAAGGTGTCAGTTTTGGCACCTTGACAGACTGTGCATGTCATGCCTTTGAACTACCACTGCGTGTAAACACGCAGTGGTAGTTCAGAGCCGACAGCTGTCACAGACAGCTGACAGGCACGGCAAGCAGTGCGAGGACCTTTGCCATCGGTCCCCGCACCTACAGCGCTGTGATTGGTCAGTCAATCTGACTGACCAAACACAGCAGCGATCGGACAGAAGAGGCTGAAATTTCAGCCTCTTCTGCCCGATCAGTGCAGGAGCTCAGCGCTGCAGTGGCCGAGCTTCCTGCACTGACAGCCAGGCCCCTGGCTGTTAACCCCCTGACTGCTGCGATCGAGCGCGATCGCAGCGCTCAGGGGGGGAGGCAGAGGGTCGGGAGCTCCCTCTGCCTCAGATCGGCGCCCTGCAATGTATTTGCAGGGCCCGATCTCTGCCTTGATGACCCGGAGGTTGTCATGACAACCTCCGGGTCATCTAGCTACGGAAAGCTGCTGTGATCATGGTAACAGCAGCTTTCACCATAGGCACAATGCATTGCAATGCTGGAGCATTGCAATGCATTGTAACTGCAATCAAAAGTAAAAAAGTGAAATCCCATAAAGGGACAAGTTAAAAAAAAAGCATTTTTTAAAAAAATTGTAAAAAAAATATTAAAAAATAATTTTAAAAAATTCCCCTAAAAAATACACATTTTTATGTAATAAAAAAACAAAAAACAAAAAAAATACACATGTTTGGTATCGCTGCGTCCGTAAAAATCCCATCTATAAAATCGTAACCCTAGTTAACCCCTTCAGTGAAAGCCGTAAAAAAAACACAAAAAAGTAGTAAAATTATACTTAAAAAGTGCAATAACTCGTGATCAAAAAGTCGGATATAAATAATCATGGTACTGCTGAAAACGTCATCTTGTCCCGCAAAAAACAAGCGCTATACAGCATCATCAGCAAAAAAATAAAAAAGTTATAGCTCGCGGAATAAACTGATGCAAAAATAATTATTTTTTTCTATAAAATTTTCTATTGTGTAAAAAACGCCCAAACATAAAAAAATATATATAAATGAGGTATCGCTGTAATCGTAGTGACCCGAAGAATAAAGCTGCTTTATCAATTTTACCACACGCGGAACGGAGGAAAAAAAAAACAATTCCTGAATTGCTGGTTTTTGTTCATTCTGCTTCCACAAAAATCGGAATAGGAAGTGATCAAAAAACGTTATGTGCCCGAATATGGTACCAATAAAAACGTCAGCTCGTCCTGCAAAAAATAAGCCCACAGATAACTCTGTTGGATGAAATATGGAAAAATTATAGCTCTCAAAATACTGTGATGCAAAAATTTCTTACAAAAAATTCTTCCAAAAAAAAGCGTCTTTTAGAGTGTGACAGAAGCTAAACATGAAAAAAGGGTATAAATCTGGTATCGCTGTAATCACACCGACCCGAAGAAAAAAGTCGCCTAATCACTAATACTGCACGAGGAACGGCGTAAAAAAGAAAACCAATTCTTCACCTTTTGTGGATTTGTTCATTCTGCCTCCCAAAAATCGCAGTAAGGCGATCACAGTGGTTCCCCCCCACATATGGGGTATCAGCGTACTCAGGACTAAATGCACATCAACTTTTGGGGCCCTATTTCTCCTGTTACTCTTATAAAAATAAAAATTTGGGGGCAAAAAGGTCATTTTTGTGGATAAAAATATGATTTTTTTATTTTCACGGCTCTACGTTATAAACTTCTGTGAAGCCCTTGGGGGTTCAAAGTGCTTACCACACATCTAGATAAGTTCCTTGGGGGGTCTAGTTTGCAAAATGGGGTCACTTGTGGGGGTTTCTACTGTTTAGGCACATCAGGCTCTCTCCAACCGCGACATGACACCCGCAGACCATTCCATCAAAGTCTGCATTTAAAAACGGTGCTCCTTCCCTTCCGAGCTCTGCCATGCTTCAAAATAGTGGTTCCCCCCCACATATGGGGTACCAGCGTACTCAGGACAAATTGCACAATAGCTTTTGGGGTCCTATTTCTCCTGTTACCCTTATAATAATAAAAATTTGGGGCAAAAAGATTATTTTTGTGGAAAAAAATATGATTTTTTTATTTTCACTGCTCTACGTTATAAACTTCTGTGAAGCACTTGGGGGTTCAAAGTGCTCACCACACATCTAGATAAGTTCCTTGGGGGTCTATTTTCCAAAATGGAGTCACTTGTGGGGGTTTCTACTGTTTAGGCACATCAGGGGCTCTCCAAACGTGACATGATACCCGCAGACCATTCCATCAAAGTCTGCATTTGAAAAAGGCGCTCTTTCCCTTCCGAGCTCTGCCATGAGTCAAAATAGTGGTTTACCCCCACATATGGGATATCAGCGTACTCAGGACAAATTGCACAATAACTTTTGGGGTCCTGTTACCCTTTGGAAAATAAAAATTGGGGGTGGAAAGATCATTTTTGTGGAAAAGATATGATTTTTTAATTTTACGGCTCTACGTTATAACCTTCTGTGAAGCCCTTGGGGGTTCAAAGCTCTCACAACACATTTAGATAAGTTCCTTGGGGGGTCTAGTTTCCAAAATGGGGTCACTTGTGGGGGGTTTCCACTGTTTAGGCACATCAGGGACTCTCCAAATGTGACATGGCATCCTATCTCAATTCCAGCCAAAAAAGTCAAATGGCGCTGCTTCCCTTCCGAGCTCTGCCATGTGCCCAAATAGTGGTTTACCCCCACATATGGGGTATCAGCGTACTCAGGACAAATTTCACAATAACTTTTGGAATCCTTTTATCCTTTGGAAAATAAAAATTGGGATGAAAAGATCATTTTTGTTGAAAAAATATGATTTTTTTTAATTTTACGACTCTACGTTATAACCTTCTGTGAAGCCCTTGGGGGTTCAAAGCTCTCACAACACATTTAGATAAGTTCATTGGGGGGTCTAGTTTACAAAATGCGGTCACTTATGGGGGGTTTCCACTGTTTAGGTACATCAAGGACTCTCCAAATGCGACATGGCGTCCAATCTCAAATCCAGCCAAAAAAGTCAAATGGCGCTGCTTCCCTTCCAAGCTCTGCCATGCGCCCAAATAGTGGTTTACCCCCACATATGGGGTATCAGCGAACTCAGAACAAATTGCACAATAACTTTTGGGATCCTTTTATTCTTTGAAAAATAAAAATTGGGGGTGAAACTATCATTTTTGTGCCAAAATATGATTTTTAAATTTTACGGCTCTACGTTTTAACCTTCTGTGAAGCCCTTGGGGGTTCAAAGTGCTCACCACAGATGTAGATAAGTTCCTTGGGGGTCTAGTTTCCAAAATGGGGTCACTTATGGGGGGTTTCCACTGTTTAGGTACATCATGGACTCTCCAAACGCGACATGGCATCCTATCTCAATTCCAGCCAAAAAAGTCAAATGGCGCTGCTTCCCTTCCGAGCTCTGCCATGTGCCCAAATAGTGGTTTACCCCACATATGGGGTATCAGCGTACTCAGGACAAATTGCACAATAACTTTTGGGGTCCTGTTACCCTTTGGAAAATAAAAATTGGGGGTGGAAAGATCATTTTTGTGGAAAAGATATGATTTTTTAATTTTACGGCTCTACGTTATAACCTTCTGTGAAGCCCTTGGGGTTCAAAGCTCTCACAACACATTTAGATAAGTTCCTTGGGGGGTCTAGTTTCCAAAATGGGGTCACTTGTGGGGGGTTTCCACTGTTTAGGCACATCAGGGACTCTCCAAATGTGACATGGCATCCTATCTCAATTCCAGCCAAAAAAGTCAAATGGCGCTGCTTCCCTTCCGAGCTCTGCCATGTGCCCAAATAGTGGTTTACCCCCACATATGGGGTATCAGCGTACTCAGGACAAATTTCACAATAACTTTTGGGATCCTTTTATCCTTTGGAAAATAAAAATTGGGATGAAAAGATCATTTTTGTTGAAAAAATATGATTTTTTTAATTTTACGACTCTACGTTATAACCTTCTGTGAAGCCCTTGGGGGTTCAAAGCTCTCACAACACATTTAGATAAGTTCATTGGGGGGTCTAGTTTACAAAATGGGGACACTTATGGGGGGTTTCCACTGTTTAGGTACATCAAGGACTCTCCAAATGCGACATGGCGTCCAATCTGAAATCCAGCCAAAAAAGTCAAATGGCGCTGCTTCCCTTCCAAGCTCTGCCATGCGCCCAAATAGTGGTTTACCCCCACATATGGGGTATCAGCGAACTCAGGACAAATTGCACAATAACTTTTGGGATCCTTTTATTCTTTGAAAAATAAAAATTGGGGGTGAAAATATCATTTTTGTGCCAAAATATGATTTTTAAATTTTACGGCTCTACGTTTTAACCTTCTGTGAAGCCCTTGGGGTTCAAAGTGCTCACCACAGATGTAGATAAGTTCCTTGGGGGTCTAGTTTCCAAAATGGGGTCACTTATGGGGGGTTTCCACTGTTTAGGTACATCATGGACTCTCCAAACGCGACATGGTGTCCGCTCTCGATTCCAGCCAATTTGACATTCAAAATCTCAAATGATGCTCCTTCCCTTCTGAGCACTGCCGTGCACCTAAAGATTGGTTTTCCCCCACACATGGGATATCGGTGTACTCAGGAGAAATTTTACAACAAATATTGTGGTTCATTTTCTACTGATACCCTTGACAAAATTTAAAAAATTGTGTCGAAAGAAAAATTTTGGGAAAAAAAGTTAAATGTTCATTTTTTCCTTCCACATTGCTTCAATTCTTGTGAAGTACCTAAAGGGTTAATAAACTTCTTGAATGTGGCTTTGAATACCTTGAGGGTTGCAGTTTTTAGAATGGTGTCACTTTTGGGTATTTTCTGTCATATTGACCCCTCAAATTCACTTCAAATGTGAGGTGGTCCCTAAAAAAAATGGTTTTGTAAATTTTGTTGGAAAAATGAGAAATCGCTGGTCAACTTTTAACACTTATAACTTCCTAGCAAAAAAAAATTTTGGTTCCAAAATTGTGCTGATGTAAAGTAGACATGTAGAAAATGTTATCTATTAACTATTTTTTGTGACATATCTCTCTGACTTAATGGCATAAAAATTAAAAGTTTGAAAATTGCAAAATTTTCAAAATTTTTGCCATATTTCCGTTTTTTTCATAAATAAACACAAGTTATATTGAAGAAATTTTACCACTATCATGAAGTACAATATGTCACGAGAAAACACTCTCAGAATCGCCAAGATCCGTTGAAGCATTCCAGAGTTATAAGCACATAAAGTGACAGTGGTCAGAATTGTAAAAATTGACCTGGTCTTTAACCTACAAAATGGCTTGGTCGTTAAGGGGTTAATTCATTTCTATGTAAAGAAAAAAACAATAAAAGTACACATATTTAGTATCACCGCATCCATAACTAGTTAACCCCTTTAGTAAACCCCTTAAAAAAAATAAAAAAGTCAATAAAACAATGCCGAACAAAAAGTTGAATAATACGCGATCAAAAAGTCGGATATAAATAAACATGGTACCACTGAAAACGTCATCTTGTCCTGCAAAAAAGAGCCGCCATTGACCATCATCAGCGAAAAAATAAAAAGTTATAGGTCGCAGAATAAAGCGATGCAAAAATAATTATTTTTTATATAAAATTGTTTTTATTGTATAAAAGCGCCAAGACATAAAAAAATGATACAAATAAGGTATCGCTGTAATCGTATTAACCCGAAGAATAAAACTGCTTTATCAATTTTTCCACACGCAGAACGGTATAAACGCCCCCCTAAAAAAATTCATGAATTGCTGGTTTATGTT
>JARQOD010000004.1:556795160-556878627 GCA_033576555.1 Oophaga sylvatica | reverse complement strand
AGGATTTCCCCAAATAACAATGATGCAAAATTTTGATCTTTGTGAAAACTGCTATCCCTTTGAGAAGCCTTAAGATACAGATCTGTTCTTATCGTCTTTTGTGAGTTTTGTGAATGCAGTCGGTATATATAATTTTTTTTCAAATCTCAAATAGTCTTATGGGAAGTTATTGGTGTTCTTGGGATTAATTATATTTTGTACATCAAAAAAAATATAGCTAATTGTGAAACATCTATAATTAGCCCCTTAATGCTACCTTGATATATATATATATATATACAGTATATACTCGAGTATAAGCCAATCCGAGTATAAGTCGAACCCCCTAATTTTGCCACAAAAAACTGGGAAAACTTACAGACTCGAGTATAAGCCTAGGGTGGAAAATGAGGCAGCTACTGGTAAATTTCAAAAATAAAAATAGATACCAATAAAAGTAAAATTTAATTAGGTTAAATGTTTTTGAATAGCCATATTGAATCAGGAGCCCAATATAATGCTCCATAGATTATGCCCATATGCTGCCCCATATATTATGCACCATAGATTATGCCCCATATGCTGCCCCATATATTATGCCCCATGTTATGTTTTGGTAGCTGAGGAGGCAGGAGCAAAAAAAAAATGCAAAGGCAGCCAGACACCAGAGAGGTTGGGAGCTAATAGGTTGCAGACCCCTAAACTAACCACACAACTATGTACTATGTATTATGTACTGCTGCTGTAATACTGTAATTTCCCCCCCGGGATCAATAAAGTGTATTGTATCGTATCGTAACTAGAAGCAGCCGTGGGACGTTCCTACGGTGCCCTAGACGCCTCGTAACAGCCGGAGAGATTAGCTACCCCTGAAGATGGAAAGAGGAAAGCTAACTGACCCGGAGTAGAGCCCCCAAAAAATAGGAAGCCCCCAAACATATAATGACGGTTAGACAAGATGAAAACACGAACACAGACAGAAAATAGAATGAGCAAACGCTGGGGCCCAAAACTGTCTAGATAGGACAGCAAAGGAGAGAATACTGTCTGCAACCCAAAAAACCCTAGGAAAAACTCCAACACTTCTGAATCCAAAAATACTGAGCCCACACGGTCTCAACCACCTATATCAGATCTCTTGTGTGAACGCGCAACTACCTAGCAGTAAAAAATCACAAGAACTAAGCAAATGAACAAATACAAAAAGAGAACAGAGACCAGCACAAGCCCCCAAAGGGGACCCGGCTGAGCTCAAAAAGCAAGGCAGCAAAAACAAGGAAAATCAAACCACAGAAAAAAAAACAGAAAGTAACTTATCTGAATGATAGCAGGAGACCGCAGAAAGCAAGTTGAATTCCAACTAAGACCAGAAAGTAACAATTGATCACCGGCGAGGATCATGGGAGGTCAGCTCACTTATATCAGGCTAGTCTGTCTCACCTGATAACCATTCATCAATTGCAGGTGGTGGACTTATGCTGTTCAACATAGGTTCAATACCCTCAGCAACCACCAGAGGGAGCCTCAGCTCCGAAGTCGTCTCCAACACGTTGACAACAGCCCCATATATTATGCACCATATGCTTCCCCATGTATTATGCCTCACAACATGCTCCATAGATTGTGCCCCATATACTGCCCCATGTATTATGCCCCCATATGATGCTCAATAGATTATGCCCCATATGCTGCCCCATATATTATGCCCCATATATTATGCCCCATATGCTGCCCCATGTATTATGCCTCACAAGATGCTCCATAGATTGTGCCCCATATGCTGCCCCATGTATTATGCCCCACAAGATGCTCCATAGATTGTGCCCCATATTCTGCCCCACAAGATGCTCCATAGATTATGCCCTCATATGATAGCATAGGTCCCTTATTGTTACGTTTCGGTAGCTGAGGAGGACAGGAACAACAGCAGGGCAGCCGAACACCTGAGATGTTGGTAACTGATGGGTTGCAGATTCCTAAACTAACGACACAACTAGAGGTAGCCGTGGAGCTTTCGTACGTTGATCCTAGACGCCTCGTCACAGCTTGAGAGATAACTACACCTAAAGGCAGAAAGATGAAAGCTATCTGCCCCCGAGCAGATCCCCAAAGAAAATAGGAAGCCCCCAAACATATAATGGCGGTTAGACAAGATGAAAATACAAACATAGGCAGAAAATAGACTGAGCAAACGTTGGGGCCACAAGCTGACTAAATAGGATAGGACAGGAGAGATTACTTTCTGCAACCCAGAAAACCCTACAAAAATCCAACAATTCTGATTACAAAAATACTGAGATCACACGATCTCGCCACCCACTAAATCAGATCTCAGTGTGAACAAAAACCAAGCCACAGCCGCTGAAAAAACAGGAAAAAGCAAATGAGCAAATAACAGTGGCTGCAGAAAACCTGTGAGGAGCTCAGGCCCCAGGAGGGGACCTGGCTGACCTCCACAAAAGTGCAGAAAACAATGCAAAAAGCAAGCACAAAAAGAGAAGCAAAAAATATCTTATCTGAAAGCAGGAGATGCAGGCAGGACTCCAGCAAACTTCCAAATGAACCAGGAACCACAATTGAGACAAGAACAATTGATCACCGGCAACCATCATGGGAGGGAACCTCTCTTATATCAGACCAGTCCATGATTCCAGATTGCCACTCCTCGCTGAAAGGTTCAGTACTGTCTGTAACCACCAGAGGGAGCCTCTGCTCAGAAACCATCTCTAGCACATTCATAACAGTACCCCCCTTTTGAGGAGGGGTCACCGAACCCTCACTTGTGCAAACAGGCCGATCAGGATGAGCTCGGTGACAGGCACGGATCAGTCTCCTAGCATGGATGTCCGAAGCAAACACCCAAGAATTTTCCTCCTGACCATAACCTCTCCACTTAACCAAATACTGGAGTTTCTGTCTAGAAAAACGAGAATCCAATATTTTCTCAACCACATACTCCAGATTGCCCTCAACCAAAACAGGGTCAGGAGGCGCAGCCATAGGAACCACTGGCTCGACAAACCTCTTCAATAAGGACTTAAGAACACGTTATGGATCTTAAATGTCCCTGGAAGAAGCAAACGGAAGGAAACAGGATTAAGAATCTCCATGATCTTATAAGGTCCAATGAACCTGGGCTTAAACTTTGGAGATGCAACCCTCATAGGGATATTTCTTGAGGACAACCAAACCAAGTCCCCCACTTTAAACCGAGGACCATCAGTACTATGCCGGTTGGCAAACCGTTGGGCCTTCTCCTGAGAGAGATACAAACTCTCCACTACCTGTTCCCAAATCTGCTGCATTCGCTCCACAACAGAGTCAACACCCGGACAGACAGAAGCCTCCGCCTGTCCCGAAGAAAATCGAGGGTGAAACCCAAAATTGCAGAAAAATGGAGACATCAAGGTGGCAGAGCTAGCCCTATTATTAAGAGCAAACTCAGCCAAAGGCAAAAAAGAGACCCAGTCATCTTGATCAGCAGACACAAAACATGTCAAATAAGTCTCCAAGGTCTGGTTTGTTCTCTCGGTTTGTCCATTGGTCTGAGGATGAAAAGCAGAGGAGAAAGATAATTGAAAACCAAGTTTAGAACAAAATGTCCTCCAAAATCTGGAAACAAACTGGACTCCTCTGTCAGACACAATGTTCTCCGGAATGCCATGTAACCGAACCACCTGCTGAAGGAACAAAGGCACCAATTCGGAGGAGGAAGGTAACTTAGGTAATGGCACAAGATGTATCATCTTGGAAAACCTATCATAGATTACCCAGATAACGGTCATTCTCTGAGAAACAGGGAGATCGGAAATAAAATCCATAGAGATATGGGTCCATGGCCTCTTGGGCACAGGTAATGGCATTAACAAACCATAGAGCGAGAGCAAGGCTTGGAGCGAGAGC
Organism: Oophaga sylvatica; assembly: GCA_033576555.1. Classification (NCBI taxonomy): domain Eukaryota; kingdom Metazoa; phylum Chordata; class Amphibia; order Anura; family Dendrobatidae; genus Oophaga; species Oophaga sylvatica. The sequence continues at coordinate 556,874,745 of JARQOD010000004.1, read as the reverse complement.
AAGTCCCACAGGACTGCACAAATTCCCTGACGTCACGAGACAAAGTAGGCCACCAAAAGGACAAACTCACCAAGTCTCTGGTACCAAAAATCCCGGGATGACCAGCAAACGCGGAACAATGAATCTCAGACATCACACTCTTCTTCCACTGGTCTGGGACAAACAATTTCCCAATAGGGCAGCGCTCAGGTTTATCCTCCTGACACCCTTCCAAGGCCAGTCTCAAATTGGGCGAGATGGCGGAAAGAACTACACCCTCTTTCAAAATAACAGTAGGATCAGATAACTCAGGAGAGTCCGCAAAGAAACTCCTCGAGAGGGCATCCGCCTTAACATTCTTAGTGCCCGGAAGAAAAGAAACCACAAAATTAAAACGTGTGAAAAACAAGGCCCACCTGGCCTGTCTAGGATTAAGTCGCTTGGCTGATTCGAGATAAACCAGATTCTTATGGTCCGTGAGGACCACCACCTGATGTTTGGCTCCTTCCAGCCAATGTCTCCACTCTTCAAAGGCCCACTTCATGGCCAATAACTCCCGTTTACCCACGTCATAATTACGTTCAGTTGGAGAAAATTTTCGAGAGAAAAAGGCACAAGGGTTACTCTTAGAGGTCTCTGGATCTCTTTGGGACAAAACGGCACCTGCCCCAATTTCAGAGGCATCAACCTCCACCTGAAACGGTAGAGAAACATCAGGCTGCCATAGAACAGGAGCAAAGTGAATCTCTGCTTAAGTTCCTGAAACGCAGAGACTGCCTCAGGAGGCCAATTCACCACATCAGAACCCTTTTTGGTCAATTCAGTCAATGGTTTAACAATACCGGAGAAATTACCAATAAATTTACGATAAAAATTGGCAAAACCCAAAAATCTCTGAAGAGCCTTTAATGAAGTAGGTTGGACCCAATCACAGATGGCTTGAACCTTGACCGGGTCCATTTCAATAACAGACGGAGACAAAATGAATCCCAGAAATGAGACCTTCTGTACGCCAAAAATCCACTTTGATCCCTTCAAAACAGTGCATTCTCTCTCAAAATCTGGAACACAGTCCGAACATGTTTCACATGAGAGTCCCAGTCATTGGAAAAAATCAAGATATCATCCAAATAAACAATCAGAAATTTATCCACAAAATCGCTGAAAATATAATTCATGAAGGATTGGAAGACGGAAGGAGCATTAGTGAGCCCAAAGGGCATCACTAGGTACTCAAAATGTCCCTCTGGGGTATTAAACGCCGTCTTCCATTCATCCCCGTGCCTAATGCGAATAGGGTTATACGCCCCCCTGAGGTCAAGATTGGTAAACCAACTAGCACTTTTCACCCTGGAAAACAGGTCAGAAATCAAGGGTAACGGATATTGATACTTCACAGTGATCTCATTCAAGAGACGATAATCAATACACGGCCTCAATGAACCATCCTTTTTGGCCACAAAGAAAAAACCGGCACCCAAGGGTGAAGAGGATGGTCTGATATGACCCTTCTCCAAATGACTCCTTGATATAAGATCGCATAGCATCGTGTTCAGGTACAGACAAGTTAAAAAGGCGACCTTTAGGAAATTTACCACCAGGCACTAATTCAATAGCGCAATCGTAGCTCCTGTGAGGGGGCAAAGATGCAGATTTACTTTCACTAAATACATCCGAAAAATCAGTCAAAAAGTCAGAACATCCTGAGACTTGGGAGAGGCAGAAAAAACAGGAGTGTCGGCATTAACACATTGGCAGCCCCAACTGGTCACAGACACAGATTTCCAATCCAAAACAGGATTATGAGACTGTAACCAAGGGAAACCTAATACAATAATGTCATGCAGACTATACAGCACCAGAAATTTGCAACTCTCCTAATGATCTGGTTCAACCCTCATTATCACCTGAGTAGAAAACTGGGGTTTATTCTCCGCCAAAGGGGTAGAATCAATGCCCAGTAGGGGAATAGACTTACGCAGGGGTATCATGGGAAACCCACAACGTTTGGCAAAGTCGAAATCCATCAGGTTAATAGCTGCTTCCGAATCAACAAAAGCCTGAGCAGAAAATGTGGACAGGGAGCAAATCAGGGTAACAGTCAACAGAAATTTAGTCTGAACAGTACCCAAGACAACTGAGCGTGCAAAACGTCTTCCCCGCTTAGGGCAGACTGAAATAGCATGAGAGGCATCACCACAGTAGAAACATAACCCATTGCGCTTTCGAAACTCATGACGCTGAGCCCCAGAAGTCACTCCATCACACTGCATGGGCTCAGAAGCTGGCTCACAAGGCAACACTATCTCACGCAAACCTCTGCGCTCACGCAAACGTCTGTAAATTTGAATAGCCAATGACATAGAATCATTGAGACCAGAGGGAGCAGGGAATCCCACCATAACATCCTTTACATTCTCTGACAGCCCCTTCCGAAAAAGGGCTGCCAAAGCATCATCATTCCATTTGGTCAGGACTGTCTACTTTTGGAATTTCTGACAGTACAACTCAGCGTCTTCAAGACCCTGATTTAATGCCAACAAGGTTTTTTCAGCTTGATCAGTGACATTAGGTTCATCGTACAATAACCCCAGAGCCAGAAAAAATGCATCAACATTACTCAAAACAGGGTCCCCAGGTGTCAGGGAAAAAGCCCAATCCTGAGGATCGCCGCGCAGGAGAGAGATGACAATTTGAACCTGCTGTGCTGCGTTCCCTGAGGACTTAGGTTTTAAGGCAAAAAACAACTTACAGTTATTTTTGAAATTCAGAAATTTAGCTCGATCCCCCAAAAATAAATTTGGCATGGGGATCCTAGGTTCCACAACCGGCAACCTAGCAAGATAGGTAGCAATACTCTGAACTTCAGTGGCAAGCTGATTCACATGGCCAGACAACTGTGCAAACTCCATTGAGAGAAAAAAAAATCCTCCTCAGCACCCAGAGAAAAAGAGGGAAAAAATGCAACAAACAGAGAGAAAAAAAAAAAAAAATTCTGACAACTTCCTTTTTTCTTTTTCCTTTTACTATTTTTCCCTTCTGTTGAGTACCATATAATTTTAGTTTGGCCAGTGATACTGTTATGATTTGGTAGCTGAGGAGAGCAGGCAAAAACGGCAATACACCAGAGAGGTTGGAATCTACTGGATTGCAGTACCCTGACTAACCACCACAACTAAAGGCAGCCGTGGAGCGTTCCTACGTTGGTCCTAGACGCCTCGTCACAGCCTGAGAGGTTAACTACACCTAAAGATAGAAAGAGGAAAGCTATCTGCCCCGGAGCAGATCCCCAAAGAACATAGGAAGCCCCCAAACATGTAATGGCGGTTAGACAAGAGGAAATACAGACACAGACAGAAAATAGCATGAGCAAACGTTGGGGCCCAATCTACCTGGACAGAAAAGGATAGGAAGGACACTTACTGCAATCCAAAAAACCCTAAAAAATACCAACTCTACTAATTGCAAAAACACCTGAGATCACACGACCTCTACCACCTAAATTAGTTCTCTGGTGTCACAAAACTAAGCCGCAGCCACTGAAAAAACTGGAAAAGGCAAATGAACAAATAACAGTGGCTCAGATAAACTGGGAGGAGCACAAGCCCCCGGAGGGGACCTGGCTGACCTCCACAGAAGTGCAGGAAACAATGCAAAAAGCAAGCACAAAAATAAATCAGAAAATATCTTATCTGATAGCAGAAGATGCAGGCAAGACTCAGCAAGCTTCCAAGTGAACCAGGAACCACAGTTTAGACAAGAACAATTGATCACCGGCAACCATGATGGGAGAGAATCTCCCTTATATAAGACCAGTCTGTAACTCCTGATTGCCAATCTTCATTGAATGGTTCAGTACTGTTTGTAACCACCAGAGGGAGCTTCTGCTCAGAATTCATTTCTAACACATTCACAACACCTTACAAATTAAAAGCATCAGCACTCAGCCACCCCAGAAATGGTACATCCAAAAGATGTACCAATTCTGGCATTTAGCCTCCACTTTTCACACTGCCCTGGTAGGCTAGCAAGTGGGGTAATAGTATTGGGGCTGATGTCAGCTTTTTAATGTCAGCAGACATCAAACCCAGAGGTTAGTAATGGAGTAGTAGTGTTGAGCGATACTGCTCGATATCTAAAAATATCGTATCGGAATGGTATCGCCGATATCACTAAATATCGTCGATATCCGATTCCGATACCGGAAGTCCCATGTAAGTCTATGGGAACAAAATATCGCAACAAAAAAAACCCTTTCTTTCGTTGTAAACACAAAATATACACACATAGAATACATATATATATATATATATATATATACATGTCATTGTGACATATATATATATACATATATTTATAGTTTATACATTTCTACATAGTAAAATAGACTCTGATTCAATTGCCGGGTAAAGCCGTGACATACCCCATAGAAGTCGACGGGCTCGGTGCCGAGTACCCCCAAAACCTCTGGCTCTGTGCGACTCAACTTGGGCGTCACGAACAGGATTCTGTAGCTCGCTATAAGCGAGTCCTGTGTGCCTGAATTGAACTGGTTTTGTGCTTGAGAATTGCTAAAATCATCAGAGAATGTATTTGCCATTTTTCTGCCATATCTGCGTCACGACGAGGCACTGGTGAAGAAGAAGGGGGTGCTCTTCGTGGGTGTACACTCACTCAGTGGCGCGAAAACGATGGCCGACCACTCTAAATGGTACTGCAATGTAAGATCGTGCCCCACAGCTCTGGAGTTCCGCCTCCTCATCCTCCTCAGTGTGCGGAAACTAACACGAAGGTCCCGCTCACTACAAAAGAGGGGCCCTCTCCAGATGCTAATGACACATGTGACTTGGCAGAGATGGCTAATGGACACGAGCAGAAGTGTGAAGGGATGGAGTATTCAGAGCTCTCCCCCCACGGAAGCGACCCGATCGCCACGGAACCACCGTTGGGCACCCGGCCTGGAAACCCTCCTATGCTGCAAGAAGCGGAGGATACCCTAAGAGGCCTGGCCCGGCACTGGGAGGAGGTCGCCAGGATGGAAGCCAGCTGGCGTGCCCTAAAACTAAACTTGGAGCGGCGCCAATCCCTCTTACCTGAAGTGTCTGTACCGGAAGGTGAGGCACCCGTTCTAGTAGAGGAGTCCGTGCGGGCATCCCAGCCCTTGCAATGTGATCCGGTTGACGTTGTCGCAGTGGAGGCACCCGTTCCTGCAAAAAACTCTGCACCGGCAGCACCCCAGATCCCGCTGTCTGCCCCCGTCGCTGAGACAGAAGAAGCGACACCCGTCCTCATGGAGGAGGCCGCGCAGGCACCAGAGGTCTACCTGTCTGTACCGGAGCCCCGACTGTCATCTGTTCCAGAGCCGGCTGCTTCCTCTGCAGGTGAGCGCCGCCAGGACTGTCGGGCGCCAGGAGAGCTGCCGCAAACCGGACATCGTAAGCTGCAGTTTGATGGTGGAGACATGGAGATGCTGGTGGAGGAGAATTACAACCGGCGTCAGGAGGAAGAGTGGAGACGTTGGGAGCGGGAAGCAGAGCGACAAAGGGAGCAGCGAGAATCCCAAAAGCTTCGGCAACGTAACCTGGAGAAGGACCGGGCAGATAAGGACCGGATGAGAAAAGATAAAGGAACCCTGTGGGAGCCACGGCGTAAGAGTGCAGTACGGAGCTTTAAATTGAAAGGTGGTTGGGGCTTCATCCAGGAGCCTGGACTTTATTTAGAAGTGTTTGTGAACCGGCGGGACGTGGAGGCTCACCTCCCAGAAGGACACCCGGGGAGGGACCTGTTGCCAGGAGACTTGGTGACTTACACCCGACACTGGGGTTACAATGGATGGTACGCCCTAAATGTTACCAGGTGCGACCCCTACTCCCCAGAGTGTCAGGAACCTGTGAGACCCTCGGAGCCTTCAGCCTCCCACATCCAGGCCTCTGCACAAGTGCCCACCCCACGCCGTAAATCTCCCCAGCCTCCCTCAGTGGTCTCCTCAGCAGCCCCAGCTATGGACATGATAACTATAGCTGGCCCGTACCCGGCGCCTGTTAGGCCCCCTGGGGTTCGTTCAGTCCGGGACATAGGGCTCCAGACCCGGAGGGAGATGAAAGAGGTGGCCACACAGACACAGATAGCGGGTCACGACTTGACTGTACAGGCCACACGACGTCATCAGGTCCTGGTGGTCCTTGGTGTCTCGGATGTTTGGCAAGCATCAGAAGAGTACCAGGTGGTACCTGGAACACCCCTGCCAAAGAATTATAAATAACCCGGACAGGGTCCCTGTATGTAAATAGTTAAATTGCTGATGTACCCGACGGGTGAATGTTCATAAAAATTTTTTTTAATTTAATAAAAAACACAACACAGTTTTCATTACTTTTATTACAGTCTCATCCTGCGACGCCATCGATCTCCTGTAAAAAAATGAAAAAAAAAAACAGCAGTATACCACCTGTCCGACGCAGTCCATAGTAACGAGTGTCCCACGACGATCCAGCTCTGCTACATCAGAATGACAGGCAGAGCCTGTCATCCCGGCGCAGCACAGCTGATTACCTGCTTCCCCGGCGGTGACGTCATCGGACTGGTTTACGGCCGGGATTACCCTGCAGTCACTGCAGTTATCGCGAAAAACTGCATGTGACCGCCAGGGAGAAGATAATGGCGGCCATCAAGCAGTCCAGGACGTGACCGCCGGAGATCTTCTGCCAGGTAAGTGCCGCTGACTCCTGACAGACCCGACCGACGGACACTCACAGTGACAGTGACAAATCCGATTCCTGTATCCGATATGACGAAAATATCGGTACTCGGAATCGAAAGCCCGATACAGCTAATATCGGCCGATACCCGATATTTGCAGTATCGTATCGCTCAACACTAATGGAGAGCCATAAATAAGACACCCCCATTAATAGCCCCATAGTGAAATGCAATAAAAACAAATACAGAGTAAAGTTCTATATTTGAAATACAAACTCCCCAACGCTCTTTTACCTATTTGGCGTGGGAAAATATCTGTGTTGCCACTGAAGCATTTTAAGCACTTTGGCTAGGATAGTGGTAATGTATGATAATCGTGAGGCTCCAGTTTGAAGTAGGGGTGGGGAGAGCTTAGAGGAGTGGAGGGTTTGTAAATATTTTTTTTCTAAGTTTATGTGTGCACATTGCATGTTAGGATTGGCGGAACGCACCAAATGAAATATAATAATAATAAGGTGCGTTTGCAACCCGGGGTCCACCGTACAGAGATGGAACATTCTGCTAAGCAATGGCGGAACAAGATGGTGGTTGAACGCTGAAAACACGCGGGTTAGATGCCACCCAGTGTGAACAGCAGCGAACTCTGTTACTTCACAGAGCCGCAGCATCTAAGTAATAGAACGCTGTTACCTGTTAAATGTCACAAGACTCAGCTGATATGGTGCAAGTGAGGTCTCTAGGCTCAAACCCTAAAACGCGGGAATCAAGTCTGACCGGATCCACAATGCACATGGCATCGCACAAGCGATGCCACTACTTGGCGCTGGCGCTAGGCACTGACTCTACTTCTCAGACAGGAGAGCACCGGCCAGGGAACAAACTCGGCACACTGCTGAGTGGTAGCAAAACAAAATTAACTAAAGTGCACCACGAGTTGGCAAAAACAAGAGCAAAAGCTCAACTGACCGCAGAGCGGTACCAAAAGGTATGTGCGGATTGACTGTGCCCTGTAAGCAGCCCATGCTAAGCAGCACATGTGGCCGAGACAGGCGCTAGGTCAAGCCGAGTAAAAACCTGCCTCTCTAAGGAAAGCTAGACGTACACACATGCCGACAGAGAGGGCAGAGTCTTGGCCCAAACAAACGTGAAAACAGAGTGGTATTGTATCCACTCACACACACACACCACATGGTTTATACTAGCGCACGGCCGTGTGGCTGTGAGATGCTTTTATAGATCCCTGCCAGGACCTTGCTAGTGGACCAATCTGGGCTCGCTTGAGGACCTGAGCAGCTTACCGCCGACCACCAATGAGAGGTTGCCACCTCACGAGCATGCTCAGTAGGGCGAAACCCGGACTTAGTCTCAGGAACTACTGCTCGCTGCTGTTTGCTGTTGATTGCCATAGCTGAACCTGAAGAGGCAGCAGCAATCAATCGCACAGCACGGGTCTGAGCAATACGCTGAGACCGACATCTCCGCTGCGGCCGAGACTGAATGAGAGACCGCAGGAGAAGACATGTCTTGGGATTCCTCCTGTGCAGAGGAAGAATCTCGGTGCCTAACATTACACCCCCTCCTATAACCCCCCCGGCAAGCCTTGCTATGCTCAAAACAAGGGACAAGCTACTCACAGCTTGAGCTTCCCTCACCTGCTGACTAACTTCCTAGTCGTCTTCCCGCTTTCTAGCTCCTCCCCTTCTTCCTACCTTCTCCACCCACACCCCAACACCCTTTCCTACCCAGCCTGAGATGAGGCCCTCCTCCCGTTCGGTATACCCAGGTGCCCTGACTGAACTAGTGTGTGTTGGGTGCGAGTGTTAGAGTCCTAGGTAGTGCTCCCTCCTTACCTGAGACTGAAATATCACACCTCTGGATGAGGTGCAGTACCTCTGTGGTGACTGGACCCTCAGGGGTGCCACAGGTGCGCACCTGGTGGTGGCCCTACCTCTCACCCATGTCTTGAATGGCTCACGTCCTCAACCTGGTGGTACAGCAATTTATCCACCACTATACTGGCCAGAGTGAGGTGCTGCAGAAAACACGGAAACTGTGTGCTCATGTAAGGAAGAAGACCGAGCTGTGGGTGCTAGCAGAACACCGGTTCCGGAACTGCTGGGGCCGCACCTCTTGTTGCCGGAGGGAAGAAAATTGAGGACAGAGAGGACCTATAACCTGCTGAGAGGGGGCATGGTAAGCGAGAGGGAGACAGGGGGTTTTGCGTGGGAAGATGGAGTGAGTTCCCACCAGAGAGACGAGAAAGTAGGGACCTGCCACGCGCCATGGGTAGAGTTAATCAGCACACTAGCGAGAGGGGATGAGTGCAGAAAAGACCAAGCGAGAGAGTGTTGTGCAAAACTCCTGATTGCAGAGCACGCCGAGTGGAAGAGAGTTGTGTGTAACTCCCAATTGCAGAGCACGGCAAGTGGGAGATTGTGGTGAAAGATTCCTAGCTGCAGAGCAGTGTGATGGACTAGGGGTTCCACAGGTCAGACCAGTGACCGCCCATTACCGCCAGAAGAGTGCACACTGATCTGTTGGGCAGCAAAGCCTGAAGTTCGCCACATCGGCAACAGCTGGCTTTCAACTTTCATCTTTGGCGAAGTGAACAGCATCGGACTCTCGATAAGTGAAACAGTTACATGCATAGACTGTTGCCTTAAGTTATCCTGTCCTTTGTGTTCTTTAGCCTAAAATCTGTTTAACCCCTTTTTGCTCCCTGCAAGAAGAATCCTCCCTGTGTTAATTAAACCAAACCCCTGTTTACCCTTGCTCTGCGCCTCTGTGTTACTGCATCCAATTTACCTGCATTACACTCACTCAGGTCATTGACTTGCATCGATACAGAGGTCTTTGTCTATGCCAGTTAACAGGTTGATATGCTATGTGCCGACATGGTGGAATTCCACTCTGTACAAGTTGCAGCAACTGTGGCAGCAGCAATGAGCCCTGACACAGGATGTCATGTCATACAGCCTTGGCCAATGCAATACGGACGAGGGACATATCACGTTTATGTAGTGGTCACAGACTAAGGACCTCTTCACCCTTCTGCACAGTTTCGAAATGGCTACTAAGATGGTTAGCGCTGACGATGACGTCACCAGCATCACTATTCCAGTCATCTTCATGCTGGGGCAGACTTTGAATAGCCTGTGCAAGGAGATGGTGATCCAGGAGCAAGAGGAGGAAGCAGAGGAGGATGCGGAAGGGATAATATTGTCTCAAAGTTCCAGATTGTCGTCACACAGGTGGGTGCCAAGGGAGAGTGGATTACTGCAATTGAGAGGTCCTGGTGATACCAGACAAACTGTTAATGAAGTTGCAAAAACTGAAGGAGAAATGGAGGAGGAAGAGTTGATGGGCAAGCATGTTATGTTTAGGTAGCTGAGGAGAAAAAGCAAAAACCGTAATACACCAGAGAGGCTGGAACCTATTGGATTGCAGTAACCTGAACTAACCACACAACTAGAGGTAGCCGTGGAGCGTTCCTACATTGATCCTAGACACCTCGTCACAGCCTGAGAGATAACTACACCTAAAGGCACAAAGATGAAAGCTATCTGCCCCGGAGCAGATCCCCAAAGAAAATAGGAAGCCCCCAAACATGTAATGGCGATTAGACAAGAAGAAAACATGGAAAAAGACAGAAAATAGAATGAGCAAACGTTGGGGCCCAATCTGTCTAGACAGAAAAGTACAGAAAAGAATTCTGACTGCAATCCAACAAAAACCATAAATAATACCAGCACTTCTGATTGCCTAAAAACCTGAGATCACACGATCTCTACCACCTAAATCAGATCTCTGGTGTAACAAAACAAAGCCGCAGCCACTGAAAAAACAGGAAAAAGCAAATGAACAAATAACAGTGGCTACAGATGAGAGGAGCACAGGCCCCAGGAGGGGACCCGGCTGACCTCCACAAAAGTGCAGAAAACTATGCAAAAAGCAAGCACAAAAAGAAAAGCAGAAAATATCTTATCTGAAGGCAGCAGGTGCAGGCAAGACTCCAGCAAACTTCCAAATGAACCAGGAACCACAATTGAGACAAGAACAATTGGTCACCGGCGACCATCATGGGAGGGAACCTCCCTTATATCAGTCCAGTCAGTGATCCCAGATTGCCATTCCTCGCTGGATGGTTCAGTACTGTCTGTAACCACCAGAGGGAGCCTCTGCTCAGATACCATCTCCAGCACATTCACAACACAAGCAACTGTCAGGAGATGAAGAGGATAATCATCCCTTCTCTGCCGTTTGTGGTTGGCGGGAGGGGACGGGGCAACAAGAATCAGTGCTACCCAGTCAACAACACAGCATGGGCTTGGACCTCATGGATGAGCCCAACATATGAGTGCCTTCTTGCTGTACTAAATGCAACATGATCCCCGTATAGTAGTGCTGACCACTGGGTTACCACTCTGTTAGATCTACATTATAAGACAAAATTTTGCCAGATGCTTCTTGCCCTGGAAAGGGACCCGTGAATGCTGGAGTATCGAAACACGCTTTTACACAATCTTAAGAGAAGTTTTCCCCAAGGCAGCAGTGAGGCACTCAGTGTACACCACAGCTCTAGACTTCCAACCTCCGGCACTGCAATTCGTCAAGCCAAAGCATTAGTAGCAGTAGTAATGTAAGTGGCAGAAGCTATTTCTGTGAGTCCTTAGACACATTTTTTAGACCAGCTTGTGCACCATCACAACAGAGTTTAAGTCTGATGCGTGGGTGAACGACTGGAGAGGATGGCGAAGGAGTATCTAGAACTCCATATCAATACCATCATGGAGGGTTTGGACCCTTTCACATTTTGATCTTTAAAAATGGATGAGTGGCCTGAGCTTGCCTCTCATGCCTTGGAGGTTTTATCTTTAGTGGGGCTTCTGTGCCTGCTGCTGCAGATATTAACACTAATTTGTGGAAATGTGAACAGTCCTGGTTGGGTTTCCATCTGCTGGATTGGCTGTAGTGGAAGAGGTGTTGCTCCCCATTAAACTATTTCTACTTTGGTGAAATTGATGCCATTTTATTGGTGTCTGCCACTAATTTTTGGAAATGTGTAGATTCCTGGCTGTGTCTCCTTCATGTGTGTTGCCTGTAGCAGTAGGCCTCAGAGACTGGCAGGCCTCCACTACCTTTGAGTCAACTACCCATGTTACTATCCTTACATTTTTCTGACAAAAGTAGTCTACGAAACTGATATTTGTGCCAGCTGAGAGTGGCTGGGCATGCAGGTTAAGCTGTTGCATATGGTATCAGGGCTCCCAGCACAGCAGACCTACACTGATCCCTCACCAAATTAGTCTAAATTTGAAGTTCAATTCAAAGCTGTAAATGCTGGCCCAGACCCTTATACCTCATGCATGGCGGATTGCTGCCGTGCCATTCTAAAATTTGCACTGTAGGTGAATTGAGGCCACTTTCCTGGTGTCTGCCCCTAATTTGACGTGTTCTGGCATGTTTTCAGAACGTTTGAATGTGTGTATGCATTTGATTTTGCCACCCCTTTGACTCCAGTGGCGTTCATTAATGTTCGACGAACATTCAAAGAATAAATCGGTGAATATTCAACGAATAAATCGGCGAATATTACAAAATCGGCGATCGTGTTCTGAACAGAACATTGAAATATTTGCTCATCTCTATACAGGAGCACTCCCAGATGCTCAGATAACACCCGAGCATGCTCAGATAAGACGTTATCCGAGCACATTCGCTGATCACTAATAGTTACTGCACTTCATTTGCACTATGCACACCACAATGTTTGTCTAAATGCAATACCCCCTAAAAAAATGCAGTGCGTTCCTGCTCATATTATAGCTGATGCAGATGTACAGTTAGGTCCATAAATATTTGGACAGAGACAACATTTATCTAATTTTGGTTCTAGACATTACCACAATGAATTTGAAACAAAACAAATCAGATGCAGTTGAAGTTCAGACTTTCAGCTTTCATTTGAGGGTATCCACATTAAAATTGGATGAAGGGTTTAGGAGTTTCAGCTCCTTAACATGTGCCACCCTGTTTTTAAAGGGACCAAAAGTAATTGGACAATTGACTCCAAGGCTATTTCATGGACAGGTGTGGGCAATCCCTTCATTATATCATTCTCAATTAAGCAGATAAAAGGGCATGGTGTTGATTTGAGGTGTGGTGTTTGCATTTGGAAGGTTTAGCTGTGAAGGAAACATGCGGTCAAAGGAGCTCTCCATGCAGGTGAAACAAGCTATCCTTAAGCTGCAAAAAACAGAAAAAACCCATCCGAGAAATTGCTACAACTTTAGGAGTGGCAAAATCTACAGTTTGGTACATTCTGAGAAAGAAAGAAAGCACTGGTGAACTCATCAATGCAAAAAGACCTGGGCGCCCACGTAAGACAACAGTGGTGGATGATCGCAGAATACTCTCCATGGTGAAGAGAAACCCCTTCACAACAGCCAACCAAATGAACAACACTCTCCAGGAGGTAGGCGTATCAATATCCAAATCTACCATAAAGAGAAGACTGCATGAAAGTAAATACAGAGGGTTCACTGCACGGTGCAAGCCACTCATAAGAATCAAGAATAAAAAGGCTAGGCTGGACTTTGCTAAAAAACATCTAAAAAAGCCAGCACAGTTCTGGAAGAACATTCTTTGGACAGATGAAACCAAGATCAACCTCTACTAGAATGATGGAAAGAGAAAAGTATGGCGAAGGCGTGGTACAGCTCATGATCCAAAGCATACCACATCATCTGTAAAACATGGCGGAAGCAGTGTGATGGCTTGGGCATGCATGGCTGCCAGTGGCACTGGGTCACTAGTGCTTATTGCTGATGTGACACAGGACAGAAACAGCCGAATGAATTCTGAGGTATTCAGAGCCATACTGTGTGCTCAGATCCAGCCAAATGCAGCCAAACTGATTGGTCGTCGTTTCATACTACAGATGGACAATGACCCAAAACATAAAGCCAAAGCAACCCAGGAGTTTATTAAAGCAAAGAAGTGGAATATTCTTGAATGGCCAAGTCAGTCACCTGATCTCAACCCAATTGAACATGCATTTCACTTGTTAAAGACTAAACTTCAGACAGAAAGGCCCACAAACAAACAACAACTGAAAACCACCGCGGTGAAGGCCTGGCAGAGCACAAAAAGAAGGAAACACAGCGTCTGGTGATGTCCATGAGTTCAAGACTTCAGGCAGTCATTGCTAACAAAGGGTTTTCAACCAAGTACTAGAAATGAACATTTTATTTACAATTATTTAATCTGTCCAATTACTTTTGGTCCCTTTAAAAACAGGGTGGCACATGTTAAGGAGCTGAAACTCCTAAACCCTTCATCCAATTTTAATGTGGATACCCTCAAATGAAAGCTGAAAGTCTGAACTTCAACTGCATCTGATTTGTTTTGTTTCAAATTCATTGTGGTAATGTCTAGAACCAAAATTAGATAAATGTTGTCTCTGTCCAAATATTTATGGACCTAACTGTAGCAATCATCTAGGGACTTGCAAGCTTAAAAATCTGATATTCATATTGTACTTTTTACTCCCCGAACTGTAAGAGGGGTCTTGTTACAGGTTTTGCATTTGAGCTCATGAGCAAAAGTTAAACCACAATGTCTATTTAACATTTCTTCCATTAAGCATTTCACTACCTGTGAAGAGTTAAGTGATTTTACGAGACAAGGAGGTAATTTCACATAGAATTGCAGAATAATTTCTCTTAGTCACATAAGAGGATACAGTACAGCTAGAGGTTTCCCCAAAGACCGGAGGTATAATAAGTCTCGGGGCCCTGTAATTATCATCACTGTTACAACTTACAAGTCTCGTTCCGAGTCCTCAGTGAAGGTGAAGCTTTATTACATCCATGGGGAAAACCTCTCTGGATCCTCGTTAGAGCTGGTGTTTGTTTTCATACAAACGATAATTAATCTATTTTGTCCTCTCATAACCTTTATGAATATGCAGGCAAAGATTTGCAGAACGAATAATAGATAGTAAATAATCTGTACAACCAGATCAGAACTAAATCATGAGTAAATGTTCTGATTATTAAAGCTATAAAGAGTAAAATCTTCTTGCACCAATGGCTTGTTTCAGAAAATTGATAGCAAAAGCAACGGTGAATCAAAAAAAGCTCACTAGTACATGGCTAAAATACCAGCTCACTGCCGGCTACAGACAAACCCGGTTACATAGATGACTTCTTCTGAATCTTTATCATTTAGCAACATACAGAATGTGATTTGCACTGATTCATGGATTAGTTCAATGTGAAAAGATATTTATATAACACAAGTAAGGTGAAGTTTCTGAATATCACAACTGAAACAGATCCAAGTTTACAACAAGAAACTGCTGCCTATCGAAAACCTATATCAGTGAATTCCTTGTTACATGCCACATCTAATCATCTGCATCTAGTTATGCTACTATTAAAGGGAACCTGTCATGTCCTTTTTTTCTATTAAACCCAATGTCTTGCTAGTGATGCACATTGCTAAATGTCCCAGTATTTTTGGCAAAAAACACTTTTTTATACTTTCATGATTGCCCCACATACAGCATCGGACTGGGGTGTCTCGGGTCCACAGGGGAAATTGACCTTAGGAGTCCACCCTACAGCTATGTGCAAATATCTGTTAGCTGTTATCCCCATTGTAGTGGAGAATTGACTGTAAAACACAGGTGGCTCCTACACATCTACTGTGCACCACCATAACTGGGATGTACAATTACAGTAGTTTGCATTAAATTAACCTATGAATGAGGGGGTAATAGCCTATAAGCGGAATTGTAGTAAGGTAACTAAAGAATCATTAAGGATCAAGCCAAAAAGTCAAGAATGTCCATAATGAGGGGAGAACAGTCCTGGGACCAGGGAGAGATGGGAGAGACCCTATGAGTATCGCTGCAGAGGCAGCTTCATCAGGGGAAGTGTGACGCTCTTATTGGTTCTCTTACCTTAATGATTCTTTAGTTACCTTACTACAATTCTGCTTATAGGATATCACCCCCTCATTCATAGGTTATCATACCTGGGGCTGCTTATCACTTTGCCTTTATATACATATGTGACTTATATACATATATTGTATGCAAGTCTCTATATCCTACCAGTTTATGGGGTTTTTGTTGGGCCCAACTATTTACATGTGCTTGTTTACTGTCTTATATGCTATTTTTTACTTTGTAAATTTTGATCAAACTATAATATTTTGCACATTGCTTATTGTCCATTGATATCTTCCTTGTTATGCCACATTTGTATAAACAGAGACAGTCCCATTTATTGTCCACTTATGTTGTAGTCTTTACTGACTTTTATATGGATTAATCCCAGGGATGTGGTTGTACTGTTTTTGTATTGTTTTTAAAAGTTTTTCATCATTTTTGGGTGTTTATGTATGTCACTGAGTTAATAAATTTATACCTTTTCTGCCAAAACAAATTTTTCTGGAGTGCACCATTTCCATACATTGATCTTTCTCTTTTTTTCTGGTATAATTCCCTTCATGCATGGTGTTGCTCCCGTCTATCGGTCATTTACGCTTATTTGTGTAGTGCACCCTACATCTTTGTGAACTACATATTCCATCAGAAAGTGACCAAATAATACATCATACAAGGAACAAATACCACCACACCATGATCAGACCACATGTTGCCACCACATTGTGACCAAATAATACCACTTATAGAGGACAAATACTGCCACAGCAAGCCCAGACCACATATCACAATCACATAGTAAACAAATACTACAATACTGATCATGAATAAAAACCACAATACTAATATTCCCATAAGAGCCATTATATACAGGAGCTCTGTATATAGTGTCAGCATACAGGCAATACAGAGATCACCAGTGACATTATACACAGGAGCTCTGTATATAGTGTATAGTGTACATGTACAGTCATGGCCAAAAGTTTTGAGAATGACACAAATATTATATTTTCACATGATCTGCTGCCCTCTGGTTTTTATGTGTGTTTGACAGATGTTTTTATCACAGACAGAAATATAATAATTGCAAACATATGAGTAACAAAAGCTTATATTGACAGTTAGAATGAGTTAATGCAGCAAGTCAATATTTGCAATGTTGACCCTTCTTCTTCAGGACCTCTGCAATTCTCCCTGGCATGCTCTCAATCAAATTCTGGACCAAATCCTGACTGATAGCAGTCCATTCTTGCACAATCAATGCTTTCATTTTGTCAGAATTTTTAGGTTTTTGTTTGTCCACCCATCTCTTGATGATTGACCACAAGTTCTCAATGGGATTAAGATCTGGGGAGTTTCCAGGCCATGGACCCAAAATCTCTATGTTTTGTTCCCTGAGCCATTTAGTTATCACCTTTGCTTTATGGCAAGGTGCTCCATCATGCTGGAAAAGGCATTGTTGATCACCAAACTGCTCTTGGAGGGTTGGGAGAAGTTGCTCTTGGAGGACATTCTGGTACCATTCTTTATTCATGGCTGTGTTTTAGGCAAGAATGTGAGAGAGCCGATTCCCTTGGCTGAGAAGCAACCCCACACATGAATGGTTTCAGGATGCTTAACAGTTGGCATGAGACAAGACTGGTGGTAGCGCTCAC
Organism: Oophaga sylvatica; assembly: GCA_033576555.1. Taxonomy (NCBI): domain Eukaryota; kingdom Metazoa; phylum Chordata; class Amphibia; order Anura; family Dendrobatidae; genus Oophaga; species Oophaga sylvatica. The sequence goes on along the minus strand of JARQOD010000004.1, from coordinate 556,857,456 downwards.
CTTGTCTTCTTCGAATGAGGCATTTTCCTGATGTCCCAAACAATCGAAAAGGGGATTCATCAGAGAAATAAATTTACCCCAGTCCTCAGCAGTCCACTGCCTGTACCTTTTGCAGAATATCAGTCTGTCCATGATGTTTTTTCTGGAGAGAAGTGGCTTCTTTGCTGCCCTCCTTGAGACCAGGCCTTGCTCCAAGAGTCTCCGCCTCACAGTGCGTGCAGATGCACTCACACCTGCCTGCTGCCATTCCTTAGTAAGCTCTGCACTGCTGGTAGCCCGATCCCGCAGCTGAAACACTTTTAAGAGACGGTTCTGGCGCTTGCTGGTCTTTCTGGGCGCCTTGGAGCCTTATTGGCAACAATGGAACCTCTCTCATTGAAGTTCTTGATGATGCGATAGATTGTTGACTGAGGTGCAATCTTTCTAGCTGTGATACTCTACCTTGTTAGGCCATTTTTGTGCATTGCAATGATGACTACACGTGTTTCTTTAGAGATAACCATGGTTAACAGAAGAGAAACAATGATGCCAAGCACCAGCCTCCTTTTAAAGTGTCCAGTGGTGTCATTCTTACTTAATCATGACAGATTGATCTCCAGCCATGTCCTCATCAACACCCACACTTGTGTTAATGGAGCAATCACTGAAAAGAGGTTAGCTGGTCCTTTTAAGGCAGGGCTGCAATGATGTTGAAATGTGTTTTGGGGATAAAGTTAATTTTCTAGCCAAATATTGACTTTGCAAGTAATTGCTGTTAAGCTGATCACTCTTTATAACATTCTGGAGTATATGCAAATTGCCATTAGAAAAAGTGAAGCAGTAGACTTTGTAAAAATTAATATTTGTGTCATTCTCAAAACTTTTGGCCATGACTGTAATACAAGAATCACCCGTGACATTATACACCGGAGCTCTTCATATAGTGTCTATGTACAGGTAATACAGGGATCACCGGTGACATTATACACAGGATTTCTGTATATAGGGTCAGTGTACAGGTAATACAGTGATCACCAGTAGGGTTGAGCATTCCGATACTGCAAATATCGGGTATCGGCCGATATTGGCTGTATCGGAATTCCGATTCCGAGTACCGATATTTTCGTCTTATCGGATACCGGAATCGGGATTGTCACTGTCACTGTCAGTGTCCGTCGGTCGGGTCTGTCAGGAGTCAGCGGCACTTACCTGGCAGAAGATCTCCGGCGGTCACGTCCTGGACTGCTTCATGGCCGCAATCTTCTTTCCCCGGCGGTCACATGCAGTTTCTCGCGATAACTGCAGTGACTGCTGGGTAATCCCGGCCGTAAAGCAGTCAGTCCGATGACGTCACCGCCGGGGAAGCAGGTAATCAGCTGTGCTGCGTCGCGATGACAGGCTCTGCCTGTCATTGCGATGTAGCAGAGTTGGATCGTCGTGGGACTGTCGTTATGGACTGCGTCGGACAGGTGGTATACTGTTGGTTTGTTTTTTTTCTTTTTTTACAGGAGATCGATGGCGTCGCAGGAATGAGAGAGTAATAAAATTAATGAAAACTGTGTTGTCTCTTTTATTTCATTAAAATACTTTTTTCTTGCTTTGTCTTTTTTTTATACATTTAATAACTTTGGGATTAATAATGGATCGGTGTCTTATTGACACCTCTCCATTATTAACCGGGCTTATTGTCACCGTGCAATCAACGGTGACATTAACCCCTTATTACCCCGCTTGCCACCGCTACAGGGCAAGTGGGAAGAGCCGGGTAAAGTGCCACAATTGGCACATCTTTTGATGCGCCAAATGTGGGGCTGCTGTAGCCTGGTATTATCAGGCTGTTGAGGGCCAAAATCCATGGGCCTTGACAGTCTTTTAATACCAGGCCGCAGCAGTCTGCATTTTACTTGGCTGGTTAACAAAAATAGGGGGGATCCCCACGCCGTTTTTTTTTCGAGGGGATCCCCTATTTTTGTTAACCAGCCAAGCTAAGCAGACTGCTGTGGCCTGGTATTATCAGGCTGGCAAGGTCCATGGATATTGGATCCTTACCAGCCTGAAAAACCAGGCCTCAGCGGTCTGCTTCATCTGGCTGGTTAACAAAAATAGGGGGGACCCCACGCCAATTTTTTTCGAGGGGATCCCCTATTTTTGTTAATCAGCCAAGATATGCAGACTGCTGTGGCCTAGTATTATCAGGCTGGCAAGGTCCATGGATCTTGGCTCCTTAACAGCCTGAAAATCCAGGCCTCAGCGGTCTGCTTCATCTGGCTGGTTAACAAAAATAGGGGGGACCCCACGCCATTTTTTTTTCGAAGGGAACCCCTATTTTTGTTAATCAGTTCCCTCTGACGTCACTGATTGTGTCCCTGGCTGACCTGAAGTGAAAGTGGAAAGCAATCAATTAAGCTTTCCACTTAAGGGCCCGTCTCACATAGCGATATCGCTACCGAGATCGCTGCTGAGTCACTAGTTTTGTGACGCAGCAGCGAGCTCACCAGCGATATCGCTGTGTGTGACATTCAGCGACGATCAGCCCCCCTGCCGGGTATCGCTGATCGTCGCTGAAATGTCAGGACCTTTTTTTGATCGCTGGTTTCCCGCTGACAGGCACACATCGCTGCGTGTGACAGGCGGGAGACCAGCGATCCGCTGGTAACCAAGGTACACAGCGGGTTTCCAGGCGCGGGGCTGTGCCTAGAAACCCGCTGTGTACCTTGGATACCAGCGCCCTGATGCAGGGAGCTGGTATCCAAGGTACACAGCGGGTTTCCAAGCGCTGCGCGGTGCCTGGAAACCCGCTGTGTACCTTGGTTACCAGCGGATCGCTGGTCTCCCGCCTGTCACACGCAGCGATGCGTGCCTGTCAGAGGGAAACCAGCGATCAAAAAAAGGTCCTGACATTTCTGCGACGATCAGCGATACCCGGCAGGGGGGCTGATCGTCGCTGAATGTCACACACAGCGATATCGCTGGTGAGCTCGCTGCTGCGTCACAAAACTAGTGACTCAGCAGCGATCTCGGTAGCGATATCGCTATGTGAGACGGGCCCTTAAGCGATGTTACCCGCAGTGTCGCTGTCCCAGATCGCTGCCTGAGCTGCCTGTTTGGCAGCTCAGCAGCGATCATGTAGCGATACACCAGCGATCCTGACAAGTGCATATCGTTGTCGGGATCGCTGGTGTATCGTTATGTGACACCCAGCCTTTACTCTCCTGTCAGGCAGGAGAGGAACTCATTCATTTGGGGTTTACTGTGAGGCTGCAGCATTAGCTGCGGTCCCTGCAGTAAACATTAACCCTTTCTGAAGGATTACACCGTGGGACCTGACTGTGCATGGGATAGGTAAGAATAATTTTGCTTTTTTATTTTATTTTTATTACAGGAAATGGTTTTTGCAGTAAAATAAAAGATGGTCAAAAACATGTGTCTTTATTTCATTAAAATGATTTTTAATTAAAGTGCGTGTGTTTTATTTTTATTTCATGCAATAGGATTAATAATTGATAGTTGTCTAATTGACAGCTCTCAATTATTAACCTGGCTTAAGGTCACCTTTCAATAGCAAGGTGGCTTTAACCCCATATTAACCCATTCGCCACCGCTACAGGGCAATGGGAATAGACGGGCAAAGTGCCAGAAAGGGCGAATCTAATTATAGATTTGTCTTTCCTGGGGTGTCTGGGGGCAGATGTTAGTAGCCGGGGGGGGGGCAAAAATAATGGTCCCTCTCTGGGCTATTATTATCTGCCCCCACTCACTGGCTTTGTCTGTCTGGTTGCGAAAATAGGGCGGGAGCCCACGCATTTTTTTTCAGCAATTTTACACCTCATATATATATATACATGTCATTGAATTTGTGACACATATATATATATTTATATTTGTAGTTCATACACTTCTACATAGTATAATAGCCGCTAATTCAATTGCCGGCTTTTGTGAAAATGCAGAACCCGACATGAAATGACACTTGGTGTACATAGGGTTAACCATGTCTTTTCATGTCCTTTGCTATCTAATTTGCACAAACAATTAAATCAGTCTATGTGTGCAAAATTTCACACCTGTAGGGGTTAATTAAAGGTGTAAATTCGTAGCAAAAAAGTCCGTTTTTTTTACAACGAATTTACACCTTTAATTAACCCCTACAGGTGTGAAATTTTGCACACATAGACTGATTTCATTGTTTGTGCAAATTAGATAGCAAAGGACATGAAAAGACATGGTTAACCCTATGTACACCAAGTGTCATTTCATGTCGGGTGACCCGACATGAAATGACACTGGTGTACATAGGGTTAACCATGTCTTTTCATGTCCTTTGCTATCTAATTTGCACAAACAATTAAATCAGACTATGTGTGCAAAATTTCACACCTGTAGGGGTTAATTAAAGGTGTAAATTCGTAGCAAAAAAGTCTGTTTTTTTTACAACGAATTTACACCTTTAATTAACCCCTACAGGTGTGAAATTTTGCACACATAGTCTGATTTAATTGTTTGTGCAAATCAGATAGCAAACGACATGAAAAGACATGGTTAACCCTATGTACACCAAGTGTCATTTCATGTCGGGTGCTTCTGTCTTTTCACTGAAGCCGGCTTTACCCGGCAATTGAATCAGAGGATATTTTACTATGTAGAAGTGTATAAACTATACATATATGTATATATATATGTCACAATGACATGTATAATATATATATAATATGTATTCTATGTGTGTATATTTAGTGTTTACAAGGAAAGAATGGGTTTTTTTTAGTTGCGATATTTTGTTCCCATAGACTTACATGGGACTTCCGGTATCGGTATCGGGTATCGCCGATATTTTAGTGATATCGGCGATACCATTCCGATTCCGATACTTTAGGATATCGGAAAGTATCGCTCAACTCTAATCACCAGTGACATTATATAAATTATATACAGGAGCCCTGAATGTAGTGTCAGTGCACAGGTATTACAGGCATCAACGGTGATATTATACACAGGAACTCTGTATATAGTGTACAAGTATGGTGATCACCAGTGACATTATACACAGGAGCTCTGTATGTATTGTTAGTGTAAAGGTAATACAGTAATCACTAGTGACATTATACACAGGAGCTCTGTATATAGTGTAGAGTGTACATTTAATTGTGGGATCACCAGTGACATTATACACAGGAGCTCTTATATAGTGTATAGTGTACAGGTACAGTGATCACCAGTGACTAGAGTTGAGCGATACTTTCCGATATCCAAAAGTATCGGAATTGGAATGGTATCGCCGATACCATTAAAATATCGGCGATACCCAATACCGATACCGGAAATCCAATGTAAGTCTATGGGAACAAAATATCGTAACTAAAAAAACCCCATTCTTTCCTTGTAAACACTAAATATACACACATAGAATACATATATATATATATATACATGTCATTGTGACATATATATATACATATATTTATAGTTTATACACTTCTACATAGTAAAATAGCCTCTGATTCAATTGCCGGGTAAAGTCGGTGTTAGGGTCTGCGGAACGCACCAAATATATAAAGTGGAGAGGTGCGTTCGCAGCCCGGGGTCCACCGTGCAAGCAAAGCCTGCTGCTAGTAAGATGACGAAAGTAGCGAACTCTGTTATCCCGCAGAGTCGCTAAAATAAACGCCGTAGCGCGTTGTGGCAGTAAGTGCAGACTCTGTTAATTCACAGAGCCGCTAACGGGATGCCACAGTGCTATATGGCGATATGTGCGAACTCACTTAGCTTCAGTGAGCCGCAAAGTAAAACGCTAGGGCGCTGTCTAGCGTCGAGAGCGAACCCTGTTACGTCACAGAGCCGCTGAGAACAAACACCGTGTCCTGTCAGGCTCTCAGGCACACGGTTAATTGCTAAGCGAGCATAATACGTGGTCATGCGCTAATGTCCTCGCGGGAGTCACCCGCAATCTATGGCGTCTGAATGCCAGACCCTGAATACGGCAATCAAACTCCTCACCGGTTATGCCGGTAATCTAGGGCATCTAGGACACCGACCCTGACCAGCTAGCACACTAAACTCCTCACCGATTAAGTCGGTATTCTAGTGGCTTATTTCAGCCGGGTCCCTAACCACACACACGCATGACCACACTGGTGCATAGCATACAATGGTTGATATTAGCGCATGGCGGCCCATCCATGCTACCCTTTTATAGCAACAGCTACAGGACCTTCCAGGAACAAGGACCAATGAGAACCTGTTCAGAAGACTAGTAGTAACAGGGCCTTCCTGGCGGGCCAATAGGAGCTGCTGCAGTACCTGAGCATGTGACCCCTGATCTCCAATGAGAGATCTCACTCTGGGCACGCTCAGAAGGGAAAATGCAGGACTTTATCCCAAAGACGTCTGCTCCAGAACTGGCTATAATAGCAGATCCAGGAAAGGCAGCAGCAAGTCACTGCCCAGTAGTGGAGTGGGCAAGACGCTTGGAACGACGTCTCTGCTGAGCAGGCTCCACTGCGGCCGGAGATGAATGGGAGACCGCAGCGGCACTGGTTCGAGACTCCCCTTGTGCAGGAGCGGGAACTCGAACCCTAACATTACCCCCCCTCCTAGGGCCCCCCTTCTCTGGGCCTCGCTGCGTTCAAAGGCAGCGATGAGCTGCGGAGCGTGAACATGCTCGGCAGGCTCCCAAGACCTATCCTCAGGCCCATAGCCCCTCCAGTCCACCAAATAAAACTTTTTGCCCCGTACCACCTTACACCCCACGATGGCGTTCACCTCATGGTCATCCGCAGATGAACCCGATGTCCCGGCAGATGACTCAGAAAACCGGGACATGACCACGGGTTTCAGGAGGGACACGTGAAAGGTGTCGGAGATACCCAGGCGTGGTGGAAGAGCTAAACGGTATACCACAGGGTTAACCTGCTCGAGGACCTTGAAAGGACCCAGGTAGCGGGGTGCCAACTTAGTGGACTCAACTCGCAGCCTGATGTTACGGGCGGAGAGCCACACCAAATCCCCAGGAGCAAATGTAGGAGCGGGGCGCCGATGGGCATCGGCCGAAGACCTCATCCTCTCTTTGGAGGCCTGAATGGCATCCTGCGTGCGGTCCCAAATGTCCCGTGCCTCCACAGCCCAGTCTGCCACCCTGGAATCGACGGAAGACACGGGCATAGGCACTGGTACCCGCGGATGCTGACCGTAGTTCAGGAGGAATGGGGTCTGTCCGGTGGAATCAGCCACAGCATTGTTTAATGCAAACTCAGCCCATGGTAGCAAGGATGCCCAGTCATCCTGCCTGGCTGAGACAAAATGTCGTAGATAGGTGACCAAGGTCTGGTTGGCCCTCTCTACCAACCCATTCGTCTCAGGATGGTACGCTGAAGAGAGATTTAACTCAATACTGAGTAGACGACAAAGCTCTCTCCAGAACCGAGACGCAAACTGGGGACCTCGGTCACTGACAATCTTGTCCGGCTGCCGTGTAAACGGAAGATGTGCCTAACAAACAACGCTGCCAGAGCCCGTGCAGAAGGTAACCGTGGTAGTGGCACCAGATGCACCATTTTAGAGAAATGGTCGGTGATTACCCAAATGATGGTGCAACCCCGAGACTTGGGCAAGCCCACCACAAAGTCCATCCCAACCATCTCCCAGGGCCTGTCTGCCACCGGCAAAGGGTAAAGTAACCCAGCTGGCCGTTGTCGTGGAGACTTATTTTTGGCGCAGGAGACACACGCCCGAACATAGTCCCCAACATCACGGACCATATGCGGCCACCAATATGTCCTCGCCAGCAATTCAGATGTCCTCTTTGCCCCAAAGTGTCCACCCACCCTGGACGAATGTGCCCAAGAGAGTACCTCCGGTCGCAAATTAGTAGGCACAAAAGTCTTGCCCGGGGGCACAGACTCTAGCGAAACCGGGGCCACTGTTCTCAGGCTCTCTGTGGGACGATAAGCCGAGGCTCCTCCACCTCCTCCTCCGAGGACACCACAGAGCGAGAGAGAGCGTCGGCACGAATGTTCTTCTCTCCCAGAGGAAATGCAGTGTGAAATGAAACCGGGAGAAGAACAAGGACCATCTGGCTTGGCGAGAATTAAGCCGCTGGGCTGTCTGAAGATATACCAGGTTTTTGTGATCCGTGAAGACTTGGAAGGGAAAGCGAGCTCCCTCCAACAGATGTCTCCACTCCGAGAAGGCCAACTTCATTGCTAGCAACTCCCTGTCCCCGATGGAATAATTCCTCTCTGCTGGTGTGAAGGTCTTGGAGAAAAAGAAGCATGGATGCTTCCGACCTTGAGCATCCTTTTGGAAGAGGACTGCTCCAGCACCAACGGACGAGGCATCCACCTCCAATATAAATGGCTTATCAACATCGGGGCGATGTAGGATGGGAGCTCTAGCGAAATGAGACTTAATAGACGTGAAGGCCTTGGAGACCTCTTCAGACCACAATTTGGGATTAGCTCCCTTTTTGGTAAGGGCAACCACGGGAGCTACCAAAGTTGAGAAGTGGGGAATGAACTGACGGTAGTAATTAATGAACCCCATAAAGCGCTGCACCGCCTTTAGAGAGTGGGGTTCTTGCCAGTCCATCACCGCCTGTAGTTTGGCAGGATCCATAGCCAATCCCTGGGCGGAGATGATATAGCCCAGGAAAGGTAAGGACTCCTGCTCAAACACACATTTCTCCAACTTTGCGTAAAGGGAATTTGCCCGTAGGAGGTCGAAGACCCTGCCAACATCCCTCCGGTGGGAGTCAATATCTGGAGAGAAGATGAGTATATCATCCAGATAGACTACGACCGAGGTGGAGAGCATATCCCGGAAGATGTCATTGACAAAGTCTTGGAAAACGGCTGGAGCATTACAGAGCCCAAAGGGCATCACCAGATATTCGTAATGCCCATCCCTGGTATTAAAAGCCGTCTTCCATTCGTCCCCCTCACGGATGCGAATCAGGTTATAAGCACCGCGCAGATCTAGTTTAGTGAATACCCTTGCTCCCCGAAGCCTATCAAATAGCTCAGAGATCAGGGGCAACGGGTACTTGTTTTTAACGGTGATGGCGTTAAGACCCCTGTAATCAATACACGGACGCAATTCTCCGTTTTTCTTCTGCACGAAGAAAAATCCCGCCCCTGCCGGTGACACCGACTTCCTAATAAACCCTCTTGCCAGGTTCTCCTGAATATATTGCGACATGGCCTCTGTCTCAGGAAGAGAGAGGGGATAGACCCTTCTCCGAGGAGGTTCTGCGCCAGGCAAGAGGTCGATAGGACAGTCATAGGGGCGATGAGGCGGAAGAGTCTCCGCAGCCTTCTTGGAGAACACGTCTGCATATGACCAGTAGTGCTTGGGAAGTGGAGTAAGATCTGCGGGTAACTCAGTAGTGGTAACCTGAACGCAACTTCTGACACATCTGCCTGTACATGCATCACTCCAACCCAGTATCCTACCCAAAGTCCACTCTATATGTGGGGAGTGGAAACGGAGCCAAGGTATACCTAGTAGGATCTCGTCTATTCCCTCGGGAAGGAGAGTAGGGAAATAAATTCCTGATGGGAAGGAGATACAGACAATGCAAGTGGGACAGTCTGGTGTGTAATTTGTGAGGGCAATGACGACCCATTCACTACCCGAACAGTCACTGATTTGTCAAGCGCCACCAGAGGTATTGCATGACGGCGAGCAAAGCTAGAGGACATGAAATTCCCCTCTGCTCCTGAGTCCACGCAAAGGTCGGCGGTGAGAATGAAGTACCAACAGTGATTGTCCCTTTAAATGTTATCTTGGAGGAAAATGCCGCTGTCTCTAGTGAACCTCCTCCCAGGGCCACTAGACGCGATCGCTTCCCCGATCGCTGTGGACATCTGTTGGCATAGTGTCCTGTCTGCTGACAATGGTTACAAACCACGGATACTCGGACGGACCGAGACTTAGGTCCTGCATGAGGAACTTCTGTGGCCTTTTGAGGTTCGGAGCCAGATCGGGGAATTCGAGAGGTTTGGCAAAGGTAGGAGCCAACCGAAACCTCTGCCTACACTGGGCCCGCTCCAACCTCCGCTCGTGAAAACGGAGGTCAATGCGGGTAGATATGGAGATAAGCTTCTCCAGTGTGGCGGGAATCTCCCTGGTAGCCAAAGCGTCTTTAACATGGTCAGCCAGTCCCCGCCAGTAGATAGGAATAAGAACTTTATCAGACCAATCTAGCTCAGCAGCCAGAGTCCGAAACTGGACGGAAAACTGACTGACCAAAGACGAACCCTGTGTCAATGCCAGCAGTTGTAGCGCCATATCGTGGGTGACCTGGGGTCCTAAAAAGACCTTTTTAAGAGCCTCCAAGAAACGAGGAGCACTCTGCACCACGCGATCATCGCGCTCCCACAGCGGCGTTGCCCACTCCAACGCTCTGCCCGAGAGTAGAGAAAGTACAAAACCCACTTGTGCCCGATCCGTGGGAAAACGTGCAGCCAGAAGCTCGAGATGTATAGAGCACTGACTCACGAATCCCCGACATTGCTTGCTATCACCGGCAAACTTGTCAGGAAGCGGGAGGTGGGATAATGTAGGGGCAGAGGTGGCAGAGGACAAACTAGCTGCAGCCACGCTAGCAGCCTGAACAGCGACTGCGGTAACATCTACAGCTGAGGTTGTGCTCTCAAGAGCCTCCAACCTACCCTTCAGCTGCTGGATGTACTGCAATAGACGCTGTTCGTCCGCCATTTTACTAGCCAGACCCTGGCGCTAATATTATGTTAGGGTCTGCGGAACGCACCAAATATATAAAGTGGAGAGGTGCGTTCGCAGCCCGGGGTCCACCGTGCAAGCAAAGCCTGCTGCTAGTAAGATGACGAAAGTAGCGAACTCTGTTATCCCGCAGAGTCGCTAAAATAAACGCCGTAGCGCGTTGTGGCAGTAAGTGCAGACTCTGTTAATTCACAGAGCCGCTAACGGGATGCCACAGTGCTATATGGCGATATGTGCGAACTCACTTAGCTTCAGTGAGCCGCAAAGTAAAACGCTAGGGCGCTGTCTAGCGTCGAGAGCGAACCCTGTTACGTCACAGAGCCGCTGAGAACAAACACCGTGTCCTGTCAGGCTCTCAGGCACACGGTTAATTGCTAAGCGAGCATAATACGTGGTCATGCGCTAATGTCCTCGCGGGAGTCACCCGCAATCTATGGCGTCTGAACGCCAGACCCTGAATACGGCAATCAAACTCCTCACCGGTTATGCCGGTAATCTAGGGCATCTAGGACACCGACCCTGACCAGCTAGCACACTAAACTCCTCACCGATTAAGTCGGTATTCTAGTGGCTTATTTCAGCCGGGTCCCTAACCACACACACGCATGACCACACTGGCGCATAGCATACAATGGTTGATATTAGCGCATGGCGGCCCATCCATGCTACCCTTTTATAGCAACAGCTACAGGACCTTCCAGGAACAAGGACCAATGAGAACCTGTTCAGAAGACTAGTAGTAACAGGGCCTTCCTGGCGGGCCAATAGGAGCTGCTGCAGTACCTGAGCATGTGACCCCTGATCTCCAATGAGAGATCTCACTCTGGGCACGCTCAGAAGGGAAAATGCAGGACTTTATCCCAAAGACGTCTGCTCCAGAACTGGCTATAATAGCAGATCCAGGAAAGGCAGCAGCAAGTCACTGCTCAGTAGTGGAGTGGGCAAGATGCTTGGAACGACGTCTCTGCTGAGCAGGCTCCACTGCGGCCGGAGATGAATGGGAGACCGCAGCGGCACTGGTTCGAGACTCCCCTTGTGCAGGAGCGGGAACTCGAACCCTAACAGTCGGCTTTTGTGAAAAGACAGAAGCACCCGACATGAAATGACACTTGGTTTACATAGAGTTAACCATGTCTTTTCATGTAGTTTGATATCTGATTTGCACAAACAATTACATGAGTGGCTGTGTGCAAAATTTCACACCTGTAGGGGTTAATTAAAGGTGGAAATTCGTTGTAAAAAAAACGGACTTTTTTGCTACGAATTTACACCTTTAATTAACCCCTACAGGTGTGAAATTTTGCACACTTACACTCATGTAATTGTTTGTGCAAATCAGATATCAAACTACATGAAAAGACATGGTTAACTCTATGTAAACCAAGTGTCATTTCATGTCGGGTTCTGCATTTTCACAAAAGCCGGCAATTGAATTAGCGGCTATTATACTATGTAGAAGTGTATGAACTATAAATATATATATATATGTGTCACAAACTCAATGACATGTATATATATATATGAGGTGTAAAATTGCTGAAAAAAAATGCGTGGGCTCCCGCCCTATTTTCGCAACCAGACAGACAAAGCCAGTGAGTGGGGGCAGATAATAATAGCCCAGAGAGGGACCATTATTTTTGCCCCCCCCCCGGCTACTAACATCTGCCCCCAGACACCCCAGAAAGGGCAAATCTCTAATTAGATTTGCCCTTTCTGGCACTTTGCCCGTCTATTCCCATTGCCCTGTAGCGGTGGCGAATGGGTTAATAAGGGGTTAAAATGACCTTGCAATTGAAAGGTCACTTTAAGCCAGGTTAATAATTGAGAGCTGTCAATTAGACAACTATCAATTATTAATCCTATTGTATGAAAGAAAAATCAAACACACACACTTTAATAAAAAGAAGTTTAATGAAATAATCACACAGTTTTTGACCATATTTTATTTTCCTGCTAAAACCATTTCCTGTAATAAAAATAAAATAATAAAGCAAAATTATTCTTACCAATCCGATGCACAGTCAGGTCCCACGGTGTAATCCTTCAGAAAGGGTTAATGTTTACTGCAGGGACCGCAGCTAATGCTGCAGCCTCACAGTAAACCCCCAAATGAATGAGCTCCTCTCCTGGCTGACAGGAGAGGAAGTGGAAAGCTTAATTGATTGCTTTCCACTTTCACTTCAGGTCAGCCAGGGACACCATCAGTGACGTCAGAGGGAACTGATTAACAAAAATAGGGGTTCCCTTCGAAAAAAAAATGGCGTGGGGTCCCCCCTATTTTTGTTAACCAGCCAGATGAAGCAGACCGCTGAGGCCTGGATTTTCAGGCTGTTAAGGAGCCAAGATCCGTGGACCTTGCCAGCCTGATAATACCAGGCCACAGCAGTCTGCATATCTTGGCTGATTAACAAAAATAGGGGATCCCCTCGAAAAAAAATTGGCGTGGGGTCCCCCCTATTTTTGTTAACCAGCCAGATGAAGCAGACCGCTGAGGCCTGGTTTTTCAGGCTGGTAAGGATCCAATATCCATGGACCTTGCAAGCCTGATAATACCAGGCCACAGCAGTCTGCTTAGCTTGGCTGGTTAACAAAAATAGGGGATCCCCTCGAAAAAAAAACGGCATGGGGATCCCCCCTATTTTTGTTAACCAGCCAAGTAAAATGCAGACTGCTGCAGCCTGGTATTAAAAGACTGTCAAGGCCCATGGATTTTGGCCCTCAACAGCCTGATAATACCAGGCTACAGCAGCCCCACATTTGGCGCATCAAAAGATGTGCCAATTGTGGCACTTTACCCGGCTCTTCCCACTTGCCCTGTAGCGGTGGCAAGTGGGGTAATAAGGGGTTAATGTCACCATTGATTGCACGGTGACAATAAGCCCGGTTAATAATGGAGAGGCGTCAATAAGACACCGATCCATTATTAATCCCAAAGTTTTTAAATGTTTAAAAAAAAGACACAGCAAGAAAAAAGTCTTTTAATGAAATAAAAGAGACAACACAGTTTTCATTTCTTTTATTACACTCTCATTCCTGCGACGCCATCGATCTCCTGTAAAAAAAGAAAAAAAACAAACCAACAGTATACCACCTGTCCGACGCAGTCCATAGTAACGACAGTCCCACGACGATCCAGCTCTGCTACATCGCAATGACAGGCAGAGCCTGTCATCCCGGCGCAGCACAGCTGCTTACCAGCTTCCCCGGCGGTGACATCATCGGACTGACTGCTTTACGGCCGGGATTACCCAGCAGTCACTGCAGTTATCGCGAGAAACTGCATGTGACCGCCGGGGAAAGATGATGGCGGCCATCAAGCAGTCCAGCCCGTGACCCCGGAGATCTTCTGCCAGGTAAGTGCCGCTGACTCCTGACAGACCCGACTGACGGACACTGACAGTGACAGTGACATTCCGATTCCGGTATCCGATATGACGAAAATATCGGTACTCGGAATCGGAATTCCGATACAGCCAATATCGGCCGATACCCGATATTTGCAGTATCGGAATGCTCAACCCTACCAGTGACATTATATAAATTATATACAGGAACCCTGAATGTGGTTTCAGTGTACAGGTAATACAGGCATCAACGGTGACATTATACACAGGATCTCTGTGTATAGTGTAAGTGTACAGGTAACACAGGAATCACCAGTGACATTGTACACAAGGGCTCTGTATATAGTGTACAGATAATACAGTAATCACAGTGACATCATCACAGGAGCTCGGTATATATTGTAAATGTGCGTGTACTTGTAACACACTGACTCACCAATGACGTCTGTACTGTAGGTGAACTCCTACATTTTCACTTTGCTTTTTCATCGTGCATACTTTTTCCCCAACGTCTATGCCAGATGAAAAAAGTGACATAGTAGCCCCCTGCACAGTAACAGAACCCCCTGTTGTTCACCCACGTGGAAAACAGTCTCCTAAAAAGTAAATTATATCACAGCAGTAATAATGTCCCCCACTTGCCATCAAAAACAAATAATGTATGTTCTTCATTTTGGCACATACAATAATTAAAGGGAATGTGTCAGGTGCCCAGTGCTCTGTAACCCAGCAGAATTCACATATGTATGAGTAAATTCCCTGCCTATGCAGCCCTGTATAACTTTTTCTGTAAAAACAAGGTACAAAAAAAGCATTTATATGATGGCCATGTTCTATGCTAATAAGGGCTTTTACTAGTCGATGGGAGTTAGGTACCCCTTGCTTGTCAGTAGAGTTGAGCGAAATAGTTTGGTCAGATTCAAAAGTCACCGACTTTCGCCAAAGTCGGGTATCGCTGGCCGAAACCCGACCATAGAGTGCAGTTGGCCATGCGATCGTCGACCCCAAGCCCAAGTCGGTTTTCCCATAATGCTTGCAGGCGCCTTTTTTCAGCCAATGAGCAAGGACGTACACTGTGGGCAATGAGATGACATGGGCAGCGTCCACCACCATCTTAGAGAAGGGCATTGCAGTGATTGGCTTGCTTTGGGGGGCGTCATAGTGTCTATAAAAGCCCTGACCGCCGACCACCATTTTACTGCCGATCTTAACAGTAGGGAGAGGTTGCTGACGCTGTTTATCAGTAGGGAGAGAGTTACGGCTGGAAAGAGAAGTTCTTATGTGCTTGTGCTGATAGCAATTGTGCTGTACAGTTAGTGTGCAGTGACAGGGGAGGATTTTCTTGTGTGCAGCAGCGCTGGGTATTAGGCTGCCTGATAGCTGTATTGCTGTGCGTACACTGCTGTGTAGACTGCTTTTTACACAGCACTAATACTTTTTTTTTTCTGCACAGTTACTGAGCGTTCATTTTTTCCCACACCGTATAGAGCTGTACGCTCCTCACAAACTACCGTGTACCGGCTGGTATCACGGACAAATACATGCTGACTATCTGTGTGTGACTCCGGAAATATATACGGAGATTGCAATTTTCCCCTACACTCTATACAGCTGTACGCTTCTGAGACAGTACCGTATATCTGCTCTTTTTATTACGGTCAAATCCATACTGAGTGAGCGTCAGTGTGTGACTCCGGAAATATATACGGAGATTGCAATTTTCCCCTACACCGTATACAGCTGTACGCTTCTGAGACAGTACCGTATATCTGCTCTTTGTATTACGGTCAAATCCATACTGAGTGATCGTCTTTGTGTGACTCCGGAAATATATAAGGAGATTTACATTTTCCCCTACGCCATACACACCTGTACGCTCTGTTAAGGGCCTGTGGAACACACCTACTAGATATTAAGGAGAGGTGCGTTCACAGCCCGGGGTCCACCGTGCAGGCAGAGCCTGCTGCTAGTAAGATGGCGCAAATAGACAGTATGAGCGAACTCTGTTATCCCGCAGAGTCGAAGATGTAAACGCCGTAGCACTATATGGCGGTATGGGCAAACTCTGTTATTCCACAGAGTCGCTAACTGAAATGCTGTAGCGCTATATGGCGATATAAGCGTACTCTGTTAATTCACAGAGCCACTGTGACAAAGACTGTGTCCTGCTAGACTCACAGGGGACACAGATGACTGCTAAGCTGATTGCAGTCTGTGGTCATGCAATCAGAAAACAAGTAATAATCTCCTCACCGGAGTAGCCGGTATTCTAATGGCGTTTTCAGCCGAGCCCTGAACACGTGCATACAAAACTCCTCACTGGAGGTGCCAGTATTCTAGGGGCTTATTTCAGCCGGACCTAACCACATGCATACATGACCACACTGGCACAAGCACGTAACAGATTTGATACTAGCGCGCGGCCATGCGGTTATGCCACCTTTTTATAGTAGCAGCTACAGGACCTTCCAGAAAAGGACCAATGAGAAAATGTTCCAGAACACAAGCACTTTCAGGACCTTCCTGGCGGACCAATGGAAGTCGCTGCTGTAACCGAGCATGTGACCCCTGATCTCCAATGGGAGATCTTGCCCTGGGCGTGCTCAGATGGAAAAAGCAAGGACTTTGACCCAGGACTGCCTGCTCCAGCACTGGTTATAATAGAGGAACCAGGAGAGGCAGCAACAAGCCTCTGCACAGCATTAGACCGAGCGAGACGCTGGGAATGACGTCTCTGCTGAGCAGGCTCCACTGCAGCCGGAGTTGGATGGGGACCGCAGCAGTACTGGTTCGAGATTCCCCTTGTGCAGCAGTGGGAACTCGATCCCTAACACGCTCCTCATACAGTATCATATATCTGCTGGTATTTTTGGTACATTTTCCCAAACATGAGGAAGTATGGTGGGAGAGGCCACGGACGTGGGAGGGGGGGGCCAGCTGGGAATGATGGTGGTGGTGCTTCTGCTGGTAGTGCCAAAAGCCCAATAGCACCTAAGCCAGGAGGTGTTGAGCCTGCATCATTGTCTGGCTCCAGAAGCCCTGGAAGGCTCCCTTTTCTGGGAGTAGGTAAATAGCTTTTAAAGCCGGAGCAGCAGGAACAGTTTTTGGCTTACATTGCCGAAACAGCCTCCAGCTCTATCGCCTACTCTTCTGAACTTTCAAAAAATGCAAGCACTGAGTCGCCAGTGCAGGCTCCTGGTCAGGAACGACACCTTTCTTTGTGTCCTTCACCCCCACCAAAAGTGAAGGATGCGGCAGGCCACACTTCTGATTACTCCATGGAGCTCTTTTCTCATACCATGCCTGGGTTATCAAGTCAAATCCTGAATTCCCCAGTCCAAGATGAATATGACATGGAGTGCACTGATGAACAGCCACTGCTATCTGATTCTGCTGGTACATTCACCCAGAGCACTACACTGCCCTCGCAGTCTACTGAGCCAGAATCTGACCCTGATGAAACTCAGGTGTCCCTTCCCGCATACTCTAACACCTTACACGGTGACACAGAGGAAGGTGCAGATGAAATTGAAGAGGAGGTGATGGATGACCCAGTTGTTGACCCGAATTGGCATCCATTGGGGAAGAGGGTGCAGCTGGCAATAGCTCAGAAGAGGAGGAGGATCCACGGCAGGCATCGACATCGCAGCTGCGGTTATCTGGCAGGCCGGTAGCAGTCCAAAAACGTGTTAAAAAACAAAAGAGTTGCAGGACAGCTTAGCCAGACGGTCAAATTAGCTCTGCGTGCAAGCCCTGAAAATTTATCCCATAGTAGGAAGAGTGCAGTGTGGCACTTTTTTGACCAAAATCCTATTGATGAGGCAAAGGTTATATGTAAGAAGTGTGGAAGGACCTTTAGCCAAGGGAAAAATCTCCGAAAATTGAATACTTGTTGCATGCTTAGACATTTAAACACCATGCATTTGCAAGCGTGGACGGACTTCAAAACCTTACTGGCTTTGAATGCCTACATTGCCAAACTGATCTCATTAGAGATGATGCCCTTCCGTTTGGTTGAAAGAGCAACGTTCCGAGAGCTCATGGCCAATGCTGTCCCACGCTATGACCTACAAAGTCGGCATTTCTTTTCTAGTAAAGCCTTCACGGCCCTCCACCTGCATGTGAAAGACCGCTGTTATGAATGTGCTAGAGATGGTTTCTGAGCAGAGGCTCCCTCTGGTGGTTACAAACAGTACTGAACCTTTCAGTGAGCAGTGACAATCTGGGATCACAGACTGGTCTGATATAAGGGAGATTCCCTCCCATGATGGTTGCCGGTGATCAATTGTTCTTGTCTCAATTGTGGTTCCTGGTTCATTTGGAAGTTTGCTGGAGCCTTGCCTGCATCTCCTGCTTTCAGATAAGATATTTTTTGCTTTTCTTTTTATGCTTGCTTTTTGCATTGTTTTCTGCACTTTTGTGGAGGTCAGCCAGGTCCCCTCCTGGGGCCTGAGCTTCTCACAGTTTATCTGCAGCCACTGTTATTTGCTCATTTGCTTTTTCCTGTTTTTTCAGCGGCTGCGGCTTGGTTTTTGTTCACACTGAGATCTGATTTAGTGGGTGGCGAGATAGTGTGGTGATCTCAGTATTTTTGTAATCAGAATTGTTGGATTTTTGTAGGGTTTTCTGGGTTGCAGAAAGTAATCTCTCCTGTCCTATCCTATTTAGTCAGCTTGTGGCCCCAGCGTTTGCTCAGTCTATTTTCTGCCTATGCTTGTATTTTCATCTTGTCTAACTGCCATTATATGTTTGGGGGCTTCCTATTTTCTTTGGGGATCTGCTCCGGGGCAGATAGCTTTCATCTTTCTGCCTTTAGGTGTAGTTATCTCTCAGGCTGTGACGAGGCGTCTAGGATCAACGTAGGAACGCTCCACGGCTACCTCTAGTTGTGTCGTTAGTTTAGGAATCTGCAACCCATCAGTTACCAACATCTCAGGTGTTCGGCTGCCCTGCTGTTGTTCCTGTCCTCCTCAGCTACCGAAACATAACAGTATCACCGGCCATAACTGAAAATTATATGGTACTCACAGAAGGGAAAAATAGTGTGGAAAGAAAAAAAAAGTTGTCAGAGATTTTTTTTTCTGTCTGTTGCATTTTTTTCCCTCTTTTTCTCTGGGTGCTGAGGAGGATTTTTTTTCTTTCAATGGAGTTTGCACAGATGTCTGGCCGTGTGGTTCAGCTTGCCACTGAGGTTCGGAGTATTGCTACCTATCATGCTGGGTTGCCGGTTGTGGAACCTAGGATTCCCATGCCAGATTTGTTTTTGGGGGATCGGGCTAAATTTCTGAATTTCAAAAATAACTGTAAGTTGCTTTTTGCCTTAAAGCCTAAGTCCTCAGGTAACGCAGCACAGCAGGTTCAAATTGTCATCTCTCTCCTGCGCGGCGATCCTCAGGATTGGGCTTTTTCCCTGACACCTGGGGATCCTGTTTTGAATGATGTTGATGCATTTTTTCTGGCTCTGGGGTTATTGTACGATGAACCTAATGTCACTGATCAAGCTGAAAAAGCCTTGTTGGCATTAAATCAGGGTCTTGAAGACGCTAAGTTGTACTGTCAGAAATTCCGAAAGGGGGCAGTCCTGACCAAATGCAATGATGATGCTTTGGCAGCCCTTTTTCGGAAGGGGCTGTCAGAAAATGTAAAGGATGTTTTGGTGGGATTCCCTGCTCCCTCTGGTCTCAATGATTCTATGTCATTGGCTATTCAAATTGACAGACGTTTGCGTGAGCGCAGAGGTATGCGTGAGATTGTGTTGCCTTGTGAGCCAGCTTCTGAGCCCATGCAGTGTGATAGAGTGACTTCTGGGGCACAGCGTCATGAGTTTCGAAAGCGCAATGGGTTATGCTTCTACTGTGGTGATGCCTCTCATGCTATTTCAGTCTGCCCTAAGCGGGAAGACGTTTTGCACGCTCAGTTGTCTTGGGTAGTGTTCAGACTAAATTTCTGTTGACTGTTACCCTGATTTGCTCCCTGTCCACATTTTCTGCTCAGGCTTTTGTTGATTCAGGAGCAGCTATTAACCTGATGGATTTTGACTTTGCCATACGTTGTGGGTTTCCCATGATACCCCTGCGTAAGTCTATTCCCCTACTGGGCATTGATTCTACCCCTTTGGCAGAGAATAAACCCCAGTTTTCTACTCAGGTGATAATGAGGGTTGAACCAGATTATCAGGAGAGTTGCAAATTTCTGGTGCTGTATAATCTGCATGACATTATTGTACTAGGTTTCCCTTGGTTACAGTCTCATAATCCTGTTTTGGATTGGAAATCTGTGTCTGTGACCAGTTGGGGCTGCCAATGTGTTAATGCCGACCCTCCTGTTTTTTCTGCCTCTCCCAAGTCTCAGGATGTTCCTGACTTTTTGACTGATTTTTCGAATGTATTTAAGGAAGGTAAATCTGCATCTTTGCCCTCTCACAGGAGCTACGATTGCGCTATTGAATTAGTGCCTGGTGGTAAATTTCCTAAAGGTCGCCTTTTTAACTTGTCTGTACTTGAACACGATTCTATGCGATCTTATATCAAGGAGTCATTGGAAAAGGCTCATATCAGACCATCCTCTTCACCCATGGGTGCCGGTTTTTTCTTTGTGGCCAAAAAGGATGGTTCATTGAGGCCGTGTATTGATTATCGTCTCTTGAATAATATCACTGTGAAGTATCAATATCCGTTACCCTTGATTTCTGACCTGTTTTCCAGGGTGAAAAGTGCTAGTTGGTTTACCAAGCTTGACCTCAGGGGGGCGTATAACCTTATTCGCATTAAGCATGGGGATGAATGGAAGACGGCGTTTAATACCCCAGAGGGGCATTTTGAGTACCTAGTGATGCCCTTTGGGCTCACTAATGCTCCTTCCGTCTTCCAATCCTTCATGAATGATATTTTCAGGGATTTTGTGGATAAATTTCTGATTGTTTATTTGGATGATATCTTGATTTTTTTCAATGACTGGGACTCTCATGTGAAACATGTTCGGACGGTGTTCCAGATTTTGAGAGAGAATGCACTGTATGTGAAGGGATCAAAGTGTCTTTTTGGCGTACAGAAGGTCTCATTTCTGGGATTCATTTTGTCTCCGTCTGTTATTGAAATGGACCCGGTCAAGGTTCAGGCCATCTGTGATTGGGTTCAACCTACTTCATTAAAGGCTCTTCAGAGATTTTTGGGTTTTGCCAATTTTTATCGTAAATTTATTGGTAATTTCTCCGGTATTAAACCATTGACTGATTTGACCAAAAAGGGTTCTGATGTGGTGAATTGGCCTCCTGAGGCAATCTCTGTGTTTCAGGAACTTAAGCAGAGAATCACTTCTGCTCCTGTTCTACGGCAGCCTGATGTTTCTCTTCTGTTTCAGGTGGAGGTTAATGCCTCTGAAA
Organism: Oophaga sylvatica; assembly: GCA_033576555.1. Lineage (NCBI taxonomy): Eukaryota > Metazoa > Chordata > Amphibia > Anura > Dendrobatidae > Oophaga > Oophaga sylvatica. Next base: position 556,836,015 of record JARQOD010000004.1, on the reverse strand, counting down.
TTGGGGCAGGTGCCGTTTTGTCCCAAAGAGATCCAGAGACCTCTAAGAGTAACCCTTGTGCCTTTTTCTCTCGAAAATTTTCTCCAACTGAACGTAATTATGACGTGGGTAATCGGGAGTTATTGGACATGAAGGGGCCTATGAAGAGTGGAGACATTGGCTGGAAGGAGTCAAACATCGGGTGGTGGTCCTCACGGACCATAAGAATCTGGTTTATCTCGAATCAGCCAAACGACTTAATCCTAGACAGGCCAGGTGGGCCTTGTTTTTCACACGTTTTAATTTTGTGGTTTCTTTTCTTCCTGGCACTAAGAATGTTAAGGCGGATGCCCTCTCGAGGAGTTTCTTTGCGGACTCTCCTGAGTTATCTGATCCTACTGTTATCTGATCCTACTGTTATTTTGAAAGAGGGTGTAGTTCTTTCCGCCATCTCACCCAATTTGAGACTGGCTCTGGAAGGGTGTCAGGAGGATAAACCCGAGCGCTGCCCTATTGGGAAATTGTTTGTCCCAGACCAGTGGAAGAAGATTGTGATGTCTGAAATTCATTGTTCCGCGTTGGCTGGTCATCCCGGGATTTTTGGTACCAGAGACTTGGTGAGTCGGTCCTTTTGGTGGCCTGCTTTGTCTCGTGACGTCAGGGAATTTGTGCAGTCCTGTGGGACTTGCTCTCGCTCCAAGCCTTGCTCTCGCTCTAGTGGTTTGTTAATGCCATTACCTGTGCGCAAGAGGCCATGGACCCATATCTCTATGGATTTTATTTCCGACCTCCCTGTTTCTCAGAGAATGACCGTTATCTGGGTAATCTATGATAGGTTTTCCAAGATGATACATCTTGTGCCATTACCTAAGTTACCTTCCTCCTCCGAATTGGTGCCTTTGTTCCTTCAGCACGTGGTTCGGTTACATGGCATTCCGGAGAACATTGTGTCTGACAGAGGAGTCCAGTTTGTGTCCAGATTTTGGAGGACATTTTGTTCTAAACTTGGTGTTCAATTATCTTTCTCCTCTGCTTTTCACCCTCAGACCAATGGACAAACCGAGAGAACAAACCAAACCTTGGAGACTTATTTGACATGTTTTGTGTCTGCTGATCAAGATGACTGGGTCTCTTTTTTGCCTTTGGCTGAGTTTGCTCTTAATAATAGGGCTAGCTCTGCCACCTTGATGTCTCCCTTTTTCTGCAATTTTGGGTTTCACCCTCGATTTTCTTCGGGAGAGGCGGATGCTTCTGTCTGTCCGGGTGTTGACTCTGTTGTGGAGCGTATGCAGCAGATTTGGGACCAGGTAGTGGAGAGGTTGTCTCTCTCTCAGGAGAAGGCCCAACGGTTTGCCAACCGGCTTAGGACTGATGGTCCTCGTTTAAAGTGGGGGACTTGGTTTGGTTGTCCTCAAGAAATATCCCTATGAGGGTTGCATCTCCAAAGTTTAATCCCAGGTTCAATGGACCTTATAAGATCATGGAGATTCTTAATCCTGTTTCCTTCCGTTTGCTTCTTCCAGGGACATTTAAGATCCATAACGTGTTCCACAAGTCCTTATTGAAGAGGCTTGTCGAGCCAGTGGTTCCTATGGCTGCGCCTCCTGACGCTGTTTTGGTTGAGGGCAATCTGGAGTATGTGGTTGAGAAAATATTGGATTCTCGTTTTTTTAGACAGAAACTCCAGTATTTGGTTAAGTGGAGAGGTTATGGTCAGGAGGACAATTCTTGGGTGTTTGCTTCGGACATCCATGCTAGAAGACTGATCCGTGCCTATCACCGAGCTCATCCTGATCGGCCTGGTTGCACAAGTGAGGGTACGGTGACCCCTTCTCAAGGGGGGGTACTGTTATGAATGTGCTAGAGATGGTTTCTGAGCAGAGGCTCCCTCTGGTGGTTACAGACAGTACTGAACCTTTCAGCGAGGAGTGTCAATCTGGAATCACGGACTGGTCTGATATAAGGGAGGTTCCCTCCCATGATGGTTGCCGGTGATCAATTGTTCTTGTCTCAATTGTGGTTCCTGGTTCATTTGGAAGTTTACTGGAGCCTTGCCTGCATCTCCTGCTTTCGGATAAGATATTTTTTGCTTTTATTTTTGTGCTTGCTTTTTGCATTGTTTTCTGCACTTTTGTGGAGGTCAGTCAGGTCCCCTCCTGGGGCCTGAGCTCCTCACAGTTTATCTGCAGCCACTGTTATTTGCTCATTTGCTTTTTCCTGTTTTTTCAGCGGCTGTGGCTTGGTTTTTGTTCACACTGAGATCTGATTTAGTGGGTGGCGAGATCGTGTGATCTCAGTATTTTTGTAATCAGAATTGTTGGATTTTTGTAGGGTTTCCTAGGTTGCAGAAAGTAATCTCTCCTGTCCTATCCTATTTAGTCAGCTTGTGGCCCCAACATTTGCTCAGTCTATTTTCTGCCTATGTTTGTATTTTCATCTTGTCTAACCGCCAAATATATGTTTGGGGCTTCCTATTTTCTTTGGGGATCTGCTCCGGGGCAGATAGCTTTCATCTTTCTGCCTTTAGGTGTAGTTATCTCTCAGGCTGTGACGAGGCGTCTAGGATCAACGTAGGAACGCTCCACGGCTACATCTAGTTGTGTCGTTAGTTTAGGAATCTGCAACCCATCAGTTACCAACATCTCAGGTGTTCGGCTGCCCTGCTGTTGTTCCTGTCCTCCTCAGCTACCGAAACATTACAGACCGCATTGTCCATGCACTCAAACAATCAGTGAGTGGAAATGTGCATCTCACAACAGATGCATGGGCCAGTAGGCATGGCCAGAGCCGTTACGTGTCCATCACTGCGCACTGGGTTAATGTGGTGGATGCAGGGTCCACAGGGGACAGCGGCGGTGGGACAGTGTTGCCTAGCCCACGTCTAACAGTTGGCTCTTGGCGTTCGATCCTCCTCCAGAAGCAAAAGCTCCTCGACAGAGCGCAGTCGCACGAGCACACCATCCGCAGCTGCCAGTGTTGCACACGAGGTGTTCTACTATTGAACTGCTAGTGGTAAGTGTCAGCAGGCTGTTTTAAAGATGATGTCTTTGGGCGACAACAGACACACCGCAGAGGTACTGGCCGACTACTTGCAGCGAGAAACTGAGTCATGGCTGGGCAGTCTACATCTTGCGTCAGGCAAGGTAGTCAGTGATAACAGACATAATTTTGTGGCGGCCATAGCCCTGGCAAAACTCAGACACATACCTTGCCTGGCTCACACCTTGAACCTGGTGGTGCAGTGCTTCATAAATAATTATCCGGAGTTACCAGCCCTGCTCCATAATATGCGAAGAGCCGAACACTGTGCTCGCACATCCATCGCTCGCCCGTAGACTCCAGTCTTATGCAGAGGCTGCAGCGATCGCTCTACCTCCCCAAGCACAACCTAATCATAGGCGTTGCAGTGAGGTGGAACTCCACCATGCACGTAGTTGAGAGGCTGTGTGAACAGAGGCAGGCTGTAATGCATTTGTGGGAGGATACACAGTCAGGAAGTTTGAGGGCATACATCGAGTTGTCGGGTGTGCAGTGGTCAAAGCTGAAAGACCTCTGTAAAGTCCTTCAGTGTTTTGAGGAGTGCACATGGCTGGTAAGCGCAGACAACGCCATCATAAGCATGAGCATCCCACTTGTGCATCTGCTCATGCAAACTTTGACGCACATTAAGGATCAGGCGTCGGCAGTGGAGGAGGAGGAGGAGGGAAGCCTTCATGACAGTCAGGCATTGTCTGCTCAGAGTACTGTCCTGGACGAGGTGGAGGAAGAAGAGGAAGAGGAGGAGGATGATTATTTTGGGTAGGATGATGATTCTCAGGGGGCAAGATAAAATGTTGGCTTGCCAAGGTCAGGTACAGGGTTTGTGCGTGAATGGAGGGATGTTGATTTGGCAGAAAGTGTTCCTCCAACCACCACTGGCAGTGCATCATTGACACCTGGAACATTGGCCCACATGTGTGATAATGTCTTGCGGATCCTAAAAAGGGACCCCCGCATTGCCAAAATTATGAAGGAGGATGACTAATTGTTGGCCAACATCCTCAATCCACGCTTTAAAGGCAAATTACAGAACATCATGCCACAGGAGAACCTAGAGCTAATATTGGCGAACAAACAAGCAACTCTGGTAAACCGTTTGTTAGAGGCATTTCCAGCACACAGAAGCGGTGCAGGTTCTACCATGAGCCGTACTGGGCCAAATGGAAGAGGTGTTTGTGGTGCACACAGCCGAAGTGGCGTTGGAGACAGGGGTTTCATGACCATGTTGTGGTCTGATTTCTCGAGTAACGTTCACACGACTGGTAATACTGAATCGATTGCAACAGACAGGAGACAACAGTTGTCAACTATGGTTCAAAATTACCTCTCCTCCCCTATCGATGTTCTCCCTCACAGTTCATTCCCTTTTCACTACTGGGCCTGTTAACTGGACACCTGGCCTGAATTGGCACAATATGCCTTACAGGAGCTCGCTTGCCCTGCTGGTAGTGTGCTCTCAGAAAGAGTCTTCAGTGCTGCTGGATCAATCCTGACAGAAAGAAGGACCCGGCTGTCGACCCAAAATGTTGATGATCTCACCTTCATTAAAATAAACCATGCCAGAGTTTCAAAGGATTTTGTACCACCTTCCCCTGATGACACATAGGTTGCCAGCAAAATGGCTCGCTTTGTCCTCCTCTTCCTCTGACTTCTCCAATTCCTCCATTTGCAGTTGCTGAACGTCCAGCCTACACCTCAACATATGCCAGTTTTTCCACCTCCCTAACTGGGCTGTACCACCCCAGGGCCGGCATCAGCACCTGGCACACCCGGGCAAGTGCCGGTGCCCTAAACAGGTGGGGGGGCCCACTCGCCATCAGAGACAACGGCGTACTATGAGGGACCCTGTGCCAGTTCCCGACACCCACAAGTGTGCCCCCCTGCTGGCTTAGGGCCCCAGCACTTGCAATACTTACCTCTTCCTGCTCCACCGCTGTGACGTCTTCCGCGTTTCCTGACAGTGGCATTCAGGTCAGAGAGCGCGATGATGTCACGTGATGTCACGTCTGTGCGCCCTCTGCCTGAACAGTCCAGAGTAGAGCAGTGCCCAGCGAGGAGAGGTATTTCATTTTTTTAATGATCGAAGCAATATATGTGGAGAATTATACAGTGGAGAATTATATATGGGGCCCATCATACACTTAAGCATCATAGATAGGGCCCATTATACACTGGAGCATCATCCATGGGCACATCATATACTGGAGCATCATATGGGGCCCATTATATATGGCGCATCATATGGGGCACATTATATATGGAGCATCACATGGAGACCATTATATATGGAGCATTATATCCATTACATCCTTTTTACCAAGACACACACGGCCACACCATGGTTTATCCTGCTCCCACCTTCTAACGCTCTGTCTGCTACTCCTCATCGCTGGCGATGTCTCCCCAAATCCTGGCCCTCCTCATCACATCCCCACACTCATTTCTAACACCCTGCCACGATCTTCCACACGTTTTTGCAACCCTGTCAACCTCATACCTATCCATCCACACCCCCCTCCCCCAGTCCCCCTACCCGGAGCACTATGGAACGCACGCTCCGTCTGCAATAAACTGTCATTTGTCCACGACCTCTTTATCACCAACAAACTCTCCTTCCTTGCCATCACTGAAACCTGGCTCACTCCTTCTGACTCAGCCTCTCCAGCTGCGCTTTCCTATGGCGGATTTCATCTTTCTCACACCCCTCGCCCCAGCAACAAACGTGGTGGAGGAGTTGGCTTACTCCTGTCTGATACCTGCTCCTTTACCCCTATTCAAATTCCACCCTCCGCTGCTATTCCCTCGTTCGAAGTGCACTCCGTCCGCATCTATTCCCCCTCCAACCTCCAACTGGCTGTCATCTACCCCCCCGGAACTAGCCATCTCCACCTTTCTCGACCACTTCACCACCTGGCTACTCAATTTCCTCTCTGCTGACATCCCCACCATCATCATGGGCGATTTCAACATCCCCATTGACACTTCCACCCCGGCGGCCTCTAAACTTCTTTCGCTCACAGCTTCCCTTGGCCTCACTCAATGGTCCTCTGCGGCCACTCACAAAGGCGGTCACACGCTGGACCTTATCTTCACCCGTCTCTGTTCCCTCACTAATCTCACTAACTCCCCACTCCCCCTGTCTGACCACAACCTACTGACATTCTCTTCCCTCTCCTCTGTTAGTACGCATCCCCCACTCCACAAACTCACCCACCCTCGCAGAAATCTCAAACACCTCAATTTACAATCGCTCTCTGAGTCCCTCCTCCCTCTTACAGACATAGCCTCACTTCATGACACAGATGCTGCTGCCACATTTTATAACACCACAATAAAAACCACACTTGATTCGGCCGCCCCCCTCATGCAGAGCAAAACTCGTACAATCAACAGGCAGCCCTGGCTGACCGGCCTGACCAAAGAACTGAGACGGGCTTCCAGGGTTACCGAGCGGAGATGGAAGAGAACCCACTCCACCGAGCACTTCAACGCATACAAGCAGTCCCTTGCCAGCTTCAAGTCCACGCTCTCTGCCGCAAAACAAACTTACTTCTCATCTCTCATATCCTCCCTGTCTCACAACCCTAAACAGCTCTTCAACACTTTCAATTCTCTACTCATCCCACAGCACCTCCTCCCTCTCCTCTCATTTCTGTCGAAGACTTTGCCTCCTTCTTTAAGCAAAAGATTGATACTATCAGAGAAGGCTTTGGCCCGCAGCCCCCAATGCCCCTCTTAGCCACTCAGCCCTGTTCTTCCAAAACCAGCTTCACCACCATGACAGAAGATCAGCTCTCCACTCTCCTGTCAAGATCACACCTCACCACTTGCGCGCTTGACCCACTCCCGTCCCACCTCATCCCTAACCTTGCCACAGTCTTCATCCCTACTCTCACACACCTCTTCAACCTTTCACTTACAAATGGTGTCTTTCCTTCATCCTTCAAACATGCTTCAATCACACCCATCCTCAAAAAGCCCTCCCTCGACCCATCCTCAGCGTCTAGCTATCGCCCGATATCTCTTCTCCCCTTCGCCTCAAAACTACTGGAACAGCATGTATATCTTGAACTGTCCTCCCACCTTTCCTCCTGCTCCCTCTTTGACCGGTTACAATCAGGCTTTCGACCGCATCACTCAACTGAAACTGCCCTAACTAAAGTCACTAACGACCTGCTAACCGCCAAGAGCAAGCGACACTACTCTGTCCTCCTTCTCCTGGACCTGTCTTCTGCCTTTGACACCGTAGACCATTCCCTCCTCCTACAGATTCTCTCATCTCTTGGCATCACAGACTTGGCCCTATCCTGGATCTCATCATACCTAACAGACCGAACATTTAGTGTCTCCCTCTCACACACCACCTCCTCACCTCGCCCCCTGTCTGTCGGTGTTCCCCAAGGCTCAGTCCTAGGACCCCTACTCTTCTCCATCTACACCTTCGGCCTGGGACAGCTCATAGAATCCCACGGCTTGCAGTATCACCTCTACGCCGATGACACGCAGATCTACCTATCTGGACCTGACCTCACCTCCCTACTGACCAAAATCCCACAGTGTCTGTCTGCTATCTCAGCCTTCTTTTCTGCTCGCTTTCTCAAACTGAACATGGACAAAACAGAATTCATCATCTTTCCCCCACCTCATTCTACCCCTCCACCAGGCCTATCCATCAATGTCAATGGCTGCTCGCTTTCCCCAGTCCCACATGCTCGGTGCCTTGGGGTGATCATCGACTCTGCCCTCTCTTTCAAACCACATATCCAAGCCCTCGCCACCTCCTGCCGCCTCAAACTCAAAAATATTTCCCGGATCCGCTCATTCCTCTACCATGAAACCACAAAAACACTAGTGCACGCCCTTATCATCTCCCGCCTCGACTACTGCAACCTCCTACTGTCTGGCCTCCCCTCTAGCACTCTGGCACCACTCCAGTCCATCCTACACTCTGCTGCACGACTAATCCACCTGTCTTCCCGCTATTCCCCTGCCTCCCCACTATGCCAGGCCCTTCACTGGCTTCCTATTGCCCAGAGGCTCCAGTTCAAAACCTTAACCATGACATACAAAGCCATCCACAACCTTTCTCCTCCATACATCTGTGACATGGTCTCCCGCTACCTACCCACACGCAACCTTCGATCCTCTCAAGATCTCCTTCTCGACTCCCCCCTCATCTCTTCTTCCCACAACCGCATACAAGACTTCTCCCGGGCTTCCCCCATACTCTGGAACTCTCTGCCGCAAAACATCAGACTTTCACCAACAACGGAGACCTTCAAGAAAAACCTGAAGACCCACCTGTTTCAACAAGCCTACAACCTGCAATGATCCTCAGTGTACTGAACCATCGCACAACCAGCTCTACCCTCTCCTAGTGTATTCTCACCCATCCCTGTAGACTGTGAGCCCTCGCGGGCAGGGTCCTCTCTCCTTCTGTACTTATGCGTCCCTTGTCTAGCACATGTTTATTGTATCTGTCTATATTTTTCCCCTTTTCATATGTAAAGCGCCATGGAATAAATGGCGCTATATAAATATATAATAATAATAATAATAATTATATATGGGGACCATTATATTTGGAGCATTATATGGGGTTCATCATACACTAGAGCATCATATATGGGGCCCATCATATACTAGAGCATCTTATGGGGTTCATTATTTATGGGCCATCATATAGGGCCCTTTATATATGGAGCATCATATGGAGCACATATGGGGCCTATTCTGTATGGAGCATTATGTGGAGCCCATTCTGTATTGAGCAATATATGGGGCTCATTATTCTGTATGGAGCAATACATGGGGATCATTATTCTGTATGGCGCACTATGTGGTGCCCATAATACTGTATGGAGGATTATACTGTCCGTTTTTTGAGCTATTGTAGAATTTAAAATAGATATCACTCATGTAATGTAAGAAGTGAAGTATTTGGCATTGTACTATACCTATATTTCTCTGCCGAACCGAGGCATCATGAATTGTGGTATGTGTTAAAAGGGCCCACTGAGACTCTTCGGCCCGGGGCCCACGAAAATCTGGAGCCTGCACTGCCCCCCCACAACTTTAGCCAAATAACCTCCAGTTTTCAATGCGTTACTATTATTATAAAGTAAATTAAGATTGACAAGCTTAAGTAATAAGAACTGATGTCGTTGGCTTTGAAATGGGCACTGTAGGTGTGTTTACTGTCCTCCACTCACTGCTGACTTTTATTCCCTAATGACCTGCATTAGGGTCGGATTTTCGACTCCAACCCGACCATTTCCGTTAGTCGGCCGACTTCGTTAGACTCGACTTTTGAGAAAGTCGGGTTTCACGAAACCAGACTTGACCCTAAAAAAGGCAAAGTCGCTTATCTCTACTTGTCAGCCCTTTTTCCATGTTACCACGCCCATGTGGGCATGATAACATAATTTGAAGGAGCTGTCATCATTGCCAGCCCTGCGAATCTCACGCACGCACGCTGAACTTACAATCATGCGCAGTGCGACTCTGAACCCCATGGTAACATGGAAAGAAGGCTGATACTTTGAGATCCCTACCTCAATGATTGAAATAGAAGGTATGTGGGGCAATCATCAAAGAACAAAAAGTATTTTTTGTGATAAATAGTGGGACATTTTGCTTGAAAAAAATGTTAATGATGCAATGTGCATCACTAACAAGCCACTGGGGGCAGTTTAATAGCAAAAAAAGAACTTGACAGTCTCCTTTTCAGGCCACCCCAGTTCGGCAATTTCTCAGGAAGAGACATACCAGCCCGTCCTACTTTAAATATGAATAACAAGTGAAATATCTGAAAAAAAGATTTTGGGGAAGAAGCTATGGTAATAGTTGCATAAAGTGTGGATACAGTCAGACCAGAAATATCTTACAAAAGGTCCTATTTCAAACTTCGACTATGACTGTGAGGACAGAGGGAAAAATGTGATTCATCTCAAAGTATAATGAAATATGGAATATGATCATAACTATGAACTATTATGATTATCCAAAATTTATTAGATGCAATATGTACATTCTTAGTGGAATGTGCATGTGTGCACTCGACTTCTGTGTCTGCCCACCTCTCCTTTGTTGTCATTATGGCCAATTGTGAATGCCCAGTATGCGTTAAAGTGCCAGTCGCCTCGAGTATGCATTATAAGTTATGACTAGTGTTGAGCATTCCGATACCGCAAGTATCGGGTATCGGCCGATATTCGCTGTATCGGAATTCCGATACTTAGTTCCGATATTTTTCCTATATCGTATACCGGAATCGGAAGTTCCCATAATTCTTTGAGAGGCAGTGTGATTTTAGTCAGCCAATGAGGAATCCTAGGAAGTGTGGGCACATCCTGTAATGCTGCGGTCATCTTAACTAATGGCATGGCTGTGATTGGCTGCTGAAATGATGTCAGAATGCACTATAAAAGGCGCCGCCGCCATTTTAGCGTCACTGTGCTGTGAACTCAGTTAGGGACAGAACGCTGCTCTGCTGACTCTGAGGGACAGTTAGAGATTGCGATTTTGTGTACTGTGCTTTAGGCAGGCTAGTTTACCAACCGCTGTGTAAAGCTTCCTTTTGCCTTGCAGTGTTGTTTTAACAGCTCTGTGCAAGGTGTGTGTGTGAGTGCAGGTGACGCTGCTGTTTGCTCTGCATCCACCACTGTTTGTAGGCATCTGCACGTGTCACTCACTGACTCTTTTTTTTATTTTATTTTGTGGAATTGGTGCAGCTCTATTCAATTGAAATTAACAGTGATCTATTAGTGTGACGTGCTTCCATCCGTATACAATACATTGGTTGCTAACACTATAGAAGTACAGAAAGGAGCCTTTCACAGCTAGTGATTAATGAACAGTTGTGTGCAGTGTTCACTGTAGTCTGTGAGCTTTTCATTTTTTGAGTGCAGATTACGCTCCAGTTAGTTCTTCAACCACTGCTGGTTGTAGTCTGCTGAGCGTGTGTCACTGCCTCATCCTTCACATTTTTCTCTAATTGGTGCTGCTCCATTCAATTTTAAAAAAATATAATCTATTAGTGTGACACGCTTCCATCCGTATACAATACATTGGTTGCAAACACTATAGAAGTACACAAAGGGGCCTTTTACAGCTACTGAACAGTTGTCTGCAGTGTTCACTGTAGACTGTGAGCTTTTCATTTTTTGAGTGCAGATTACGCTACAGTTAGTTCTTCAACCACTGCTGGTTGTAGTCTGCTGAGCGTGTGTCACTGCCTCATCCTTCACATTTTTCTCTAATTGGTGCTGCTCCATTCTATTTTAAAAAAATATAATCTATTAGTGTGACGCGCTTCCATCCGTATACAATACATTGGTTGCAAACACTATAGAAGTACACAAAGGGGCCTTTTACAGCTACTGAACAGTTGTCTGCAGTGTTCACTGTAGTCTGTGAGCTTTTAATTTTTTGAGTGCAGATTACGCTCCAGTTAGTTCTTCAACCACTGCTGGTTGTAGTCTGCTGAGCGTGTGTCACTGCCTCATCCTTCACATTTTTCTCTAATTGGTGCTGCTCCATTCAATTTAAAAAAAATGTAATCTATTAGTGTGACGCGCTTCCATCCGTATACAATACATTGGTTGCAAACACTATAGAAGTACACAAAGGGGTCTTTTACAGCTACTGAACAGTTGTCTGCAGTGTTCACTGTAGTCTGTGAGCTTTTCATTTTTTGAGTGCAGATTACGCTACAGTTAGTTCTTCAACCACTGCTGGTTGTAGTCTGCTGAGCGTGTGTCACTGCCTCATCCTTCATATTTTTCTCTAATTGGTGCTGCTCCATTCTATTTTAAAAAAATATAATCTATTAGTGTGACGCGCTTCCATCCGTATACAATACATTGGTTGCAAACACTATAGAAGTACACAAAGGGGTCGTTTACAGCTACTGAACAGTTGTCTGCAGTGTTCACTGTAGTCTGTGAGCTTTTCATTTTTTGAGTGCAGATTACGCTACAGTTAGTTCTTCAACCACTGCTGGTTGTAGTCTGCTGAGCGTGTGTCACTGCCTCATCCTTCACATTTTTCTCTAATTGGTGCTGCTCCATTCTATTTTAAAAAGATATAATCTATTAGTGTGACGCGCTTCCATCCGTATACAATACATTGGTTGCAAACACTATAGAAGTACACAAAGGGGCCTTTTTAAACAGCTACTGAACAGTTGTCTGCAGTGTTCACTGTAGTCTGTGAGCTTTTCATTTTTTGAGTGCAGATTACGCTCCAGTTAGTTCTTCAACCACTGCTGGTTGTAGTCTGCTGAGCGTGTGTCACTGCCTCATCCTTCACATTTTTCTCTAATTGGTGCTGCTCCATTCTATTTTAAAAAAATATAATCTATTAGTGTGACGCGCTTCCATCCGTATACAATACATTGGTTGCAAACACTATAGAAGTACACAAAGGGGCCTTTTACAGCTACTGAACAGTTGTCTGCAGTGTTCACTGTAGTCTGTGAGCTTTTCATTTTTTGAGTGCAGATTACGCTGCAGTTAGTTCTTCAACCACTGCTGGTTGTAGTCTGCTGAGCGTGTGTCACTGCCTCATCCTTCACATTTTTCTCTAATTGGTGCTGCTCCATTCTATTTTAAAAAAAATATAATCTATTAGTGTGACGCGCTTCCATCCGTATACAATACATTGGTTGCAAACACTATAGAAGTACACAAAGGGGCCTTTCACAGCTAGTGAACAGTTGTCTGCAGTGTTCACTGCAGTCTCTGAGGAATAACCACACTTAGGCCTTATAACTTTTCTGACTTTCTTTATCAATCTACCAAGATGAAGAAGGCAGGGAGTAAGGCACGTGGTCGTGGCCGTGGAGTTTCAGCAGGGAGAGGACGTGGGGATTCTGTGGCTGCTGCCGCCCCAGTGACACAGCATCCACCAGTTTTCCCCGTGAGCGTTCCTTTATGCGCACTTTTGTAGGAGCTCGGCGTAGCCCCCTGCTGCGGGAAGAACAAATTGAAGCCATTGTTGGTTGGATGGCAGCCAATGCATCGACTTCAATTGCTTCCACCTCCTCTCAGGACCACAGCACTGTTGAACAACCATCTGTCTCTTCACCGCCTGCCAAATTGCCCAGGCAGTCAGAGAGCTCTGTAAAGGAGCCAGCTGAGTCTCTGCTTCTGTTCTCAGAATCTGTTGGCTTGCAAACAGGGGCCCAGCCAAGCAGCATTCTGGAATGTGAAGAAGAGGGAGTATGCAGTGATGCGCAACAGCTGTGTCTCTCTGAATCTGAAGAGGCGGGTGAGCCAGTGCCGATGGTCAGCACACCGCAGAACGCATCTGATGATGATGAGACTCAGGTGCCAGTTTCTGCTGAGCATGGTGCTGGCCAGACCACCCAACAGCAGCAGGTGTTGGAAGAGGGTACTGGAGATGATGAGGTCCAAGACCCAACATGGCGTGAGGAACAGGAAGGTGGTGGGAGCAGCTCTGAGGAAGAGATTGCCCCAACGGTCCAAACAGTAGGGAGAGGTAGGCTGCAGACTCGGTTGCCTGTAGCCTCCAGTTTGGCACCCGTTCGTAGCAGTTCTCTTCCAACAGCCAAAACAGGCGCTCCCAGGACTTGCACTGCGTGGTCCTTTTTTGACACACTTGCAGATGATATTTGCTATGTCAAATGCAAGCTGTGTAATCAAAAAGTAAAAAGAGGTAAAAGTGTCAGTAACCTTAATACCACAAATATGTGGAAACATGTGCGGTCAAAGCACGTGGTTGAGTTACAAAGACACACTGGAGATGTAGGCCAACCTACAGCAGCACCTACATCTTCAGCTCGTGTTGGAGCCTCTTCCTCCAGCTCACACACAGCTGGTTCGGCTTCCTCACAGGATCGCCATGGAAGAACCTCTGTCACTGTTGTCCAGAGACCCAGTGTTATTCCACCCACAGCTGCAAGTTCCCTGTCATCCTCACACTCCCAGGCCACAAAACAGCCATCGGTAGCACAGGCATGGGATAAAAGATGGCCATACTCGGCAAACCATCCACGAGCACAGGCTCTGAATGCTGGCATTGCAAAACTCCTGTCCCTTGAAATGCTGTCATTCAGGCTGGTGGAGACTGACAGTTTCCATAACTTAATGGCATTGGCAGTCCCACAATACAATGTGCCCAGCCGATTTTATTTCAGCAGGCAAGCCGTCCCTGGTCTGCAAAAGCATGTTGAGGGAAAAATTAAACATGCGCTACTAAACGCCGTCAGTAGCAGGGTCCACCTGACCACCGATGCGTGGACCAGTACCCATGGCCAGGGACGATACCTTTCCCTCACTGCCCATTGGGTCAATGTTGTGGAGCCGGGTACAGATCTTGCGAGTGGCGCTGTACGTGTTCTGCCAACTCCAAGGATTGCAGGAATCAAGTCTGTCCACATTGACTCCTCCTCCTACTCCAGTTCCTCAGAATCATCGCTGCAGGAGCCGTCACGGTCTACCTCCACATGGACCCGTGAACGCTTACCTGTTGCGACCGATATGAGCACAGCCGTGGCCAAACGTCAACAGGCCGTCCTCAAATTAATTTCCATGGGGAATCGAAGCCACACAGCGCAGGAGCTCTGGAATGCCATCAAGCAGGAGAGCGACGTGTGGTTTTTGCCAGCGAATCTCCAGCCAGGCTTGGTAGTGTGTGACAATGGCCGAAATCTGGTGGCAGCTCTGGGCCTTGGCAACCTCACTCACATACCATGTCTGGCACATGTGCTCAACTTGGTCGTGCAGAGTTTTTTGAGGGACTTCCGGATCTTGATGCACTGCTGCACAAGGTCCGTCTAGAGTGCGCTCACTTGCGACGTTCCAGCATGGCCAGATCGCGCATTGCAGCTCTGCAACGCAGATTTCGCCTTCCTGAACATCGCATCATATGTGACGTACCCACCAGGTGGAATTCCACGTTACATATGTTGGAGCGGTTGTGTGAGCAGCAGCCAGCAGTAATGGAGTATCAGCTGCATCAGGCGCAATCAACTCGCAATTTGCGCCGTTCACACTTCACCACTACTGAGTGGGCCTCTATGAAGGACATCTGCCACGTTTTGCGTGCGTTTGATGAGTCAACGCGGATGGCGAGTGCAGATGATGCACTAGTCAGCCTGACTGTCCCCCTTATCTGCCTGCTTCAAAAAACACTGCAAGCACTAAGGGATGAGGTTTTGGAAGAGGTGGAGGATGAGAAGTCACAAATTCCATCACCTTCTGGACAGTCAGCGCAACGTGGTTCCTCACAAAGGGCTGGGCAGGGCTCACTTTGTGAGGAGGATGAGGAGGAGTCAATGGAGGAGGAAGACATCGCTCCAGAGGGAGGTACACAACGCTCTAGTCAGTATGTAGAGCGAGGGTGGGGTGATGCAGAGCAGGCAGAGATGACGCCTCTTGCAGGTGACAGCGTTTCTTGGCCAGTTGGGAGTCTGCAGCACATGGTTGATTTCATGCTGCAGTGCCTGAGAAACGACCGCCGCATCGCCCACATTCTCACCACGTCTGATTATTGGGTGTACACCCTCCTAGACCCTCGCTACCGGGACAACTTGCAAAGCCTCATCACACCGCTGAACCGGGAGCGTAAAATGCGGGAGTACCAAGACACACTGGTGCAATCCATAATGTTCTCCATTCCAGCCGAGAGCACTGCTGCTGCTACTGCTTTACAAAGCAGCTCTGTGCGTCGAGGCAGTGGAGACAGCTCTGCAACAAGAGGGAGCACAAGCAGCGCCTCTGCACAGGGCAAGACCAGTATGTTCCAAATGTGGCGAAGTTTTGTGGCAGCGCCACAAATGTCTACACCATCCGAGACGGCTCCAGTCAGCAGGAGGCAACGTTTCCGTAAGATGGTGACAGACTACATGTCTTTCCCTCTCAGTGTACTCCCAGATGGCTCTTCCCCATTCAAGTTTTGGGTCTCTAAGCTGGATACATGGCCAGAGCTTAGCCAGTATGCATTGGAGGTGCTGGCTTGCCCTGCTGCCAGTGTATTATCGGAGCGCGTCTTTAGTGCCGCAGGTGGTGTACTAACAGACCGTCGCATGCGACTATCCTCCGATAATGTAGACCGGCTTACTTTTCTGAAAATGAACAAGGCATGGATCTCGCCTGAATTTGTCTGTCCGTTTTCAGATTAAATAACTGGTTCGCAACGTTATCCATGTCTCCTGTTATGTTCATCTTTCTACCACCTGAACTCTACTCCCTGGGCTACAACACTGCCAGTTGCTGCTCAGAAGTGTCGTGTCCACAGACCAATACACAAGCTATAGTGTTAGTGGGGTTCAGTAACGCCAGCTGTTCCCCTGCTGTGTGTCCGGCAAGAAGTCTCCTGTTCCCTACACATGCACAGAAAAACCCATGTCGAACATGCTCCAAATAGGGAAGAGCCGTCACCCTGATTGTTATGCTTAAAACAGGAAATTGTGAAGTTTTCCAGGCCTAGAATGATAAATTTTTATAACAAATATGGACAAATAATAATTTGTCATCACAGCGCATATCTGCACATGTCTATTAGAAATGGTAACAAAAACTAAAACATAGTGTTCACTTTTTGAAATTAATGCATAAAAGTACATTTCATACTTATCAATTAATGCTTTTTAAGGAACTTTATCTGTACCTGTAAGATAATGCAGTCAATGGATGTACGAATCATAAACATCCTCATCATCATCATCACGAGTTATATTTATGACAGACATTATAAAATACACATACTGATGCCAACTGTAACTTCACACACCATATATGAAATGGCCAGCATCTAAACCTGGTAATAAAGTGCAATAATAAATTATTACATCTAGAAAGTGCATCATGCATACTGACAATAGGTAGTTATACCTGCAAGTGCTGTTGAAACAACCACAACAGATATAAATTAATAATGGTATATAGGTATCACAGTGCATAGTTACTCATGGACAATGTCGATGTAATACTGTACCTCAATAAATTTAGCGTCAACCATTATGCTTGTTAGTCTTGTAGATTGTTAAAGAGGGAACGTGCTTTTTTTGTTGGTCATAGGTGGAGTATTAGACAGTAAATGATTACTGCTGTCGTATTTTTGGCGTCCCTAGGGCAGAATAACGCTGCGTAAGGTCACATTTTATAGAGAGTCATCTAATAGACACACGCTACCCTACCCTACGCGTGACAGTAGGAAGGTAGTGTTGACGGATAAAGCCTTGCGCAACCAGACATGCTTTTACCCTCTTCAACACTGTACAAGCAAAAAATGCATGATTGCAGCCGCAGACTTTATTGACGTACAGTATAACATCGCCATTACCCATCAGAGGCTGTCCACTGTCTGATACAGACATAGAATATACCTTTGCTATCCGTAGCCTTTGTTTCACCTACACTTGCAGGCACACACTTAAATTGTGACAATGCATAATGTTTTTTTTAAATGGTTATTTTTTATCGTACATTATTGCGTCATCACATTGATGAGTCCATGCTGGACATGTCATACATGCTGTACAAAGTAACGATTTTATTAACTTAAATAATTGAAATGTCTGTGACTGTCACATATAAATTGCAATGATGATGATGAGTGACTATTACAAAATCCATTGTCTTCACTATGTTATGGTTTAACATAGCGTTCCTTAAGCATTATTCATAAATACAAAAATGGACTTTTATTCTTAAATTTACAACACTATATTTTGTAAACTAATTTTTGGGTGGTGTGTTGTTCCATTTCTTGTTGCCATGTGCATATATGCGTTTATATTTGCAGGGTCTTTATTTTTATTCTTGAAATTAGGAAAGATGTGTATCTTCGTACCGTCTTAGCCAGTAGATAGAAAAATATTTAGACTTGAGAGTCCTCAGTGGTTGATACCTTTTAATGGATAACTGAAAAGATGGTAACAAATTGCAAGCTTTCGAGGCTACTCACGTCTCTTCATCAGGCAAAGACTAAAACAAAAAATGAAGAATCACATATTTCTATACACAACAGGACACAGGAATAGTGCAATAGGTAAGACAAGTGACGTGCAGCAGAACTGTCATTATGCCAGAGGGATGAACATAAATATTGGAACAGTTCCTAGATAAGGATAGAAAGTTTTATTGCCCTCTGATTGGGGTCTGGTTTTGTGTTTCATGCCCCTGGAAGGTCAGAGACGCAGATTCCTTAATTGATATAGAATGACATGAATCCGTGTGATCTATTCATTACAGCACTAAGAGTGTCAAAGGTCATCATGAGATTATATTCCGAAACCTTTCTATCTTTCTCAGATTTGAAGTTACATTTTAATACCAGTAATTCCATATCTATCATGCTATGACCGGGCATACCAAAGTTTTTTGCCACAGGTAAATCCATTATTTTTTCTCTTATTTGTGGCGATGATAATTCATCCTTGTTCTCAGTTTTTGGCCGGTCTCCCCCACATACAGACCCCCATTTGGACATTTAGTACATATAATTAGGTACACCACATTAGATGTGATGCAGCTGAAAGTAGCTGGGATCTTGTAGTTGTGATGGGAGTTGGGGATCTTTATCTTGTCCGTGGTCATTATAGATGCACAGGTTTTACATTTCTTCTGGTTGCAAGGAAAGGTTCCTGCAGCTGTTGGGGAGGACAGGGAGCTTCTGACAATGATGCTTCTTACATTTGGGGGCTGCCTAAAACACAGTAGTGGGGGGTCTGGAAATATGGATTGTAATATCGGGCATCTTTTTGTAGTAAAGGTTGTAGTTTCCGTGTAGCTCCCCTTAGCACCTCCAGATTTAGATTGTAGGTGACCACTAGAGGCACCCGGTTATTTTCTTCTTTACCTTTGTAATGTAGCAGGTGATTCCTTGATATTCTGTTGGCTCTTGAAATTTGGTTTTCAATTGTTCTTGGATGGTATCCCTGGTTCAAAAAAGTCTTTCTGAGGCGACCCCCCACTACTGTGTTTTAGGCAGCCCCCAAATCTAAGAAGCATCATTGTCAGAAGCTCCCTGTCCTCCCCAACAGCTGCAGGAACCTTTCCTTGAAACCATAAGAAATGTAAAACCTGTGCATCTATAATGACCACGGACAAGATAAAGATCCCCTACTCCCATCAGGACTACAAGATCAAAGGTACTTTCAGCTGCATCACATCTAATGTGGTGTACCTAATTATATGTACAAAATGTCCAACTGGGGGTCTGTATGTGGGGGAGACCGGCCAAAAACTGAGAACAAGGATTAATTATCATCGCCACACAATAAGAGAAAAAATAATGGATTTACCTGTGGCAAAAAACTTTGGTATGCCCGGTCATAGCATGATGGATATGGAATTACTGGTATTAAAATATAACTTCAAATCTGAGAAAGATAGAAAGGTTTGGGAATATAATCTCATGATGACCTTTGACACTCTTAGTGCTGTAATGAATAGATCACACGGATTCATGTCATTCTATATAAATTAAGGAATCTGCGTCTCTGACCTTCTAGGGGCATCAAAACAGAACACCAGACCCCAATCAGAGGGCAATAAAACTTTCTCTCCTTATCTATGAACTGTTCCAATATTTATGATCATCCCTCTGCCATAATGACAGTTCTGCTTCACGTCACTTGTCTTACCTATTGCACTATTCCTGTGTCCTGTTGTGTGTAGAAATATGTGATTCTTCATTTTTTGTTTTACTCTTAGCCTGATGAAGAGACCTGAGTAGTCTCGAAAGCTTGGAATTTGTTACCATCTTTTCAGTTAGCCACTAAACGGTATCAACCACTGAGGACTCTCAAGTATAAATATTTTTCTATTCTTGGAATTGAAATTCATCATTTTATTGTCCTAGTAAAACTTCATTTATTCTTGTTTGAAGTACATACTGTACATTTGCAATGGCCACGTAACAAGGCAATAACTCAATATTTTATTTCAAAACCCTCCTTGACCCTGGGCTTCAACACCACCAGTTGCTGCTCAGAAGTGTTAGATGCACAGATGAAAACAATCGCTGATGTGTTTGTGGGGTTCAGTAAAGCCTGCTGTTCCCCTGCTGTGTGTCTGGCAAAAATTACTGCTGCTAACTACAAATTCAACTTCAAACATCTCATACTAGGCCTCTGCCTACACCCTCCTTGACCCTGGGCTTCAGCACCGCCAGTTGCTGCTCAGAAGTGTTAGATGCACAGATGAAAACAATCGCTGATGTGTTTGTGGGGTTCAGTAACGCCTGCTGTTCCCCTGCTGTGTGTCTGGCAAAAATTACTGCTGCTAACTACAAATTCAACTTCAAACATCTCATACTAGGCCTCTGCCTACACCCTCCTTGACCCTGGGCTTCAACACCGCCAGTTGCTGCTCAGAAGTGTTAGATGCACAGATGAAAACAATCGCTGATGTGTTTGTGGGGTTCAGTAACGCCTGCTGTTCCCCTGCTGTGTGTCTGGCAAAAATTACTGCTGCTAACTACAAATTCAACTTCAAACATCTCATACTAGGCCTCTGCCTACACCCTCCTTGACCTGGACTTCAACACCGCCAGTTGCTGCTCAGAAGTGTTAGATGCACAGATGAAAACAATCGCTGATGTGTTTGTGGGGTTCAGTAACGCCTGCTGTTCCCCTGCTGTGTGTCTGGCAAAAATTACTGCTGCTAACTACAAATTCAACTTCAAACATCTCATACTAGGCCTCTGCCTACACCCTCCTTGACCCTGGGCTTCAACACTGCCAGTTGCTGCTCAGAAGTGTTAGATGCACAGATGAAAACAATCGCTGATGTGTTTGTGGGGTTCAGTAACGCCTGCTGTTCCCCTGCTGTGTGTCCGGCAAAAATTACTGCTAGCTACCTACACATGGTGAAAAAAACATGACATGTCAAAGTGTCTAGTGCTACACATAGATATGAGGCTACACCCTGATTTCTAAGCTGTAAACAATTGAAATGTCAGCTTTAAAACCATAAAATGATTACTCTTTGTCACAAATCTGTAACAAAATAATTGTGACATATTATTTCAGATATGCACATGTCGAAAACAAATGCTAACACAAAAGCCTACTTATGCTATAGGATACTGATGGTCAACCTTGTCACTCCATAGCTTAGACAAATCCAACTCACATCATGACTCAAATGCTGCAATGTTGGAAGTGCATAATGTGGGTTGAACTTTGACAACAGCTGCAGTGCGAAGGTTAGACTTCAGTGTTCTTGGCTTTTAAATAAAAGCATACAAGTAAATATAATAATCCAATGTTGATTAAGGGACGTGATGTACACCTGTAATATTGTGCAAACAATGCATGTAGGAATAGTCCTCTTCAACATTACTTATATTTGTGTCATTTTTAAAAATACATATTTAATTAGAAATTTAACAGCCCATATCATAAAGATCCTTCATGTAAACATGATAATCGGTATCAAAAATCATGCATTACCTTGTTAAAGTCAATAGTGCATAGTCACAATAGCAAAATATATACCTGTAAGTGGTGCTGAAAGAACGACAACTGATAGAATAGGTGAATGATATCTATTTATCAGACTGAATAGCGACACCTGTACAATGTCGATATAATACTGTACCTTAACAAAACAGCTGTGTCACACCTCACACGCGTTTTTCTTGTAGCTTGTTATGTAATAGGGCACATGCGTGTATGTTTCATCATAGGTGCATGTTTACTGAGTAAAGCAGTCATGACAACGCCTTTGTGTTGTCGGTACGCTTGCGATGATGAACGATGCGCACCGTGAATGTTAGTCTGCGTCATAAGACGCACAGACGCTCCAATACCCAACGCGTCACAGCAGGAAGCCAGTCTGTGCGTCCAAACAAAGGCGCAAGCATACATATACGTACCCTGTTTATAAAGCTATATAAAAAAAAGTATGTAGTAGTAACGCACACTTTATTGAGGTACAGTATTACATCGCCATTCACCATCTGTGGCTATGCAGTCTCATCTATATATACCTTATCTATCCATTGTCATGCTTACAAGTCCACAGTCAGGCATAAATAGCTGTTTTCACTATGCACTATGCACTTTTTAAAGGTTTTGTTTGTTAATATAAATGATTGGCACATATTATCAGTATTACATGATGGAAATTTTAGATATTTTTAAAAACTTTTTAGTGATATTATTCAGCAAATGTAAAGTTTTATGAATGTCACAGATAACTTATAATGCTGATTATGTTTTTAAGTCAGCCATTCATTGTCTATACAATAAAAATGGTGTACATACTGTTACTTATCCATCATTAATGGATTCTGATATGTACTTGTATGCTTTTATTTAAAACCGTATAGCAGATTATTTAACCTATTTTTATTGTGGTTTGCATTGCTTTTCAACATGTTAATGTATGCGTTTATGTTTGTAAATTATTAATTTACATATATTTTTTAAAGTAAAATCATCATCTTATGGTGCTAAAGGTTATATTTCTCTTGTTTGGAGTATAGACATTTTTAATTGACACGTAACAAGGAAAATACTTGATCTAGTATTTAAACATCCTCCTTGACCCTGGGCTCCAAAACCGCCAGTTGTTGCTCGGAAGTGCTGTTAGCACAGTCAACACTTGCTCCTGTGTTACTGGGGTTCAGTAATGTCAGCTGTTCCCCTGCTGTGTGAACGGCAAAAAGTCCTGCTGCCTCCACCCTGTTGTCTTCTCATCCCTGGGCTCCAACACCGCCAGTTGTTGCCTGGAAGTGCTGTTAGCACAGTCAACACTTGCTCCTGTGTTACTGGGGTTCAGTAATGTCAGCTGTTCCCCTGCTGTGTGTACGGCAAACAGTCCTGCTGCCTCCACCCTGTTGTCTTCTCATCCCTGGGCTCCAACACCGCCAGTTGTTGCATGGAAGTGCTGTTAGCACAGTCAACACTTGCTCCTGTGTTGCTGGGGTTCAGTAATGTCAGCTGTTCCCCTGCTGTGTGAACGGCAAAAAGTCCTGCTGCCTCCACCCTATTGTCTTCTCATCACTGGGCTCCAACACCGCCAGTTGTTGCCTGGAAGTGCTGTTAGCACAGTCAACACTTGCTCCTGTGTTACTGGGGTTCAGTAATGTCAGCTGTTCCCCTGCTGTGTGTACGGCAAACAGGCCTGCTGCCTCCACCCTGTTGTCTTCTCATCCCTGGGCTCCAACACCGCCAGTTGTTGCCTGGAAGTGCTGTTAGCACAGTCAACACTTGCTCCTGTGTTACTGGGGTTCAGTAATGTCAGCTGTTCCCCTGCTGTGTGTACGGCAAACAGTCCTGCTGCCTCCACCCTGTTGTCTTCTCATCCCTGGGCTACAACACCGCCAGTTGTTGCTCGGAAGTGCTGTTAGCACAGTCAACACTTGCTCCTGTGTTACTGGGGTTCAGTAATGTCAGCTGTTCCCCTTCTGTGTGTACGGCAAACAGTCCTGCTGCCTCCACCCTGTTGTCTTCTCATCCCTGGGCTCCAACACCGCCAGTTGTTGCCTGGAAGTGCTGTTAGCACAGTCAACACTTGCTCCTGTGTTACTGGGGTTCAGTAATGTCAGCTGTTCCCCTGCTGTGTGAACGGCAAACAGTCCTGCTGCCTCCACCCTGTTGTCTTCTCATTCCTGGGCTCCAACACCGCCAGTTGTTGCCTGGAAGTGCTGTTAGCACAGTCAACACTTGCTCCTGTGTTGCTGGGGTTCAGTAATGTCAGCTGTTCCCCTGCTGTGTGAACGGCAAAAAGTCCTGCTGCCTCCACCCTGTTGTCTTCTCATCCCTGGGCTCCAACACCGCCAGTTGTTGCCTGGAAGTGCTGTTAGCACAGTCAACACTTGCTCCTGTGTTACTGGGGTTCAGTAATGTCAGCTGTTCCCCTGCTGTGTGTATGGCAAACAGTCCTGCTGCCTCCACCCTGTTGTCTTCTCATCCCTGGGCTCCAACACCGCCAGTTGTTGCCTGGAAGTGCTGTTAGCACAGTCAACACTTGCTCCTGTGTTACTGGGGTTCAGTAATGTCAGTTGTTCCCCTGCTGTGTGTACGGCAAACATTCCTGCTGCCTCCACCCTGTTGTCTTCTCATCCCTGGGCTCCAACACCGCCAGTTGTTGCCTGGAAGTGCTGTTAGCACAGTCAACACTGCTCCTGTGTTGCTGGGGTTCAGTAATGTCAGCTGTTCCCCTGCTGTGTGAACGGCAAAAAGTCCTGCTGCCTCCACCCTGTTGTCTTCTCATCCCTGGGCTCCAACACCGCCAGTTGTTGCCTGGAAGTGCTGTTAGCACAGTCAACACTTGCTCCTGTGTTACTGGGGTTCAGTAATGTCAGCTGTTCCCCTGCTGTGTGTACGGCAAACAGTCCTGCTGCCTCCACCCTGTTGTCTTCTCATCCCTGGGCTCCAACACCGCCAGTTGTTGCCTGGAAGTGCTGTTAGCACAGTCAACACTTGCTCCTGTGTTACTGGGGTTCAGTAATGTCAGCTGTTCCCCTGCTGTGTGTACGGCAAACAGTCCTGCTGCCTCCACCCTGTTGTCTTCTCATCCCTGGGCTCCAACACCGCCAGTTGTTGCCTGGAAGTGCTGTTAGCACAGTCAACACTTGCTCCTGTGTTACTGGGGTTCAGTAATGTCAGGTGTTCCCCTGCTGTGTGTACGGCAAACAGTCCTGCTGTAGAGTTGAGCGATACTTTCCGATATCCTAAAGTATCGGAATCGGAATGGTATCGCCGATATCACTAAAATATCGGCGATACCCGATACCGATACCGGAAGTCCCATGTAAGTCTATGGGAACAAAATATCGCAACTAAAAAAAACTCATTCTTTCCTTGTAAACACTAAATATACACACATAGAATACATATATATATATATACATGTCATTGTGACATATATATTATACATATATGTATAGTTTATACACTTCTACATAGTAAAATATCCTCTCATTCAATTGCCGGGTAAAGCCGGCTTCAGTGAAAAGACAGAAGCACCCGACATGAAATGACACTTGGTGTACATAGGGTTAACCATGTCTTTTCATGTCGTTTGCTATCTGATTTGCACAAACAATTAAATCAGACTATGTGTGCAAAATTTCACACCTGTAGGGGTTAATTAAAGGTGTAAATTCGTTGTAAAAAAAACGGACTTTTTTTGCTACGAATTTACACCTTTAATTAACCCCTACAGGTGTGAAATTTTGCACACATAGTCTGATTTAATTGTTTGTGCAAATTAGGCTGGAGTCACACACAACCACAAAAAATCGGTCCGTTTTAGACGGTCGACAATCGGATCAAAATAAAAACATCACACATCCTTCTGGCATCCGATTTTCCTTCAAAGATGCGATTTAATCGCATGTGTGTGTACCTTGTAACATCCGATTTTCATCCGACTTGCGAGATTTTCTCGCAGGCTTGCAAAACTGACATATAATGGATCCAAAAGAATAGTATTTAAATGCCAAAAGAAAGAATAGATATATACACATATATTATATATATATATATATATATATATATGTCATTGTGACATATATATATATACATATATTTATAGTTCTTACACTTCTACATACTGTTATAGCCGCTAATTCAATTGCCGGCTTCAGTGAAATCACAGAAGCCGACATGAAATGATACATTGTTTCCACACATTTAACCATGTAATTTCATGTATTTTTATATATGTTTGAAACATACAATTACATGAGTATATGTGTGCTAAATTTCAGACATGTAGGGGTTAATTAAAGGTGTAAATTCGTTGTAAAAAAAACGGACTTTTTTTGCTACGAATTTACACCTTTAATTAACCCTACAGGTGTGAAATTTTGCACACATAGTCTGATTTAATTGTTTGTGCAAATTAGGCTGGAGTCACACACAACCACAAAAAATCGGTCCGTTTTAGACGGTCAACAATCGGATCAAAATAAAAACATCACACATCCTTCTGGCATCCGATTTTCCTTCAAAGATGCGATTTAATCGCATGTGTGTGTACCTTGTAACATCCGATTTTCATCCGACTTGCGAGATTTTCTCGCAGGCTTGCAAAACTGACATATAATGGATCCAAAAGAATAGTATTTAAATGCCAAAAGAAAGAATAGATATATACACATATATATATATATAATATATATTATATATATATATATGTCATTGTGACATATATATATATACATATATTTATAGTTCTTACACTTCTACATACTGTTATAGCCGCTAATTCAATTGCCGGCTTCAGTGAAATCACAGAAGCCGACATGAAATGATACATTGTTTCCACACATTTAACCATGTAATTTCATGTATTTTTATATATGTTTGAAACATACAATTACATGAGTATATGTGTGCTAAATTTCAGACATGTAGGGGTTAATTAAAGGTGTAAATTCGTTAAAAAAAAATGCGTGGGCTCCCGCTGTATTTTCTCCACCAGACAGACAAAGCAAGCGAGTGGGGGCAGATAATAATAGCCTAGGGAGGGTACATTTTTTTGTGCCCCCCCCTGGCTACTAACATCTGCCCCAGACACCCCAGAAAGGGCAAATCTATAATTAGATTCGCCCTTTCTGGCACTTTGCCCGTCTATTCCCATTGCCCTGTAGCGGTGGCGAATGGGTTAATAAGGGGTTAAAATGACCTTGCAATTGAAAGGTCACTTTAAGCCAGGTTAATAATTGATAGCTGTCAATTAGGCAACTATCAATTATTAATCCTATTGTATGAAAGAAAAATCAAACACACACAGTTTAATAAAAAATAAGTTTAATTAAATAATCACACAGTTTTTGACCATATTTTATTTTCCTGCTAAAACCATTTCCTGTAATAAAAATAAAATAAAAAAGCAAAATTATACTTACCAATCCGATGTACAGTCAGGTCCCACGGTGTAATCCATCAGAAAGGGTTAACAGGTTACAGGTCGCAGAGAGCTAATAATGCTGTCTCAGACCTGTATTCCCCTGAATGAATAAGTTCCTCTCCCAGCGAAAGTAGAGGAATAGATTCATGAATGGAGCTTAATTGATTTCTTGCCAATTTAACTGTAGTGACCTGACCTAAAGGGAAAGTGGACACAATCAATTAAGCTTCATTCATGAAACACATCCTCTCCTGTCGCCAGGAGAGGAACTTATTCATTCATGAGCTTTGAGCTGAGCATGCAGGATTACTTGCACTGCTTGGCTCAAAGCTAGTTAACCCTTTGTGAAGGAATACAGCGTGGGACGTGACAGATCGGCGGAATAGGTAAGAATAATGTTGTTTTATTCTTTTTCTTTATTTTAGGAGATCAATGGCTTCGCACGGATTTAGTGTAAAATAAATATGGTCAAAAAAATGTGTTTTTATTTCATTAAAATTATTTATTCTTAAAGTGTGTGTGTTTTTTTATTTACTTCAATAGGATTAATAATTGATAGTTGTCTAATTGACAGCTATCAATCATTAACCTGCCTTAAGGTCACCTTTCAATTGCAAGGTGACAGTAAGGTGAGATTAACCCATTCGCCACCGCTACAGGGCAATGGGAATAGACGGGCAAAGTGCCAGAAAGGGCGAATCTAATTATAGATTTGCCCTTTCTGGGGTGTCTGGGGGCAGATGTTAGTAGCCAGGGGGGGCACAAAAAAATGCACCCTCCTGGGCTATTATTATCTGCCCCACTCGCTTTGCTTTGTCTGTCTGGTGGAGAAAATACAGCGGGAGCCCACGCATTTTTTTTCAACGAAATTACACCTTTAATTAACCCCTACATGTCTGAAATTTTGCACAAATACACTCATGTAATTGTTGTTTCAACATATATAAAAAATACATGAAATTACATGGTTAAATGTGTGGAAACAATGTATCATTTCATGTCGGCTTCTGTGATTTCACAAAACCCGGCAATTGAATTAGCGGCTATTACAGTATGTAGAAGTCTAGGAACTATAAATATATGTATTATATACATGTCACAATGACATGTATATATATATGTATGTGTTCTATGTGTATATATCTATTCTTTCTAGTCTTTATTAAAGCTGTCAGTGTGATTTTACAGTATAGGCGGGGATGAATTGCCGGCTTTTCTAAAGGACACCGATGCGATTTCATCGCAAGTCACACAGTGTGGTCCGTTTGTAATCAGATTTTTCATCGCTCCATAGACTTGCATTGGCGATTGTCGACCGACAATCGGTGACAATCGCAGCATGCTGCGATTGTACACGGACGTTTAAAACGGACCACAAAAAATCTGATACTGGGAGCTGCTCCATAGATTAACATAGGTCCGACTGCAATGCGATATTTCATCGCATTGCAGTCGTTCCGATTTTGTCGCCAGTGTGACTCCGGCCTTAGATAGCAAAGGACATGAAAAGACATGGTTAACCCTATGTACACCAAGTGTCATTTCATGTCACCCGACATGAAATGACACTTGGTGTACATAGGGTTAACCATGTCTTTTCATGTCCTTTGCTATCTAATTTGCACAAACAATTAAATCAGACTATGTGTGCAAAATTTCACACCTGTAGGGGTTAATTAAAGGTGTAAATTCGTTGTAAAAAAAACGGACTTTTTTGCTACGAATTTACACCTTTAATTAACCCCTACAGGTGTGAAATTTTGCACACATAGTCTGATTTAATTGTTTGTGCAAATTAGATAGCAAAGGACATGAAAAGACATGGTTAACCCTATGTACACCAAGTGTCATTTCATGTCGGGTTCTGCATTTTCACAAAAGCCGGCAATTGAATTAGCGGCTATTATACTATGTAGAAGTGTATGAACTACAAATATAAATATATATATATATGTGTCACAAATTCAATGACATGTATATATATATATGAGGTGTAAAATTGCTGAAAAAAAATGCGTGGGCTCCCGCCCTATTTTCGCAACCAGACAGACAAAGCCAGTGAGTGGGGGCAGATAATAATAGCCAGAGAGGGACCATTATTTTTGCCCCCCCGGCTACTAACATCTGCCCCCAGACACCCCAGGAAAGACAAATCTATAATTAGATTCGCCCTTTCTGGCACTTTGCCCGTCTATTCCCATTGCCCTGTAGCGGTGGCGAATGGGTTAATATGGGGTTAAAGCCACCTTGCTATTGAAAGGTGACCTTAAGCCAGGTTAATAATTGAGAGCTGTCAATTAGACAACTATCAATTATTAATCCTATTGCATGAAATAAAATAAAAACACACACACTTTAATTAAAAATCATTTTAATGAAATAAAGACACATGTTTTTGATCATCTTTTATTTTACTGCAAAAACCATTTCCTGTAATAAAAATAAAATAAAAAAGCAAAATTATTCTTACCTATCCCATGCACAGTCAGGTCCCACGGTGTAATCCTTCAGAAAGGGTTAATGTTTACTGCAGGGACCGCAGCTAATGCTTCAGCCTCACAGTAAACCCCAAATGAATGAGTTCCTCTCCTGCCTGACAGGAGAGTAAAGGCTGGGTGTCACATAACGATACACCAGCGATCCCGACAACGATATGCACTTGTCAGGATCGCTGGTGTATCGCTACATGATCGCTGCTGAGCTGCCAAACAGGCAGCGATCTGGGACAGCGACACTGCGGGTAACATCGCTTAAGGGCCCGTCTCACATAGCGATATCGCTACCGAGATCGCTGCTGAGTCACTAGTTTTGTGACGCAGCAGCGAGCTCACCAGCGATATCGCTGTGTGTGACATTCAGCGCGATCAGCCCCCTGCCGGGTATCGCTGATCGTCGCAGAAATGTCAGGACCTTTTTTTGATCGCTGGTTTCCCTCTGACAGGCACGCATCGCTGCGTGTGACAGGCGGGAGACCAGCGATCCGTGGTAACCAAGGTACACAGCGGGTTTCCAGGCACCGCGCAGCGCTTGGAAACCCGCTGTGTACCTTGGATACCAGCTCCCTGCATCAGGGCGCTGGTATCCAAGGTACACAGCGGGTTTCTAGGCACAGCCCGCGCCTGGAAACCCGCTGTGTACCTTGGTTACCAGCGGATCGCTGGTCTCCCGCCTGTCACACGCAGCGATGTGTGCCTGTCAGCGGGAAACCAGCGATCAAAGGTCCTGACATTTCAGCGACGATCAGCGATACCCGGCAGGGGGGCTGATCGTCGCTGAATGTCACACACAGCGATATCGCTGGTGAGCTTGCTGCTGCGTCACAAAACTAGTGACTCAGCAGCGATCTCGGTAGCGATATCGCTATGTGAGACGGGCCCTTAAGTGGAAAGCTTAATTGATTGCTTTCCACTTTCACTTCAGGTCAGCCAGGGACACAATCAGTGACGTCAGAGGGAACTGATTAACAAAAATAGGGGTTCCCTTCGAAAAAAAAATGGCGTGGGGTCCCCCTATTTTTGTTAACCAGCAGATGAAGCAGACCGCTGAGGCCTGGATTTTCAGGCTGTTAAGGAGCCAAGATCCATGGACCTTGCCAGCCTGATAATACCAGGCCACAGCAGTCTGTATATCTTGGCTGATTAACAAAAATAGGGGATCCCCTCGAAAAAAATTGGCGTGGGGTCCCCCCTATTTTTGTTAACCAGCCAGATGAAGAAAACCGCTGAGGCCTGGATTTTCAGGCTGTTAAGGAGCCAAGATCCATGGACCTTGCCACCCTGATAATACCAGGCCACAGCAGTCTGTATATCTTGGCTGATTAACAAAAATAGGGGATCCCCTCGAAAAAAATTGGCGTGGGGTCCCCCCTATTTTTGTTAACCAGCCAGATGAAGAAAACCGCTGAGGCCTGGATTTTCAGGCTGTTAAGGAGTCAAGATCCATGGACCTTGCCAGCCTGATAATACCAGGCCACAGCAGTCTGCATATCTTGGCTGATTAACAAAAATAGGGGATCCCTCGAAAAAAATTGGCGTGGGGTCCCCCCTATTTTTGTTAACCAGCCAGATGAAGCAGACCGCTGAGGCCTGGATTTTCAGGCTGTTAAGGAGCCAAGATCCATGGACCTTGCCAGCCTGATAATACCAGGCCACAGCAGTCTGCATATCTTGGCTGATTAACAAAAATAGGGGATCCCCTTGAAAAAAATTGGCGTGGGGTCCCCCCTATTTTTGTTAACCAGCCAGATGAAGCAGACCGCTGAGGCCTGGTTTTTCAGGCTGGTAAGGATCCAATATCCATGGACCTTGCAAGCTGATAATACCAGGCCACAGCAGTCTGCTTAGCTTGGCTGGTTAACAAAAATAGGGGATCCCCTCGAAAAAAAAACGGCGTGGGGATCCACCCTATTTTTGTTAACCAGCCAAGTAAAATGCAGACTGCTGCGGCCTGGTATTAAAAGACTGTCAAGGCCCATGGATTTTGGCCCTCAACAGCCTGATAATACCAGGCTACAGCAGCCCCACATTTGGCGCATCAAAAGATGTGCCAATTGTGGCACTTTACCGGCTCTTCCCACTTGCCTGTAGCGGTGGCAAGCGGGGTAATAAGGGGTTATTGTCACCGTTGATTGCACGGTGACAATAAGCCCGGTTAATAATGGAGAGGCGTCAATAAGACACCGATCCATTATTAATCCGAAAGTTATTAAATGTATAAAAAAAAGACACAGCAAGAAAAAAGTCTTTTAATGAAATAAAAGAGACAACACAGTTTTCATTTCTTTTATTACTCTCTCATTCCTGCGACGCCATCGATCTCCTGTAAAAAAAAAAAAAAAACAAACCAACAGTATACCACCTGTCCGACGCAGTCCATAACGATAGTCCCACGACGATCCAGCTCTGCTACATCGCAATGACAGGCAGAGCCTGTCATTGCAACGCAGCACAGCTGATTACCTGCTTCCCCGGCGGTGACGTCATCGGACTGACTGCTTTACGGCCGGGGATTACCCAGCAGTCACTGCAGTTATCGCGAGAAACTGCATGTGACCGCCGGGGAAAGAAGATGGCGGCCATGAAGCAGTGCAGGACGTGACCGCCGGAGATCTTCTGCCGGGTAAGTGCCGCTGACTCTGACAGACCCGACCGACGGACACTGACAGTGACAGTGACAATCCCGATTCCGGTATCCGATAAGACGAAAATATCGGAACTCGGAATCGGAATTCCGATACAGCTAATATCGGCCGATACCCGATATTTGCAGTATCGGAATGCTCAACACTATCCTGCTGCCTCCACCCTGTTGTCTTCTCATCCCTGGGCTA
Organism: Oophaga sylvatica; assembly: GCA_033576555.1. Taxonomy (NCBI): domain Eukaryota; kingdom Metazoa; phylum Chordata; class Amphibia; order Anura; family Dendrobatidae; genus Oophaga; species Oophaga sylvatica. The sequence goes on along the minus strand of JARQOD010000004.1, from coordinate 556,803,825 downwards.
CAACACCGCCAGTTGTTGCTCGGAAGTGCTGTTAGCACAGTCAACACTTGCTCCTGTGTTACTGGGGTTCAGTAATGTCAGCTGTTCCCCTGCTGTGTGTACGGCAAACAGTCCTGCTGCCTCCACCCTGTTGTCTTCTCATCCCTGGGCTCCAACACCGCCAGTTGTTGCCTGGAAGTGCTGTTAGCACAGTCAACACTTGCTTCTGTGTTATGGGGTTCAGTAATGTCAGCTGTTCCCCTGCTGTGTGAACGGCAAAAAGTCCTGCTGCCTCCACCCTGTTGTCTTCTCATCCCTGGGCCACAACACCGCCAGTTGTTGCCTGGAAGTGCTGTTAGCACAGTCAACACTTGCTCCTGTGTTACTAGGGTTCAGTAATGTCAGCTGTTCCCCTGCTGTGTGAACGTCAAAAAGTCCTGCTGCCTCCACCCTGTTGTCTTCTCATCCTGGGCTCCAACACCGCCAGTTGTTGCCTGGAAGTGCTGTTAGCACAGTCAACACTTGCTCCTGTGTTACTGGGGTTCAGTAATGTCAGCTGTTCCCCTGCTGTGTGTACGGCAAACAGTCCTGCTGCCTCCACCTGTTGTCTTCTCATCCCTGGGCTCCAACACCGCCAGTTGTTGCCTGGAAGTGCTGTTAGCACAGTCAAAACTTGCTCCTGTGTTACTGGGGTTCAGTAATGTCAGCTGTTCCCCTGCTGTGTGAACGGCAAACAGCATGCTGCCTCCACCTTGTTCTTCTCATCCTGGGCTCCAACACGCCGTTGTTCCCGGGAAGTGCTGTTGCACAGTAAAACCTTGTCGTGTTCTGGGTTCAGTAATGTCACTTTTCCCCTGCTGTGTGAACGGAAAAAAGTCCTGCTGCCTCCCCTGTTGTCTTCTCATCCTGGGTCCAAAACCCCGCCATTGTTCCTGGAAGTGCTGTTTGCACGCAACACTTGCCCCCGTTTTTACGGGGTTTCATTATGTCAGTTTTCCCCCTGTGTGTGAAGGAAAAAGTCCGCTGCCCTAAACCGGTTTCTTCTAAAACTGGGTCAACACGCCAGTTGTGTGGGAAAGTGCTTTGGAGGGGTACTCACTCGCCAAGGGTTACGCACGCCATTTTTTTTCCCTGTATGAAAGTCACTTACCCTCCAATAAGTTTATGTCATGTTGCGGGGGGTTAGCCGCCTTATGGTGCTGGAGTTTGGTGTTTCCTAGTGTCTGGGGGGATATGAAAAAAAAGGCGTTTTCGTTGTACAATGGACAATCATCACTGTAGTATGTGGTTGGTACTGCGGGGGCCCGGGCCCCTTCAACTTAAATTTTAATGGGTCCTTTGTACCCGCCCCGGGGTTCCAGTCCCGTCCGGGTTCTCCGCGTGCCTTTGGCCTAGGTGCCTCCATCTGGGTATAAAGTTCCAGAACGTCTGCGGGTCTTGGTAGGGTTTGGAGCAAGGTACCTCCTGTTAGAAAACCGTGTCCCAGAAACGTCAGTGGTCCTGGGTTGGCCATTGGCTCTTTTCCTTTCTGTGCCCCCCGGTTTCCCAGCACAGTCAGCTGGTTCTCGTTATTTGCTTGGCTCTTTTTCCTTCTGTTTCCGTCGGGTTCCAGCCCGTAACGGTTCCCGCGTCCCTTTTGGCCCTAGGTGCCCCATCCGATACCCAAGTTCCAGCAACGTCTGCTGGTCAGTAGTGCTTTGGAGAAAAGGTACTCCTGTTAGAACCGTGTCCAGTAACGCGGGGCCCCGGGTTTGGGCCCATTGGCTTTTTTCCCTTCTGCTGCCCCCCGGGGTTCCAGACGTCAGCTGGTCTGTTCTTGCTTGGCTTTGTCCCTTCTGTACTTTTACAAATTGAGTTTTTTTTAAAATGTTTTTTGGGTAATCATTGGATCTCCAACATAAAAGAGACCCCCCTGGGGGACCCCCCTAAAGGGAGAGACACCACAGGACACAGATCAAGCCAACCAGCCAAACACCATCACAAGAAGAAATAAAAGATTCCCCAAAGGACTGAAAGGTTAAGACAAACTAAAAGATAAAACAAGAGATTAAGAACAAAAAGCAGAAGATAAAAAAGCGAAGAACAGAATTTAAAGCCAAAATGAAGGCAAATATATGAAAAAAAATTAAAACAAAGAAGACTAAAGGAATGGGGGTGAGTCCTTTCCCTCCTCGTGGTGCCCTGGAAAAGCCTGCTGTGCGGGCTAAATGAAACGGAAAAAATACTGTTGTAATTTAAAATTTTTTTTGTGACAGCAAGAAAAAGGAAAAAAATTCATACTTTGACAGATTAAAGTACAGGAATCCTGTCAAAAAAAGAAAATGAGAAGAGATGAAATACAATATGAATAAGGAAAAATAGTTAATAAGAAGAATATGAGTAATGTTAACAAAAAATGAAAAGCAAGAAGTTTAAAAAGAAAATAAAGGGTGAGATGAAGAAAAATTTGATAAAAAGATGAGTGTAAGATTAGAGGAAAAGTGTGTCAAAAGGTTTTAAAAAGGGGAAGACATGGAATTGTTTAAATAAATATTTGCCCAAAAAAAAAAACGTTTAACAAAATTGTCAATTTTTTCGTAATCCAATCTTTAAAAAAAAAATATTTTTGCACCTTTGATTGGGTTAAAAACCCATGCCTTTAAAATTTCCCCAACCTTTCCCCTACTTCTACATTACTCTTTGTTTTTTTTCCTTCATGTACAATTTCCAACAAGGCAAAGAATGGGTTTTTTTTTTTTCCCCATATTTTGTCCCAAAACTTACATTGGATTTCCGGTATCGGTATCGGGTATCGCCCTATTTTTTTGGGGTTGGCGATACCATTCCGATTCCGATACTTTTGGATATCGGAAAATATCGCTAACTAGTTATACTAAAGGGAGGAGCTTGACCACAAACCCAGATTAACTCGTAGGCCCCCGTCTCACCCTGCAGTCCTTCTCTCCCTAAAGAGAACCAGCTATCCTACAGGGCCCCCATCTGCCCCTTCCAAGTTTGCTGCTGCTGGGGGGCAATACCCCGGTTCCCTGGGCCTGGGGTTTAGGATATGGCAAAATTCCTTTTTGAAAAGGGAAAAGTGTTTCCCTTAAAGTGTACCAGCCAATACGGAGGAAAATTACATTTAAATCCTTCTAAAACGGGAGGTGCTGGCAATGTTGTGGTTTGTTTTTCTAAAATTTTTGGGTTTCCCAAGTTCCAGTTGTATTTCAGCCTGCTGCCCTCCCAGTTTGCCTAAAAGGAGCACCCCTTAAAAACACCTGCCGGTACTCATTTCAAATCAGCTGGCCCAGTTGCCCTGCCAGGCTCACCTAAAGGGCAGCCAGTCAGTTGCACCTGCCAGAGTATTAAACAGCAGCGGCCCTTGCCCCTGAAGTGCTCACCTCAAGGGGCCGTCCTGTTGCACTGCCAGAGTCATCTAAGGCGTGGTCATTTGCCCCTGTCGTGCTAATCTTTGAAGCCAGTCCTTTCTGCATTGCAGTTCTGCCTTTATTGCTCCGCATTGTTGGACATTCCTAAAGCGCCCGTACTTTTCCTAGGGGAAGTGCCATTCCCCAAAAACATATTGCTGGAATTGTTAAAACTCTCTGTTGGGTTTTTTTCTATTTTGTTGGTCACATGCCCTTTTTTTTGCCTATTTAACCCCGCCCCCCTTTCGGGTTTTGCTGGACTTCTTGAATTTCTATCTAAGCTACCCGGGTGCTTTGTTACTTACTCATCAGTTTTGTTTGGTTTGGCCCTCTATGTTTATGTTGGTTTTTTTGTCTTTTACTCCCAAAAACTTCTTTAGGAGGTGTCCATCTTCTCCCAGCCCCGTTCTTGTAGGGTCCCTTCTTGCATCCGTTAATTTTCCCACATGTAACAGCCCTTTGAACAGGGGCAGGGGGATACTGCTGTGTGAGTGTGAGCACGTTGTGCATTTGGAAGCCAAATACGGATTAAATTGCAGTGGCAACATGAGATCCATAGACAATGGGGAAAGGGAGCTTTGCTCATGAGCAGAGCTCAATGGGATAGATGGGGGGGGGGTCTGGGGGGCCCAACCAGGAGGCAAGGGAGAATTAGGGGGTTTAATAAGGGCTAAAGAATTGGGTAGGAAGGAGGGGTTTGGGCCCTGGGAAAAAGGGCCGACTTCTCTTTGGCTACAGGTTCTATGTGGGGGGGGCGCCCCAAATTGGGAGGGGTGCAGCTGTGCTGGGGGAGAAAATGGCTAAAAGGTTGGAGGAGCCCTTTTAAAAAGGGATAGGGGGGGGGGGTTTTAGGGTCTGCGGAACCCCCAAATTTTTTTGAGTGGAGAGGTGCGTTGCAGCCGGGGTCCACCGGCAGGCGGACCCTGTGTGTTTAAAATGGCGCAAGAAGCGAACTCGTTATCCCGCAGAGTCCCCCAAAAAAAAACGCCGTAACGCGCTGTGGCAAATGTGCGAACTCTGTTAATCCCCAGAGCGCTAAGAAGGTGCCGCGCGCTAATAGGGTGGTGCGAATCACTTAACCAACTGGTGCAAATGAACAGCTAGGGCGCTGTTAGGTTTGGGGAAAGGAACCTGTTACCACAGAGCCGCTGAGACAAATTTGTGTCCTGTCAGGCACCCCCGGGACAAGTGAAAGTAAGGAACATAGAAAATGACTGCGCTAAGTCCTCGCGGAAGTCACCGCAATTTGGGTCTGAAGCCGGCCCTGTTTCGGCAACAAACTCCTCACCGGTTATGCGGTTTATTAGGGCACTGGGGACCCCCGACCTGCCCGCTAGCATCCCAAATCCTCACAGAATAAGTCGGTATTTAGGGGCTTTTTTCAGCGGGCCCAAACCCACACACGCTGACCACCTGGCGAAAAGCATAAAAAGATTGAAATTAGCGCATGGGGGCCCCAGCTTTACCCTTTTATAGCAACAGCTCGGGACTGCCAGAAACAAGGCCCAATAAAACTTGTCCAGAACCAGTAGTACAGGCTTCCTGGGGACCCCAAAAGGAGCGCTGCAGTACCTGAGCAGGACCCCCGTCTCCAATGAGAGATCTCCCTTGGCATGCCCCGAAAAGGGAAAACAAGGATTTGTCCAAAAAAAAGTTTCTCGCCGCTAAAAATATGGCCACAATAGCAAGCTGGAGGAACAGCGTAAAATTCTTCACACTGTTAGATGGGCGAGATGCTGGGACGCGTCAAGAAAGCGGCTCAAAATGCAGCGGAAATGAATGGGAGAACCCGCGCGGGACTGGTTCGGCTCCATTGGGGCAAAAGGGGGGAAATAACCCAACAGAGGGTATCAAAAAAGGGGGGAAGGAGTGCAGAAGGACCTAGGGCACAAAAATGAAATGGGGGGGGGGTTAAACGAATAAAAAATAGGGTTAAAGGAAAAAACGTATCATGCCAAGCCCTACCAACAAAAGGCGGAAAAGGAAAAATTTTTTGGAAAAAAATTTATGAAGGGGGGGTTTAGACTTTGGTGGTTAGGTCACCGGGGCGGTCTTTACGGGCTATAGTCGTTGGGAAAAGGTAAAAAAAAGCGAGGGGGGGGGTTTGTGTTTATATGAAAACCCAAAAAACCCACCCTGCGGAAATTTTGTAATCTAATGAAGAGTAGGTCCTGGGGTAGAGATTAGGGGGGGGGGGAAAAAAATAAAAAATTATGATAGGGGTTTTTTATAATCTCTAAATAATGGAAGCCAAAATTCCTCGTAAAGCAAAATAGATAAACCCAACTAAAAGGGAAAATCTTTTATTATGGGGGACCAACCCCCTGAATACTTTTTTGGGGAAAAAAACCTTTAAGTCCGAAAGGAAAATAAGTTTTTGGCAACTTTTAGGAAAATTACCTTTCACAATTTTTTCGGCCCCAACAAGAGGGGGGGGCACTGCTAGACCTTTTATTTATCCAAAAGGCCCGAAAGCAAATTTAAATTTAAAGGGTTTGGGGGGACTTTGGGTTGTGATCACAAAATAAAAGTTTAAGTATATTTAATAAGTGTGTATGAGGGGTTCAAAGGGCAAAACTTTCGGAAGGCAAATTTCCAAGGGAAAAAGGATGATCTTGGTGAATAAACTGGGACGATATCCGGACTAAAAACAAAAAGAAAATGGGAGCTTTTTTAAGCATCCTAAAATGGGAAACCTGTGAAGAAACCCCTTGGAAATAAACATGCTGAATTAGGGGAAACCACTATGGCAAAATAAGGTAAGGGGCGCAATAAGTGAAAAAAAGAAAGCTTTAGGGAATTAAAGCAAGTGGGTAGTGATGGGGCTTTTAAAAAAACAAAAGACTGAATAAATTCTGAAAAAGAAAATCAAGACAGCAAGATGAGGAGAGAGACTCATTGCCAGGAAAGTAAAAAAAATCCCAAAATATTTCTTTAACACAAAATAGCAAGAAACAAAAAATTTAAAGGTTGGCCCCCTTTAAAAAATGGGGTGAAATGGGGGGATGGGTGAGGAAAAAGCCAATATGCTAAAATCCTGCAAAAACAGATCGTAAAAAAAAAAATTTTTTTCCAAAATTAAAAAGTAAATGTTCCCCCGAGAAAGTACGGCGGGTCTAAAATTAAAAAAATTGACAAACCCCCGGCCGGATGGATAACCCCCGGTACTGCGGGAAATAAGTACGTTATAGATAGACCATTATTTTTTAATTTTTAAAGTTTCCCTTTTTTAAGGGGTCGTACCCGGGAGGCGTTACAAAAGGGTGCCAATTTTAAAAAAGGGGGCAAAACTGAACCGGAATTATAGGCCAGTGAGTTAAATCAATTTTGGGGTAAAATTTCCGGGAGGGTTTTTTAAGGGATACATAGGGGTTTTATCTGGGGTGTAACCTCATGACACGTTCAGATGGGTTTAGAGGGAGTTTTTGTAGATAATCTTAAGCTTTTATGAAGGGGTAAGTTCAGGACTGGGCCAAAGGGAAAGCAGTGGATGTGGTTTCATGGACTTCTCAAAGCTTTTGATACGGCACACAAAAAGGTTTTAATAAAAAGGAACAATGGGGGAAGGGGAAAATAAGTGTAAGTGGGATAAGAATGGTCATGGATAGAAAACAAAGGGTGGTTATTAATGGAGCACACTTGGAATGGGCCGGTTAGCAGTGGGGTACCAAGGGGTCGATTGAGGGGCCCCCTTTTCTTTAACATATTTATTTAAAGACCCTTTTAGGGGGCATCAGGTGTATTTCATATTTGCAGAGACACAAAAATTGGGGTAATAAATAAGAGGGTGTAATTTTTAAAATTTCAGGGGATTTAGTAAACTAAAGCTTTGGGCTGTTTTTAAAGGCAAATGGCTTTATGGGGGTAAAAGTAAGGTCATGCATTGGGGGGTTAGAACAAACAAGAGTATAAATTTTTGCTTAATTGTAAAAACACGGGGGAAACGCCACTGAAAAAGACCTGGGTGGGGTGGGCGACAAAATCACATTTTGTGGCAAAGTAAGGGAGTGCTGCAAAAGGGGAAAAAAAAAAATGGGATGCTTAAAAGAGGATAGTGCCATGAGGGAAATAATTTTACCCTTTTACAAGCATGGTGCGACCACACTTAGAATACGTGTGCAGTTTGGTCTCCCCTGTATAAAAAAGAAAAGCTGAATGGACGGGTGCGGAAGAGCGACCAAAGGTTTTGAAAAGGGGGGGGCGCATTACCAAAACAGGTTTTTACACTTGAGGTTTTTTTAGTTTTGGGAAAAAAGAAGGGTTAGGGGGGCTTATTTCAATGTATAAATAATGGGGGGCGTACAAAAACCCCTTTTAATATTTTTTACCTTAGACCTTTTGGGGGCAAGGGGGGATCCTTCGTCTGGAGGGAAAAAAGGGGTTTTGCCCTAATCACAGACGAGATTCTTTTCGTAAGACAGTGGCTAGGAAATTTGCGCTGATGTTTGTAATTTGGTATTCCCCTTTCTAAAATTTAAGAAGGGATGGATGCCTTTTTTGAAAAATATAAATTACAGGCTATATTCACTAGTTTTAGTCTGCGTTGATCCCGGGAGCTGTCTGTTGCCCTATGTGGAGCGGAAGGGAATTTTTTTTTCCCCTGTGAAGCTTCGGTTTCCATTGGGTTTTTTTTTTGCCCCTTCCCCTTTATCAACTGTTAGGGCAGGTTAGGATAGGGTATGAGTGAAATAGATGGATTAAAATTTTTCCTTCAAAATTAATAACTATGTTACTATTATAGGTCTTTGTACAGAATAGCGAGGCTTTGGGGTTGATCGAGGTCAGGTTCCCTGTTACATCGTAGGATCTAGCTTAGTTCATTGTAGGGGGCAGATCTCCTTCTTTCTTTGTGCTTTAGCAGAACACAAAATAAACCCGCCCCCAAAAAATTTTTCTAAGGCCTCTTTCAACATCGGTGTGCGTTGACGGCCCGGCATTTTGCCGCAGCCCGCACAGAAAAAATGTGCGCGCTTTCGGTTTTTTTTTTTTTCATTGATTGCATTAGCGCCGGAGGCGGGCCCCTGTTAATGGTCGTATGGATTTTGTGGTGCGGGGAAGTACATTCCGGGGGCCGGACAAAACGCAATGTAACGTTTTTTTTTTTTTTGGATCCCGATGTCCCCGGGCACGAAACCATCCCCCAAAAAAAAAATGCGGCGCATGGGTTTTTTGATGCGGCGCTGCGGCCAAATGGGGGGCCCGCAGGCGCACACCGGAGTGTGAAAGAGGCCCCAAGGAAAAATTTCCAGTTTTTCCCTCTGGGTCGGTTAGGGTTGGCT
>JARQOD010000004.1:556749458-556795060 GCA_033576555.1 Oophaga sylvatica | reverse complement strand
TTTTTCCCTGTTAAAAACCATTCTGTTAGTTGCTGCCCACTGCTCCAGTTTATTTATATCTTTTTGAATCCTCTCTCTCTTCTTTAGTATTAGCTACCTCTCCTAGCTTTGTGTCATCAGCAAATTTGATCAGTTTACCCTCAATTCCTTCATCTAAATCATTGATAAAGATGTTGAACAATACAGGCCCCAAAACAGAGACTTGTGGTACCCCACTTGAGACATTCTTCCAACTGGATGTGCAGCCATTTACGACCACTCTTTGGGTCCGATCACTAAGCCAGTTATGAATCCACCTAACAGTTGCCTTGTCCATTCCATACTCAGTCATTTTTTCAATAAGGATTGTGTGAGATACTTTGTCAAATGCTATGCTGAAGTCAAGATATACTATATCTACAGCATTTCCCTGATCCACCCAGTCAGAGATTCTGTCATAGAAGGAAATTAAGTTAGTCTGACATGACTTATTAGTTACACTTATTAGTTATTTGTGTGCACGTGGTTAGGGCTTGGCTGAAATAAGCCCCTAGAATACCAGCTGCTCCGGTGAGGAGATTGCTTGATTGCGTTGCTGTCTGCATGATCACGGACTGCTATCCGCACAGCAGTTATCTGTGTCTCCCTGTGGAGTTAACAGGACACAGTACCTATCTCTGCGTCTTTACCTCAGCGACTCTGTGTTGTAATAGAGTTCGCTTATACCGTCATATTGTGCCACAGTATTCATATTTGCAACTCTGTGAAGTAACAGAGTTTGCCTATACCGCCATCTTACTAGCACCCACTATTTATATTTATCTGGTGCGTTCCGCAGACCCTAACAATATACTAGCGCCAGGGTCTGGCTAGTAAAATGGCGGACGACCAGCGTCTGCAGCGGTATATCCAGCAGCTGGAGGATAGGTTGGCGACTCTAGAGTGCACAACCTCACCTGTGGATGTTACCGCAGTCACTGTTCCGGCTGCTAGTGTGGCTGCAGCCAGTTTGTTCTCTGCTACCCCTGCCCCGACTTTTTCCCGCCTCCCACCTCCAGATAAGTTTACTGGCGACAGTAAACAATGTCGGGGTTTCGCCAGTCAGTGCTCCATACATTTAGAGCTCCTTCCTGCACGTTTTCCCATGGAGCGGGCGAAAGTGGGTTTTATCATATCCCTTTTGTCGGCAGGGTTTTGGAGTGGGTAACGCCGTTGTGGGAGTGCCATGATTGTGTGGTGCAGAGTGTTCCTCTCTTTTTGGATACTCTGAGACAGGTCTTTTTAGGACCTCGTGTCACCCACGATACGGCTCGCCAACTGTTGGCAATCACCCAGGGTTCATCCATGGTCAGCCAGTTCGCCGTCCAATTTTGGACTCTGGTCTCTGAGCTGGAGTGGCCAGATAAAGTCCCTATACTACTGTACTGGAGGGGACTAGCAGACCATGTGAAGGACGCCTTGTTCACCAGGGATATTCCCGCCACACTGGAGGAGCTCATTACCATATCTACCCGCATCGACCTCCGTTTTAACGAGTGGATGTTGGAGCGGACCCAGTGTAGGCAGAGGTTCTGGCTGGCGCCCACCTTCACCCGACCTCTTGAATCTTCCGTTCAGGCGCCCGATTACCCTGAGGCCATGGAGGTTTCTCGAGCGAGACCTAAGTCTCGGGCTGCTCGAGTTCCTGTGACTTGTAATGTTTGCCAACAGTTAGGGCATTATGCTAACAAATGTACACAACGGTCGGAATAACGACAGCGTCTAGTAACCATTGGAGGGGGTTCATTAGACACAGCAGTACACGCCTCCAAGTTGTCCTTTAAGGGGACAATCAATTTAGGCTCATCCACTATAACAGTAACGCTTTGTTTGGACTCTGGAGCCGAAGGAAATTTCATGTCCTCTACCTTCGCTCTCCGCCACTCTATACCTCTGATGATGCTCGCCAAACCTGTGACTTTTCGAGTAGTGAATGGGTCGACACTGCCTTCACAAATCACACATCAGACCATCCCTTTCACATTATCTATGTCCCCTTCTCATCAGGAGATTATCTCACTCCTTGTCATTCCTGAGGGAATAGATGAGATATTGCTGGGGATGCACTGGCTCCATTTCCATTCCCCACATATTGAGTGGATCTCTGGGAGGATATTGGGTTGGAGTGAGTCGTGTAAAGGCAGATGTAAGAGGGAATGCATTCAGGTGGCTACTACAGAGATGCCTGCAGAAGAAGAACGGAGAATTACGTCCATGCATCGATTACAGGGGTCTTAACGCAATTACCGTTAAGAATAAATACCCATTGCCCCTGATTTCGGAGCTCTTTGATAGGCTACAGGGAGCAAGGGTATTTACCAAATTAGATCTGCGGGGTGCTTATAACCTGATTCGCATCCGTGAGGGGGACGAATGGAAGACGGCTTTCAATACCAGAGATAGGCACTATGAATATCTGGTGATGCCCTTCGGGCTCTGTAATGCTCCAGCCGTCTTCCAAGACTTTGTTAACGACATCTTCCGGGATATGCTTTCCACCTCAGTCGTAGTCTATCTGGATGATATTCTCATCTTCTCCCCAGATATTGACTCCCACCGGAAAGATGTCTGCAGAGTCTTCGACCTCTTACGGGCAAATTCTCTCTACGCTAAGTTGGAGAAATGTATGTTTGAGCAGGAGTCCTTACCGTTCCTGGGCTATATCATCTCTGCCCAGTGACTGGCTATGGATCCTGCCAAATAACAGGCGCTGATGGACTAGCAAGAACTCCATTCTCTGAAAGCGGTGCAGCGCTTTATGGGGTTCATTAATTACTATCGTCAGTTTATTCCCCACTTTTCAACTTTGGTAGCTCCCTTGGTAGCCCTCACCAAGAAGGGAGCAAATCCCAAATTGTTGTCAAAAGAGGCCTCCAAGGCTTTCACTTCTATTAAGTCCCATTTTGCTAGTGCTCCCATCCTACATCGCCCCGATGTTGATAAGCCCTTTATTTTGGAGGTGGATGCCTCGTCCGTTGGTGCTGGAGCAGTCCTCTTCCAGAAGGATGCTCATGGTCGGAAGCATCCTTGCTTCTTCTTTTCCAAGACCTTCACACCAGCGGAGAGGAATTATTCCATCGGGGACAGGGAGTTGTTAGCAATGAAGTTGGCCTTCTCTGAGTGAAGACATCTGTTGAAGGGGGCCAGCTTTCCTTTCCAAGTTTTTACTGATCACAAGAATCTGGTTTATTTACAAACTGCCCAGCGGCTAAATTCCCGTCAGGCCAGATGGTCCTTATTTTTCTCCCGCTTTCACTTCACTCTCCATTTTCTTTCGGGAGAGAAGAATATCCGGGCTGATGCTCTCTCTCGCTCCGTCGTGTCTTGCGAGGAGGAGGAGGGGGAGCAGCGGCTTATTGTCCCCTCTGAGAGCCTGAGAACTGTAACTCCGGTGTCGCTAGAGTCTGTGCCGCCCAGCAAGACTTTTGTACCATCTAATTTGCGACCGGAGGTTCTCTCTTGGGCCCATTCGTCCAGGGTGGGTGGACATTTTGGGGAGATAAGGACATCCAAGCTTCTGGCGAGGATGTACTGGTGGCCGCATATGGTCCGGGACGTTGGAGACTATATTCGGGCATGTGTCTCCTGTGCCAATAATAAGTCCCCTCATCAACGGCCATCTGGGTTACTTTATCCATTGCCGGTGGCAGACAGGCCCTGGGAGATGGTCGGGATGGACTTTGTGGTAGGCCTACCCAAGTCTCATGGTTGCACCATCATATGGGTTATCACCGACCACTTCTCTAAAATGGTGCACTTGGTACCGCTACCTCGGTTACCTTCTGCACGGGCATTGGCGGCACTGTTTATCAGACACATCTTCCGTTTACACGGTATGCCGGACAAAATCGTCAGTGACGAGTTTGCGTCTCAGTTCTGGAGAGAGCTTTGTCGCCCTCTCAGTATAGAATTAAATCTCTCTTCTGCCTATCATCCCGAGACAAATGGGTTGGTAGAGAGGGCCAACCAGACCTTGGTCACATATCATTTTGTTTTGGTCAGGCAGGATGACTGGGCATCCTTGCTACTGTGGGCGGAGTTTGCATTAAACAACGCCGTGGATGATTCCACTGGACAAACTCTGTTCCTCCTTAATTACGGTCAGCATCCGCGGGTTTCTGTACCTATGCCCGTGTCTTCCACCGACTCCAGGGTGGCAGACTGGGCTGTGGAGGCAGGGACATTTGGGACCGCTCTCAGGATGCCATTCTGGCCTCCAAAGAGAAGATGAGGTCTACTGCCGACGCACATCGGCGCCCCGCTCCGACTTTTGCCCCTGGCGACTTAGTGTGGCTCTCCGCCCGTAACATCAGGCTGCGAGTAGAGTCCACTAAGTTTGCACCTCACTTCTTGGGTCTCTTCAAGGTCCTCGAACAGGTCAATCCTGTGGTCTACCATCTAGCCCTTCAGCCACGCCTGGGTATCACCGACACATTCCATGTCTCCCTCCTTAAACCCGTATACTTGTCCCGGTTTTCCGAGTCATCTGCCGGGACATCGGGTTCGTCTACGGACGACTATGAGGTGAATGCTATTCTGCGGTGCAAGGTGGTAAGTGGTAAAAAGTTTTATTTGGTGGATTGGAGGGGTTATGGGCCTGAGGATAGGTCATGCGAGCCTGCTGAGCGTATTCAGGCTCCGCAGCTCATTGCTGCCTTCGAGCATAGCGAGGCCCAAGGAAGGTGGGGCCCTGGGGGGGGTAATGTTAGAGGTCGAGTTCCCGCCTCTGCACAGGGGGAATCTCGAGTCATTCCCGCTGCGATCCCCATCTGTCTCCGGCCGCAGTGGAGTCTCCTCAGCAGAGACGTCAGTCCCAGCGTCTTGCTCAGCCTAGTACTGTGCAGAGGTTTACTGCTGCCTCTCCAGGTTCTGCTATTGTGGCCAGTACTGGTCAGCAGCGAGCAGACGTCTTTAGGACTAAGTCCTGCATTTCCCCTTCTTAGCATGCCCAGGGTAAGATCTTTCATTGGAGATCAGGGGTCACATGCTCAGGTACTGCAGCAGCCCCTATTGGTCCGCCAGGAAGGTCCTGAAACTACATGTGTTCTGAACAGTTTCTCATTGGTCCTTTTCTGGCAGGCCCTGTAGTTGCTTCTATAAAAGGGTTGTGTGGCCATGCGGCCATGTGCTAGTATCAATTGCATTATGTGTTTTGCGCCAGTGTGATCATGCACGCGTGTTGTTAAGGCTCGGCTGAAATAAGCCCCTAGAATACCGGCACCTCCGGTGAGGAGATTTGTGTGCATGTGGTTAGGGCTTGGCTGAAATAAGCCCCTAGAATACCAGCTGCTCCGGTGAGGAGATTGCTTGATTGCGTTGCTGTCTGCATGATCACGGACTGCTGTCCGCACAGCAGTTATCTGTGTCTCCCTGTGGAGTTAACAGGACACAGTACCTATCTCTGCGTCTTTACCTCAGCGACTCTGTGTTGTAACAGAGTTTGCTTATACCGCCATATTGTGCCACAGTATTTATATTTGCAGCTCTGTGAAGTAACAGAGTTTGCCTATACCGCCATCTTACTAGCAGCAGGCTCTGCCTGCACGGTGGACCCCGGGCTGCGAACGCACCCACTATTTATATTTATCTGGTGCGTTCCGCAGACCCTAACAATGAGTTGGAAAAATTAACTAAAATGATCATGCATTACCCCACAGGGGCTGTTACATGATCTCACATCCCATTTACACAACTATGATGATCCTGTTAGAACTCTCCTGTTAGTTTTTTTCTATTTTGCTGGTCACATGACCATTTTTGCCTATTTAATCCTGCTCCACCCTTCTGGTTTTGCTGGACTTCATTGTAATTTCTACTCTTAAGCTAGCCAGGTGCTTTGTTACCTTATTCAGTCAGTTTTGCTTGGTCTTCGGACCTCTATGTTCTATGTTGTTTTTTTGTCTTTTACTGCTACAACTTCTGTTAGGAGGTGTCCATCTTTCTCCCAGTCCCTAGTTCTTGTAGAGATCCCTTCCTCGCATCTATAGGTCTTCGTACAGACTAGCTGAGGACTTTAGCGGGTCTGATTGCAGGATCAGGTTCCCCGTTACATCGTAGGGATCTAGCTTAGTTCTATCGTAGGGACAGATCTCCCTTCTTTCCTTAGTGTGTTATGTTTTGGTAGCTGAGGAGAGCAGGCAAAAACGGCAATACACCAGAGAGGTTGGAATCTACTGGATTGCAGTACCCTGACTAACCACCACAACTAAAGGCAGCCGTGGAGCGTTCCTACGTTGGTCCTAGACGCCTCGTCACAGCCTGAGAGGCTAACTACACCTAAAGATAGAAAGAGGAAAGCTATCTGCCCCGGAGCAGATCCCCAAAGAACATAGGAAGCCCCAAACACGTAATGGCGGTTAGACAAGAGGAAATACAGACACAGACAGAAAATAGTATGAGCAAACGCTGGGGCCCAATCTGCCTAGACAGAAAAGGATAGGAAGGATACTTACTGCAATTCCAAAAAACCCTAAAAAAAGCCAACGCTACTAATTGCAAAAACACCTAAGATCACACGACCTCTACCACCTAAATTAGTTCTCTGGTGTAACAAAATTAAGCCGCAGCCACAGAAAAACTGGAAAAGGCAAATGAACAAACAACAGTGGCTCCAGAGGAACCGAGAGGAGACCAAGCCCCCCAGGGAGGGGAACCTGGCCAACCTCACAGAAAAGCAGGGAAAAATGCAAATGGCAAGCACAAAAACAAAAAACAGAAAATATCTTATCTGAGAGCAGGAGAAGAGGCAAGACTCAGCATGCTTCCAAGTGAACCAGGAAACAACATTGAGACGAACAATTGATCACCGGCAACCATGATGGGGGGAAACCTCCCTTATGTCCAGCCAGTCTGTACTTCCTGATTGCCAATCCTCATTGAATTGTTCAGTTCTGTTTGTAACCACAAGAGGGAGCTTCTGCTCAGAATTCATTTCTAAAACATTCATAACATTAGTGCTTGTAGCAGAACATAACAGTAAGTCCAGCCTAAAAATATCTCTAAGGAAAGATTTCCAGTTTCCATCATGGTGTTGGTTCAGGACTTGGCTCAACGCCTGCAGGGACTCTCTCCGGAGGTGGCTGGGCTCCAGCAACAAGTGAGTATCTGTTCTGGAGCACATTTCGTGGAGCCAAAGGTACGTTTGCCTGATTTATTTTTTGGTGAACAACAAGATTTTTTTTCTATTAAATATGCTTGCTTGTATTTTCGTTTGAGACCCAGATCCTTTGGTGATGAATCACAGCGCATAGGGTTCATAATGTCACTTTTGCGCAAAGAACCTCAGGAGTGTGCCTTTTCTCTACAACCTAGTGATCCATGCTTTAGATCAGTGGATAGTTTTTTTTCTGCTTTGGGGTTATTGTATGATGATCCTGATTGTGTCTCATCAGCTGAGACAGAATTGAGACGTTTGAGGCAGGGATCAGGTAATGTGGAAAAATATTGTACTCACTTCCATCAGTGGTCGACTCAGGTGGGGTGGAACGATTCAGCTTTGAAAAGTTTGTTTCTTGCAGGGCTAGGTGAAAGGGTTAAAGATTTGCTGATTGCTTATCCCACACCTGGTAACTTGCAGGAGGCTATGCAATTAGCTATACAGGTGGATAGGAGACTGCGTGCAAGGGTTAATGAGAGTAAATCCTCTGCCATGTCAGCTCCAAGTCTTGAGAGGGTCTGTACTGACATTGGAGAGCCGATGGAGATTGGAGCGATGGCACCTCGCTCTCAGGAAAAAGACCGCAGGTTTTTTGAAGGTTTGTGTTTTTATTGCAGCAAATCTGACCATTTCATTAAGAACTGTGTGCTTCTCATGAACAAAGAAAAAAAAGGTCAGCTCCGCCCGTATAGCCTGTTTAAACACTAAGGGCGTCTTTCTTTCTGCCACTACTGCTGCTCAGGAAGAATTAATGGAATTTTGGGTATTTGTCGATTGTGGTTCTACTCTGAATGTGATTCATGGGGGATTCTTGGAAAAACTTAAATTAAAACCCAAACTTTTGTCATCCCCTATTGCCGTGGTTTCTGTTGATGGCTCTCCCTTGAAGAATGTTACTCACAAGGTCTGTGAATTTCCCCTCACTATTAATGGTATTCACCAAGAGAATTTGGATTGGTAGTATTGAATAATTTGCCTTCTCCGGTGGTTTTGGGGTTACCCTGGTTAAAATTGCACAATCCTGTACTGGATTGGTCTACCAATGAAATTAAGTCCTGGAGCCCTAAGTGTTATGACAAGTGTTGTAACGGGTGTATTGCTGCTGTGGATAAAAGGGAATTACCTGTACCTATTAGGATTTTTGGAAATTTTTTTCTGAGAAGGAATCGCAGATTTTGCCTCCCCATAGAGACTATGATTGTACTATTGAATTTGTCCCTGGAGCGACTCTTCCTAAAAGTCGTTTATTTAATCTTACTATTCCTGAGAGAAAGGCTTTGGAGAATACATACAGACCAGCTTGGCCGCCGGTCACACTAGGCCTTCCAAGTCTCCTGTGGCTGTTGGATTTTTTTTTGTTAAAAAAAAGAACGGCGGTTTACGTCCTTGTCTGGACTTTCGTGAGATTAATAAAATTACTGTACGCAATCCTTACCCACTGCCATTGATTCCTGATTTGTTTAACTAGTTAGTGGGGGCCAAGTGGTTCTCTAAAATGTATCTTCGGGGGGCATACAATTTATTGCGCATGAAGGAGGGTGACGAATGGAAGACTGCTTTTAACACTCCTGTGGGTCATTTTGAGAATCTGGTCATGCCTTTTGGGCTTTCCAGTGCTCCTGCATTTTTTCAGAATCTTATTAATGACATCCTTAGTCCTTTGATCGGCAAAAATGTGGTTGTGTATTTGGATGACATTTTGATTTATTCGCCGGATCTGTAGTCTCATTGGCGGAGCGTATGTGAGGTATTACAGTTATTAATTGACAATTCGCTTTTTGCTAAGCTAGAGAAATGTAAGTACGCTGTACAGAGAATTAGTTTTTTGGGCTACATTATCTCCAGCGAAGGTTTTGAGATGGACCTGGTGGAAGTTCAAACTGTGCAGGAATTGCCTAGGCCTATTGGTTTGAAATCGATACAGAGGTTTTTGGGTTTCGCCAATTATTATAGAAAATTCATAAAAAAATTTTCTATTATTGTCAAACCACTGACCGATCTCACCAGGAAAGGTGCTAATGCGGTTCAGTGGACTACTGAGGCCGTTGAAGCTTTTGTGTTTCTAAAGGAGAGGTTCAGCTCTGCTCCCATCCCTGTGCCTTTTCTTCAAAAAAAATTTCGGAGACTGAACTGAATTACGATATTGGTAATAGGGAATTGTTGGCTATTAAACTCACATTTGAACACTGGCGTCATCTCTTGGTGCTGAATTTCCCATTCAGGTTTTCACTGATAATAAAAATCTGATCTATCTTGATGCTGCCAAACGCTTGAATGCCCGTCAGGCTAGGAGGGCACTGTTTTTCTCACGGTTTAATTTTTCCATTACTTACATCCCAGGTACTAAGAATGTTAAAGCTGATGCTTAGTCTCGCAGCTTTTCTCCCATGGTCGGTGCTGAGGAGGAGAACATTTTACAAGAAGGGGTTGTGATTGCTGCTTTGGACTCTGTGTTGGAAGATGAGATTCTTAAAGCACAGGAGAATGCCCCATCTAACACTCCCCATGGGAGGTTGTTTGTGCCTGGGACCTTTAGGAGAGATTTGTTTGTTGAGTGTCATGAGTCTCGGTTGGCAGGTCATCCTGGAATCTCTGAGACCAAGAGACTTGTGGGTCGCAGTTTTTGGTGGCCTGGATGGCAGAAGGAAGTCATTAAGTGGGTGCGTCAATGCACGTGTGTGCTAGATCTAAGTCTTCACATACTCCTGCTGCGGGGTTGCTTTGCTCTCTGGAGGTTCCTAGTGCACCTTGGACACATTTGGCTATGGACTTTATTACTGACCTTGCCCCCTCTGAGGGTTTCACTGTCATCTGGGTGGTCGTGGACCGTTTTAGCAAGATGTGTCACTTGGTTCCTTTCATCAAACTGCCCTGCGCTAAGACTCTCGCTAGGGCCTTTGTCAAGGAAATTGTCAGACTACATGGCGTTCCTACTGACATTGTTTCTGATAGGGGACCTCAGTTCGTGGCTCATTTTTGGCGTGCCTTTTGTGACAGGTTGGGAGTTCATTTGTCGTTTTCATCCGGATATCATCCTGAGACTAATGGCCAGACAGAAAGGAAAAACCAGGATGTTGAGCAGTTCTTGCGTTGTTTTGTGGCAGACAATCAAGAGGTGGTGGTCTGAGTTTCTGCCACTTGCTAAATTTGCTCTTAACAACCATACATCCTCTTCTGCTGGTTGTTCGCCATTTTTTTGTTGTACTGGGAGACATTCGTCATTTGGGTCATTCTCCAAATTGGTATCGGCCGTGCCTGAAGAGGAGAATTTTTCCGGTGATTTGGAGAGAGTTTGGACGGATGTGCGTGTTAATCTTCAGGAGACTAACAGAAAATCTAAAAGGTACTTTGATAGGAAACGGCAAGAGGTTTTGTTTGCTATTGGTGACATGGTTTGGTTGTCCTCTAAGAATCTGCGGTTGAGGATTCCTTCTAAAAAATTGCGTCCCAAGTTTGTAGCGCCCTTTAAGGTGCTTCAGGTTGTTAACCAATCTGCTGTTAGGTTGGAGGTTCCTACCTCCTGGAAGATTAATCCGGTGTTTCATGTTTCTCTGTTGAAAAAAGGTGATGTGGCGGATGGAGACGCCTCTGCCACTGTTCCCCCAGTGGTGGAGGACGGGAAATATGAAATTTCCCGCATCCTAAATTCTAGACAGTATAGAGGGAGTTTGCAGTATCTCGTCGCTTGGAATGATTTCGGACCCGAGGATAACTCATGGGTTAGGGCGGATGATGTTTCTGCGTCCAGACTTGTCAGAGCGTTTCACAAGAGGTTTCCGGATAAGCCTGGGCCTAGGGGATCCGGAGGATCCTCTTAGAAGGGGGGGTACTGTTAGAACTCTCCTGTTAGGTTTTTTCTATTTTGCTGGTCACATGACCTTTTTTGCCTATTTAATCCTGCTCCGCCCTTCTGGCTTTGCTGGACTTCATTGTAATTTCTACTCTTAAGCTAGCCAGGTGCTTTGTTACCTTACTCAGTCAGTTTTGCTTGGTCTTCGGACCTCTATGTTCTATGTTGTTTTATTGTCTTTTACTGCTACAACTTCTGTTAGGAGGTGTCCATCTTTCTCCCAGTCCCTAGTTCTTGTAGGGATCCCTTCCTCGCATCTATAGGTCTTCGTACAGACTAGCTGAGGACTTTAGCGGGTCTGATCGCAGGATCAGGTTCCCCGTTATATCGTAGGGATCTAGCTTTGTTCTATCGTTCTTTCCTTAGTGCTTGTAGCAGAACATAACAGATCCTTGTTTGTGATAGCGCCATGACCCTAGATCATTCAGAATTTTTACACCATGACATCCAAAATGCTCTGAGCTACGGTGAAAAACATGCAAAATATTTTTAGCTGGTGATGCACATGGCTGCGGTCCACTAGTGTGCCGCAGCCATGTGCATCCAGTAAAAATATTTTGCAGTTTTTACCGTAGCTGAGCATTGGATGCAGGTGTAAATGGTATTAATTCCTCTGTGTTTTTACCACGTCTGTGGGTCGTGCTATAATGAAAATGATACAAATAAGGTCACAACAAACACCTACGGACAATTATATTATGCCTTTTTAGCTATAAAGAGCAACCTACAGAACTGGGTGTACGTGATAAGCCCTCTGTGGGTGCATGAGTGTCGTGAATTGATTGAAAATTCTGTAAACAAAACTAGATCATAACCTGTAGACTACACCGACATCATCTACGACAATTTTGCTTTCATTAAAAATACTTTGACGTCGCTAAAGTCAAGGTCTACCCGCCGAGAGATTTATTTTTTCCCCTTACACCGGTAAAACTCGGCAATAAATTAATGTCACCCCTTTGCAATACACGCGCTGTAAATTCACAGGCATCAGGACGCACACATAGACGGGTCTCCACGCTTTTCTTAAATTCCCTACGGGCTATGTTTGCTCGGCGAGCTAATCTAGCATGCGTCGGCGTTGTTGGGGCCCCAGGTGTGACTGCATCCCCAGCTTTGTCTGTTCGGCTGTCAGTCAGCACTATGGGTATGGTTATAGCCTTCACTCTGTATACTCAAAGCGGTGAGAGAATAAAAGTAATTTTCTCTCTGGAGCGTGACATCAAGCCCACAGATTACTAATGGATAGGAGTCTATAAGACACCCATCCATTACTAATCAAACAGTTACATGGTAAATAAAGGCACAGCCAGAATAGTCTTTTATTTTAAATAAAACAAAACACTTTTACTTTTTTATTTAAAAATAAACACACTGATGGTGCACACGGACGGCACACGGATGGCACATGGATGCCACAAGGATGTTACACACTGATATACGGACTCAGATAGCACCGGTACTGTGTTTTCCAGCACAGGTAACATCAGGATGTGTGAAAGAGGCCTTAATATGAACGTGATCTCATCTGCAATAATACTGAAACCAGTTAGTCAGGTTGATATACTGTACACTGCTCAAAAAATTAAAGGGAACGCTCAAATAACACATCCTAGATCTGAATGAATGAAATATTCTCATTGAATACTTTGATCTGTACAAAGTTGAATGTGCTGGCAACAAAATCACACAAATCATCAATGGAAGTCAAATTTATTAACCAATGGAGGCCTGGATTTGAAGTCACCCACAAAATTAAAGTGGAATGTAATGTCCTTAAAACAAGTCAAAATGATGCTCAGTAGTGTAAGTGTCCTCCACGTGCATGTATGACCTCCCTGTGTCTGTATGACCTCCCTACAATGCCTGGGCATGCCTCTGATGAGGCAGCAGATGGTCTCCTGAGGGATCTCCTCTCAGACCTGGACTAAAGCATTCGCCAACTCCTGGACAGTCTGTGATGCAACGTGACTTTGATGGATAGAGCGAGACATGATGTTCCAGATGTGCTCATCACATTCAGGTCTGGGGAATGGGTGGGCCAGTCCATAGCTTCAATGCCTTCATCTTGCAGGAACTGGTGACACACTCCAGCCACATGAGGTCTGGCATTGTCCTGCATTAGGAAGAACCCAGGGCCAACCACACCAGCATATGGTCTCACAAGGGGTCTGAGGATCTCATCTCGGTATCTAATGGCAGTCAGGCTACATCTGGAGAGCACATGGAGGGATGTGCAGCCATCCAAAGCAATGCCACCCCACAGCATTACTGACCCATTGCCAAATCGGTCATGCTGAAGGATGTTGCAGACAGCAGATTGCTCTCCATGGATTCTCCAGACTCTGTCACGTCTGTCACATGTGCTCAGTGTGAACTTGCTTTCTTCTGTGAAGAGCACAGGGTGCCAGTGGCAAATTTGCCAATCCTGGTGTTCTGTGGCAAATGGCAAACGTCCTGCACGGTGTTGGGCTGTGAGCACAACCCCCATCTGTGGACATCGGGCACTCAGACCATCCTCGTGGAGTCGGTTTCTAACTGTTTGTGCAGACACATGCACATTTGTGGCCTGCTGGAGGTCATTTTGCAGGGCTCTGGTAGTGCTCCTCCTGTTCCTCCTTGCACAAAGGCGGAGATAGCGGTCCTGCTGCTAGATTGTTGCACTCCTATGACCCCTTCCACATCTCCTGGTGTACTTTCCTGTCTCCTGGTAGCGCCTCCAGGCTTTGGATGCTATGCTGACAGACACAGCAAACCTTCTTGCGACAGCTCTCATTGATGTGCCATCCTGGATGAGCTGCACAACCTGAGCCACTTGTGTGGGTTGTAGAGTCCCTTTCCTGCTACCACAAGTGTGAAAGCACAACCAACATTCAAAAGTGACCAAAACATCAGCCAGAAAGCATTGGTACTGAGATGTGGTCTGTGGTCCCCACCTGCAGAACCACTCCTATATTGAGTGCGTCTTGATAATTGTCAATAATTTCCATCTTTTGTCTATTCCATTTGCACAACAGCATGTGAAATTGATTGTCAATCAGTGTTGCTTCCTAAGTGGACAGTTTGATTTCACAGAAGTTAGATTTACTTGGAGTTATATTCTGTTGTTTAAGTGTTCCCTTACGTCAATCAAAATGTACTTAAGTTCATTTTATAGACAGTAAAACCATATATTTTTATGATTCTGAACAAAAAAAAATCTAAGTTTATTGTATAATTTCAATATTTTTCATTTTTCTTTAGGTACACGCGGTAGCCTTTTTATTGTTTTGGGAATACAATGTAACATTTTCATTTGTGCTGCGAATATCCCAAAATTTTTTAATTGTTATTAGGTGTAAAATTCCTGTGAGTATAAGAAATCACTGCACACCTAATTATATCTTCTCAAGAGAATACATGGTTCATACATAGTACACAAATGTCATTCATTACCCTTTATATAAGATCCAAGGGTTTCTTTATAAAACAATGTCTATTGCATTTAAGCTCCTGATTTGTAAAGGCTACATAGAAAACCTAAAGAGTGATGTTTTTGTAATGTAAGTTATTTTTATTTTCTTTCTTTCTCCACATTTTGCTTTAAAGGGAAAATTATAACAAGTTGATTCACGTTACAAACTACATGTATACGATGTATGAAAAGATAGATTGATAGTAGAGATGAGATAATCACTTAGAATTAGCCTGGAGTTTCACAAAAAAATAAAAAAATTTGACATTTTGACCTTACCTTTCTCAACACTCTCGTGTTCGTTATTCTTTTAACTAGTATGGGTTTCATTGGGTCATCTTTGGCATCTTCTGGCGCCCGGCATCTTTGGCATTTCCTGTGCTGAGTAGGCTACGATGCCATAACGTAGCTTGGTGTGTGTTGCATAACGTCATGATATCATGGCCTAGTTGGAGCAGGAGAAAATGGGCACCGGAAGAAGGATGTTGAAATATGCTGAAGATAGACAAGTGATATCTGCACCAGTGACTTGACCAAAGAAGTCAATCAAACCAGAGCTGTTCAGTGTGGATTGTAAGGGCAAGGTGAGTGTAATCATTTTTATTTTGTTCTACCTATATTTATTATGCAATGGAATCTGCAAAACTAATGCAATGATTTTATGCAATTCGAATTTAATGACAAAATTTGAGTGAACTACTAATTTCAAATTTTGGCAAATTTGCTCATCACTTATAGATAAATAATAACAAAAACTGCCAACACTCCGATGCAAGTGAAAAAAGGGTGGCTTATTTAGCTTTTGTATGTGACATTAGACATTTGCTTTAGAACCTCTCTTAAGCTTATTGTTTTCCTTGCATACAGGCTAATGTACTCGCACACAGATATTTATATGCTATTGTAAAAATCAAAACCTAAAACAGGTGAAATGAATATAAAAAGCCAAGTATGTAAAGATCAGGATGACATTTTTTTGTGTGATATACACAAGTTTTTTTTCATTTATTCCATAAAAATTGTCTATTTTGTCATTAGAAAATGTTAGGCTCACCTGGCGAGATGGATCTTCTGAGCTCAAGGTCCAACTGGGCACATGGGCCACGGGCGTTGGTGCAGCAGGCAGGTGAGGCATGTAGGGACAGATAACAAAGGTACTGGAGACCACAGGTGGACAGAAACTGACGGACTGGAAATCTCAGGCAGCCAGGAGACGACTTGAAAATGACAGACTTGTCACAGAGATACTGAAGTGCGCAGGCAGGAGACTCAGAGACTAGAAGTCGCAGGCAGCCAGGGGACGTCTTGGCATTTGCAGATAGGATGCAGAGATATTGAAGACTGAAGGCAGACAGGACTCAGGAACACTAATATCTTAATACCAAGACACAGTTGTCACGCACAGGGTGAAGGAAGCAAAGCTCGAATCCAGGACAGGTGCATAACAAAAAATGTGACTAATTCACGTAAGAAACTGGGAAAAGGTGAAAGTGTTTTTTTTGTTTCTTTAAAGAAGAAATGATGTCAGTTTTAATAGTGTTATAAAATAACAGACAGTTACAGTATACCCAGGATATGCCCCAAATGTCTGATGGATGTATGTCTCAACATTGGAATCCCGAAAAAAGAGTAAAAAGACCTGAAAAAAGAGAGATGCGTTTATGATCATTTACATCTCAGTTACAATATGTCCTTGTTTACTTCCTTTTTGGCCCAAGATATCCTTAGATAAGAAACACAAGATTATTCCCTATTGTTTCCCTTCCCGTCCTTGAAAATTTGAATAAAATTATTGGAAAAGAAACACAAGATAACCACTTTGTTAAAAAATAAATATTTCAAGCATTGTGAGTAGTGTAAAAAATTATTTTTTTGTATTTGTTCATTTGCACAAATCATCTTGGGATATCTCAGTCAAAAAGAATGGTGAATAAGGGGACATCTATCATTTTCATTGGTTCTGTATCTGGACATGACATATGGAAAGAGGTTTAATGAACATTTGTCACTTGTCCTATTGATTTTCAATAAACATTTATTGTGCGAAATACTTCTAAATAAGACCTGGCTGTGACTTTCTGTAGCAATGTATTTTTTTACCGGGTGTAAATGTTGCTGTTTTCTGGAATTGATTTTCTTTCATTCCTTAGCATCTCCCTTCATAAGATATGATCTACTCATCCCTGTATGGAAATCTATTATTTGTATCCAAGTGGGCATGACCATCAACTCTTCTTTATAGGTATCTGTCAGAACCACACCCAACTGGCTAAAATGACTACATTTACACACAAGAAAGAGAGAGAGACATATATCAGTAATGTAAAGACACATTGACAAAAGATAGCGAAAGTCAGATTCGGGAGAGCATTAAAACACCAGGTAAGAAATTACATGAAACTGGATGATAAAGAAACAAGACAATTACATGAAATGTGGTCGATAAAGAAACAAGACAGAAGAATTGCCACCTTCAAAATGTGGTGATGAGAAGATGTTATCAATACCATGGATGGCAAGAAGAACAAACAAATCAATTTTGGAAAAAATCAAACCAGACATGTCACTCGAAGCAAGGAGCACCAAGCTATGACTTGCCTACTTTGGACACATCATATGAAGACAGCAATCACTGGAGAAGGACATCATGATCGATGAATAGACGGAAAAAGAGGAAGACCAGCAACCAGCAATGGCTTGATACTATCAAAATAATAGAGGTGAAGACCCTGGTGGACTTATCTACTTGCACAAGATCTATCTGCCTACAGATCATTCATCCATCAAGTTGACTTGGCTCAAGATCCAGTGGAAGGCTGTTAAATAATATAAAAATAAAGAAATTACTTATTTATGGTTTGTGTCAAATTTTAAGACGAAAACTATTTGACTTGTGATTTGCTCTTTTCTTACTTAAGAATGACAACAAATATTTGACCTGATGGCCAACCTGACCTCAGACTTTGACTTTTATTTGCTGCCATTTAGCAGTTGCGGCGGAGAAAATGTTCTATTTGCAATTTTTTTCTTATGTTATATGATTTGTCTCCTTTAGAATTCAGCCATTATTGCTTTAATTTTCACAGATTCTCACCTACAAATCCCCATGTATTTTTTCCTTCGCAATCTCTCTTTGGTGGACATCTGCTACACCTCCGTCACTGTCCCTAAGCTTCTGGATATATTTCTCAGTGGCAATAATTCAATTTCTTTCAATCATTGCTTTGTTCAATTTTATTTTTTCACTGCCCTTGCTTGCACCGAGATTTTTTTACTTTCTGTCATGGCTTACGATCGCTATGTAGCCATCTGTAAAGCTCTACATTATCCACTTTTAATGAAGCAGAATATATGTGTAATATTTGTTGTGGCCAGTTGGTTATCCGGCTGCAGCAATTCAATGTTTGTAACAATTGTGGCGTCCAAAATTCCTTTTTGTAACTCAAAAGTGATAGATCAACTTTACTGTGACATAAAGCCAATGCTGAAGATATCCTGTGGGAACACACTGACCACCGAAGTTACTGTCTACTTGGAGACATTCTTCATGGGTTTCTGCCCTTTCTTGTGCATTATGATGTCCTATTTCAAAATAATTCGGAATGTGCTTAGAGGGAAATCCAAGGGGAAAACACATAAAACGTTCTCTACTTGCACATCACACCTTACGATAATCATCATTTTTTATGGCACACTGTTTTTTGTTTATATGATGCCACCTACGACACATTTTAAGACTATTGACCAAATTTTTTCTTCTCTTTTTCTGGCTGTCGTTCCTTCGTTAAATCCTTTAATCTACAGTTTAAGGAATAAAGACATGAAAACTGCTTTTAAGAGATATTTTTCTAGGAATTCAAATACTGCAGTTTGGGTTCATTAATGTGAAAACTGGAAAATCAATGTGGAATTTTAAGTAGAGATGAGAAAAGTTGTGAAATTTAAACTCACCAGAGTTTTTTATCTTATTGAATTTTTTTATTTTATGGCAGTATTTTCCCAAATATAAGACACTAAAGGTACTGCCACACTAGACAATCCCGCTAGCGATCTCGTTAGCGTCGCATACTAATGAGATCGCTAGCGGGATTGTTTCTATATCGCTAGTAGCTACCTATTTTAGCGATGTCGTTAGGACGCTATCGCGGTTAGCGATCTCCTTAACGACTTTAGCGGTACAAAAGTACCGCTAAATCGCTAAAAAAGGTGCCACACTTAGCGATATATACTTACCCAGCGGGGCGCCAGCGACGAAAATAGGGTCCGGAACGATTCCAGCGACGAGCGAGATCACAGCAGGAAGCTCGTCGCTGGCAGCTGCCGCACACAACAACATCGCTAACGGGATCGCTAAATAGTGACGTTTTTTAGCGATCCCGTTAGCGATGTTGTTTAGTGTGGCATACCCTTAAAGGATAAAATATGGATCTCTATTAAAGAGCTTGTCCAATACATATAATAGCCTTTATAAATTTCAATTTTAATCCCTAGTCACTTTTGTAGTTTGCTTTATTTTAACATACCCTATTGTTCTCCCTATACAGCTAATCCCAATATCTGTTGTTTTAGTTTTTTTTGGGGGGAGGAAGGGTTGTGTTTTACTTCTTGTGATGTTCCATTTGAGGGCAGTCTAAAATGAGATGTCATCAGGAGGATGATCCTTCAGTTATTCCTTTGCTGCTTCTATCACCCCTCTGGAACAGGACATCATCAGGAGGTGGGACTGTGGTAACTTACTAGAGCTTCTGTCACCAATTGGCGGGTGATGATGTACCAAGTGCTTGATAAAGGAATGGAGAAAGTGACCTCAGCTTTTATTACAACCATCACACTTCTATTTCCACTGCCACACTTCTTCTATCACTGTGGCCCACTGCCACAAGATGTCATCAGGGGCAGTCAGAGAAGCAGGGCAGGGATGGACATACTGCTGGTGCAGCTGTGGCGCTCCTGAGGGTTCAGTCGCCACAGAGGTATTGCACTTCATCCAGAGGTGTGATACCCTGCTCTCAGCTAAGGAGGGAGCACCACCCAGGACTCTAACACTTGCAACTAACACATACAATAGCAGCCGGGCACCCTGGATTTACCCTATGGGAGGATGGTCTCATCCCAGGCTGGGTAGGAAAGAGTGTTGAGAGGTGGGTGGAGAAAGTAAGAAGGAGGGAATATGAAGCTTAGAGAGCAGAAAAGAGAGTCTGTAGAGTCAGACAGAATAGGAGGGGACCTGGAGCTGGTAGCAGCTCGTCCCCAGACGGAGAAAGTTAGACAAGAAGGAACAGAGAGAGAAGCTTGTGGAATGACAGAAGGGTTCCTAGGGGCACGGATAGTGAGTGATCCATCCGTGGGGCCTGATCCAATTGTGGAGGGACCAGGACGCAGAGGGGACACCGGCCCCTAGCCTAGTGGAAAACTTTAAACTCAGCTAGCAAGCCAGAGACGGTGGCATCTCTAGGTGCCTCAGCTACTGAACCACAATTATATTCTCTAAAAAGGTAGCCATAAGGGAGCAAGGAAACACAGAGAGGACGTTTTCCAACAAGGTCGGCGCCTACTGACTTAGGACACTGATTGCGAGGTGTTGGACAGGAAGAAAAGGTGGAAAGTCAGCACAGTGAGACGACTGAGAAAGGAACATATTGAAAGGAGTCCTGGAAAGGTGTAGCCTGATATACCTGGGAGTTTGTATCTCTATGCAGCCGCACGCTCCACTCCCGAGTGCCGGCGCCAGAGCTGGGATTTCACATGCGAGTGTCGGACGACTTCGTCGCATGTGTGATCCCGGCCTTACTGTACATGGAGGACTAGTCCATCAGCCAGTGAAATCCGCCTACTGATTGTAGATGGCAAGAAAAGGAGGAAAAGAAGTCCCTCCCCAGAAGAGAGAGCGGGAATGTGAACGCGGAGCAGCACAAGAGCTGACCTGCAAGATGGCGACTGGTGGTGACCCAGGGTGCAGAGGAGCGAAGGAGAGCTTCTTCCCCAGACAGGAACAAGACCTGCATCCACCAGCAGCCAGAGACCAGGAGCTGCTAGACCTTGAGGTGGAGGAGTTAAGGATGCTGGCACACAGACATCCGTGGCAGGACACAACCTGACAGTGCATGCCACTGTCCATCATCGCTTGTTGGTAGCGCCAGGTGTGGCCACCATATATGAGTTTCCGCAGGATTGGGAGCAGTCAGCACCAGGTGCTGTCTTCAATAAGAGTAAGTAGAACTGAACAAATTCTGCATGGAATGTACATAGTTAAAAAAAATACAAGTTAACCTGGTAGGGTTCTGCAATGTTACCTGTTATTTTATCGCTATGGACTAGGAGATCATGAACAATGATTGGTCCAAACTTTTATTTGTACATAGTTTAGCACCTCTTTAGGTGCTCCTTCTTGGTTTTACTTGAAAGCTTGTAGGGTACGCTGACACCCTATATCACTGCACAACTGACCTCAGAACTAAAACCCGTTTGGCGTGGCTGAAGTGATGGTCCAAAGTGGAGACCAGCCATGCCTTGTAGGCCACCCAAGGCCTACGTGGAGGGTTTGAGACGGGTCCCTCATGTTGCACTCAAAGAAAGAAGAAGAGAAAATTTTATTGAACTTGAATGAAAATGTTTGATTGCACTTAACTTGAAAGTATTTGATAGCACTTGAAGTTTAATAAATTAATGTGAATATTTCTGAAGAAGAATTTGATAGCACTTTTAAAAAAAAAGTAAAGAAAAGGTTACCTGTCATAAATGCCAGTAAATGCCAAAGAATGTTTTATTGAATCGTAACATTAGTACCTGTTTACTTGTTATTTATGCAACGTTTAAGAAAAAGTGCCTCCCATAAAGGGAAGTTGCCTTTTATTTATATTCCACCTGTTGAGATGTATCACTCAAAATTTTGTATGTTTCCTGTAACACCTGTGTTACTCTGCTTCAGCCGCGGACGTGCTGTGTTTAACAGGGGGGGTATGTGGCGCCCCTGAGATTTCAGTCGCCACAGAGGTATTGCACCTCATCCAGAGGTGTGATACCCCGCTCTCAGATTAGGAGGGAGCACCACCCAGGACTCTAACACTTGCACCCAACAAATACTATAGCAGCCGGACACCCTGGACGTACGCTACGGGAGGATGGTCTCATCCCAGGCTGGGTAGGAAAGAGTGTTGAGAGGTAGGTGGAGAAAGTAAGAAAGAGAGGAAATGAAGCTTAGAGAGTGAAAAGAGAGTCTGTAGTGTCAGACAGAATAGGAGGGGACCTGGAGCTGGTAGCAGCTCGTCCCTAGACGGAGAAAGTTTGACAAGAAGGAACAGAGAGAGAAGCTTCTGGAAGGACAGAAGGGGTCCTAGGGGCACGGATAGTGAGTGATCCATCTGTGGGGCCCGATCCAATTGTGGAGGGACCAGGATGCAGAAGGGACATCGGCTCCTAGCCTAGTGGAGAACTTTAAGACTCAGCTAGCAAGCCGGAGACGTTGGCATCTCTAGGTGCCTCAGCTACTGAACCGCAATTATCTTCTCCGAAAAGGTAGCCATAAGGGAGCAGGGAAACGCAGAGAGGACATTATCCGACAAGGTCCGCGGCTACTGGCTTGGGACACTGATTGCGAGGTGTTGGACAGGAAGAAAAGGTGTAAAGTCAGCACAGGGAGATGACTGAGAAAGGAACATATTGAAAGGAGTCCTGGAAAAGTGTATCCTGATCTACCTGGGAGTTTGCTGAGCCCCTCACCTGGAGGACATGGCACCAAGCGGGCATCTGTGCGCTCCAGAACTATACTACATCTACCGACATTACAATCGTCTACATCTTACATCTGCCCTGGGATTAAGCTCTGCCTGTGGAGAGCTATACCAACTCTGCTGCATCACCACCAGTCCCAGAGGATCTGCACTGCAGTTCTGGTCACCTCTGACCAGAAACCACACGATAGTGTCACGAAGACTTCATTACTACAAAATCTATTATTCCTTGTAAATATTCCCCTTTTATTGGACGCACAGGGCCACGGACCGAGTCACTGCCACTGTGACACATCCCCTTTAAGAAGCAGTCCAGTACCGAGTACCCCACTCACCTGGTGGGCGATCCACAGCCAGTGCAGAGGCTCAGGGTCCCCGATCAGCTGCTGAAACATCTTGTCTATCATAGATCCAGCGGCAGCATCAACACTTCCGCTCTGCTTCTTCAGCACAGCCTTCAGGGGGGAGAGAGTAGAGTGTCCAGTATGCCATGGATAGAAGCCAGGGTCGTAGCTACCTCAGTCGCAGAGGTCGCCACCGTGATCAGGCATGGTGGGTCAGGGGCCCGCTGACACCAGCAAATACTTTGTCTAGATGTGATGTGATTCCTCTGATGCATATTCAGCTGAGGTATATTGAGGCACAGAGACCCATTGGATTAATGTGTGGCAATACACACTGCCAGCCAATCAGAGGCCAGCAGCTAATGTCGGTGTGCACTTGCTGGGGGGTGCATGGCAGTGTTGTAATGCGCTTCCATTACTTGCACGCTGAAGTCAGCTGCCAGCTTCAGAAGAGGACCTCATGCTGCGAGGGAGTGGAGGGAAGGTGAGTATAATGGCACATTAAAGAACAGGAGAAATATACAAGTTTGGGGAATATATATATCAGGACATGGCCTAGGATAGGAGACATAAGGATAAGCAATATATATCAGGATGGGGCACAAGATAAGGGACATTTACCAGGATAGGTGATATAGACCAGGATGGGACCCAAGATAAGGGACTAATACACCACGATGGGATATATATATATATATATATATATATATATATATATATATATATATATATATATATATTAGGGTTAGTGTTGAGCATTCCGCTACTGCAAATATCGGGTATCGGCCGATATTCGCTGTATCGGAATTCCGATTCTGAGATCCGATATTTTTTGCATATCAGATACCGGAATCTGAGTTTTCCTCAAAGTCTATGGGGAGTTCCTGTGACAGGCTCAACCTGTCATCCAGATGTAGCAGAGCTGGACTCGTCGTGGGACACTCGTGATTTTGGACTGCGTCGGACAGGGAGTATTTGTGTTGGTTTGTTATTTTTGTTTTTTTACAGGAGATCGATGGCGTCGCAGGATGAGCGTGGAATAAAATTAATGAAAACTGTGTGGTGTTTTATTTCATTAAAAGACTTTATTCTAGCTGTGTATTTTTTAAAAAATTTACAAACTTTATGATTAATAATGGATCGGTGTCTTATTGACGCCTCTCCATTATTAACCGGGCTTATTGTCATCGTTCAATCAAAGGTGACATTAACCCCTTATTACCCCACTTGCCACTGGTACAGGGCAAGTGGGAAGAGCCGGGTAAAGTGCCACAATTGGCGCATCTTTGGATGCGCCAATTGTGGGGCTGCTGCAGCCTGGTATTTTTAGGCTGTTGAGGGCCAAAATCCATGGGCCTTGGCAGTCTTTTAATACCAGACCGCAGCAGTCTGCTTTTTACTTGGCTGGTTAACAAAAATAGGGAGACCCCACGCCATTTTTTTTTTAGGGGATCCCCTATTTTTGTTAACCAGCCAAGCTAAGCAGACTGCTGTGGCCTGGTATTATCAGGCTTGCAAGGTTCATGGATATATTGGATCCTTACCAGCCTGAAATACCAGGCCTCAGTAGTCTGCTTCATCTGGCTGGTTAACAAAAATAGGGGGGACCCCATGCCATTTTTTTTTTCGAGGGGATCCCCTATTTTTGTTAATCAGTTCACTTCAGGTCAGCCGGGATTCCCTCTGATGTCACTGATGCTGTGCGGTGTCTCTGGCTGACCTGAAGTGAAAGTGGGAAGCAATCAATTATGCTAACCACTTCCTCTCCTGTCAGCCAGGAGAGGAGATGATTCAGTGTGGGGGTTTGCTGCGAGACTGTCAGCATTAGCTGCGGTCCCTGCAGTAAACATTAACCCTTTCAGAAGGATTACATCGGGGGACCTGACTGAACATCGGATAAGTAAGAATAATGTTGCTTTATTATTTTATTTTTATTACAGGTGAACAAGGGCTTCGCAAAGGAATGGCAGTAAAATAAAAATGTCAAAAACTGTGTGTTTATTTCATTAAAATGATTTTTAATTAAAGTGTGTGTTTTATTTTTATTTCATACAATAGGATTAATAATTGATAGTTGTCTAATTGACAGCTCTCAATTATTAACCTGGCTTAAAGTCACCTTTCAATAGCAAGGTGGCTTTAACCCATTAGCCACCGCTACAGGGCAATGGGAATAGACAGGCAATGTGAGGGTTCGAGTTCCCGATGCTGCACAAGGGGAGTCTCGAACCAGTCCTGCTGCGGTCCCCCATTCATCTCCGGCTGCATTAGAGCCTGCTCAGCAGAGACGTCGGTCCCAGCATCTTGCCCATTTCAATACTGTGCAGAGACTTGCTGCTGCCTCTCCTGGTTCTGCTATTATAGCCAGTGCTGGAGCAGACGTCTTTGGGACAAAGTCCTGCGTTTCACCTTCTGAGCATGCCCAGGGTAAGATCTCTCATTGGAGATCAGGGGTCACATGTTCAGGTACTGCAGCAGCTCCTATTGGTCCGCCAGGAAGGTCCTGAACATACATGTGTTTTGGAACAGTTTCTCATTGGTCCTAGTTTCTGGCAGGTCCTGTAGCTGTTACTATAAAAGGGTGGCATGGCTGGGCCGCCATGCGCTAATATCAACCGTTATGCTTTGCGCCAGTGTGGTCATGCGTGTGTGTGGTTAGGGCGGCTGAAATACGCCATTACAATACCGACTTAATCAGTGAGGAGCTTGGTATGCTAGCTGGTCAGGGTCGGTGTCCTAGATGCCCTAGATTACCGGCATAACCGGTGAGGAGTTTGATTGCCGTATTCAGGGCCTGGCGTTCAGACGCCATAGATTGCGGGTGACTCCCGCGAGGACATTAGCGCATGATCACGTTCTATGTTCACTAGCAGTCAACTGTGTACCTGGGTGCCTGACAGGACACAGAAGTTTGTCTCTGCGGCTCTGTGACGTAACAGGGTTCGCTTTCAACGCTAGACAGCGCCCTAGCGTGTTTATTTTTGCAACTCAGTGGTGTTAAGTGAGTTCGCACGCATCGCCATATAGCGCTGCGGCATTCCTTCTAGCGGCTCTGTGGAATAACAGAGTTCGCACATATTGCCACAGTGCGTTACGGCGTTTATTTTGGCGACTCTGCGGGTTAACAGAGTTCGCTTCTTGCGCCATTTTACTAGCAGCAGGCTCCGCCTGCACGGTGGACCCGGGCTGCGAACGCACCTCTCTACATCATATATTTGGTGCGTTCCGCAGACCCTAACAGGTAACGTGCAAGAAAGGGCGAATCTAATTATAGATTTTCCTTTTCTGGGGTGTCTGGGGGCAGATGTTAGTAGCCAGGAGGGGGCCAAAAATAATGGTCCCTCTCTGGGCTATTATTATCTGCCCCCACTCGCTGGCTTTGTCTGTCTGGTTGAGAAAATTTTACATCTCATATATATATATACACATGTCATTGAATTGGTGACAACATATATATATTTATAGTACATACACTTCTACATAGTATAATAGCCGCTAATTCAATTGCCGGCTTTTGTGAAATTACAGACCTGACATGAAATGACACATGGTTAACATAGAGTTAACCATGTCATTTCATGTAGTTTGATATATGGCTTTCACTAACAATTACATGAGTGTATGTGTGCAACATTTCCCACATGTAGGGGTTAATTAAAGGTGTAAATTCGTAGAAAAAAAATGTGTTATTTTTACAACGAATTTACACCTTTAATTAACCCCTACATGTGTGAAATATTGCACACATACACCATGTAATTGTTAGTGAAAACCATATATCAAACTACATGAAATGACATGGTTAACTCTATGTAAACCATGTGTCATTTCATGTCGGGTGGTTCTGTAATTTCAGAAAAGTCGGCATTGCCCGGCAATTGAATCAGAGGCTATTTTACTATGTAGAAGTGTATGAACTATAAATATATGTATATATACATGTCACAATGACATGTATATATATATATGTATTCTATGTGTGTATATCTAGTGTTTACAAGGAAAGAAAGGGTTTATTTTAATTACGATAGTTCTGTCCCACTGACTTGCATTGGGTTTCCGGTATCGGATCGGTGATACCCGATACTTTTTGGGTATCGGTCCGATCCAATCCGATCCGATACTTATGGATATCGGGCAGTATCGCTCAACACTAATTAGGGTGCCAAGGAAAAATGAACTTTGCAAATTGGTAAGACTTCCTTTTGGCATAAGGATTCACCATGTAAAATTTGTTGACATTAAATTTAGATTTAGCACTTGCTCAAGGCATGTGAATTATTCCATGTTTCTCATTTTCCACAATATTGTACACACGATAACCACTAAAATTTAACCACTAACATTTAAAAAAATTTAAAAAAAAACCTAAAAGTTCAAATCACCCACCTTTCACCCCATTGAAAATTAAAGGGTTAAATATATATATATCTATATATATTATATATATATATGATATATATATACACATTTGGTATCGCCGCGTTCAGAAACACCCGATCTATCAAAATATAAAAGCAATTAATCTGATCGGTAAAGGGCATAACATACCATACATAACGTGGGATATGCATGACGATAAATACTAAACAACATTTAAAACTGCAATATGATGTGCCATTGAGCAACCAGTAAATGATAACTAATCTTAAAAAAAGAAAATTATAAAATATCTATGACCAAAAAGGAACAAAATTAGGAGGTAAGACCTTCAAAAATTAATTTTTATCATGCATTTCCTTGGCAACCTAATATATATATATATATATATATATATATATATACTGTATATATATCAGATATACCAGGATGATATATAATCGTCTAACTTTTAACTTCCGTCTGTAACGTAAATCCTGCGTCGCTGATTGGTCGCGCCCGGCGGGACGCGACCAATCAGCGACAGCCACATCCGGCCGTGAATTGGCGCAGGATTTCGACCTGGCACGCCACCGCTATCGTCAGGAGATCATCGGTGCTAGCCGCTGATCTACCGATGGTAGCCGCGGGTCATCTCCATGTACGTACTCACCTTCCGTCGCTGCATCCCTGTCCCGGCGCGTCTGTTTCTATCCTGTGCGGTGCGGTCACGTAGTACCACTCATTAAGGTCATGAATATGGACGCGACTCCACTCCCATAGGCGTGGTGTCCATATTCATGACTGTAATGAGAGGTACCATGTGACCGTTCCACAGAGGAAGAAGCTGACCGCCGGGATAGAGATGCAGGACATGCAGCGACGGAGCGAGGAGTGTAAGTATGATGAGGGAGGATGGGGGAGGACGGGGGAGCCCAGCGGAGGGTGGGAGCGGAGCCATGTATGCAGGGTGGGAGCGGAGCCATGTATATAGGATTGGAGGGTGGGAGCAGAGCCATGTATATAGGATTGGAGGGTGGGAGCGGAGCCATGTATATAGTATGGCAGGGTGGGAGCGGAGCCATGTATATAGGATGGGAGGGTGGGAGCGGAGCCATGTATATAGGATGGGAGGGTGGGAGCGGAGCCATGTATACAGGGTGGGAGCAGAGCCATGTATATAGGATTGGAGGGTGGGAGCGGAGCCGTGTATATAGGATGGGAGGGTGGAGCGGGGCCATGTATAGAGAGTGGGAGCGGAGCCATGTGTATAGGATGGGAAGGTGGGAGCGGAGATATGTATATAGGATTGGAGGGTGGGAACGGAGCCATGTATATAGGATGGGAGGAT
The DNA here is from genome assembly GCA_033576555.1 of Oophaga sylvatica. Taxonomy (NCBI): domain Eukaryota; kingdom Metazoa; phylum Chordata; class Amphibia; order Anura; family Dendrobatidae; genus Oophaga; species Oophaga sylvatica. The sequence goes on along the minus strand of JARQOD010000004.1, from coordinate 556,766,798 downwards.
GGGAGCGGAGCCATGTATATAGGATGGGAGGGTGGGAGCAGAGCCATGTATATAGGATGGGAAGGTGGGAGCGGAGATATGTATATAGTATGGGAGGGTGGGAGCGGAGCCATGTATATAGGATGGGAGGGTGGGAGCGGAGCCATGTATATAGGATTGGAGGGTGGGAGCAGAGCCATGTATATAGGATGGGAAGGTGGGAGCGGAGATATGTATATAGGATGGGAGGGTGGGAGTGGAGCCATGTATATAGGATGGGAGGATGGGAGCGGAGCCATGTATATAGGATGGGAGGGTGGGTGCGGAGCCATGTATATAGAATGGGAGGGTGGGAGTGGAGCCATGCATATAGGATGGGAGGGTGGGAGCGGAGCCATGTATATAGGATGGGAGGGTGGGAACGGAGCCATGGATATAGAATGGAAGGGTGGGAGCAGAGCCATGTATATAGGATGGGAGGGTGGGAGCGGAGCCATGTATACAGGATGGGAGGGTGGGAGCGGAGCCATGTATATAGGATGGGAGGGTGGGAGCGGAGCCATGTATATAATAGGATGGGAGGGTGGGAGTGGAGCCATGCATACAAGGATGGGAGGGTGGGAGCAGAGCCATGCATACAAGAGTGGGAGAGGAGCCATGCATAAATAAACTACATACATATTCTAGAATGCCCGATGCGTTAAAATCGGGGCACCATCTAGTATATATATATATATATATATATATATATATATATATATATATATATATGTACACTGCTCAAAAAATAAAGGGAACACTTAAACAACAGAATATAACTCAAGTAAATCTAACTTCTGTGAAATCAAACTGTCCACTTAGGAAGCAACACTGATTGACAATCAATTTCACATGCTGTTGTGCAAATGGAATAGACAACAGATGGCAATTATAAGCAATTATCACGACACACTCAATAAAGGAGTGGTTCTGCAGGTGGGGACCACAGACCACATCTCAGTACCAATGCTTTCTGGCTGATGTTTTAGTCACTTTTGAATGTTGGTTGTGCTTTCACACTCATGGTAGCATGAGACGGACTCAACAACCCACACAAGTGGCTCAGGTAGTGCAGCTTATCCAGGATGGCACATCAATGTGAGCTGTCACAAGAAGGTTTGCTGTGTCTGTCAGCGTAGTGTCCAGAGGCTGGATGCGCTGCCAGGAAACAGGCCAGTACATCAGGAGATGTGGAGGGGGCTGTTATGTTTTGGTAGCTGAGGAGGCAGGAGCAGATAACCGCATAGGCAGCCAAACACCAGAGAGGTTGGAAACTAATAGGTTGCAGACCCCTAAACTAACCGCACAACTAGAAGCAGCCATGGGACGTTCCTACGGTGCCCTAGACGCCTCGTCACAGCCGGAGAGACAGCTATCCCTGAAGATGGAAAGAGGAAAGCTAATTCCCTGGAGGAGAGCCCCAAAAGAATAGGAAGCCCCCAAACATATAATGGCGGTTAGACAAGATGAAAACACGAACACAGACAGAAAATAGATTGAGCAAACGCTGGGGCCCAAAACTGTCTAGATAGGACAGCACAGGAGAGAATACTGTCTGCAACCCAGAAAAACCCTAGGAAAAACTCCAACACTTCTGAATCCGAAAATACTGAGACCACACGGTCTAGACCACCTATATCAGATCTCTGGTGTGGACACGTAGCTACCCAGCAGTAAAATATCACAAGAACTGAGCAAATGAACAAATACAAAAGCGAAAGGAGACCAGCCCAAGCCCCCCCAAAGGGGACCAGGCTGAAGACAAAAAGCAATGCAGCAAAAAAGCAAGGAAAATCAAACCACAGTAAAAAAAACTGAAAGTGACTTATCTGAATGCAAGCAGGAGACAGCAGAAAAGCAAGCTGAATTCCAACCTAGACCAGGAAGAACAATTGATCACCGGCAAGGACCATGGGAGGTCAGCTTACTTATATCAGGCCAGTCCGTCCCACCTGATAACCAATCGTCAGTTGCAGGTGGTGGATTTTTGCTGTTCAACATAGGTTCAATACCCTCAGCAACCACCAGAGGGAGCTTCAGCTCCGAAGTCGTCTCCAACATGTTCACAACAGGGGGCCATAGGAGGGCAACAACCCAGCAGCAGGACCACTACCTCCGCCTTTGTGCAAGGAGGAACAGGAGGAGCACTGCCAGAGTCCTGCAAAATGACCTCCAGCAGGCAACAAATGTGCATGTGTCAGCACAAACGGTTAGAAACTGACTCCATGAGGATGGTCTGAGTGCCCGACATCCACAGATGGGGGTTGTGCTTACAGGCAACACTGTGCTGGACACTTGGTATTTGCCACAGAACACCAGGATTGGCAAATTCGCCGCTGGTGCCCTGTGCTCTTCACCGATGAAAGCAGGTTCACACTGAGCACATGTGACAGACGTGACAGAGTCTGGAGACGCCATGGAGAGCGATCTGCTGCCTGCAACATCCTTCAGCATGACCGGTTTGGCAGTGGATCAGTAATGGTGTGGGGTGGCATTTCTTTGGAGGGCTGCACAGCCCTCCATATGTTCGCCAGAGGTAGCCTGACTGCCATTAGGTACCGAGATGAGATACTCAGACGGTTTGATGTTGCCTGATGGTGTTCATCTCATGGAAATTTGGTTTGGACATCTTCCTCTCTGGTCTTCAGAATGGTATTGAGCAGGCCTTGTACCAAATGGGTGGGGGTCAGAGCGCAGTATAAATTACTTTGCTCCTCCTTGACAGTCAAATTGTTGCTTTATAAGGATTTTATTTTAATATGTACAAAGGCAGACTTGCGCTGGGAGTCCGACTCAGTATATCGATTCGTACCAGTTCTTATGACCAATGGTGCCTTACCGGAGATCTTTGATATTTACATGCTGTGCACGTCCCTATCGCTGTGACAGACCTTCACCCATTAAAAGTGATATTGTTGGGTTAAAAATGTGTACTGTGTTTATTCATGGGACACCCTGGGGAAAGACATGGTTTTGTGGGTCTCACCAGTCTTTTTAATATGACCTAATTCCCTGAAGATTTCAGATCCTTTATTAATGGGATGATTTTGTGACTCCACGCATACAGACATGCCGAACTTGCAGGTATCGTTCATATTGCTGAATTGTTGTAGGTCTTTTTCCTACTGCTCTTTTTCCTCTGCAGTAGGACTTTTATCATTTTTGCCTTTTTGCCTGTTTTTCTGCCCTTATTTTATCCTGATACATTTCCCTGGTCTTCGCTTTATGCTTTTACCAGTTCTTGCAGTCATCCTTTATTTCGTAACAACAGTACATAGTTACCTTTCTCTGCAATGAATCCCCACCCTGGTGTGATACACATTTCACTGCCTTTCTATGGCAGTGATTGACTTCTCTTTCCTTTTACATTCTTTTTCTGACATTTAAGGCTATGTTCACAGCTGTGTTCTTATAATAAATGTAGCACATCTTCCACCAGTGTAAATAAGTTCGAGACAGGTGTAAGAGACATGTTCGCACATAGCTTTTTTTCCATTTATTTTCTGTGCGGTTTTAATGCAGGAAAAAAACTTAATACTTTAAAATCTCCTTCACATGGAGCATTTTTATTTTCCTGGCACTTTTTGACTTTTTTTTTAAATGCAGCATATAAATTCATTTCAGAGCTTTAACTGTTCTTTTCCCATTGAGATTACTTAGCACCAAAAAAGCATAAAAAAACACATTAAAAATGCACATAATTTCCAGGGGAGGTATCTGACAACAGCCTGCACTTATCAAAAAACAGAGCAAATCTGTGTAGAATCTAGCCCTGCAGACATATTCCCCCATTTTGTGTCTTAGGCAGGGTTAACACAAGTCTATAAGAAACCATCTATTTTTCATGCCGAAAATATGATTTTTCACCCATATGCAAACTATGTGGCTGTTTTTTTAACTCCATGTGCCGTCCGTGTGTCCATCTTTTACTTCCATATGCATACGTCTTTGGATAAACAATTTAATAAATAATAAAGGTCACATACAGTTTCCTATCTTAATAATTGTAATAGATCTATGAAAAATGCAGAACAAATAGACAGTGAATCATATGTTTGAAACCGACCTATTGATTTGTAATGGGCGAGTCTGATACAGAATACAGATCAAAGTTGTTCTTTTCAAGATAGTGGAACAACGCTTATGGGTTATCATGGATGGATGGCCGGATGGACTGATGGACGGATGGATAGACGGTCAGTCAGGCAGATAGACAGATACAGTAGATAGTGTAAGGGGTTGTCACGCTCAGTAGAAGCTTTCAGGTAGACTCAGGAGACCATGCACGTAAGGCACCAGTGGGTTTACTATACACAGCATAAACCACGGTGTTAAAACAAAAAATAATAACATAAAGTCCTCCTTGGTGTGGGGTGCTCCCGCACACTGTTAGGTAAACCACTCCAGTCTTTTCCTCTGTGGGAAGTACAGCTTCTCCCCACAGCACCACACACAGACTGAACCACAGGTCCAGGTAGATATGACCTGGCTGGTCACGTTAACGTGACCTCACTGCAGGTCCTCAAACACCTGCAGGTCCTACAGGTAAAAGGAGGTACGGTGTGCACTCTCCCGCCCGCACTGCGGGTGCTCACATAAAACCGGCCTCTGTACATGGCTTCTCAGCACATAGTGTGCTGGAAACACAAAACACTCCGTTTTCATATCACTGACCGCTGCAAGCTCAGTGACACATACCTCCCTTCCTCTACCAGTGACTCTGTCACAATAGTTAAATGCATTGTGTACTATTGGATTGCCACCTGCTTCTTTTGGATTTCTGTGTAGATGATTAATGGGTCACTGCCAAGAGATTTTGCACCCACAGGTAGTGCTACACAGATATGATATAGATATAGACACTAGATAGATATAGAAATATAGATAGCAGTGATGAGTGAATCAGCAAACATTCAAATTTAGCAGTTCTCTCTAATTTGGCCAGGAAATTCAAATTTCATCCACATTATTTGAAAAAAAAAACTACAACACATGTGGATGCTAATCATATTTGATGACAATCCTTATTATGCTTTTTGTTCTGTCCAGATCCCAGAACATAATAAAGATAGGGTGAAAAAAAAATCAGCCATTCCTGTAGCCAGCCATCTGGTCCTACGCCAACTCTCTCCAGGACCGTGCGTGATATTCTCTTTGGTTCATTCTGCATCTTTACTGGGGCAAGATATTGTTGAGATTTAACTCTTTGGTAGTTGGCACTGTTCACACAGGCACCCTAATATAAACCTTCCTGTTTGGACAAGAAATTGGTTGCCTGTGTGAACAGTGCCAACTGCTAAAGAACTGAATCTCTACAAGTTAATGAACTCCATAAACTTCCAGAAGAAAGTAATCACAAAACAAAGAGTCCATATGTAAGAAGATTAAAATTGTGTCCACGTTCCCCCTTCTTATGTGCTGTGATGCGGTGCATTATAATGGTTTACATTGTTATCTGATAGAGTTGTGTTCTGTCCAGCAACAGGTAGTGAGTAGTTATGGATAAAGTTAAGAGTTGAGACTAGGCTAGAGAGGGAGCTGCTATGTAGCAAGATAAGAAAGGACTTCCTGGTAGTTAGTCAGACAGGGCCTAGCTTGTAGCTAGAGTAGGCTTTTTGTCTGAGTACTCAGCAGAGCTGTATGAGTTGGGTGTTCCCAAAGTGAGTGGAGACCAATGCAATGGATAGCAAGATCCTGAGTAGAGAAAGGAAAAGTGACAGAAGGGCGTAGTGGTGCACTGGAGATGTGTCTAAGGGAAAGGAGGGCACAGAACCGTGAGTTGTGGACAGGACTCTCACTTGACTGTTGTACTGTGCTGGGTTGTGGTAAAGGCAGAGATCTTGGGGGCAGAAACAAGTAGGCTCCATGTTATAAAGGAAATGTTTCTGAAGTTATGCACCCGCTATCTATTGTACAAAATCTCCACCAAGTTGATGTTCAGTAAAAGACTGTTTATGTTTGGTTGGTGGTTCCCCTCATTGAATTTTACACCATCAGGATCTGGAAAGCTGAAGTCACTGCATCATGCTGCCTGCAAGGGCGTAGCACCTCTGTAGACAAAGCCCACATACCTAGCCAGAATCCCCATCTTCATGTAGCATGCCAGGGCATGTAAGACGGGTACCTCACCCACAGCTACCACCTGTGCCACGTCCGTCACATCATTATGAGAAATAGAGCAGTACAGCTGCTCAATATTCCTAAAAATCCTGGGCCTATATATTGGTCCTGTTAACCCTCTCATCATCTCCTATCCAGGCTGCTGCAGCTACTTTTCAACATACAGTCTCCTTGTGCCCAAAGCTAGGGACTAGGCATCTTCACTCAAACAATCGCGAACCCCATCCCGCCAAGGCTTGACCAAGTCAATATGACATAGCTGGTGGATCCTTTTTTGTTTGGTTGGTAAACTTTATAGAGGTCTTCACCAACCCTTTCCAACACTTCATAGGGTCTTTGCCACTTGGGGAGAAATTTCTTCCCCACTGTGGACACCAACACTCGCATCCGATCCCTAGGTTTAAATTGTTTTATCCAAGTCAATGAACTATACTCCCTGAATCGTGCCTTGATGAGGTACTCTTTTGCCGGGCCCATTACCTTGGTCCGTTGACATAACTGATCATTTTGCCTTGCCGAACACAGAATCTGAACACAAGTTCCCAGCTCTTGGGAAACAATATTTAGCACCCTTACATTTCCCCAAATATTTTTTCGACCTGGGCCACAGGAAAGTTCTTGGCATTTCCATGAATACACTTGATGCCTACCATCTTCCCTGGTACGTTAGTGATTGAATATATTTCCCCTGCTTTTTTCTTTCTCTGATCACTAGTGGTTCTTTGCAGCGGTAGCACCATAGTTGTTGCTAAATTTGGCTATACATCTAAACTTTTTATCACTTGACATAATTTTGAAAAGTCAGGGATCAAAATTACCCAAACATGTCTGTGGGTCTAAATAAATTCGATGTTATTAGTGCGCAGTCTGTGAGTTGACCGTGGTTAAAAAGGTAATTAATAGAAGGTTTGCAAATAGAGTTGAGCGAAACAGGTCGGTCAGATTAAAAAAAAACTACTTTTGCCAAAGTCAGGTTTCGCCGATCGAAATCCGACCATAGCGTGAGGTCGGCCATGCGTTCGGCGATCCAAGCGCCAAAGTAGTTTTTCCCATAATGCTTGCAGGCACCTTTTTTTTAGCCAATGAGCAAGGACGTACACTGTGGGCAACGGGATGACATGGGCAGCTGCCACCACCATCTTGGAGAAGGGCATTGCAGTAATTGGCTTACTTTGTGTGGCGTCACAGTGGCTATAAAAGCCCTCACCGCCGACCGCCATTTTACTTCTGCCGATCTTAATGTAGGGAGAGGTTGCTGCCGCAGTTTCTCAGTAGGGAGAGTGTTAGGCAGGAAAAAAAAACTTATTCTGTGCTTGTGCTGATAGAGATTAGCTGTACAGTTAGTGTTCAGTGACAGGGGAGGATTTTGGTGTGTGCAGCAGCAGAGCTGGTTATTAGGCTGCCTGCCAGTGACAGGGGAGGAATTTCTTGTGTACAGCAGCAGAGCTGATTATTAGGCTGCCTGACAGTGACAGGGGAGGAATTTCTTGTGTGCAGCAGCAGAGCTGATTATTAGGCTGCCTGCTAGCTGTATTGCTGTGTGTACACTGCTGTGCAGAGTGCTTTTAAGCACAGTTATTTTTTTCCCACACCGTATAGAGCTGTACACTCCTCACACACTACCGTGTACCAGCTGGTATCACGGACAAATACATGCTGACTATCTGTGTGTGACTCCGGAAATATATACGGAGATTTCAATTTTCCCCAAAACCGTATACAGCTGGTATCTTCTGATACAGTAGAGTTTTTCTGCCTTCTGTATTACGGTCAAATCCATACTGAGAGAGCGTCTGTGTGTTACTCTGGAAATATATACGGAGATTTAAAATTACCCCAACACTGTATACAGCTGTATGCTACTGATACAGTACACTTTTTCTGCTTTTCATATTCTGGTCTACTCCATACTGAGCCTGTGAGCGTCTGTGTGTTACTCCTGAAATATATGCGGAGATTTAAAATTACCCCAGCACTGTATACAGCTGTATGCTACTGATACAGTACACTTTTTCTGCTTTTCATATTCTGGTCTACTCCATACTGAGCCTGTGAGCGTCTGTGTGTTACTCCTGAAATATATACGGAGATTTAAAATTACCCCAGCACTGTATACAGCTGTATGCTACTGATACAGTACACTTTTTCTGCTTTTCATATTCTGGTCTAATCCATACTGAACCTGTGAGCGTCTGTGTGTTACTCTTGAAATATATACGAAGATTTAAAATTACCCCAGCACTGTATACAGCTGTACGCTTCTGATACAGTACACTTTTTTGCTTTTTATATTCTGGTGTAATCCATACTGAGCCTGTGAGAGTCTGTGTCTGACTCTGGAAATATATACGGAGATTTAATATTACCCCAGCACTGTATACGGCTGTACGCTTCTGATACATTAACCTTTTTCTACTTTTTATATTCTGAGAAGACACCTATATATGTAACCCATATGTTATCAAAAGAGCATATACACAATATAATCACCGAAAAATGAAAATGGGCTCTATCAGAAGATAGTTTAAAAAGTAATAAATTTTATTAAATACTGATTAAAAATACATGTATAAAACGGTATACCGGACAAAAAACACACAAGATGCAGACAAACAGGTGGTACAGCCCAAATAGAATGTAGTGCTGACACGTATCGTATATAGACCGAGTAATTCGGGACAGAGTGCAAAGTAGTCGTAGTGTATAAACTTAAAATATGAACCGATAGACTCCTGTATATGGACAATTATATAGCAATGTGTGGGTAACCTCAAGCAGCAAGAAAGGGGATCAGCACACCCCTAGTAACCTATATATATGCACTCCAAGTGGAGTTTTGAATGCAAAACACCCAGGGAATATACTCGCATATGAGTGTGAACAAAAATAGGCTGATCCCTAAAGTGCTAATAAGGCACCCATACACATTGGTAACAATTAAATACGTGCATGTGAAAGTCCATGACACAAGGAAGCACACATAACAATGCACATAGAGTCAGGCATAATGCCTACCGATACTAGTACCGCATATTTACCTTTGAGATTCGGGAGTCCACCACACCCGACGCGCGTTTCGCAATGAAATGCTTCATCCAGGGGTGGTTAGACGGTGGCATAGTACCATTTTGTATAACAATTGACCAATTGGAGACAAAGATCAATCAGGTCTCAGCGCATGCGCAATGAGTAGTGAATTGTTAACGTGGTTGCTATGGAGACATACATTGAAACACAGAAAATCGTATACTATTCATCAAAATATAAAATTCAGTAGCAGCCATAGGCGCGATGTAGCAGTCTGTCCCGGACAGGGGCAAAGATGGTAGCAAAGAGCCGCCACAGTTCATTTGTTTATTATGAGCGCGAACTCGTATTCTCGGATATGACGTCATAGATTCCTTTGGTCATGTGATCCCACTGAATCCAGGTACGCTTCACCATGTTCCCACGTATCTATGGCTACCGATGCCATGGCGCCCAAGACGCAAACCCCATCAGTGAAGGTAGAGGCCAAAAATCCAAAGAATATAAGGTTTCAATATCAATGCGACTCTCATAATGAAAAAGAGGAGAAAAAGAAGTCACATATTGACACTGTAACAAACAAATCACATTACTCAAATGTACTGGCATAGGGCATTCATAAGATGCAAGATAGACCTGACATTTGGTCATTATATTATACCCATATATTAAAACTAATGTAAATATATAGCCAATAGTGTTGAGCGATACTGCTCGATATCTAAAAATATCGTATCGAAATGGTATCGCCGATATCACTAAATATCGTCGATATCCGATTCCGATACCGGAAGTCCAATGTAAGTCTATGGGAACAAAATATCGCAACTAAAAAAAACCTTTATTTCCTTGTAAACACTAAATATACACACATAGAATACATATATATATATATATATATATATATATATATATATACATGTCATTGTGACATATATATATACATATATGTATAGTTTATACACTTCTACATAGTAAAATATCCTCTGATTCAATTGCCGGGTAAAGTCGGCTTCTGTGAAAAGACAGAAGCACCCGACATGAAATGACACTTGGTGTACATAGGGTTAACCATGTCTTTTCATGTCGTTTGCAATCTGATTTGCACAAACAATTACATCAGTCTATGTGTGCAAAATTTCACACCTGTAGGGGTTAATTAAAGGTGTAAATTCGTTGTAAAAAAAACGGACTTTTTTGCTACGAATTTACACCTTTAATTAACCCCTACAGGTGTGAAATTTTGCACACTTACACTCATGTAATTGTTTGTGCAAATCAGATATCAAACTACATGAAAAGACATGGTTAACTCTATGTAAACCAAGTGTCATTTCATGTCGGGTTCTGCATTTTCACAAAAGCCGGCAATTGAATTAGCGGCTATTATATTATGTAGAAGTGTATGAACTATAAATATAAATATATATATATATGTGTCACAAATTTAATGACATGTATATATATATATGAGGTGTAAAATTGCTGAAAAAAAATGCGTGGGCTCCCGCCCTATTTTCGCAACCAGACAGACAAAGCCAGTGAGTGGGGGCAGATAATAATAGCCCAGAAAGGGACCATTATTTTTGGCCCCCCCCGGCTACTAACATCTGCCCCCAGACACCCCAGAAAGGGCAAATCTCTAATTAGATTTGCCCTTTCTGGCACTTTGCCCGTCTATTCCCATTGCCCTGTAGCGGTGGCGAATGGGTTAATAAGGGGTTAAAATGACCTTGCAATTGAAAGGTCACTTTAAGCCAGGTTAATAATTGAGAGCTGTCAATTAGACAACTATCAATTATTAATCCTATTGTATGAAAGAAAAATCAAACACACACACTTTAATAAAAAAGAGTTTAATGAAATAATCACACAGTTTTTGACCATATTTTATTTTCCTGCTAAAACCATTTCCTGTAATAAAAATAAAATAATAAAGCAAAATTATTCTTACCAATCCGATGTACAGTCAGGTCCCACGGTGTAATCCTTCAGAAAGGGTTAATGTTTACTGCAGGGACCGCAGCTAATGCTGCAGCCTCACAGTAAACCCCCAAATGAATGAGTTCCTCTCCTGGCTGACAGGAGAGGAAGTGGAAAGCTTAATTGATTGCTTTCCACTTTCACTTCAGGTCAGCCAGGGACACAATCAGTGACGTCAGAGGGAACTGGTTAACAAAAATAGGGGATCCCCTCGAAAAAAATTGGCGTGGGGTCCCCCCTATTTTTGTTAACCAGTCAGATGAAGCAGACCGCTGAGGCCTGGATTTTCAGGCTGTTAAGGAGCCAAGATCCATGGACCTTGCCAGCCTGATAATACCAGGCCACAGCAGTCTGCATATCTTGGCTGATTAACAAAAATAGGGGATCCCCTCGAAAAAAATTGGCGTGGGGTCCCTCCTATTTTTGTTAACCAGCCAGATGAAGCAGGACAGCTGAGGCCTGGTTTTTCAGGCTGGTAAGGATCCAATATCCATGGACCTTGCAAGCCTGATAATACCAGGCCACAGCAGTCTGCTTAGCTTGGCTGGTTAAAAAAAATAGGGGATCCCTCGAAAAAAAAACGGCGTAGGGGTCCCCCTATTTTTGTTAACCAGCCAAGTAAAATGCAGACTGCTGCGGCCTGGTATTAAAAGACTGTCAAGGCCCATGGATTTTGGCCCTCAACAGCCTGATAATACCAGGCTACAGCAGCCCCACATTTGGCGCATCAAAAGATGTGCCAATTGTGGCACTTTACCCGGTCTTCCCACTTGCCCTGTAGCGGTGGCAAGCGGGGTAATAAGGGGTTAATGTCACCGTTGATTGCACGGTGACAATAAGCCCGGTTAATAATGGAGAGGCGTCAATAAGACACCGATCCATTATTAATCCCAAAGTTATTAAATGCATAAAAAAAAGACAAAGCAAGAAAAAAGTATTTTAATGAAATAAAAGAGACAACACAGATTTCATTTCTTTTATTGTACTCTCATTCCTGCGACGCCATCGATCTCCTGTAAAAAAAGAAAAAAAAACAAACCAACAGTATACCACCTGTCCGACGCAGTCCATAGTAACGAGTGTCCCACGACGATCCAGCTCTGCTACATCGCAATGACAGGCAGAGCCTGTCATCGCGACGCAGCACAGCTGATTACCTGCTTCCCCGGCGGTGACGTCATTGGACTGACTGCTTTACGGCCGGGATTACCCAGCAGTCACTGCAGTTATCGCGAGAAAACTGCATGTGACCGCCGGGGAAAGATGATGGCGGCCATGAAGCAGTCCAGGCCGTGACCGCCGGAGATCTTCTGCCAGGTAAGTGCCGCTGACTCCTGACAGACCCGACCGACGGACACTGACAGTGACAGACCCGACCGACGGACACAGACAGTGACAGTGACAAATCCGATTCCGGTATTCGATATGACGAAAATATCGGTATTCGGAATCGAAAGGCCGATACAGCTAATATCGGCCGATACCCGATATTTGCAGTATCGTATCGCTCAACACTAATAGTCAATATATAAAAGACATCCATTGGACATAGCCAGGGACTAGGATACATGAAGTAAACACCCCATAATACCACGTCTAAAAATCTTATAATCATTATATGTCACATAGAGAGTATTTAGCATATATCCATATTAAGAGTAATACCTGGTGAAAGTGATTAGAAACAGAGTACCCATATTCCAATGATCATATATAGGTAAGAACAGGATTATTTACCCGGCTAATACATCTATAGGATAATCTAATAAATACAACCCTAGGGGCAAGTATCTACCCCTGAAAGAATGCTACTAAGAGCAAATAATAACTATATATAGAAAAGAGAATATAAAGACCATATTACATATACAGAGAAAATCAACTAATTATGATAATAATATATTCAAATTTATAAGGGTGAACAATATCGTAATACGACCGCAATGTATAAAATACATGCATCTCGATGAAAGTGGTCTTATTTGTAAACTATGTCATACATCTACATCAGACCAATGCTGTGAAGAGATCTCCTCTAAACGCACAAAGAGACCAAATTATCTGAAAACAGAAAACAAAATTAAAACCAAATTAGATAAAACCAACGACTAAAAACGGACACAGCTCAGAAATGTAATCAAGAAACTAAGACTCTTATGGGAAATGAAAGAAGATTTAGGAGGACTAATATCTCATAAGTGACCAAGATTAACTCAAAAAAGGCTTAAAACTATTATAGCCATTCAAGCCAAATGGAGATAGGGTATTCAACGTGAATATCCATTTTGTCTCTTTTTGTGCCAAAAGGCGTTTCCAGTTACCTCCTCGTGGGCTAATGAAAACTCTATCAATACCTCTAAAACGCAGGTGAGTAGGGTCACTATTTTGAAAATTTCTGAAGTGACGTGGTACAGGCTTCAATGAGGCTACATCTTCAGTGTTTTTGGCATCCTCAATATCTAATATGTGCTCTCTAATGCGTCTTCTCATTTCTCTTGTCGTCATACCCACATATATGAGCCCACATGGGCATGTTGCGTGATAAATCACAGTCTTGGTGGTGCAATTTATATTGTAGGTGATCTTATATACTTTACTATTATCAAAATAGTTGAATTCTTTGGTGCACTCCACATTCTGGCAGGCGATACATTTAACACATGGGGAACACCCCCATGCTGGGCCTTTTGAACCAAAAATAAACTTAGTTGTATTGCCTTTGTGGTGAGTGTGAACCAGTTGGTCACGTAAATTGCAAGCTCTTCTATACGTAACACTTGGATAAACCCCTATTGTTAGGGTCTGCGGAACGCACCAAATATATAAAGTGGAGAGGTGCGTTCGCAGCCCGGGGTCCACCGTGCAAGCAAAGCCTGCTGCTAGTAAGATGACGAAAGTAGCGAACTCTGTTATCCCGCAGAGTCGCTAAAATAAACGCCGTAGCGCGTTGTGGCAGTAAGTGCAGACTCTGTTAATTCACAGAGCCGCTAACGGGATGCCACAGTGCTATATGGCGATATGTGCGAACTCACTTAGCTTCAGTGAGCCGCAAAGTAAAACGCTAGGGCGCTGTCTAGCGTCGAGAGCGAACCCTATTACGTCACAGAGCCGCTGAGAACAAACGCCGTGTCCTGTCAGGCTTCAGGCACACGGTTAATTGCTAAGCGAGCATAATACGTGGTCATGCGCTAATGTCCTCGCGGGAGTCACCCGCAATCTATGGGTCTGAACGCCAGACCCTGAATACGGCAATCAAACTCCTCACCGGTTATGCCGGTAATCTAGGGCATCTAGGACACCGACCCTGACCAGCTAGCACACTAAACTCCTCACGATTAAGTCGGTATTCTAGTGGCTTATTTCAGCCGGGTCCCTAACCACACACACGCATGACACACTGGCGCATAGCATACAATGGTTGATATTAGCGCATGGCGGCCCAGCCATGCTACCCTTTTATAGCAACACCCACAGGACCTTCAGGAACAAGGACCAATGAGAACCTGTTCAGAAGACTAGTAGTAACAGGGCCTTCCTGGCGGGCCAATAAGAGCCGCTGCAGTACTGAGCATGTGACCCTGATCTCCAATGAGAGATCTCACTCTGGGCACGCTCAGAAGGGAAAATGCAGGACTTTATCCAAAGACGTCTGCTCCAGAACTGGCTACAATAGCAGATCAGGAAAGGCAGCAGCAAGTCACTGCCCATAGTGGAGTGGGCAAGACGCCTGGAACGACGTCTCTGCTGCGCAGGCTCCACTGCGGCCGGAGACGAATGGGAGACCGCAGCGGCACTGGTTCGAGACTCCCTTGTGCAGGAGCGGGAACTCGAACCCTAACATTACCCCCCTCCTAGGGCCCCCCTTCTCTGGGCCTCACTGCGTTCAAAGGCAGCGATGAGCTGCGGAGCGTGAACATGCTCGGCAGGCTCCCAAGACCTATCCTCAGGCCCATAGCCCCTCAGTCCACCAAATAAAACTTTTTGCCCGTACCACCTTACACCCCACGATGGCGTTCACCTCATGGTCATCCGCAGATGAACCCGATGTCCCGGCAGATGACTCAGAAAACCGGGACATGAGCACGGGTTTCAGGAGGGACACGTGAAAGGTGTCGGAGATACCAGGCGTGGTGGAAGAGCTAAACGGTATACCACAGGGTTAACCTGCTCGAGGACCTTGAAAGGACCAGGTAGCGGGGTGCCAACTTAGTGGACTCAACTCGCAGCCTGATGTTACGGGCGGAGAGCCACACCAAATCCCCAGGAGCAAATGTAGGAGCGGGGCGCCGATGGGCATCGGCCGAAGACCTCATCGTCTCTTTGGAGGCCTGAATGGCATCTGCGTGCGGTCCCAAATGTCCCGTGCCTCCACAGCCCAGTCTGCCACCCTGGAATCGGTGGAAGAACGGGCATAGGCACTGGTACCGCGGATGCTGACCGTTTAGTTCAGGAGGAATGGGGTCTGTCCGGTGGAATCAGCCACAGCATTGTTTAATGCAAACTCAGCCCATGGTAGCAAGGATGCCCAGTCATCCTGCCTGGCTGAGACAAAATGTCGTAGATAGGTGACCAAGGTCTGGTTGGCCCTCTCTACCCAAACCCCTTTGTCTCAGGATGGTACGCTGAAGAGAGATTTAACTCAATACTGAGTAGACGACAAAGCTCTCTCCAGAACGAGACGCAAACTGGGGACCTCGGTCACTGACAATCTTGTCCGGCATGCTGTGTAAAGGAAGATGTGCCTAACAAACAACGCTGCCAGAGCCCGTGCAGAAGGTAACCGTGGTAGTGGCACCAGATGCACCATTTTAGAGAAATGGTCGGTGATTACCCAAATGATGGTGCAACCCCGAGGACTTGGGCAAGCCCACCACAAAGTCCATCCCAACATCTCCCAGGGCCTGTCTGCCACCGGCAAAGGGTAAAGTAACCAGCTGGCCGTTGTCGTGGAGACTTATTTTGGCGCAGGAGACACACGCCGCGAACATGTCCCCAACTCACGGACCATATGCGGCCACCAATATGTCCTCGCCAGCAACTCAGATGTCTCTTTGCCCAAGTGTCCACCCACCCTGGAGAATGTGCCCAAGAGAGTACCTCCGGTCGCAAATTAGTAGGCACAAAGTCTTGCCGGGGCACAGACTCTAGCGAAACGGGGCCACTGTTCTCAGGCTCTCTGTGGGGACGATAAGCCGAGGCTCCTCCACCTCCTCCTCCGAGGACACCAAGAGCGAGAGAGAGCGTCGGCACGAATGTTCTTTCTCCCGGAGGAAATGCAGTGTGAAATGAAAACCGGGAGAAGAACAAGGACCATCTGGCTTGGCGAGAATTAAGCCGTGGGCTGTCTGAAGATATACCAGGTTTTTGTGATCCGTGAAGACTTGGAAGGGGAAAGCGAGCTCCCTCCAACAGATGTCTCCACTCCGAGAAGGCCAACTTCATTGCTAGCAACTCCCTGTCCCGAGGAATAATTCCTCTTGCTGGTGTGAAGGTCTTGGAGAAAAGAAGCATGGATGCTTCCGACCTTGAGATCCTTTTGGAAGAGGACTGCTCCAGCACAACGGAGAGGCATCCACCTCAATATAAATGGCTTATCAACATCGGGGCGATGTGGATGGGAGCTCTAGCGAAATGAGACTTAATAGACGTGAAGGCCTTGGAGACCTCTTCAGACCACAATTTGGGATTAGTCCTTTTTGGTAAGGGCAACCACGGGAGCTACCAAAGTTGAGAAAGTGGGGAATGAACTGACGGTAGTAATTATTTAACCCATAAAGCGCTGCACCGCCTTTAGAGAGTGGGGTTCTTGCCAATCCATCACCGCCTGTAGTTTGGCAGGATCCATAGCCAATCCTGGGCGGAGATGATATAGCCCAGGAAAGGTAAGGACTCCTGCTCAAAACAACATTTCTCCAACTTTGCGTAAAGGGAATTTGCCCGTAGGAGGTCGAAGACCTGCCAACATCCTCGGTGGGAGTCAATATCTGGAGAGAAGATGAGTATTATCCAGATAGACTACGACCGAGGTGGAGAGCATATCCGGAAGATGTCATTGACAAAGTCTTGGAAAACGGCTGGAGCATTACAGAGCCCAAAGGGCATCACAGATATTCGTAATGCCATCCTGGTATTAAAAAGCGTCTTCCATTCGTCCCCTCACTGATGCGAATCAGGTTATAAGCACCGCGCAGA
>JARQOD010000004.1:556708199-556749358 GCA_033576555.1 Oophaga sylvatica | reverse complement strand
GCGGCTCTCCTTCTAGCGGCACTGTGGAGTAACAGAGTTCGCACTTATTGCCACAGCGCATTACGGCGTTTATGTTGGCGACTCTGCGGGATAACAGAGTTTGCTTCTCGCGCCATTTCTACTAGCAGCAGGCTCCGCTTGCACGGTGGACCCCGGGCTGCGAACGCACCTCTCTACTTTATATATTTGGTGTGTTCCGCAGACCCTTAACATAATATTAGCGCCAGGGTCTGGCTAGTAAAATGGCGGATGAACAGCGTCTATTGCAGTACATCCAGCAGCTGGAGGGTAGGTTGGCGGCTCTTGAGCGCACAACCTCAGCTGTGGATGTTACCGCAGTCGCTGTTCAGGCTGCTAGCGTGGCTGCAGCCAGTTTGTCTTCTGCCACCTCTGTCCCTACATTATCCCACCTCCCGCTTCCTGACAAGTTTGCCGGTGATAGCAAGCAATGTCGGGGATTCGTGAGTCAGTGCTCTATTGTCACGCTGTCTCTGTATACAGGAGAACCGGGGTCTATGCTGACCCTAAGCTGGGGGCCTGACTAATCCCTCTACCTGGAGGTACTGTTGATGTTACAGAGGTCCAGGCCGCCAGCGTAACCCTATCTCCTGTGAATCCCTAACCACTGTAATCTAGTCCTGAGAAGGACCCTGATTACCACCACAGGGATAAGGAAGGTATCTGCCTTCACACACAGTATAAGACAAACGAGACAGTACAAGGGGTAAATAAAAGAACACCTTGCATACAAAACTACCAATACAGAGGGAACACAAACGGGTAGGGAGATAACTAATAAAGCGAGGACAGGAGAAAACCACAACAGGTATTCTTAGCTTAGACTTCTCAATACGATTCGCTCTGCTGGTCTGCATGAAAGCTTTCACCGACACTTCCCCAGCAGACAGGCAGGTATTTGAAGGAAACCAATTAACAAAACATTAATTGCAGCTGAGCTAGGCTGGTCAGTCCAGCACAGAGAGAGAAAGAATTAACTCCCTCAGTGCCGAAAAACACCCAGCACCAGAAACTCAGCTGTGCGAAGTCAGGGTGTGCAATAGCGACGATCTTCGCAGCGACACACCCGTGACATCTATACAGCTCGAGCTTCTGGCTGCACGTTTTGCCACGGATCGGGCACAAGTGGGTTTTGTACTTTCTCTACTCTCGGGCAGAGCGTTGGAGTGGGCAACGCCGCTGTGGGAGCACGACGATCGTGTGGTGCGGAGTGCTCCTCGTTTCTTGGAGGCTCTTAAAAAGGTCTTTTTAGGACCTCAGGTCACCCACGATACGGCGCTACAACTGCTGGCATTGGCACAGGGTTCGTCTTTGGTCAGTCTGTTTTCCGTCCAGTTTCGGACTCTAGCTTCTGAGCTAGATTGGTCTGATAAAGTTCTTATTCCAATCTACTGGCGAGGACTGGCTGACCATGTTAAAGATGCTTTGGCTACCAGGGAGATTCCCGCCACACTGGAGAAGCTTATCTCCATATCTACCCGCATTGACCTCCGTTTTCACGAGCGGAGGTTGGAGCGGGCCCAGTGTAGGCAGAGGTTTCGGTTGGCTCCCACCTTTGCCAAACCTCTCGAATTTCCCGATCTGGCGTCCGAACCCCAAAAGGCCACAGAAGTTCCTCATGCAGGACCTAAGTCTCGGTCCGTCCGAGTATCCGTGGTCTGTAACTGTTGTCAGCAGACAGGACACTATGCCAACAAATGTCCACAGCGATCGGGGAAGCGATCGCGTCTAGTGGCCCTGGGAGGAGGTTCACTAGAGACAGCGGCATTTTCCTCCAAGATGACACTTAAAGGGACAATCACTGTTGGTACTTCCATTCTCACCACCGACCTTTGCGTGGACTCAGGAGCAGAGGGGAATTTCATGTCCTCTAGCTTTGCTCGCCGTCATGCAATACCTCTGGTGGCGCTTGACAAATCAGTGACTCTCCGGGTAGTGAATGGGTCGACATTGCCCTCACAAATTACACACCAGACTGTTCCACTTGCATTGTCTGTATCTCCTTCCCATCAGGAACTTATTTCCCTACTCGTCCTTCCCGAGGGAATAGACGAGATCCTACTAGGTATACCTTGGCTCCGTTTCCACTCCCCACATATAGAGTGGACTTCGGGTAGGATACTGGGTTGGAGTGATGCATGTAGAGGCAGATGTGTCAGGAGTTGCGTTCAGGTTACCACTACGGAGTTACCCGCAGATCTTACTCCACTTCCCAAGCACTACTGGTCATATGCAGACGTGTTCTCCAAGAAGGCTGCGGAGACTGCCTCATCGCCCCTATGACTGTCCTATCGACCTCTTGCCTGGCGCAGAACCTCCTCGGGGAAGGGTCTATCCCCTCTCTCTTCCTGAGACAGAGGCCATGTCGCAATATATTCAGGAGAACCTGGCAAGAGGGTTTATTAGGAAGTCGGTGTCACCGGCAGGGGCGTGATTTTTCTTCGTGCAGAAGAAAAATGGAGAATTGCGTCCGTGTATTGATTACAGGGGTCTTAATGCCATCACCGTTAAAAACAAGTACCCGTTGCCCCTGATTTCTGAGCTTTTTGATAGGCTTCGGGGGCAAGAGTATTCACTAAACTAGATCTGCGCGGTGCTTATAACCTGATTCGCATCCGTGAGGGGGACGAATGGAAGACGGCTTTTAATACCAGGGATGGGCATTACGAATATCTGGTGATGCCCTTTGGGCTCTGTAATGCTCCAGCCGTTTTCCAAGACTTTGTCAATGACATCTTCCGGGATATGCTCTCCACCTCGGTCGTAGTCTATCTGGATGATATACTCATCTTCTCTCCAGATATTGACTCTCACCGGAGAGATGTCTGCAGAGTCTTCGACCTCTTACGGGCTAATTCCCTCTATGCTAAGTTTGAGAAATGTATGTTTGAGCTGGAGTCTTTACCTTTCCTTGGTTATATCATCTCAACCCAGGGATTGGCTATGGATCCGGCCAAACTACAGGCTGTGATGGACTGGCAGGAACCTCACTCTCTAAAAGCGGTGCAGCGCTTTATGGGGTTCATTAATTACTATCGCCAGTTCATTCCGCATTTCTCTACCTTGGTAGCTCCCTTGGTAGCCCTCACCAAGAAGGGAGCAAATCCCAAATTGTGGTCGGAAGAGGTCTCCACGGCTTTCTCTTCTATTAAGTCTCATTTTGCTAGCGCTCCCATCCTACATCGCCCCGATGTTGATAAGCCATTTTTATTGGAGGTGGATGCCTCATCCGTTGGTGCTGGAGCAGTCCTCTTCCAAAAGGATGCTCAAGGTCGGAAGCATCCTTGCTTCTTCTTCTCTAAGACCTTCACTTCAGCGGAGAGGAATTATTCCATCGGGGATAGGGAGTTGCTAGCCATGAAGTTGGCCTTCTCTGAGTGGAGACATCTGTTGGAGGGGGCCCGTTTTCCCTTCCAAGTCTTCACCGACCACAAAAATTTGGTGTATCTGCAGACAGCTCAGCGGCTTAACTCTCGCCAGACCAGATGGTCCTTGTTCTTCTCTCGGTTTAATTTCACACTCCATTTCCTCTCTGGAGAGAAAAACATTCGTGCCGATGCTCTCTCTCGCTCTGTGGTGTCCTCTGAAGAGGAGGTAGAGGAGCCTCGGCTTATTGTTCCCACAGAGAGCCTGAGAACAGTGGCTCCGGTTTCACTAGAGTCTGTGCCCCCGGGCAAGACTTTTGTGTCTACCAATTTGCGACCGGAGGTACTCTCTTGGGCACATTCGTCCAGGGTTGGTGGACATTTTGGGGCAAAGAGGACATCTTAATTGCTGGCGAGGACATATTGGTGGCCGCATATGGTCCGTGATGTTGGGGACTATGTTCGGGCGTGTGTCTCCTGCGCCAAAAATAAGTCTCCACGACAACGGCCAGCTGGTTTACTTTATCCTTTGCCGGTGGCAGACAGGCCCTGGGAGATGGTTGGGATGGACTTTGTGGTGGGCTTGCCCAAGTCTCGGGGCTGCACCATCATTTGGGTAATCACCGACCATTTCTCTAAAATGGTGCATCTGGTGCCACTACCACGGTTACCTTCTGTACGGGCTCTGGCAGCGTTGTTCGTTAGGCACATCTTCCGTCTACACGGCATGCCGGACAAAATTGTCAGTGACCGAGGTCCCCAGTTTGCGTCTCGGTTCTGGAGAGAGCTTTGTCGTCTACTCAGTATTGAGTTAAATCTCTCTTCAGCGTATCATCCTGAGATGAATGGGTTGGTAGAGAGGGCCAACCAGACCTTGGTCACCTATCTACGACATTTTGTCTCTGCCAGGCAGGATGACTGGGCATCCTTGCTACCATGGGCTGAGTTTGCATTAAACAATGCTGTGGCTGACTCCACCGGACAGACTCCTTTCCTTCTGAACTACGGTCAGCATC
Source organism: Oophaga sylvatica (assembly GCA_033576555.1). NCBI lineage: Eukaryota > Metazoa > Chordata > Amphibia > Anura > Dendrobatidae > Oophaga > Oophaga sylvatica. The sequence goes on along the minus strand of JARQOD010000004.1, from coordinate 556,744,959 downwards.
CGCGGGTTCCGGTGCCCATGCCCGTGTCTTCCGCCGACTCCAGGGTGGCAGACTGGGCTGTGGAGGCACGGGACATTTGGGACCGTACCCAGGATGCCATTCAGGCGTCCAAGGAGAGGATGAGGTCCTCTGCCGACGCACATCGGCGCCCCGCTCCAACATTTGCTCCTGGGGACTTGGTGTGGCTCTTCGCCCGTAACATCAGGCTGCGAGTTGAGTCCACTAAGTTGGCACCCCGCTACCTGGGTCCTTTCAAGGTCCTCGAGCAGGTTAACCCTGTGGTATACCATTTGGCTCTTCCACCACGCCTGGGTATCTCCGACAACTTTCATGTATCCCTCCTGAAACCCGTGCTCATGTCCCGGTTTTCTGAGTCATCTGCCGGGACATCGGGTTCATCTACGGATGACCATGAGGTGAACGGATCGTAGGGTGTAAGGTGGTACGGGGCAAAAAGTTTTATTTGGTGGACTGGAGAGGCTATGGCCTGAGGATAGGTCTTGGGAGCCTGCCGAGCATATTCACGCTCCGCAGCTCATCGCTGTCTTTGAGCGCAGCGAGGCCCAAAGAAGGGGGGGGCCCTAGGAGGGGGGGTAATGTTAGGGTTCGATTTCCCGCTGCTGCACAAGGGGAGTCTCGAACCTGTCCCGCTGCGGTCTCCCATTCATCTCCGGCCGCAGTGGAGCCTGCTCAGCAGAGACGTCGGTCCAGGCATCTTGCCCACTCCTCTACTGTGCAGTGACTTGCTGCTGCCTTTCCTGGATCTGCTATTATAGCCAGTGCTGGAGCAGTCGTCTTTGAGACAAAGTCCTGCGTTTTCCCATCTGAGCATGCCCAGAGTGAGATCTCTCATTGGAGATCAGGGGTCACATGTTCAGGTGCTGCAGCGGCTCCTATTGGTCCGCCAGGAAGGTCATGTAGCTACGTTTGTTTGTAACAGCTTCTCATTGGTCCTTGTTCCTGGAAGGTCCTGTAGCTGTTGCTATAAAAGGGTAGCATGGCTGGGCCGCCATGCGCTAATATCAATCATTGTATGCTATGCGCCAGTGTGGTCATGTGTATGTGTGGATAGGGACCCGGCTGAAATAAGCCACTAGAATACCGACTTAATCGGTGAGGAGTTTGGTATGGTAGCTGGTCAGGGTCGGTGTCCTAGATGCCCTAGATTAGCGGCATAACCGGTGGGGAGTTTTGATTGCCGTATTCAGGGTCTGGCGTTCAGACGCCATAGATTGCGGGTGACTCCCGCGAGGACATTAGCACATGATCACGCTTTATGAACGCGTAGCACTTAACTGTGTACCTGAGAGCCTGACAGGACACAGTACTTTTTCTCAGCGGCTCTGTGACGTAACAGGGTTCGCTTTCAACGCTAGACAGCCCCTAGCGTGTTTTCTTTGCCACTCAGTTGTGTCTAGTGAGTGCGCACACATCGCCATATAGCACTGCGGCTCTCCCTCTAGCGGCTCTGTGGAGTAACAGAGTTCGCACTTATTGCCACAGCGCATTACGGCGTTTATGTTGGCGACTCTGCGGGATAACAGAGTTTGCTTCTCGCGCCATTTCTACTAGCAGCAGGCTCCGCTTGCACGGTGGACCCCGGGCTGTGAACGCACCTCTCTACTTTATATATTTGGTGCGTTCCGCAGACCCTTAACAGTGGGTCATTGAAAGTGTGATTCCTGTATTTTGACAAGTGCAAGCTAATTTTTTAATAAGAGAATTCTCCGTGATCCTGAAATTTAAACACATCTGTTTAGCTCATGAACTTTGCACATTGGTTAAAATAATTCTTTTAGTCCACTTCATTGCTCTAATATTAGACATGTATAGCCGCCCTCTGAATATAGAACCAGTTGCAGAAACTTACTTTTGGAATATGATTCTACCTATATTTTCTGGTGCCACCTTATTTTGTAAAAGACACGTGGCCTTGTTTATTTTCGCATTCTCACTTTTAATGCACAAGGTATGTTTCTATTTTTTTGAATACCTGTTATTCTGTAATTATCTAATTTAGAAACTGTCGATCTCATGACTATACTGCCGGCTGTTTCTGTATTTTCAGTTTATGATGTGAACGTACGTATAGGAACTGTGCAACCTGGCATTTTTGAGGTTGGCTAAATTTGCCAACAAAGCTTAGAAACGAATTAAGAATTTTCTTTGTGTCCAAAATTTATGCCAAACCAAAATATTGGACATGCAACAGACATTGTAGGGCGATGAAAAAAAAAACCTAATACCACACTTAAGAATGTGTTAGCCGATAGCAGCAGCGTCACTGGCACTTCTGGCAACATTCTTCCTGGCAGTTGAAGTACCAACGCAGGACATATTTTGCTTCCTTTGCTTCCGGCAAGCGTATTAGTGGGGAGAAAAGCAGATGGCACAATTAAATATATGTCCCATCACTCATCTCAATGACAGCAGGATAATATAACCTCTGAAAGCGACACAATCAAATAGAGTCAGTGTTCTACTCAGTTCACCTTATGCATCGCCATAACATTTAAAGTTGTACAAAGTGGAATTTTCAATCCATAAATGACACCTGTTTCTGTTCTGCCCCAAAATCCCCTAACCCACAGCACCCTAGGGGCCAAGGAACATTCTGCACCAGAAAAACTTTGCCACAAAACCTAATATTTCAAAAAGAATCAGGCATGTTTCAGTCTATACTTTCAAGCACCAAAGGCTGATGCCAATTATTAGATTGCTCTTACCATCTGTCTGCCTACCTGACTGTCTTCTACACCATTCTGCTACTGGCAGTGCCAATGGACTACACTCAGCTGGGCTTCTACTTCTTGGCCATCATTTCATCTATACTCTAGCACTTCTGCTGCTGGGGCTGCCATTGCCACCCCTAAACTGCCACACATCTACTTGTCTACCCCATCCTAACTTTCTACCGTGCTGCCAAAGGCACAGCACAGCCACACATCTTCTGGATTCCCACTGTGCTTAAAAGTGGCAGAATGAACTGCTGTCGAGGCTGCTGTTAGCCCTAAACTACAACACATCTCCTTCCTTGCTTTGTCTTAACAGGCACCTGCCGCATTCACTGCACAGCCATGCCAGCCACACATCTCCTGGCTGCCCACTGTGCTTTATAGTGCTAGATAGTATTACTCATGCTGGGCAAAGAACTCTCTTGAGGGCACACAAATATAAAATGGCTCCTAAAGTAGGACTAATATTTGAAGAGGCTTGGTGACAACAAGTCATAGCTTTTTCACTTCCATTTTGCTTCCTTAAAAACAGAAACAATTTTTGGTTGGCTTGATAAATTTCTTTTGTAACTGCCTAATTATTTTATAATCAGCAAACCAGTTGCAGTTTTTCAAAAAATTGATTATTTTTAAATCCTAGGTGAGAAACAATAACTACTTTACATTCAAAACAATACACCTTGTCTCCTTAACTAAAGAGATAAAGATTCTCTTACTGGATGTAAAGTTATATAAACTGAAATGGTTTGTACAGTAGAAGCAAGTTTGACAAGTACGTGTGGGTCTGACCTCTTGATCACACACCAGTCGAGAGAACGGAGCACTTCATTAGAATATAGTGGCAGTGCGTGTGCTTGAATGCCGCTCATTTCAATACCAATCTGGCGGAGTTGCATTTGTCTTTATCTGGCAGAACTACACAGCAGCCTTTGCCTGCTCCATTTTGTAATGGATATAAAAATTTTCTTTCTCCTTTTTCCTTTTCGATTTTTTTCCATTTGGTGCGGGTCCAAGTTGTTGGACCTCCATCAACCAGTAAATTATCACCTATCCAGCAAATAGGTGATAACTTCATTTCACTAGACTATGGAAACATGGACTAAGGGCACTACTGTAAATATACCGTAGATAAATGGGATCACTAACCACATGCTAACCACATCAAAGAAAAGTACAGTAGCATGTAAAAGGCAAGGATCACCATTAAATGTACAAAATTAGCAAAATTTAATCTTTATTAAACAAACAAAACAGGAAATGGTTTAAAAACAATTAAAAAACCCAAAGAGGTTTACAGATAGACAACAACATGGAGGGGAATATAAGTGCCCACTAGTCACCTCCACTATGTGCACCGGGGTGTGCTAAGATAAAGCACACTATACAAAAGAAACCAAAAATACAGTACAGTAGATCAATAGCTCAAAAAACTCAAAAATTGTAAGACATCCCTAAATTATAGATAATTGTAGCCCTTAGGAGGAATATAATAATTCCTATAGATGAAGAAGGTAAGGAGCTATCCCTATAATATGGGATGTAACAGCCCCAGGTAAAAGGGGAAAAAAAGGAAAGAGCAAATGAATAAGGCTGTATAAGACCTGCTGGAAGATCTGAGGAAGCCACGCTGTGTGGTGGTACGCGTGGGGTTCTTCTCCCTCCACATACTATGACGTGACCGGGTGACTCTTTACCAGCTAAAGTGGCATTATAATTTAATACAACCACTTCCACTTTGTTATATTATTCGGCATGGGTCAGAACACTGTGATCAGATACTGGTAGCTTATCCTACTGACATGCCACCAATGTCTGTAGATGAGACTATCCCTATACCTTGAGATTCTATATTTCTTTGACTCATAAAACAAAATTACATTAACATCTTCCAATATTTTTGTGATTTATTTCGACATTTAAATATTTATACCTTGCATAGATTACGAAAAATTTACAACATTGTTCTCCAAACTGTGGCTCTAATCTCCATAGACCTCCTTCTTATTGGTTCTAGTCATTGGCACCATTCTGTGAAGCCGATTACAGGATTGTGCATGTAGTGAATGAATGAAATATGAATAACGTTACCGGAAATCTTGAAAAATTCTCTCTTGTAAGGTTCGTTGTTTGCCTCACTGGTTTATATCAGGTATGAAATACAGGAACATGGTTGGTTGACCACTATAAATGAAAGTCTATTATAGTTTTTAATATTACTGTGGTTTCACATTTATAGACATCATTGTCCTTAGGGGAAAAAAGAATAATGAACCTCAATGGAGTTCTCTCAAGCTTGTTTTCACCCATTGTTAACAATGATAAGAAAATAGGTTAAAATGCAATTAAAGTGGGACATTTGTCAACTGGTATTTGAGAGGTTTCTGTTTAAAGAAACAGTTGCAGATTCAGATGGTTAAAACATAAAATTTACATTTTTCTCCCCTTAAAGTACAGAGTTGTAAAACGTTTTCTGGTTACATTTATTGTATAGGCATTGAAGCTTGTTGGTTGCAGATCATTCTGATAATGACTGAAAGCTCCACAGCACCTGCTACAACTAAACACTAGTTTATTATCAGCACATTAAGACAAATTTTAGTTCATATACAAAAAGAGGTCAGATATTTCCTACCACACCCTGCTTAGGTCAAAACTTTTCAAGGCTAAACCACACCCTAAATCCCAGGATAGCCATCCCCCAGGTACACCAGCTATTCACTGGCTCTCCCCAGGCTGATAACCCATATAATCCCTGAAGCCTCCCCTGGATATGAGTTTAGCATCAACTAACCCTCTTTGGCTCCCTTTCAGGGCCAATGTCTCTCACTGCCACAGAAGACTGCCCAATATTGACCCAATCCAGGCAGACATATGAGCTCAGACACACTCATCCAGCTCTAGTAACTCTTCCACCTTCATGCAGCTTTAGCAACAAGCAACTTGAGGTTAGCATCACCTAACTCTTTGAACACCTCACAGGGATAATATATCTCACTTCCACAGAAGACTGCCCAATGTTGATCATGCCCAGACTGCAAATGAGCTCAGACACACGCCTCCAGCATTGAGTTCTACATGCTGCTCACTTCTTCAGATAAGACAACTCCAACCCAACAACCTAAGACACCAGCAATTTGAGAGGTTACTTAACCATTTGCTGTGATTCTTTATTCTTTGTTTGGAGAATGTGATCCATTCTGCAGCATTCTGCAGCACCCACTAAACAAAATCTCATCCTTAGTCAACTGCCTCGACTATGATGGACAAGCGGTTCCAGGGTCTGAAGGGCCCGTCTCACACAACGATCTCGCTAGCGAGATCGGTGCTGAGTCACTAATTTTGTGACGCAGCAGCGAGCTCACCAGCGATATCGCTGTGTGTGACATTCAGCGACGATCAGCCCCCCTGCCGGGTATCGCTGATCGTCGCTGAAATGTCTGGAAATTTTTTTGATCGCTGGTCTCCCGCTGACAGGCACGCATCGCTGCGTGTGACAGGCGGGAGACCAGCGATCTGCTGGTAACCAAGGTACACAGCGGGTTTCCAGGCACCGCGCAGCGCCTGGAAACCCGATGTGTACCTTGGTTACCAGCTCCCTGCATCAGGGCGCTGGTATCCAAGGTACACTGCGGGTAACTAGCGATGTTTACCCGCAGTGTCCTTGTGCTGATCGCTGCCAGAGCTGCCTGTTTGGCAGCTCAGCAGCGATAATATAGCGATACACCAGCGATCCTGATCGTTGTCGGGATCGCTGGTGTATCGCTATGTGAGACCCAGCCTTTAGTCTATTAGCACTTCCCCAGTGAACAAGCCTTCAGGTCAACAACTCTCAGGCCTAATTAATCTCACAGGAGTATGGCAGTTTAACTTGGCTCAGTAAGCGTAATCTTCACACTTGTAGGAACAAAGCACACCCTGATATGGTGTCAGTTCCTCTCTACTTCTACTATCCCAACAGTTTCTTGAAAACATGAGCAGTAACTCGAGCAGTGAATCAGTCTCTTAAAGATGAACAATCAAATAAGTACAGTAGTTTCTTAACCAGAAAGGGGATTATATGATTTTCTGACTTATACACTCACTCGCTTTCCCACTTTCTTCGGGATAATAAGTGCTATCCTTAGTAGTGTTGAGCATTCCGATACTGCAAATATCGGGTATCGGCCGATATTCACTGTATCGGAATTCCGATGCTGAGATCCGATATTTTTTGCATATCGGATACCGGAATCGGAATTTTCCTGTAAAGTCTATGTGGAGTTCCTGTGTCACAGAACGAAGTACGTGACACAGGAACTTCCTGAAAGTGTCACTGTCAGTGTTGGTCGGGTCTGTCAGGAGTCAGGACTCAGCACTTACCTGGCAGAAGATCCCCGGTGTTCATGTCATGGATGGCCACCATTACCCTCTCCCTGGCGGTCACGTGCAGCATCTCGCGATAACTGCACGTGCTGCTGGGTACTGGGTAATCTCGGCCAGCTGTACTCTCGCGACAGCTGGCCGTAAAGCAGTCCGATGACGTCACCGTCGGGGAATCTCCGCAGTCCAAAATCACGAGTGTCCCACGACAAGTCCAGCTCTGCTACATCTGGATGCCAGGCTGAGCCTGACATCCAGATGTAGCAGAGCTGGACTTGTCGTGTAACACTCGTGATTTTGGACTGCGTCGGACAGGGAGTATTTGTGTTGGTTTGTTATTTTTGTTTTTTTACAGGAAATCGATGGTGTCGCAGGATGAGCGTGGAATAAAAATAATGAAAACTGTGTGGTGTTTTATTTCATTAAAAGACTTTTTTCTGGCTGTGTATTTTTTAAAAAATTTACAAACTTTATGATTAATAATAGATCGGTGTCTTATTGACGCCCCTCCATTATTAACCGGGCTTATTGTCACCGTTCAATCAAAGGTGACATTAACCCCTTATTACCCCACTTGCCACCGGTACAGGGCAAGTGGGAAGAGCCGGGTAAAGTGCCACAATTGGCGCATCTTTGGATGCGCCAATTGTGGGGCTGCTGCAGCCTGGTATTTTTAGGCTGTTGAGGGCCAAAATCCATGGGCCTTGACAGTCTTTTAATACCAGGCCACAGCAGTCTGCTTTTTACTTGGCTGGTTAACAAAAATATGGGGACCCCACGCCATTTTTTTTTAGGGGATCCCCTATTTTTGTTAACCACCCAAGCTAAGCAGACTGCTGTGGCCTGGTATTATCAGGCTTGCAAGGTTCATGGATATTGGATCCTTACCAGCCTGAAATACCAGGCTTCAGTAGTCTGCTTCATCTGGCTGGTTAACAAAAATAGGGGGGACCCCACGCCATTTTTTTTTCCAGGGGATCCTCTATTTTTGTTAACCAGCCAAGATAAGCAGACTGCTGTGGCCTGGTATTATCAGGCTTGCAAGGTTCATGGATCTTGGATCCTTAACAGCTTAAAATACCAGGCCTCAGTAGTCTGCTTCATCAGGCTGGTTAACAAAAATAGGGGGGACCCCACACCATTTTTTTTTTCGAGGGGATCCCCTATTTTTGTTAAACAGTTCACTTCAGGTCAGCCGGGATTCCCACTGACGTCACTGATGCCGTGCCGTGTCCCTAGCTGACCTGAAGTGAAAGTGGGAAGCAATCAATTATGCTAACCACTTCCTCTCCTGTCAGCAAGGAAAGGATATGATTTATTCGGGGTTTACTGCGAGGCTGGCAGCATTAGCTAATTAGTTAACCCTTTCAGAAGGATTACATCGGGGGAACTGACTGTGCGTCGGATAGGTAAGAATAATGTTGCTTTATTATTTTATTTTTATTACAGGAGAACAAGTGAATCGGATGGAGTACCTGTACAATAAAACATGGTCAAAAACTGTGTATTTATTTCATTAAAATGATTTTTCATTAATGTTTATGTGTTTTTTTTATCACATACAATAGGATTAATAATTGATAGTTGTCTAATTGACAGCTCTCAATTATTAACCTGGCTTAAAGTCACCTTTCAATAGCAAGGTGGCTTTAACCCATTATTAACCCATTCACCACTGCTACAGGGCAATGTTAATAGACGGGCTAAGTGCCAGAAAGGGCGAATCTAATTATAGATTTGCCTTTTCTGGGGTGTCTGGGGGCAGATGTTATCAGCCAGGGGGGGGGCAAAAATAATGGTCCCTCTCTGGGCTATTATTATCTGCCCCCACTCGCTGGTTTTGTCTGTCTGGTTGAGAAAATAGGGCGGGAGCCCACGCATTTTTTTCAACAATTTTACACCTCATATATATATATATATACAGTGCCTACAAGTAGTATTCAACCCCCTGCAGATTTAGCTGGTTGACACATGCGGAATTAACTTGGCATTGTGACATTTGTACTGTAGATCAGCCTGGAAGTGGGAAATGCACTGCAGCAAAAATTTTTGTTTTAATTTTTTTTTTTTTTTTTTAAAACGTTAAAAGTTAATTCAGAGTGTCAATTATTATTCAACCCCTCAAACCACAAGAATTCTGTTTGGTCCCCCTAAAGTATTAAGAAGTAGTTCAGGCACCAAGAATAATGAGCTTCACATGTGTGGATTAATGATCTCTTTTGCCAGGCTTTTCTGACTATTTAAGACCCTCCCCAAACTTGTGAACAGCACTCATACATGGTCAACATGGGAAAGACAAAGGAGCATTCCAAGGCCATCAGAGACAAGATCGTGGAGGGTCACAAGGCTGGAAAGGGGTACAAAACCCTTTCCAAGGAGTTGGCCCTACCTGTCTCCACTGTTGGGAGCATCATCCGTAAGTGGAAGGCTTATGGAACTACTGTTAGCCTTCCACGGCCTGGACAGCCTTTGAAAGTTTCCTCCCGTGCCGAGGCCAGGCTTGTCCGAAGAGTCAAGGCTAACCCAAGGACAACAAGGAAGGATCTCATGGCAGTGGGGACATTGGTTTCAGTCAATACCATAAGTAATGTACTCCACCGCAATGGTCTCCGTTCCAGACGAGCCCGTAAGGTACTTTACTTTCAAAGCGTCATGTCAAGGCTCGTCTACAGTTTGCTCATGATCACTTGGAGGACTCTAAGACAGACTGGTTCAAGGTTCTATGGTCTGATGAGACCAAGATCGAGATCTTTGGTGCCAACCACACACGTGACGTTTGGAGACTGGATGGCACTGCATACGACCCCAAGAATACCATCCCTACAGTCAAGCATGGTGGTGGCAGCATCATGCTGTGGGGCTGTTTCTCAGCCAAGGGGCCTGGCCATCTGGTCCGCATCCATGGGAGGATGGATAGCACGGCCTACCTGGAGATTTTGGCCAAGAACCTCCGCTCCTCCATCAAGGATCTTAAGATGGGTCGTAATTTCATCTTCCAACAAGACAACGACCCAAAGCACACAGCCAAGAAAACCAAGGCCTGGTTCAAGAGGAAAAAGTCAAGGTGTTGGAGTGGCCTAGTCAGTCTCCTGACCTTAACCCAATTGAAAACTTATGGAAGGAGCTCAAGATTAAAGTCCACATGAGACACCCAAAGAACCTAGATAGCTTGGAGAAGATCTGCATGGAGGAGTGGGCCAAGATAACTCCACAGACCTGTGCCGGCCTGATCAGGTCTTATAAAGAAAGATTATTAGCTGTAATTGCAAACAAGGGTTATTCCACGAAATATTAAACATAGGGGTTGTATAATAATTGACCTACACTTTTATGTTTAAAATTTATTAAAATTCAACTGAGCAACATAACTTTTTGTTTTGTAAGATTTATGCTTCTGTTAATAAATCCTACTCTCGTTTGCAGTTTGAAGGCTCTAACTTATTTGCATCTTATCAAATCAGCTAAATCTGCAGGGGGTTGAATACTACTTGTAGGCACTGTATATATATATATATATATATACATGTCATTGTGACACATATATATATAGATATATATAGTACATAAACTTCTACATAGTATAATAGCCGCTAATTCAATTGCCGGCTTTTGTGAAATTACAGACCCGACATGAAATGACACATGGTTTACATAGAGTTAACCATGTCATTTTATGTAGTTTGATATATGGTTTTCACTAACAATTACATGAGTGTATGTGTGCAAAATTTCACACATGTAGGGGTTAATTAAAGGTGTAAATTCGTAGGAAAAAAATGTCATTTCATGTCGGGTGGTTCTGTAAATTCACAAAAGCCGGCATTGCCCGGCAATTGAATCAGAGGCTATTTTACTATGTAGAAGTTTATGAACTATAAATATATGTACAGTACAGACCAAAAGTTTGGACACTCCTTCTCATTCAAAGATTTTTCTGTATTTTCATGACTATGAAAATTGTCGAATCCCACTAAAGGCATCAAAACTATGAATCAACACATGTGGAATTATACATTACACTTTACAAAAAAGTAATAGCATGCCGCTGCAAGATGCTGTGGTAGCCATGCTGCTTCAGTATGCCTTCAATTTTGAATAAATCCCCAACAGTGTCACCAGCAAAGCACCCTCACACCATCACACCACCTCCTCCATGCTTCACGGTGGGAACCAGGCATGTAGAGTCCATCCATTCACCTTTTCTGCGTGCAAAGCAGTAATCAAAGCAAAAGGTGGCTACTTTGAAGAACCTAGAATATAAGACATATTTTCAGTTGTTTCACACTTTTTTGTAAAGTGTAATGTATAATTCCACATGTGTTGATTCATAGTTTTGATACCCTCCTGTCTCCAATATATGATTGAAGGTGCCTACCAATGTGGACGGGATATCCTCACTCAATAATTTTAATAATTTGGCTGTAAACCCGTCAGGTTCTGGAGCTTTCCCGAATTTAAAGTCACTTATCGCCGCTGTCACTTCCGTCACCTCAATTGTTTTTTTTAAAAGGAGAAGCTGATAGTTTGTGAATGATGGTAACCGTATTCCATCTAGAAAGGTCTGACCCTCCGCACTATCCGTATGTTCCACCTTATATAAGTCTGAGTAGTATTCTTGTAGAATCGTGATTATGCTTCGAGGGTCTGTGTTCATGATCCCATGTTTATTCGTTAACGCAGTAATATGTTGATGACGAATGTGATTTCCTTTCGCTAGTCGTGCTAATAGTCTCCCTGATTTGCTACCATAACGATATACATCGGCTCTATAATTCATATTACTGCTTCTCTCGCGTCGATATACCCATACGTGTAAGTCAGCCTTAGCCTGCTTACATCTATTTTTATCCTGTGTTGATGAAGTTGTCTTGTTTGCCGTGTAGCTATCGCGTAATATCCTGCTAGCCTGCGAGTAGTTTGTCGCTATCTTCTTTTTTAGCGTTGTCTGATAACCTATTAGTTTCACGCGCATTAATGCCTTCCCTGCTGCCCATAAAAGTTCCGGCCTATCCCTACTATCTCCATTATCACTTACATATTCCAAACACCATTGCTTCACCTGATGTCGAAACTTCTCATCCATTAACAAATAGGTAGGGAAGCGCCAAGTTTGGTCTGGCCCCATCTGAACCATATCTGGCAGGGTCACTGATATGGGCGCGTGGTCAGATATAGCTACGTTGTGCACATCTGCCTCTTCCACTCCCCTTACTAGCTCCTGTGATAGCAATATATTATCTCTTCTGGACCAAGAGTCATGTGGCGCCGAATAGAAGGAATATTCACTGCCATCTGGGTTCAGGTGTCTCCAAAATTCTACAAAGTTATTAGTGTCTAGCAAGGGTTATAAACGTGTGTCATGTGATCGCACATTCGTTCGCATCGACCTACAGTTCTTCACTGGTTCGATTCACCGTATTTAAGTCACGACCGGGGGTGGTTATAATGCTCTCCTATCGGCCCGATATGCTTGGACACCTGGGAGAAATTCAGAAGCGTCTCCAAACTCCCTCCTCACATGTCAGCGCAGGAACCGGAAGAGGGAACGTGCTTGTTTTGTTGCTCATAGGTGGAGTTTTATACAGTAAATGATTACTGCGGTCTTATTTTTTGCGTCCCTAGGGCAGAATAAGGCTGCGTAAAGTCACATTTTAGAGACACTCATATAATAGACACACGCTACCCTACCTGTCACACAAGGAAGGTATTGTTACAGGATAAAGCCTTGCGCAACCAGACATGCTTTTACCCTCTTCAACTTTCTACAAGCCAAAAATGCATGATTGCAGCCGCAGCCTTTATTGACGTACAGTATAACATCGACATTACCCATCAGAAGCTGCCCACTGTCTACAACAGACATAGTATATACCTTTGCTATCCGTAGCCTTTGTTTCACCTCCACTTGCAGGCACCCACTTAAATTGTGACAATGTTTTTTTAAAAAAATTTTTTTTTTTTTTTTTTTTTATCGTACATTATTGCGTCATCTCATCACTTTGATGAGTCCATGCTGGACATGTAATAAATGCTGTCCGAAATAACAATTTTCGTGAGTGAAATAATTGAAATCTGTGTGACTGTCACAGATTTCTTGTAATGATGATGATGAGTGACTATTACAAAATCCATTGTCTTCACTATGTTATGGTTTAACATAGCGTTCCTTACGCATCATTCCTAAATACAAAAATGGACTTTTATTTCATAAATTTACATCACTATATTTTGTAAAAATAATTTTGGGTGGTGTGTTGTTCCATTTCTTGTTGCCATGTGCTTATATGCGTTTATATTTTAAGGGTGTTTATTTTTATTCTTGGAATTGAAATTCATCATTTTATTGTCCTAGTAAAACTTCATTTTTTATAGTTTGAAGTACATACATTTGCAATGGCCACGTAACAAGGCAATAACTCAATATTTAAATTTAAAACCCTTCTTGACCCTGGGCTTCAACAACGCCAGTTGCTGATCAGAAGTGTTGGATGCACAGATCAAAACAATCGCTGATGTGTTTGTGGGGTTCAGTAACGCCTGCTGTTCCCCTGCTGGGTGTCTGGCAAAAATTTTTGCTGCTAACTCCAAATTTAACTTCAAACATCTCATATTAGGCCTCTGCCTACACCCTCCTTGACCCTGGGCTCCAACACCGCCAGTTGTTGCTCGGAAGTTCTGTTAGCACAGTCCTGTGTTACTGGGGTTCACTAATGTCAGCTGTTCCCTTGCTGTGTGTACGGCAAAAAGTCCTGCTGCCTCCACCCTGTTCTCTTCTCATCCCTGAATTATTTAAGAAATTAAATGAAATTAAATGGAAATTAAATTCAGGGAAATTAAATTCATAGAAAGAGGTTATACTTTACACTTTATGGGTTAATATGAAGAAGAATAATAGTTTAATAAGAACAATCTGAGTAATGTTAACAAAAAGATGAATAGCAAGAAGTTTAAGAAGAAGATAAAGAAGGTGAAGATGAAGAATAATTGGATGACAAAGATGATGCTGCTGAAGATTATGAAGGAGAAATTGTGGCAAAAGTTAAAAAAGTGAAGAGCATGGAAGTTTTGAAACATACATATTTGCCAAAATAGAAAAAAGGTTAACAACATTGTCAATTTCTTCGTCAATCCGAACGTATTTTAAAAAAAAATATATTAATGCTATTCCATTGGATTGGGTTAAACATCTATGCCTTTAATGTCTCCTCAACCTCCCCCAATACATTCTACATTACTCTTTGTTGTTTTCCTTCATGTACAATTATCCAACAAGGCAAGAATGGGTTTTTTTTAATTCCGATATTTTGTTCCCATAGACTTACATTGGATTTCCGGTATCGGTATCGGGTATCGCCGATATTTTGTGTGTATCGGCGATACCATACCGATCCGATACTTTTGGATATCGGAAAGTATCGCTCAACTCTACTGAACACTAATCCTTAGCATTTATCGCCAACAAATCCTAATCCATCTGGTGAGATACGGTTCTCCTGTACTTCTGAAACAGAATTAGGTTTATTGCTTTATTTTCTAATACTTTCAAATTTGTCCATGTGGATGTAAAACCTACAGCTGCAAAGATATTAACCCCACTGATATAAGATTTTATCTCACCACCTCAACAGTTTCTGCTCAATTGTCAGGTGTTTCATTTTATTTTGGTGGCAATTTGTGGTGCAGAAGGTTTTCATCTATTTATTGTAGGGGACTATATCATCTTTCTGTACTAACCACAGACACTTGTGCTGTAGTTTTTAACTCTTGCATCATGACATACAGTGGCATGTAAAAGTTTGGGAACCCCTGGTCAAAATTACTGTTATTGAGAAAAGTTAAGCAAGTTGAAGATAAAATGATTTTTAAAAGTTAAAGATGACACATGTCCTTTGTATTTTAGGCAAAAAAAATTGTCATCTTTTACATTTTAAAATTAGAAAATTGCTGATTTTGATGTGTGTTTAGGATCATTATCATTTGTAGAACCTATCCTGTTTTCAACTTCAGCTTTTTTACACAAATTTAATTGAATGTATTCTTCTTTCTACCTGTAAAATGTTCGCCCCTGCCATTGGCTGCAACACATCTTCAACTAATGATTGATCAACCCCCATTCTTAATTGTTGGCTAGATGTTCTTTTCCTGACATACTGTGTTCTTTTTGCTCTATACATATCTTTGATCATTGTGGATAAAGAGAATTTTAACCTTATCGGTCTACAGGACTATGCATCAGGCTTGTTTAGATGTTCTATTTCATACTTCTGATGCTGAATTTTATGGTGAGGATGCAGGAGAGATTTTCTTCTGATGACTCTTCCATAAAGGCCATATTTATGTAGGTGTCTCTGAACAGTAGAACAATGTACAACAACTCTGATCTGCTAAAGGCACTGTCACACTTAGCGATCGCACCAGCGATAACGACAACGACACGACCTGGCGAGATCGTTGGTGCGATCGCTATGTGGTCGCAAGTTAGATTCCAAACACAACTCATCAGCGATCTGTATAACAACCTTTGCGGTCGTTGGGAAAACCTAGTCCCACATGCGACGCTGATGAAGTCGTTCATAATGGGGGTCACACTCAGCGATTCAGGCTCACCAGCGGGACACCAACGACCAGAAAACGGCTCAAAACGTTCAGTGACATCGCAGCAGGGGCCACATCGCTGCTACATGTCACACACAGCTGCTTCGCTAACGAGATCGCTACTGCATCATAAAATCGGTGACGCATTAGCGATCTCGTTAGCGATCTCGTTTAGTGTGACAGTACCTTTAGTCTTTCTGAAGGTCTTTTGCCGTCAAGTGGGGGCTCTGATTTGTCTCTCACCTAACAGTTCTCACTGAAATTTTAGTAGGTCTTCCAGACTTTATCTTGACCTCCACTGTGCCTGTTAACTGACATTTCTTAATTACATTTTGAACTGAAGAAAGAGCAAGTTGAAAACTCTTTCCTCTTTTCTTATGGCCATCTCCTGATTGATTATGATTTGTAATCTTCAGTTAAGAGCACTCTTTTGCTCTGCTATGCTGTATGCAGGTTATATAGACACACATTTTGGATTGTTACTTGTTACTTTGATCAGTCATCTGCTTGTATTCTTGCATAAAGATTATAGTTGCATCTACTAGTACATATTATATCACTCAGCAGTAGCTCTTTATTACATCTAGAATATTTCTAGGTCATACATTTTCCCTGCACTCATATTTGTATGTGGATCCCAAACCATTAATACGTGGGTATATCTACTATTTATCTTGTCTTTATATATGTAATATATGTGGTTGCCAACTGTTATAATTTAATAAAAAATTATATACTTTTAGGCTAAGTGCACACGATCAGGAATAATTGCGTTTTTTTCGCGGTTTTTCCGCGGTTTTCCGCTGTAAAAACGCGATAAAAACGCAAGCATTAAGCATCCTATACATGTTAATTGATTCCGCATGTTTTGGCCACATGTTGCGTTTTTTTCTGCGAAAAAAACGCTTCGCGGAAAAAATAGCAACATGTTCATTAATTTAGCGTAATCGCGGTGATTCCGCCGCCATAGGAATGCATTGAACCGCTTACTTTCCGCATGTGGCTGTGCCCACCATGCGCAATGTAAGCGGTTCATGTGCGATGGTACCCAGGGTCTGGAGGAGAGGAGACTCTCCTCCAGACCCTGGGTACCATATCCCTGGTAAAACAATAATTAAAATAAAAAATAATGATATTCTCACCTTCCGGCGGCCTCCGCAGCCTTCCCGCGGCCCCCGCAGCCTTCCCGCCTTCAGCGACGCTCCCGGCAACTTCCGGTCCCAAGAGTCCTTTGCGAGAATCACCCAGATGGCATAGCGGTCTCGCGAGATGCTACGTCATCGGTGTGATTTGTCGCAAAGCACTCCTGGGACCGGAGTTGCCGGGAGCTTCGTTGAAGGCGGGAAGGCTGCGGGGGCCGCCGGAAGGTGAGAATATCATTATTTATTATTTTTTTTATTATTTTTACATTAGATCTTTTTACTATTGATGCGACATAGGCGGCATCAATAGTAAAAAGTTGGTCACACTTGTCAAACACTATGTTTGACTCGTGTGACCAACCTGTCAATCAGTTTTCCAAGCGATGCTACAGATCGCTAGGAAAACGCTAGCATTCTGCAAGCTAATTACGCTTGCAAAACGCTATTATTCTGGCGGGAATCAGCATAAAAAAACGTGCGTATTTCCTGCGGGAGAAGTGCGGGATTGCCGCGGAAATTTCCGCGGCAATTCCGCAACGTGTGAACTTAGCCTTAATGATGATCTTTTACTCCTTTTTATTAGTAATATATAAAATGGCAACGAAAAGGCCGATGACATTTGCATCACTACTAGAAAACACACACTGGTCCTGAAAAATTATTTCTTTGGCCTACAAATGGCTACTGAGTTGTTGATGTCAATTATTTATTTCCCAGACTAATAGAAAAGCACCACTACAGAAAAATTATTTTTTGGGCCTAGAAAATGCACAGCGGCTTAAAGGATGGTACTCCCAAAGGCAAAGAGGTGCAGAGCACACACAGAGGCTTTTAGCACAGTACTCTCAGAGAGCATAATGTTGGCGGCACTCATGATCCAACCTTTATGCAGGCCCGGTCACGTGCTGCACTGGCCAATCACAGCCATGCCAACACTTGGGTCCAGAAGTGTCCACTGTCTAAAAGCATGTTAATTGGCTGCGCTGCAGCCTTTCAACAAGCACTCATAGCCTGGTGAACTTTACGGCTAAGTTCACACTAGGCATTTTTGCTATGTTTTTTTCTGCTGTAAAACCTGCACTCTTGGCAGAAAAAAAGCAGCTTAAAAACGCATGTTTGGTGCATTTTTGGTGCATTTTTTGCTATGTGTTTTTCTGCATTTTTCAAGACCCAAAAGTTTAGCTTTGCCTCTGCCACAGAAGCATGAACATAGGTCACCAATACAATACATATTTTCATGAAAAAATACACATGCAAATGTAACAGCTTGGGGAGGTGAACTGGTGTGATATAATTTACCTAAGACACTGGCAGTGGATTGAGTTTGTAGGACACTGTTTAACTTTCGCACTTTGGTCTGCCAGTGAGCTGCTTAGGCATTGTTCAATCTCACACCTTGGTCAGCCATAGGCATTGTTCAATCTCACACCTTGGTCAGCCATAGGCATTGTTCAATCTCACACCTTTGTTGGCCAATGTTTATTTTGTACGCATCACTAATATAATAAAACTGTACTAATCCAAACATCCATCTTTATGTGACCAAGATGAGATGGTTAACCAGGAAAAATCACAAAATAAATGGGTTTCATATACTGCTGTACTTGCTTTTTTCATTAAAACTGCTGCAATACCTGATACCTGCACTTTTGCAACATTTTGTTAGCGTTTTTTTCATCACGCATTGCTTTCAATTGGTGAAAAATGGTGAAAAAATATTTGCCACCCCTGAGAAGTCTAGGCTTGTGTCCGCTGCTGACCACAACCATAGTTATGGCTGAGGATGCAGTGCTTGTAGTGGTTGCATCACTCCATGTCTGTGCAGCAAGCCGCAATGAGACCTCCTCTTCCACCTCCTCTGCTGAGCTACTCAGCTGAGTGCCTCTGGGTTCACACCAAGTGGGATCTACAACCTCATTGTTATCCTTTCTGTTTTCCTACCCCTCGCCCTGAGAGTCACCCTCCTCCTTTTCCTACCCTAACAGCATAGTACAGTCTGCATGCGCCTCAGTTATCAGAGTCTTATCAGTATCACCTTCACCCCCTGGGGGTTAACGTCTGGTGACAAGTTTCTTAATTCTGCTCGGATCTTACTTTGTCTGGTCCCAGATCCATGAAGAAAAAAATTTTGGAACATCGGTACAGATCTTTGGAGCAGACCTCTTATGCTCATGGAATAGAATATGTGAACAGCTCTGCACACTGGCCCATCTGTAAATTCCGCACAATCAGTTGGGCGGTTGGAAAGTTGTGATATGGGGGAAACAAGGGTAATTGTGGTGCCCCCACTGAGGATTGTACTATGTGTGATGTTAAGGTGGAGGAAGATGAGAAGAGGCCACTTGATGCAGCACTTGCGATCCACTGGAGCACATGCTCTTTCTGACCCTCATCTGCAAGGTATACCACTGTGCATCTGCCAAAGAATGGGAGTCGAGTAGCCTGTCAAGTAACAGATGTTATTAGTTTTCTTTGGACAAGACAGTGTTTGTTCAGTAGAGCTTTCAGTAACATTACCACCTAAAGGGTATGCCACACTAAGCGAGATCGCTAACGAGATCGCTAACGAGATCACTACTGCATCACCATTTATGACGCAGTAGCGATCTCGTTAGCGACTTAGCTGTGTGTGACATGTAGCAGTGATGTGGCCCCTGCTGAGATGTCGTTGATCGCTTATGAACGTTCTGAGCCGTTTTTTGGTCGTTGGTATCCCGCTGGTGAGCCTGAATCGCTGAGTGTGACACCCTTTATGTACGACTTCACCAGCATCGCAGGTGGGACTAGGTTTTCCGAACGACCGCATAGGTCGTTATACAGATCGCTGATGAGATGTGTTTGGAATCTAACTAGCGATCACTTAGCGATCGCAGTAGCGATCTCGCCAGGTCGTGTAGTTGTTGTGATCGCTAGTGCGATCACTAAGTGTGGCATACCCTTAGCCCACGTACATGTCGAACACCAAGCCTATTACCCCTTCCACCATGACCATGCTTTTTACCACTCATGTTGTATGTACCCTTCCCCTCTTTTAACCAGGTATTTCACACCCGTATGCCCAGACCTGTCAGTCACCTGTCACTAAATGAATAATCAATGTTTTTATTTTTTTTTTCTGAGATAATGTGTCTGCACAACAGTATTAGCCCTAACAATTTTGTTTAGCAAATTGGGCCTTCTGGCTACATCCTAATATTAGCCCTAATGATTTTGATTAGCAAATGGGATCTCCTGAGAAAGGCCAGATGGTCCTTATTATTCTCTAGATTTAATTTCTAAAGGCTAACGCATTTTTATGTAGGCTTAATTCAGTTTCTCTTACAGAACCTCCATCCCACATTCTATCTCAGGGCACTGTGGTTTTTGTGGTATCTTCGGGGTTGGATGCTGAAATCCATAAAGTCCAGTTGTTGGCCCCTTCCACTTCTCCAGAGTCCAAATTATTTGTACGTGTGTACTTAAGGTTGCGCTTGTTGCATTTGTTTCAAAATTTCATCTTGATTGGTCATCCTGGGGTTACAGCTATTCTGAAGGCTATTGCCAAGCTCTTTTGGTGGCCATCTATGAATAATGATGTTAAAAATGTTGTATCCGCTTGTGAAGTTTGTGCATGTGCTAAAATCTGTCATAACAAGCCAGCCAGAGAATAGGCTCCATTGCCAATTACAGAAAGACCGTGGACTCATCTGTTCGTAGATTTCATCATGGATTTGCTTCTGTCTGGTGGGATTATTTTGGTGGTCGTTGACCGATTCAGTAAACAGGCTAATTTTATTCCTTTGTCAGGGTTACCTAATGCAGAGACACCCTCCAGGTTGTTTATTTGCCATGTTGTGAGATTGAATGTTAGAACCCTCTTGTTAGATTTTGTTTCAGTTTGCTGGTCACATGACCTTTTACCCTATTTAGTCTGGCTCCGCCCTTCTGGCTTTGCTGGACTTCATTGTATTATCTACTCTTAAGCTAGCCGGGTGCTTAGGTGCCTTACTCTGTCAGTTTTGCTTGATCTTAGGATCTCTTAGTATTTGTTTTCTGTTTTATATTCCCTGCTACACTTTCTGTTAGGAGGTGTCCACCTTTTCACCCAGTCCCTAGATCTTGTAGGAATTCCTCTCTCGCATCTATAGGTCTTCGTTCAGACTAGCTGAGGACTTTAGCGGGTCTGGTCGCAGGATCAGGTTCCCCGTTACATCGTAGGGATCCAGCTCAGTCCTATTGTAGGGACAGAATTCCCACCTTTCCTTAGTGCTTGTAGCAGATCATAACAGTAAGTCCAGCCCAAAAAAAAATAAAATCTCTAAGGAAGGATTTTCTGTTTCATCATGGTCTCGGTTCAGGATTTGGTTCAACGCCTGCAGGGACTTTCTCTGGAGGTAGCTGAGATAAAGCAACACGTGAGTAGTTGTTCTGGAGCACATTTCGTGGAGCCAAAGGTACGTTTGCCTGATTTATTTTTTGGTGAACAACAAGATTTTTTTTCTTTTAAAAATGCTTGCTTGTTGTATTTCCGTTTGAGACCCAGATCCTCTGGTGATGAATCACAGCGCATAGGGTTCATAATGTCACTTTTGTGCAAAGAACCTCAGGACTGGGCCTTTTCTCTGCAGTCTAGTGATCCATGCTTTAGATCAGTGGATAGTTTTTTTTCTGCTTTGGGGTTATTGTATGACAATCCGGATCGTGTTTCATCAGCTGAGACAGAATTGAGACGTTTGAGACAGGGATCAGGTAATGTGGAAAAATATTGTACTCA
The DNA here is from genome assembly GCA_033576555.1 of Oophaga sylvatica. Classification (NCBI taxonomy): domain Eukaryota; kingdom Metazoa; phylum Chordata; class Amphibia; order Anura; family Dendrobatidae; genus Oophaga; species Oophaga sylvatica. The sequence goes on along the minus strand of JARQOD010000004.1, from coordinate 556,723,375 downwards.
CTTCCGAAGATGGTCCACTCAGGTGGGCTGGAACGATTCAGCTTTGAAAAGTTTATTTCTTGCAGGGTTAAGTGAAAGGGTTAAAGATTTGCTGATTGCTTATCCTATACCTGGTAACTTGCAAGAGGCTATGCAATTAGCCATATGGGTGGATAGGAGACTGTGTGCAAGGGTTAATGAGAGTAAATCTGCCTTGTCAGCTCCAAGTTTGGAGAAGGAATGTACTGACATTGCAGAGCCGATGGAAATTGGAGCAATGGCACCTCACTCTCGAGAAAAAGAACGCAGATTTGCTAAGGGCTTGTGTTTAGAGTTGAGCGATACTTTCCGATATCCAAAAGTATCGGATCGGAATGGTATCGCCGATACACACAAAATATCGGCGATACCCGATACCGATACCGGAAATCCAATGTAAGTCTATGGGAACAAAATATCGGAATTAAAAAAAACCCATTCTTGCCTTGTTGGATAATTGTACATGAAGGAAAACAACAAAGAGTAATGTAGAATATATTGGGGGAGGTTGAGGAGACATTAAAGGCATAGATGTTTAACCCAATCCAATGGAATAGCATTAATATATATTTTTTTTAAATACGTTCGGATTGACGAAGAAGATTGACAATGTTGTTAACCTTTTTTCTATTTTGGCAAATATGTATGTTTCAAAACTTCCATGCTCTTCACCTTTTTAACTTTTGCCACAATTTCTCCTTCATAATCTTCAGCAGCATCATCTTTGTCATCCAATTATTCTTCATCTTCACCTTCTTTATCTTCTTCTTAAACTTCTTGCTATTCATCTTTTTGTTAACATTACTCAGATTGTTCTTATTAAACTATTATTCTTCTTCATATTAACCCATAAAGTGTAAAGTATAACCTCTTTCTATGAATTTAATTTCCCTGAATTTAATTTCCATTTAATTTCTTAAATAATTCAGGGATGAGAAGAGAACAGGGTGGAGGCAGCAGGACTTTTTGCCGTACACACAGCAAGGGAACAGCTGACATTAGTGAACCCCAGTAACACAGGAGCAAGTGTTGACTGTGCTAACAGAACTTCCGAGCAACAACTGGCGGTGTTGGAGCCCAGGGTCAAGGAGGGTGTAGGCAGAGGCCTAATATGAGATGTTTGAAGTTAAATTTGGAGTTAGCAGCAAAAATTTTTGCCAGACACCCAGCAGGGGAACAGCAGGCGTTACTGAACCCCACAAACACATCAGCGATTGTTTTGATCTGTGCATCCAACACTTCTGATCAGCAACTGGCGTTGTTGAAGCCCAGGGTCAAGAAGGGTTTTAAATTTAAATATTGAGTTATTGCCTTGTTACGTGGCCATTGCAAATGTATGTACTTCAAACTATAAAAAATGAAGTTTTACTAGGACAATAAAATGATGAATTTCAATTCCAAGAATAAAAATAAACACCCTTAAAATATAAACGCATATAAGCACATGGCAACAAGAAATGGAACAACACACCACCCAAAATTATTTTTACAAAATATAGTGATGTAAATTTATGAATAAAAGTCCATTTTTGTATTTAGGAATGATGCGTAAGGAACGCTATGTTAAACCATAACATAGTGAAGACAATGGATTTTGTAATAGTCACTCATCATCATCATTACAAGAAATCTGTGACAGTCACACAGATTTCAATTATTTCACTCACGAAAATTGTTATTTCGGACAGCATTTATTACATGTCCAGCATGGACTCATCAAAGTGATGAGATGACGCAATAATGTACGATAAAAAAAAAAAAAAAAAAAAAACATTGTCACAATTTAAGTGGGTGCCTGCAAGTGGAGGTGAAACAAAGGCTACGGATAGCAAAGGTATATACTATGTCTGTTGTAGACAGTGGGCAGCCTCTGATGGGTAATGTCGATGTTATACTGTACGTCAATAAAGGCTGCGGCTGCAATCATGCATTTTTGGCTTGTAGAATGTTGAAGAGGGTAAAAGCATGTCTGGTTGCGCAAGGCTTTATCCTGTAACAATACCTTCCTTGTGTGACGGGTAGGGTAGCGTGTGTCTATTATATGAGTGTCTCTAAAATGTGACTTTACGCAGCCTTATTCTGCCCTAGGGACGCAAAAAATAAGACAGCAGTAATCATTTACTGTATAAAACTCCACCTATGAGCAACAAAACAAGCACGTTCCCTCTTCCGGTTCCTGCGCTGACATGTGAGGAGGGAGTTTGGAGACGCTCCTGAATTTCTCCCAGGTGTCCAAGCATATCGGGCCGATAGGAGAGCATTAAAACCACCCCCGGTCGTGACTTAAATACGGTGAATCGAACCAGTGAAGAACTGTAGGTCGATGCGAACGAATGTGCGATCACATGACACACGTTTATAACCCTTGCTAGACACGAATAACTTTGTAGAATTTTGGAGACACCTGAACCCAGATGGCAGTGAATATTCCTTCTATTCGGCGCCACATGACTCTTGGTCCAGAAGAGATAATATATTGCTATCACAGGAGCTAGTAAGGGGAGTGGAAGAGGCAGATGTGCACAACGTAGCTATATCTGACCACGCGCCCGTATCAGTGACCCTGCCAGATATGGTTCAGATGGGGCCAGACCAAACTTGGCGCTTCCCTACCTATTTGTTAATGGATGAGAAGTTTCGACATCAGGTGAAGCAATGGTGTTTGGAATATGTAAGTGATAATGGAGATAGTAGGGATAGGCCGGAACTTTTATGGGCAGCAGGGAAGGCATTAATGCGCGTGAAACTAATAGGTTATCAGACAACGCTAAAAAAGAAGATAGCGACAAACTACTCGCAGGCTAGCAGGATATTACGCGATAGCTACACGGCAAACAAGACAACTTCATCAACACAGGATAAAAATAGATGTAAGCAGGCTAAGGCTGACTTACACGTATGGGTATATCGACGCGAGAGAAGCAGTAATATGAATTATAGAGCCGATGTATATCGTTATGGTAGCAAATCAGGGAGACTATTAGCACGACTAGCGAAAGGAAATCACATTCGTCATCAACATATTACTGCGTTAACGAATAACCATGGGATCATGAACACAGACCCTTGAAGCATAATCACGATTCTACAAGAATACTACTCAGACTTATATAAGGTGGAACATACGGATAGTGCGGAGGGTCAGACCTTTCTAGATGGAATACGGTTACCATCCTTCACAAACTATCAGCTTCTCCTTTTAAAAAAACCAATTGAGGTGACGGAAGTGACAGCGGCGATAAGTGACTTTAAATCCGGGAAAGCTCCAGGACCTGACGGGTTTACAGCCAAATTATTAAAATTATTGAGTGAGGATATCCCGTCCACATTGGTAGGCACCTTCAATCATATATTGGAGACAGGAGGGTTGCCCATCCATTCAAACATGGCACACATGAAGGTGCTACTAAAACCCAACAAACCTTCACATCTGGCTGGATCCTATCATCCATTCTCACTCATTGACCAGGATATCAAGCTTTTGTCCAGGATCATGGCAGATCGTTTGAGTAGCATTCTTCCTACGCTGATAGGGCCATCACAAGTGGCCTTTGTTAGACCAAGATCGCCATGAATAACATTAGGAAAGTAATAGCAGTTGTAGATAAATATCGTTGTCTGACAACATCGAGTCCTGTCATGCTATCCTTAGATGGCGATAAGGCATTTGATAGGGTGAGCTGAAGTTGGTTGCCAATGGTCCTGGACAAAATTGCCATGAGAGGCACGTTTATGACTTTCCTATCAGGTGTCTACGCCAACCCACAGGCACAAATACACAACACAGGTCACCTTTCGGCTACTTTCACAATACAGAGGGGAACTCCTCAGGGATGTCCATTATCACCTTTGCTCTTTGATATAGCCCTTGAGCCATTAGTTACACACGTGGAGGATAACACAGTATATGACGGTATAAAGGTAGGGGGTCGGCAGATCAAACTCACATTGTTTGCAGACGATATACTCATTTATATGGCACATCCCCAAGACCATCTCAAAGGGCTATTAGACTGGATAAAATTTTTTTAACTAATTCTGTGGTTTCGCTTCAAAGACTACAAGAGTGAAATTTTTCAATTGTTAAAGCCTAATCCTCGTGAGCTTTGGTGTGCTTACTGATGGGGGACAGAAGTAATTAAAACCTTTATTTATAACATATCTGTGAATCAAAATAGGACGAGATTCTAGTTCTCAATACAAACTTAACTATGAACCCTAATTGGACAAGGTTGTACGTCAATTGGAGCGGTGGCATGATTTGCCCCTGTCTCTTCTGGGCCGTTGTCACCTTCTTAAGATGATTATTTTTGGAAGGCTATTATACCCGCTTCAGACTATTCCAATCCTGTTACGTAAAGATGATGTTTCACGGATAAAAAAAGCATTGACCAGATTCATCTTGAGGGGAAAACGGCCCAGAATAGCAATACGAAAAATTATGCGTGCAGTAAAAGATGGGGGCCTGGCCGTGCCAAACGTTAGGAGTTATAACTTTTCGTGCTTGATCAGAGTGGGGAGAGATTGGTTTAAGGGGACTTAGTCCTACTCAGATGTATTGCTGGAATCTGGACTGACAGAGGGTTGTATTTTGGCCTCATGTGTTGACACTGTGATTTGTAAACTCCCGGTCATAGTGATCAGCGCTACTACGCGATACAGTAATTGCCTGTAAGGCAACCAGACGAGCGCATGGGTTGTCTTCTCAGTTATCTAAACACATGCCTTTATGGGCTCACCCAGAATTCCCAGTGGGAGTGACAGACCGCGTTTTTGAGACGTGGCATACTAAAGGTATACATACAGTATTCCATCTCATGCACCTAAAAGAGTGTAGGTGGCTGACATCCAAGGAGATTATGGAAAAATTCAATTAGCCCCCTTCTCACTTTATTGAAACTCTACAAGTGCATTATTTCTACAGAAATCGCCTGCGTAATATTATAGAAGAGGTGGTAGACAATTGATTTGACAAGATGGGAGATATATTTCTTCAACCAGACTGAAGTTTGCTCATGATTTTCCATGATTACTACGACCTGTGATGAGGTCATAGTCACGTGATCTGGTCAGCTGATGTGTACGTCACCTGATGGTGTTTTGTAGGCCTATAAAACAAGGAGCTGTTGTAGTTGTTGTGTGGAAGGAAGGAGTTTGGCTGGAGTAAGCCTGGAACATTGTTTTGTTACTGTGTGGCAGTGTGCACCAGGAAGCGAGTAACAGACCACCCGGAATGTGACCTGGCGGTCTCAGCTGACCTGCAGCCGCTTAGTTAAGCCCGTCACAAGCAAGGGTGAGTCTGTGACCAGTGGTTCTCCAAACTGGAGTGATTTATGTTCTGTTTTCATTTTGTTATATGGACTTTTTGTTGAACTCATGATTAAAATCACTGAACTTTGAAATAAAAGGCTGTGTGTTTGCCTCATTACTGCGGCCCAGCCCTGCCTACCACAGCGGTTCCCTACAATTGGTGGAGAATGCGGGCAACGCAGTGAGGTCAGGCTGTTTTTCATGCATGACAGTAAATGTCCTGGTTTTAGAAAGTGCACCAAAACCGGCTGGATAACTGTCCGAAGATGGAGAACAAAGTAAAAATGCTAGTGGAGGCCATGCGACAGCAACAGCAGGCTACACAGCAGCAACAGCAGGCTATGCAGCAGCAGCAGCGGCTATGTAGCGAGCAGCAGGCTATGTAGCGGCAGCAGGAACTATACAGCAGCAGGCTATGTAGCAGCAGATATTTAATCGACAGCAACAGGAAACCAATTAGTTTACTGATGCAGCAACATCACAGCGCCGAGACAGTAAGAGCTGCCGCGGGGGGATGCCATGATGTCCGAGACAGCGGTGCGTACAGCGATCCGAAAGATGGAGCAATCAGATGACGTTGAGGTGTAGCTGGAGATGTTTGAAGGCGTGGCTTAAAAGGGAGAGACTGCCCCGGGACCAGTGGGCCGAGATCGTGGCTCCGTTTTTGACTTCAGGACCGCTAAAGCCTATAGGGACCTACCCCCCAGCAAACAGGAGGACTATGAGAGCTGTGAATGGTGAGATACTTGCACGTCTTGGGGTAAATGTTTTTTTCCTGGCCCAGCGTGTACAACAATGAGAAGTTTTCCCCTTCCGAGCCAGCTCGGTCCCAGTATTATGACTTGATACACCTGATAGAAAAGTGCTTTCAGCCTGAGGTGTTGTCACCCCGCGATATGCTGGATCGTATAGTGACTGATAAATTCGGGCGAACTTTGCCCCACACCCTTCAAACATGGGTTGGACAGGCAGCCCTACTGATGGTCTCCAAATGGTAGACCTCATTGAAAGATATGGGCCTACCAAGGAGATACAGGGAGAGACTACCCGGAAGCTACCAATTAAATTCACCAAACCTTCACCCACAGCTCGGCGAGCAGAGACTCTGAGGGCCGCCCAGGAAGGGTCGGGGAACGAAAGGGGCCCCATAATCTGTTGGCGGTGCCAAGAACCATGACATGTGAGAGCTGATTGCCCCCACCTGACTGAGCCCATGGACAACAACTTTGGCTACTATCAGTCTCACTATGCATAACACATGTGTGCAGTGGTCAGTATTACCTTTGCCTTCGGTGGAGGAGGAAAACACCTCTCCTATAGAAGTGTTAGTTGGGGAGATGGAAGATTTGCCACCGGGACCAGAATTGTAATACTTAAATGTGTCAGGTGACAATTTTGGTACGGCGCAACTCCGTGACCCTCGTTGAGTCTATTTGTTGGGGATAACATTTTTTTTGTAACTGATCATTCCCCTGTGACTGGCAGTGTTGTAGCCCAGGGAGTAGAGTTCAGGTGGTAGAAAGATGAACATAACAGGAGACATGGAAAACGTTGGCAAACAGTTATTTAATCTGAAAACGGGCAGGCAAATTCAGGTGAGATCCATGCCTTGTTCATTTTCAGAAAAGTAAGCCGGTCTACATTCTCTGAGGATAGTCGCATGCGACGGTCTGTTAGTACACCACCTGCAGCACTAAAGACGGCTCAGATAATACACTGGCAGCAGGGCAAGCCAGCACCTCCAATGCATACTGGCTAAGCTCTGGCCATGTATCCAGCTTAGAGACCCAAAACTTGAAAGGGGAAGAGCCATCTGGGAGTACACTGAGAGGGAAAGACATGTAGTCTGTCACCATCTTACGTAAACGTTGCCTCATGGTGAGTGGAGTCGTCTCGGATGGTGTAGACATTGGTGGCGCTGACACAAAACTTCGCCACATTTGTAACATACTGCTCTTGCCCTGTGCAGAGGCGCTGCTTGTGCTCCCTCTTGTTGCAGAGGTGTCTCCACTGCCTCGACGCACAGAGATTCTTTGTAAAGCAGTAGCAGCAGCAGTGCTCTCGGCTGGAATGGAGAATATTATGGATTGCACCAGTCTGTCTTGGTACTCCCGCATTTTACGCTCCCGGTTCAACGGTGTGATGAGGCTTTGTAAGTTGTCCCGGTAGCGAGGGTCTAGGAGGGTGTACACCCAATAATCTGATGTGGTGAGAATGTGGGCGATGCGGCGGTCGTTTCTCAGGCACTGCAGCATGAAATCAACCATGTGCTGCAGACTCCCAACTGCCAACAAACGCTGTCCTCTGGAAGAGGCGTCATCTCTGCCTGCTCTGCATCGCCCCACCCTCGCTCTACATACTGACTAGAGCGTTGTGTACCTCCCTCTGTAGGGATTTCTTCCTCCTCCATTGACTCCTCCTCATCCTCCTCACAAAGTGAGCCCTGCCCAGCCTTTGTGAGGAACCAAGTTGCGCTGACTGTCCAGAAGGTGAGTGAATTTGTGACTCCTCATCCTCCACCTCTTCCAAAACCTCATCCTTTAGTGCTTGCAGTGATTTTTGAAGCAGGCAGATAAGGGGGACAGTCATGCTGACTAGTGCATCATCTGCACTCGCCATCCGCGTTGAGTCATCAAACGCACGCAAAACGTGGCAGATGTCCTTCATAGAGGCCCACTCAGTAGTGGTGAAGTGTGAACGGCGCAAATTGCGAGTTGATTGCGCCTGATGCAGCTGATACTCCATTACTGCTGGCTGTTGCTCACACAACCGCTCCAACATATGTAAGGTGGAATTCCACCTGGTGGGTACGTCACATATGATGCGATGTTCAGGAAGGCGAAATCTGCGTTGCAGAGCAGCAATGCGCGATCTGGCTATGCTGGAACGTCGCAAGTGAGCGCACTCTAGGCGGACCTTCTGCAGCAGTTCAGCAAGATCCGGATAGTCCCTCAAAAAACTCTGCACGACCAAGTTGAGCACATGTGCCAGACATGGTATGTGAGTGAGGTTGCCAAGGCCCAGAGCTGCCACCAGATTTCGGCCATTGTCACACACTACCAAGCCTGGCTGGAGATTCGCTGGCAAAAACACACGTCGCTCTCCTGCTTGATGGCATTCCAGACCTCCTGCGCTGTGTGGCTTCGATTCCCCATTGAAATTAATTTCAGGACGGCCTGTTGACGTTTGGCCACGGCTGTGCTCATATCGTTCGCAACAGGTAAGCGTTCACGGGTCCATGTGGAGGTAGACCGTGACGGCTCCTGCAGCGATGATTCTGAGGAACTGGAGTAGGAGGAGGAGTCAATGTGTACAGACTGGATTCCTGCAATCCTTGGAGTTGGCAGAACACGTACAGCGCCACTCGCAAGATCTGTACCCGGCTCCACAACATTGACCCAATGGGCAGTGAGGGAAAGGTATCGTCCCTGGCCATGGGTACTGGTCCACGCATCGGTGGTCAGGTGGACCTTGCTACAGACGGCGTTTAGTAGCGCATGTTTAATGTTTCCCTCGACATGTTTTTGCAGACCAGGGACGGCTTGCCTGCTGAAATAAAATCGGCTTGGCACATTGTATTGTGGGACTGCCAATGCCATTAAGTTACGGAAACTGTCAGTCTCCACCAGCCTGAATGACAGCATTTCAAGGGACAGGAGTTTTGCAATGCCAGCATTCAGAGCCTGTGCTCGTGGATGGTTTGCGAGTATGGCCGTCTTTTATCCCATGCCTGTGGTACCGATGGCTGTTTTGTGGCCTGGGAGTGTGAAGATGACAGGGAACTTGCTGCTGTGGGTGGAATAACACTTTGTCTCTGGACAACAGTGACCGAGGTTCTTCCATGGCGATCCTGTGAGGAAGCAGAACCAGCTGTGTGTGAGCTGGAGGTAGAGGCTCCAACACGACCTGAAGATGTAGGTGCTGCTGTAGGTTGGCCTACATCTCCAGTGTGTCTTTGAACTCAACTACGTGCTTTGTCCGCACATGTTTCCACATATTTGTGGTATTGAGGTTACTGCAATTTTTACCTCTTTTTACTTTTTGCTTACACAGCTTGCATTTAACATAGCAAATATCATCTGCAAGTCTGTCAAAAAAGGACCACGTAGTGCAAGTCCTGGGAGCGCCCATTTTGACTTTTGGAAGAGAACTGCTCCCAACAGGTGCCAAACTGGAGGCTAGAGGCAACCGAGTCTGCAGCCTACCTCTCCCTCCTGTTTGTACCGTTGGGACAATCTCATCCTCAGAGCTGCTCCCACCACCTTCCTGTCCCTCACGCCATGTTGGGTCTTGGACCTCATCATCTCCACTACCCTCTTCCAACACCTGCTGCTGTTGGGTGGTCTGGCCAGCACCATGCTCAACAGAAACTGGCACCTGAGTCTCATCATCATCAGATGCGTTCTGCGGTGTGCTGACCATCGGCACTGGCTCACCCGCCTCTTCTGATTCAGAGAGACACAGCTGTTGCGCATCACTGCATACTCCCTCTTCTTCACATTCCAGAATGCTGCTTGGCTGGGCCCCTGTTTGCAAGCCAACAGATTCTGAGAACAGAAGCAGAGACTCAGCTGGCTCCAGTTCAGAACTCTCTGACTGCCTGGGCAATTTGACAGGCGGTGAACAGACAGATGGTTGCTCAACAGTGTTGTGGTCCTGAGAGGAGGTGGAAGCAATTGAAGTCGATGCATTGGCTGCCATCCAACCAACAACGGCTTCAATTTGTTCTTCCCGCAGCAGGGGGGTACGCCGAGCTCCTACAAAACTGCACATAAAGGAACGCTCAAGGAGAAAACTGGTGGATGCTGTGTCACTGGGGGCAGCAGCAGCCACAGAATCCCCACGTCCTCTCCCTGCTGAAACTCCACGGCCACGACCACGTGCCTTACTCCCTGCCTTCTTCATCTTGGTAGATTGATAAAGAAAGTCAGAAAAGTTAAAAGGCCTAAGTGTTGTTATTCCGCAGAGACTGCAGCGAACACTGCAGACAACTGTTCACTAGCTGTGAAAGGCCCCTTTGTGTACTTCTATAGTGTTTGCAACCAATGTATTGTATACGGATGGAAGCGCGTCACACTAATAGATTTGAGTTATTTGAAATAGAATGGAGCAGCAACAATTATAGAAAAATGACAAGGATGAGGCAGTGACACACGTTCAGCAGACTATAACCAGCAGTGGTTTAAGAACTAACTGGAGCGTGATCTGCACTCAGCAAAAAAAAAGAATATCACAGACTAGAGTGAACACTGCAGTGCACACAACTGGTCACTATCTGTGAAAGGCTCCTTTGTGGACTTCTATAGTGTTTGCAACCAATGTATTGGATACGGATGGAAGCGCGTCACACTAATAGATTGGAGTTATTTTAAATAGAATGGAGCAGCAACAATTATAGAAAAATGACAAGGATGAGGCAGTGAGACACGTTCAGCAGACTATAACCAGCAGTGGTTTAAGAACTAACTGGAGCGTGATCTGCACTCAGCAAAAAAAAAAATATCACAGACTAGAGTGAACACTGCAGTGCACACAACTGGTCACTATCTGTGAAAGGCTCCTTTGTGGACTTCTATAGTGTTTGCAACCAATGTATTGGATACGGATGGAAGCGCGTCACACTAATAGATTGGAGTTATTTTAAATAGAATGGAGCAGCAACAATTATAGAAAAATGACAAGGATGAGGCAGTGACACACGTTCAGCAGACTATAACCAGCAGTGGTTTAAGAACTAACTGGAGCGTGATCTGCACTCAGCAAAAAAAAAAAATATCACAGACTAGAGTGAACACTGCAGTGCACACAACTGGTCACTATCTGTGAAAGGCTCCTTTGTGGATTTCTATAGTGTTTGCAACCAATGTATTGGATACGGATGGAAGCGCGTCACACTAATAGATTGGAGTTATTTTAAATAGAATGGAGCAGCAACAATTATAGAAAAATGACAAGGATGAGGCAGTGACACACGTCCAGCAGACTATAACCAGCAGTGGTTTAAGAACTAACTGGAGCGTGATCTGCACTCAGCAAAAAAATAAATATCACAGACTAGAGTGAACACTGCAGTGCACACAACTGGTCACTATCTGTGAAAGGCTCCTTTGTGGACTTCTATAGTGTTTGCAACCAATGTATTGGATACGGATGGAAGCGCGTCACACTAATAGATTGGAGTTATTTTAAATAGAATGGAGCAGCAACAATTATAGAAAAATTACAAGGATGAGGCAGTGACACACGTTCAGCAGACTATAACAAGCAGTGGTTTAAGAACTAACTGGAGCGTGATCTGCACTCAGCAAAAAAAAAAAAATATCACAGACTAGAGTGAACACTGCAGTGCACACAACTGGTCACTATCTGTGAAAGGCTCCTTTGTGGACTTCTATAGTGTTTGCAACCAATGTATTGGATACGGATGGAAGCGCGTCACACTAATAGATTGGAGTTATTTTAAATAGAATGGAGCAGCAACAATTATAGAAAAATGACAAGGATGAGGCAGTGACACACGTTCAGCAGACTATAACCAGCAGTGGTTTAAGAACTAACTGGAGCGTGATCTGCACTCACCAAAAAAAAATATATCACAGACTAGAGTGAACACTGCAGTGCACACAACTGGTCACTATCTTTAAAAGGCTCCTTTGTGGACTTCTATAGTGTTTGCAACCAATGTATTGGATACGGATGGAAGCGCATCACACTATAATTTCAATTGAATGGAGCTGCAAGAATTACACTAAAGAAAAAAAAAAAAGAGTCTGTGAGTGACACGTGCAGATGCCTACAAAAAGCGTTGGATGCAGAGCAAACTGCAGCGCGTCACCTGCACTAACACACAGACCTTGCAGAGCTGTGAAAACAACACTGCAAGGCTAAAGGAAGCTTTACACAGCGGTTGTTAAACTAGCCTGCCTAAAGCACAGTACACAAAATCGCAATCTCTAACTGTCCCTCAGAGTCAGCAGAGCAGCGTTCTGTCCCTAACTGAATTCACAGCACAGTGACGCTAAAATGGCGGCGGCGCCTTTTATAGTGCATTCTGACATCATTTCAGCATCCAATCACAGCCATGCCATTAGTTAACATGACCGCAGCAGTACAGGATGTGCCCACACTTCTTAGGATTCCTCATTGGCTGACTAAAATCACATTGCCTCTCAAAGAATTATGGGAACTTCCGATTCCGGTATACGATATATGGAAAATATCGGAACTAAGTATCTAAAGTCCGATACAGCGAATATCGGCCGATACCCGATACTTGCGGTATCGGAATGCTCAACTCTACTTGTGTTTCTATTGTGGTAAATCTGAGCATTTTATTAAGAACTGTGCGCTTCGAATGAATAAAGAAAAAAAAAAATGAGGTCAGTTTCGCCCGCATAGCTTGTTTAAACAATAAAGGTGTCTTTCTTTCTGCTACCACTGCTGGTGAGGAGGAATTAATGGAGTTTGGGTATTTGTGGATTGTGGTTCAACTCTCAATGTGATTGATGGGAAATTTTTGGAAAAATTAAAATTAAAACCCAAACTTCTGTCTTCCCCTATTAATGTGGTGTCTGTGGATGGTTCTCACTTGAAAAATGTTACTCACCATATCTGTGAATTTCCTCTTACTATTAATGGTGTTCATCAAGAGAATTTGGATTTGGTAGTTTTGAATAATTTGCCCTCACCAGTGATTTTGGGGTTACCCTGGTTAAAATTGCACAATCCGGTACTGGATTGGTCTACCAATGAAATTAAGTCCTGGAGTCCCAATTGTTATGACAAGTGTTGTAACGGGCGTATTGCTGCTGTAGTTAAGGGGGAGTTACCTGTACCTATTCAGGATTTTTGGAAAGTTTTTTCTGATAAGGAATCGCAGGTATTGCCTCCTCATAGAGATTATGATTGTGCGATTGAATTTGTCCCTGGAGCGACTCTCCCTAAAAGTCGTATATTTAATCTTACTATTCCTGAGAGAAAGGCTTTGGAGGAATACATACAGACAAGCTTGGCCACCGGTCACATTAGGCCTTCCAAATCTCCTGTGGCGGTTGGATTTTTTTTTGTTAAAAAAAAAGGACGGCGGTTTGCGGCCTTGTCTAGACTTTCGTGAGATTAATAAGATTACTGTACGCAATCCTTACCCACTGCCATTGATTCCTGATTTGTTTAATCAGTTAGTGGGGGCCAAGTGGTTCTCGAAAATTGATCTTCGAGGGGCATACAATTTGTTGCGCATGAAGGAGGGGGATGAATGGAAGACTGCGTTTAACACTCCACTGGGTCATTTTGAGAATCTGGTCATGCCCTTTGGACTTTCCAGTGCTCTGGCATTTTTTCAGAATCTTATTAATGACATCCTTAGACCTTTGATCGGCAGAAATATGGTTGTGTATTTGGATGACATTTTGATTTATTCATCAGATTTGGAGTCTCATTGGAGGAGTGTGCGTGAAGTATTACAGTTACTGAGTGATAATTCACTTTTTGCCAAACTAGAAAAATGTGAGTTCACTGTACAGAGACTTAGTTTTTTGGGCTACATTGTCTCCAGTGAAGGTTTTGAGATGGACCCTGTGAAAGTGCAAGCTGTGCAGGATTGGCCTAGACCTATTGGTGTGAAATCAATACAGAGGTTTTTGGGGTTCGCCAATTATTATAGAAAATTCATAAAAAAAATTTCTGTGATTGCCAAACCTCTGACCGATCTCACCAGGAAAGGTGCTGATGCGGTTCAGTGGACTACTGAGGCCATTGAGGCTTTTGTGTTGCTAAAGGAGAGGTTCAGCTCTGCTCCCATCCTTACGCAGCCTGATGTGACTAAACCATTTTTGGTTGAGGTTGATGCTTCTTCTGTGGGGGTCGGCGCGGTGTTGTCTCAGGCAAAGACGGATGGAGTACATCCCTGTGCTTTTTTTTCAAAGAAATTTTCTGAGTCTGAACTAAATTATGATATCGGTAATTGGGAATTGTTGGCAATTAAACTCGCATTTGAACACTGGCGTCATTTTTTGGAGGGAGCGGAATTTCCCATTCAAGTCTTCACCGATCATAAAAATCTGATCTACCTTGATGCTGCCAAATGCTTGAATGCCCGTCAGGCTAGGTGGGCACTGTTTTTCTCACGGTTTAATTTTACCGTTACTTACATCCCAGGTACTAAAAATGTTAAAGCTGATGCTTTGTCTCGCAGCTTTTCTCCTATGGTGGGTACTGAGGAGGAGGAGGAAAACATCTTGCAAGAGGGGGTTGTTATTGCTGTTTTGGACTCCGTGTTGGAAGATGAGATTCTTAAAGCACAGGAGAATGCCCCATCTAACACGCCGCATGGGAGGTTGTTTGTGCCTGGTACCCTGAGGAGAGATTTGTTTGATGAATGTCATGACTCTCAGTTGGCAGGTCATCCTGGAATCTCTGAGACCAAGAGACTTGTGGGTCGCAGTTTTTGGTGGCCAGGATGGCAGAAGGAAGTCATTAAGTGGGTGCGTCAATGCACTGTGTGTGCTAGATCTAAGTCTTCTCATACTCCTGCTGCGGGGTTGCTTTGCCCTCTGGAGGTCCCTAGTGCACCTTGGACACATTTGGCTATGGACTTTATTACTGACCTTCCCCCTCTGAGGGTTTCACTGTCATCTGGGTGGTCGTGGACCGTTTTAGCAAGATGTGTCACTTGGTTCCTTTCATCAAACTGCCCTGCGCTAAGACTCTCGCTAAGGCCTTTGTCAAGGAAATAGTCAGACTACATGGCGTTCCTACTGACATTGTTTCCAATAGGAGACCTCAGTTTGTGGCTCGTTTTTGGCGCGCTTTTTGTGACAGGTTGGGAGTTCATTTGTCGTTTTCTTCGG
>JARQOD010000004.1:556626544-556708099 GCA_033576555.1 Oophaga sylvatica | reverse complement strand
TTCAACCCCCCAAAAGGACGGACACCCCGGATTGACCAGTGTTTGTAACCTCTTTTTAGTAAAATTCCGAAATCCTGATCACTTTTTAAAAATCAGGCCCGATGAAGTGACGAAGAGGGGTTGGGAGCATAACCCCGTTAAAATTTATATAATATAAACCAGAGGTGCCCGGAGGGATAGTCTAAGACGCCCTCCTCCTTTCACTGAGTATCATGTTGTGGGGCCATCCCTGTGGGGATAGATAGGCCCCGGTGCGACAGACTATATGGGGGTTTTGGGAACGGGCACAATTTAAGTAAGGATATTTAATTAAAGAAGAGTTGGATTTGTGTGATGGATTGGATACTGCCCTGTTTTTTGGGTTCAGGGACGAAAGAAAAAAAAAAAATCTGTGAGAAATGTGGAGGAATTCTTCAGGGCGGAGGATGAAGCCTACCTATGGGGAAAAAGGGTGTTAGAAAGAAAGGCACGTTGATATGGAGGTAGAAAACAGAAAGTGAATTCTGATTGTTTGTGTTATGGTTATAAGAAAAAAAAGGAAAGCTGTCTATTACTATAACAGAGATTGGATGTTTTGTTGAAGGAATGAGAAAGTGACTGAAAGTACCAGAAAGACAATTAATTAAAAAATGATAATTGGAAAAAGGGGGTTTCTCTGCTAGATAATAAGGTCCCTCCCCAGAAATTAAGTTTCTTTTTCCCGATTGAAAACTCTGTGCCCCTCAACCCCAGGGCACCAATTATCCTGAGTTGCAAAAGCCAGTGCGCCCCCATCCTATGATTCTGTCGGGTGGATTTGTAATGTATGCGGGGGGTTTACTAATCCTCAGTGGAGAGAGACCTGTTGCAGTGTCGTAGTCTCAACTTTTCCCTTGGTAAACTCTGACGGCACTTATTATTAACTATTGCCAGCACCAGTCCCTGCTCTAGTATTGCTAGCGGTTATGAGCATCCACCCTTTTCTACTTTATTCACCCGTCAGAGACAGGATACACAGAGGAAAGAGAAGATTTTCAGGAAATATATTCCAATGTTATTCCTGGACCCCAACATCATGATGTGCTCTTTAGGATAGGGACAGGGGATCTTACGAAGCAGCATGTTGGGGCCATAGTAAATGCTGCAAATAATCAACTCCGCTATGCTGGAGGACTGGCCGCAACAATTTCACAGAAAGGCGGACCCACGATACAGGACGAATCTAATTCGTATATACAAACGTATGGCCAGGTAGAAATAGGACAGGTCCCAGCAACCAGAGCAGGACAGCTGCCGTGTCAATATGTAATATATGCAATGAAATCACGATATACTCTTACTAATATGCCTAGGTCCCAACAATTACTTACTGAAGCTGTCCAGAATGTAATCCTGTATGTTTTCCCTGTCCACTCCGGACAATGTATTAAAAGTAAAAAAAAAAAAAGTTAGAAGAATTCAGCCCGTTCTGTATCAGGAAGGAAAAAAAAAAAGCCATCCAGGAGTAGTTCTAGCCCCCATCTCTGCAAGCAGGCAGCTGCAGGTCCAAGGACAGTTCTTATCAGTGCCCACATAGCAGACTCCAGCCCCCCTTTAATTTAACCCCTGTGTACCGGTTGGTACAAGAATTATGGGCAGTTAATGCAGCTACTGATCTGGAAACTCCAGTGGTGTCTAATATATATATACTCTTTTGTTCCAGATATCTCAGAATGCTGCTTGGTTCACAGTTATCGATTTTGCCAATGTGTTTTTTAGTATTCTATTATACCAAGATTGTGAATTTCTGTTTGTATTTATTTATCAGGGAGGACAATTGATGTGGACAGTTCTGTCACAAAGGGCCCTAAATAGTCCCAATCAGTTTGCAAAAATTATGGGCGAGTGTCTTTTACCCTGGCAATTGACCACCCCCATGTCACGCTGCTTTAGTATGTGGATGATTTTTGTTGTGTGTATGGACGGAGCAGGAAGCCATGTTGCTATTGTTAGTTTTCTGAAGCATCTGGCAGATCTGAATTGTCGGGTTTCGGCCTCGAAAGTTCAGTTCTGTCTTAGTCAAGTGATATTTTTGGGTCACTGTTTCCTTCAGGGTGTCAGATACCTCACAGAAGAAAGAAAAATAGTTGTCAGCTCCCTTCCTTTCCCAAAAGATGAAAATGAACTATGTACTTATTGTTGTCAGTGGATACCAGATACATCCCGCATAATGCAACCCCTTTACAATGCCTTAAGAGACGGTATAATGAACTATAAGGAAAGATCACCGTTTGTATGGAAAGCCTTCGTTGTGCCTTCTCTGAATTAAAGTGGCTTATTGTTTCCGCCCCTGCCTTGGGCATCCCGGACTATACTCCACCGTTCCATTTGTAGGTGTCTGAGAATAAAGGACACGCTGCAGGTGTACTTATACAATCACATGGCAATAGGCAACGACCAGTAGACTATTATTTGGCCCGCCTCGACCCCGTGGCCCGAGTATCACCAAGTTGCATCGCTGTACTACAATCAACCCCGCTACTTTACTGCCGGTCCCCAAGAAAGATGGCAGTGATGAGTATTATCTCCAACATGATTGTTCCCAACTTCTGACTGAAGAAACAGCTTCTCCGCCAAATGTCAGTGAGAATCCACTTTCAAATCCCGATCTGGTGTTGTACACGGATGATTCAAGATATGCTGATGAGTTTGGAAGATTCCACACGGGATATGCTGTTACCACAGAGGACACTGTAGTGCACGCAGCTGTGCTCCCGCCATCACAGTCAGCACAAGAAGCAGAACTTCAGGCTCTGTCTACTGCATGAACTTTGGCCAAAGACAGACGGGCTAATATATACACGGACTCATGATATGCATTTAGTATTGCTCACGATTTTGGAGCTCTATAAGCCAATGGAGGGTTTATTACTACTGCCGGAACTCCAGTGAAAAATGCTGAAGCTGTTAAAACCCTCATGGATTCGATCAAATTGCCTACTCAGGTGGCCATTATCAAAGTCAAGGAGCACGGCCCTAGGAACAGTCCACAGACTATTGACAACGTATTTGCGGATATACAAGCAAAGGCCGCTGCTCTTCTGCCCATTGAACTAACCATACCAATTATGGTGACCACACGCTCTCAGCGTAAACAGTTGCAAGAAATCCTGACTCTACAAGAACCTGATGATCTACAACAGACTGAGGTTTTCTGTCAGACCCCGCGAGACCGCTTAATGACAATGCAGAGAATGTCTCCAAAAGAAGAGGTGAAGCAGTGGAAGGCTGATGGGGCACGTATGGACAATGGTCTCTGGAAAAAGGACCAACTTGTGTGTTTCCCTAAGCGGATGTACCCTGCTATTGCTACATGGGCATATGGACCTATACATTGAGGAAAAAAAAAAACAGGCCCTAGCCCTGGTACAAAAATTCTACTGGGCTCCAGGTGGACCATAAATGCCTAAGTCTGGAAGGTATGAATATTGTCTGGTGGTTGTCGATATGTTCTCCAGTTGGCCGGCAGCATTCCTCGTTACCAACATGACTGCAAAGACCACAGCAAAGGAACTGGTGATGGAATTTATCTGCAGATATGGAGTTCCAGAAGTCGTTGAAAGTGACCAAGGTCCGGCTTTTTCTTCTCAAGTGTATCAGGAGGTTCTGACAATGTTTGGATTCACTGTAGCCCTCCATACTCTGTACTATCCATAATCCAGGGGGAAGTTGAGAGGTTGAACGACACACTGAAGGGACAATTGACCAAAATGATGCAGGAGACTACTGCTCCATGGCCAGAGCTCCTTACCCATTGTACTATACTATATTTGTATTACCCCTATTGCAAAACATGGCCATATGAGATATTGTTTGGTGCTAGGACCCCAGTTGCAAATTTCCAGCCTCAGTAGTTATCAGAAGAAATTGACCGTGCTGTTTAATATGTTATTCAGATTAGTAAAAATCTTGCTAACACCTATGCTTTAGTTTCTTCTTTTTCAGATTCAGCAGAAACCGATATTTGTTATAATTTGAAGTCTGATAATTTTGTGGTTGTGAAAAGGCATGTCAGAAAACACGGACTAGAACCCTTGTATGACGGTCCCTATTAAGTTCTCCTCATCACCCCTATATCAGTGAAACTGGAAGGAAGACCGACTTGGATCCACGTATCGCACTGCAAGCTGGTTAAACAAGCCAATAGCAAATAAAGGGGACATAATGTTTTGGTTTTTCGTATTTTTTATGTTATTATTGGTAACTATATGGGACAGCCTAAATTCCCCGTCCTTAAATAATAAGTTTATATAATATTATGAAAAATTACTGAGAGATTTGTTGAATAATTCCCAGTCTCTGGCAGATATTTTCTTTTTAATCCAGCCAATTGGTTTAAGGGAATTGGGGGTTGGATAGCTGGAATCTTGAAAAGTTTGTTATATATTGCTGTTTTTATTCTTGTTATGTATGTAATACTAAAACTTGTTGTTTTTTTGGTGTATTTCTGTATGTATTAGGAAATTCTGTACTTGGACAGATAATGATACCAAAAGGCGTTGTTACCCCTGCTCTTCTCTACATCGATTTCAAGAAGTTATCTGATGAAGATGTTGAAGCCAAGAGCATGGCTATCTTCAAAAGATCTCCACCACCGTTATCAAAAATTGTTATTTGTAAATTGTAGTATACAGGGGGGATGGGTACGCCGCAACAGCCATGTCTGGTAACATGGTATCAGATATGTGAAGACCAGTACCCCTCGAGCTTATAGCTTGGGATAGTACCTCTGATGCTGGACATAAGTTAACAAATTTATCTAGGGGGGAATGTGAAGGACTAAATTAAGAAAGATCAAAACTGAATGTTCCATTTTGTGTTTGTAACTCCATCTTGTCTTTATGAGATAAATTCTGTTACTAGGCAATAGTTTCTGGCCATTGTAGAGAAGTAGAGTAAAGTTTATGGGCTGTGATAAAACCAGACTGCTCCAGTTTGGACAAGATATGAGACCTTGGGATTTATCACTGTAGAATGCTTTGAGAAATGAGTATGTTATTGTTCTGTCCTATGTTACGTAGACATGACCATATATGTAGTTTCCTATTTTCTTGTATTCTTATAGGTTAATTTTCTTGTATTCTTATAGGTCAATTTTCTTGTATTTTCATTGGTTAAATGTTGTAGGTGTGGTTTTATACTATTGGTTTAAGTACAAGCTCACTAAATACTATAAAAGATGATGATGTAATACATGGGATAGGAATCTTGCTAGATTCTCCCAGACGGAAATACGTGTCTGTTTGGTTATTTATGTTGCTAGCAACGTTCTATGAATTAATTTGGAAATCACTAGGTCAACCTTGAAGGGTCACTTAGATCCTACCTTAACAGCAGGTTATGGAACCTAGGATTCCCATGCCAGATTTGTTTTTGGGGATCGGGCTAAATTTCTGAATTTCAAAAATAACTGTAAGTTGTTTTTTGCCTTAAAGCCTAAGTCTTCAGGGAACGCAGCACAGCAGGTTCAAATTGTCATCTCTCTCCTGCGCGGCGATCCTCAGGATTGGGCTTTTTCCCTGACACCTGGAGATTCTGTTTTGAATGATATTGATGCATTTTTTCTGGCTCTGGGGTTATTGTACGATGAACCTAATGTCACTGATCAAGCTGAAAAAACCTTGTGGGCATTAAATCAGGGTCTTGAAGATGCTGAGTTGTACTGTCAGAAATTCCGAAAGTGGGCAGTCCTGACCAAATGGAATGATGATGCTTTGGCAGCCCTTTTTCGGAAGGGGCTGTCAGAGAATGTAAAGGATGTTATGGTGGGATTCCCTGCTCCCTCTGGTCTCAATGATTCTATGTCATTGGCTATTCAAATTGACAGACGTTTGCGTGAGCGCAGAGGTATGCGTGAGATAGTGTTGCCTTGTGAGCCAGCTTCTGAGCCCATGCAGTGTGATAGAGTGACTTTTGGGGCTCAGCGTCATGAGTTTCGAAAGCGCAATGGGTTATGTTTCTACTGTGGTGATGCCTCTCATGCTATTTCAGTGTGCCCTAAGCAGGGAAGACGTTTTGCAAGCTCAGTTGTCTTGGGTAGTGTTCAGACTAAATTTCTGTTGACTGTTACCCTGATTTGCTCCCTGTCCACATTTTCTGCTCAGGCTTTTGTTGATTCAGGAGCAGCTATTAACCTGATGGATTTTGACTTTGCCAAACGTTGTGGGTTTCCCATGATACCCCTGCGGAAGTCTATTCCCCTACTGGGCATTGATTCTACCCTTTTTGTCGGAGAATAAACCCCAGTTTTCTACTCAAGTGATAATGAGGGTTGAACCAGATCATCAGGAGAGTTGCAAATTTCTGGTGCTGTATAATCTGCATGACATTATTGTACTAGGTTTCCCTTGGTTACAGTCTCATAATCCTGTTTTGGATTGGAAATCTGTGTCTGTGACCAGTTGGGGCTGCCAATGTGTTAATGCCGACACTCCTGTTTTTTCTGCCTCTCCCAAGTCTCAGGATGTTCGTGACTTTTTGACTGATTTTTCGGATGTATTTAGTGAAAGTAAATCTGCATCTTTGCCCCCTCACAGGAGCGCTATTGAATTAGTGCCTGGTGGTAAATTTCCTAAAGGTCGCCTTTTTAACTTGTCTGTACCTGAACACGACACTATGCGATCTTATATCAAAGAGTCATTGGAGAAGAGTCATATCAGACCATCCTCTTCACCCTTGGGTGCCGGTTTTTTCTTTGTGGCCAAAAAGGATGGTTCATTGAGGCCGTGTATTGATTATCGTCTCTTGAATAAGATCACTGTGAAGTATCAATATCCGTTACCCTTGATTTCTGACCTGTTTTCCAGGATGAAAAGTGCTAGTTGGTTTACCAAGCTTGACCTCAGGGGGGCGTATAACCTTATTCGCATTAAGCACGGGGATGAATGGAAGAGGGCGTTTAATACCCCAGAGGGGCATTTTGAGTACCTAGTGATGCCCTTTGGGCTCACTAATTCTCCTTCCGTCTTCCAATCCTTCATGAATGATATTTTCAGGGATTTTGTGGATAAATTTCTGATTGTTTATTTGGATGATATCTTGATTTTTTCCAATGACTGGTACTCTCATGTGAAACATGTTCGGACTGTGTTCCAGATTTTGAGAGAGAATGCACTGTATGTGAAGGGATCAAAGTGTCTTTTTGGCGTACAGAAGTTCTCCTTTCTGGGATTCATTTTGTCTCCGTCTGTTATTGAAATGGACCCGGTCAAGGTTCAAGCCATCTGTGATTGGGTCCAACCTACTTCATTAAAGGCTCTTCAGAGATTTTTGGGTTTTGCCAATTTTTATCGTAAATTTATTGGTAATTTCTCCGGTATTGTTAAACCATTGACTGATTTGACCAAAAAGGGTTCTGATGTGGTAAATTGGCCTCTAAGGCAATCTCTGCTTTCAGGAACTTAAGCAGAGATTCACTTCTGCTCCTGTTCTAGGCAGCCTGATGTTTCTCTACCGTTTCAGCTGGAGATTGATGCCTCTGAAATTGGGGCAGGTGCCGTTTTGTCCCAAAGAGATCCTGAGACCTCTAAAAGTAACCCTTGTTACCTGGAGTATGTGGTTGAGAAAATATTGGATTCTCGTTTTTCTAGACAGAAACTCCAGTATTTGGTTAAGTGGAGAGGCTATGGTCAGGAGGACAATTCTTGGGTGTTTGCTTCGGACATCCATGCTAGGAGACTGATCCGTGCCTATCACCGAGCTCATCCTGATCGGCCTGGTTGCGCAAGTGAGGGTACGGTGACCCCTTCTCAAGGGGGGGTACTGTTATGAATGTGCTAGAGATGGTTTCTGAGCAGAGGCTCCCTCTGGTGGTTACAGACAGTACTGAACCTTTCAGCGAGGAGTGTCAATCTGGAATCACGGACTGGTCTGATATAAGGGAGGTTCCCTCCCATGATGGTTGCCGGTGATCAATTGTTCTTGTCTCAATTGTGGTTCCTGGTTCATTTGGAAGTTTGCTGGAGTCTTGCCTGCATCTCCTGCTTTCAGATAAGATATTTTTTGCTTTTCTTTTTGTGCTTGCTTTTTGCATTGTTTCCTGCACTTTTGTGGAGGTCAGCCAGGTCCCCTCCTGGGGCCTGAGCTCCTCACAGTTTTTCTGCAGCTACTGTTATTTGCTCATTTGCTTTTGCCTGTTTTTTCAGCGGCTGCAGCTTGGTTTTTGTTCACACTGAGATCTGATTTAGTGGGTGGCGAGATTGTGTGATCTCAGTATTTTTGTAATCAGAATTGTTGGATTTTTGTAGGGTTTTCTGGGTTGCAGAAAGTAATCTCTCCTGTCCTATCCTATTTAGTCAGCTTGTGGCCCCAGCGTTTGCTCAGTCTATTTTCTGCCTATGTTTGTATTTTCATCTTGTCTAACCGCCATTATATGTTTGGGGGCTTCCTATTTTCTTTGGGGATCTGCTCCGGGGCAGATAGCTTTCATCTTTCTGCCTTTAGGTGTAGTTATCTCTCAGGCTGTGACGAGGCGTCTAGGATCAATGTAGGAACGCTCCACGGCTACCTCTAGTTGTGTCGTTAGTTTAGGAATCTGCAACCCATCAGTTACCAACATCTGCCACTTTTCCCACCTATAATGGGTGTATTTTCATCTGTTGTGAGAGATATAAGACTCACTTTTTGGTAGGGCAATTATAGGACTTTAGGGTCAGCCTACGTTGAGCGGGGGCGCCAATATCGTGTGGGCTATCTTAGGGTGCCAACCTCCGCGGCAAGGCAGCATACAGTGCAGGGTTGAATCTCAGGGTCATTTCAGTGTGCACTTTTTATATTATGTGTGATGTGTTGTGTGTCCCTTTTAGTATTTAGTCAACAAAAGTTATATTTTATTTAAAGTTATTTTTTGGGGTTCCTACATATGATTTTCCTCTTGAATACTCCAAATTATCTTTATATGTAGAAAACCCATCAGTTACCAACATCTCAGGTGTTCGGCTGCCCTGCTGTTGTTCCTGTCCTCCTCAGCTACCGAAACATAACAGTCCTGAGTCCGTTGATCTTGGGTCCGTTGGAGTGTGGGTGCAGTTTCTTATCTTGGTTCCTCAAGGAGAATGCGGTACACCGGGAGCATATCGCTGTACAGACCGCAGGGGTGACAAGGCCTCGCACGGAATCACAAAGTTCAGGAGAAGACGGTACGTGTGCTGCACTGCATGTACTGGGTCTGGGTCGTGGAGGTACACTCAGTAAAGGGTATGTGAGTCGGACAGTCTCTACAGGGCTGACGTCAGTGGCGGTAGTTGAGGAGAGGGAGTCAACCTTCTTCCTGCTCTGTAGTCGCCTTCCCGCCAAGTCTCCCCATTTCCCGCGCTCAGCTCCTTTTATATCCCCCACGCCACCTTCTGTCAGGTGCTCAGGCTTTCTCCACACAGACAAGTCATCCCCCTACAACAGTGATGACTGCCCCGATAGTTCCAGCCCCAGAGCGTTCCTCGAACCGGCAGCACTGCTCCTGTTCCTCTCCTTACTCTCCCCCTTTCCTTTCACTCACCATTCTACGGGCGAGGCATCCTGGGATACATCATGTCTATGTGGGTCTCTCTCAGCAATCTGTTGCCAGATAAATTGATCCTGATGGTACCGATTGGGGGACTGTCCAGCGTTGTTCATTCAGAGCATCGTAGATTGGAAGGAGCAATGGAGTCCTCGAGTGTTGGTGTACTCGGCTGCCCTAATGTTGGACAAGTCAGATCCGTGCCTGCCATAACATTTCCTTCTGAGGTTCCAGGGCTCTGGTTCTCGAACATGTTCTCAAGCTGTGGTTCAGGACCTACTTTCTCTTCATCTTCCTCTACTGTGGGAGAGGTCACCTCTGGAACCTCAGGCGTTTCTTCTTCCGATAAGGGATCCTCGGAGAGGCATGGCCAGAGCATACTTCGGTGTACTATCCACGTGGGAGCGTCCCTCTCTCCTTCTGGTTGAATCTCATATATGGGTCCTTTTCCACCGACCCGACGCTTTACTCGGTATGGCCAATTCTCCCACCGATTCTCCAGCTTGTCTTGTGGACGTTTTACCCTTACCAACACTCGGTCCCCAACCAAAAGATCTGTCCCTCGCAGGGGAAGTCTCTCAGTGTGCTCCAACTTCTGAAGTCGAGTCTTCACCAGACGATGTATAGTCTGCAGATGATGACGATGTTCTCGTACCCAGGTAGACACCCCCATCCGTGGGTAGTCCTCCCATGGGTCCAATTCCAGCTCCGTGACTTCTTTCCTGTCTCGACCGAACAACACAGAGTAGGGCGTGAACACGTTGGTCTGGTGCAGCCGATTGTTATAGATCCATACCAGCTCTTCCTCCAGGGTTCTCAGCATCTGTCTGAGGGTATGATTAAATCATTCACAGGCCCCATATCCTTGTGAATGGTATGGCGTGGTGTGAGAACTGTCAAACTTATATATCTGTTGTAGCTCATCCATGACTCTTCGTAAGAAACATGCTCCCTGATCAGAGTGGATCCATTGCGGGCATCCATAGACCTGAATAAAGTTTTTACAGATGGCATGAGCAGCAGACTCCGCCGTTTGATCTCGAGTGGGTGTAACTACAGCAAACTTTGAGAAATGATCAATCATCACTAGACAGTGGTCATATCCCTGGTGCACTGGCCCGATGGTCAAGTAGTCGACGGTCAGTATTTCTAGGGGTGCCGACATCACAATGGTCTGTGTCGGAGCCCTTTGTTCTGGAGATTTGGCCAATTCACAAGCCCAGCAGAGTTTACAGGCCTCTTCAACCGCTGCTCTTAACCGAGAATGGTAGACGAAACGCTGCAGCCATTGAAAGGTTTTCTCAGCACCGAAGTGCGCTCCTTTTTCGTGAGCCTCTGCCGCGATTTTAGATAACACCGTCTCTGGGATCACCACCTGCCAGGAGGATCCCAGTTCTTTCTGTAGCTGGACCTTTCGATACAACAACCCATTTTGCATCTGGAGTCGCTCCCACTGTAGGAGTATTTTCAGCGCCTCTGGAGAAAGGGTGCTTCTTTGTTCCTGTCTGGGCAACTGTTTCACAGTTACCCATTGATGAAACAGAGCAAGTTCACCGTCCTCCTGTTGTAAGCGGACCCAGTCGTCCCTGGACCTTCCCCACACTCCTTCACGTTGGGTGGTGTAAATTTGGTCCAGCGTAGCTGTGGCTGTCCCAGCAGTCTTCCAAAATTGGGGAACTTCCTCATCCTCCAGATCTCACCCTTGTTCTTCCCAGGTGTTGCATGTCTTGCACTGGACAAGGCGTCGGCGTGGGTGTTTTCAGCCCCCCTCCTGTGGGCAATCTTTTACTGAAACTTCACCATCCGGGCTACCCAGCGTTGTTCAAGGGCCCCTAACTTAGCGTTCTCCAGGTGCGCTAACGGATTATTATCGGTGCGCACTAACACTTCCGAGCCAGACAGATATTCCGTGAACTGCTCCATCATAGCCCACACCAACGCCAGCAACTTCAGCTTGAAGGAACTGTAATTGTCCGGGTTGCGTTCAGAATCGTGAAGGGACCGACTAGCGTAAGCGATCACCCTCTCTTTCCCATCCTGCACCTGGGACAACACAGCCCCCAACCTGTGTAAGCTTCCATCAGTGTGGAAAATGAACGGTACAGCAAAGTCCGCATAGGCCAGCACTGGGGCTTCAGTCAGCGCTTTCTTCAAGTCCCGAAAAGCTTTTTCCTGTTTTTCTTCTCAGCGAATGGGCCAGCCATTTGCATTCTGGGGTACCCCTTTCAAAAGCTCTAGCAGGGGCTGCACCACACAGGCAAAGTTCTTCACAAAGCGATGGTAGTGCCCCATCAATCCCAGGAATGCCCGGACGTCTTTCATGGACTCAGGGGTTGGCCAGTCCTGAATCACCCTGATCTTCTCCCGGGACAGTTCCACTCCATCCACTGAAACAACATGACCTAGATACTCAATCTGGGTCCGGAACAAGTGGCACTTCTGGGGTTTCACCTTCAGTCCGTACTTCTGCAGGTGACTCAGCACTTGCTCCAGTCTGCGCAGGTGATCTTCGAACGAGGAAGCATGCATTATAATGTTGTCCAAGTATATGAGCGTAGCCTCAAAGTTCAGGTCCCCAAGCACCTCTCCATCAGTTGTTGAAACATCCTGGGGGCGTTGGCCAAGCCGAAAGTCATCCTGTTGAATTTGAAGAGACTCATAGGTAGAATAAAAGCCGTCTTTGCCCTGTCCTTCTCCGACATGGGCACTTGCCAGTACCAGCTCATGAGATACAACATCGAGAAGAATTTGGATTTCCCCAAAGCAGATAGGGACTCTTCAATCCTAGGCAGAGGGTATGTGTCCCGCACAGTACAGGCGTTAAGTTTACGATAGTCCACGCAGAACCTCAATGTTCCATCTTTTTTCTTACTAGCATGATGGGGGCCGCCCACAGACTTTGGCTCTCTCTGATGACACCTGCCTGCAGCATTTGACTGAGCATCTCTCGAACTTCCTTGTATAACTGGGGGGTGAATTTGCCGGTAATGTTCTCTGATCGGCGCTGTGTTCCCTGTTGGTATTTCGTGAGTAATAGCCGTCGTACAGCCATAATTGTCTTTGTGACTTGCAAACACGGACCTGTATTTCCCCAGCACTGCCTCCACTTGTTGTACCTGAGCAGGCGTGAGCTCAGACAGTTCAGCACGCATCTGCTCTAAGATGTATCGCTCCTCGTTGATGTATTGGGGGTCCGGTGTTGAAGAAGTAGTGACCGT
Source organism: Oophaga sylvatica (assembly GCA_033576555.1). NCBI lineage: Eukaryota > Metazoa > Chordata > Amphibia > Anura > Dendrobatidae > Oophaga > Oophaga sylvatica. The sequence continues at coordinate 556,695,367 of JARQOD010000004.1, read as the reverse complement.
CACTGACCACGGGTCTTCCTGCTGAACTGACAACTGTACGGCCTGGGGCAGGACAACTTCCTCAGGCATTCCTACTATCCATGCTACTTAGCTCCTGGGTGACATTACTACTTCTTGATCTGTCAAGTTAACTCAGCGCACCAGCACCGTTCCATCTCATACAACGGCCAGAATTCGTGCCACCAACAGTCCTGCTGGCAGTAGTTCAGTTAGAGGGGATTATAGTTGTACTTCCACCCCCTCCAGGGGGGTGTGAGCTCGTACAGGCAGAGTAAGCACGGATTGTCCCGGTGTTAGGGTGAGTTTAGTGGAGTTTGGCACTGTCACTTTTCCCAACATTTCTCCATGGCTAGACGACTCCTGAGCTTGTGTTGAACAAAGCAGTGGCTGAAATACTTGTCGCTGGGGGTATGTGTATTCCACTGTTTCAGAGAGAAGTAGGCAGGTTCATCCATAAGCAGTTTCCCAAATTCTTTCAAAACGTTCATCCCCAGGGCGACAGTATAACTGAAGCCGACTTCGTCCTGGGTCAACACTATACTTTTCCGTCCAAGGTCTTGACCGCACAAAGAAACCTGCATCCACACCACCCCTGTGACCGGGATGGGCAGGTGGTTTTCCGCTGTTAGTTTTACTACTGGGCCCCATTTGGGCCGAAGAGTCTCCGGAAAGTGTCGATGGAAATAGGCCTCTGTCATCGTGGTCACTTGAGATCCAGTATCCACCAGACAATGCACCACCGTCCATTAAATTCAGCTCAGACCAGCGGGCACGTGGACACCAGGTTTGTGGGACTTTCAACACTCCTTTCCTTCCATTCTGGCTCCGAGCGATGTCCCTCAGGCTCAGAGTCCTCTAATTTAATGAACGACGGGCACTCCTGAGCTATGTGCCCTTTCTCTCCGCAGTTGAAGTAGGTGAGAGACCTCGGTCTGTGAGACCTTCAGGTGTCATTACTGGCTACACCACTTCGGTTCCCCCTCTACATTCGGGCCAGTCTCAACTTTTCCCTTCATTTGAGCCAATTCTCCTTGGATATTCAGTAGCTCTTTCCTCATCTCTTCGACCCAGGGGGTTCAGTGACCAAATTAACTGTTGCTTCCCCACTCTGGACCTTCCCTACCGGGACCATCACGCTCTGCTCTTGTTTATGCAAGTGGGCCTCACTTCCTATGTCGGCAAAAGTGATATGTGGGTCCACCCATACCCGCTCCCTCAAACCTGGTTGGTCAGGATGTCCTGTAGCCCAGTCACCAACAAGACATGTAACACAACATCGGTTGGCCCTATTCCCACTCCGTCCTTTCTGACAATGGCGGTATGTAACTCTTGTAGGGCATTCATACACTGCATCACCATCTCCCCCTTCCTTTTGCATACGGCTAAATAGGTGAGTCCTAAGTTCCCCTACGTCAGTGGGGTCCCCGTGGGTTGCTTCCAAAATCTGAAGTACTTTGGTTAACGTGTCACTGTCTTGGGGGGCACTTAGCATCACAGAGTCTCTAGCCTCTCCGTCCATTGCCATAATGGCCACCACAGCCTCTTGCATGGGAGTCATTGGGTGCATCCTCAACATACCCCGCATGCGCTCTGTCCAGCTCCACAACATGGTGTTTTGCAAATTTCTTAACATGGCTCCCAATGAGATACTGGTCCTGGGCCCGGCTGCCTGTTCTGCTGACTCCATGCTGCTAGACTCCATCCTGCCGACTACGCCAAGTGTAAAAGTTCGTCGGATGCAGTGAAGAGCAGGAGGCGGAGAAGGGGATTAACAGGAATTTACTTAGAAAATGGTTAAATACGATTTCAAAGAAAACCTCCAAGCAGGGAGGTAATTAAGCAAGTAATGAATTACACAATAACTGTAACAAGAAGGGGAAAAGTGAAGGTAAAGGCTTATCGATTGGAGTTCTGGTTGGGGGGTGGCTGGAACAGCTCCTAACGGCGTTGCAGTCAGTGAACAAAGTTTCTGGCTCTGCAGTGTATGAACGAGATGCACTGTCTCCTGACCATGCCGAAGTATCCGGGTCCGTAGGTCCTGAGTCCGTTGATCTTGGGTCCGTTGGAGTGTGGGTACAGTTCCTTCTGTTGGTTCCTCAAGGAAAACATGGTACACTGGGAGCACAGCACCATACAGGCCACAGGGGTGACAAGGCTTGCACGGAATCACAAAGTTCTGGAGAAGACGGTACGTCTGCTGCACTGCACGTACAGGGTCTGGGTCATGGAGAGACACTCAGTAAAAGGTATGTGAGTCGGACAGTCTCTACAGGGCTGATGTCAGTGGCGGTAGTTGAAGAGAGGGAGTCAACCTTCTTCCTGCTCTGTAGTCGCCTTCCCGCCAAGTCTCCCCCTTTCCCATACTCAGCTCCTTTCATAGCCCCCATGCCCCCTTCTGTCAGGTGCTCAGGCTTTCTTTACACAGACAAGTCATCCCCCTGCAACAGTGATGACTGCCCCGATAGTTCCAGCCCCAGAGCGTTCCTCGAACCGGCAGCACTGCTCCTGTTCCTCTCCTTACACTAGCATGGCGATTGCATGCCTAGGCAGGCAGTATAGGGTGGGAACTCCTGCTTAGCTTAGCATCTGACTCTGGTTGTGTGTATGGTAGGCACAGCTGAGTGTCAGAGCAAGTGCAACCACCAGCCTAGACTTCCCTGGGGGGTAGCGATAGGGACCCCAACTAGCGTCATTATTGCTTTATTCCTGTGACGGATAACAGGGTATAGCTCTAAGAACCTTTTTGTTTAGTGCCGCTCTGTGGAGTAACAGAGGTAGGTATTTTGCACTCTGTTCACATTGAGTGATCTTTAACTCAGTGTGTTTACAGTGCTTGCTCGCAGCCTCGCTCCGCCATTGCTCACTAGCTGCGGTTTACCATCTCTGCATGGTGGACCCCGGGTTGTGATCGCACTTAATCATAATTTATATTTAGTGCGATCCGCCAACCCTAACACCACTCTTCCTATGTCATCACTTTAATTGAAAACATCAGACTTATTTCACATTCAAATTATATGTTGATTCACATACTTTTTCACTGACAGTATTACTGTGCGACATAATATCAGCTCACCAGGTAGGGTGCAACAGAACTTGATAGTTTTATGCTCATCTTTGGCTAAGTTTGTGAAACAGAATTTTAGACGTACCGTATAAACTTCATTCAAGCTCAGCAGCCAACAAGTTCACACTGTATATACTGTATTACTCTTTTTTCCCTTTATATAGGCCCTGTCCTGATCTGCCCTTATCCACATTGACATCGTTTGACACATGGTAAGATTTTAACAATAAATCCAGGTTAGGAATGTCCCGATGGGCACACCTTGTCATGGTGGGATGGCTTTTATGCTCTTTTAACCAAACTAGCGTTAACTAAGTAACTACCCTATATTATTTACTATTACCATTCCAGTTACTCTGTAACTCTCTACCACAACATATTACACTCTCGCCTACCATCGAAACCTTCAAAAAGAAACTGAAGACCTACCTCTTCCGACAAGCCTACAACCTGCAGTAACCACCGATCGACAAAGCCACTGCACGACCAGCTCTACCTCGCTTTACTGTATCCTCACCCATCCCTTGTAGATTGTGAGCCCTCGCGGGCAGGTTCTTTTTTCCTCCTCTACCAGTCATGACTTGTATTGTTTAAGAATACTGCACTTGTTTTTATTATGTACACCCCTCCTCACATGTAAAGCGCCATGGAATAAATGGCGCTATAATAACAAATAATAATAATAATAATAAATACATTTACTTGCTGTTGAGTGTATGCTGATTTTTTGTGTTCTGTTTTTTTTTTTTGCTTCGATTTTTTCTTTAATCCCAGACACACAAGATGAATAATTGTGAACTCAATACAGTGACTGAGTTCCACATGACCCCATTCTCCTCCTCCAGAATAAATACAATTTTTTATTTACCGGGTTTTTATTCATGTATTTTATAGCAGTGGTGGGAAATCTGATTATCATTGCTCTGGTCCGTGTTGCTCCCCAACTTCACACTCCAATGTATTTCTTCTTGTGCAATCTTTCTATTGTTGATGCCATCTATGTTTCCGCTATTATCCCAAAGATGTTAGCCATCATTTTAACTAACGATAAGACAATCTCCTTTTCTGGCTGTATGACTCAACTGTTTTTCTTCATATTCTGCGCCGGGACTGAGATTTATATTCTTACCTCCATGGCTTATGATCGCTATGTGGCGGTTTATTCTCCTCTACATTATTCTTCGATTATGACCAGAAACGTTTGTTCCATTATAGTGACTTCCTACATGATATTCAGTACTGCCAATTCCCTAATGTTAATTTTACTGATACGTAGTGTTGAGCATTCCGATACTGCAAATATCGGGTATCGGCCGATATTGGCTGTATCGGAATTCCGATTCCGAGTTCCGATATTTTCATCATATCGGATACCGGAATCAGGATTGTCACTGTCACTGTCAGTGTCCGTCGGTCGGGTCTGTCAGGAGTCAGCGGCACTTACCCGGCAGAAGATCTCCGGCGGTCACATCCCGGACTGCTTAATGGCCGCCATCCTCTTCTCCTGGCGGTCACATGCAGTTTCTCGCGATAACTGCAGTGACTGCTGGGTAATCGCGGCCGTAAAGCAGTCCGATGACGTCACCACCGGGGAAGCTGGTAAGCAGCTGTGCTGCGCAGGGATGTCAGGCTCTGCCTGTCATTCCGATGTAGCAGAGCTGGATCATCGTGGGACTGTCGTTACTATGGACTGCGTCGGACAGGTGGTATACTGTTGGTTTGTTTTTTTTTATTTTTTTACAGGAGATCGATGGCGTCGCAGGAATGAGAGAGTAATAAAAGAAATGAAAACTGTGCTGTCTCTTTTATTTCATTAAAAGACTTTTTTCTTGCTGTGTCTTTTTTTTAAACATTTAAAAACTTTGGGATTAATAATGGATCGGTGTCTTATTGACGCCTCTCCATTATTAACCGGGCTTATTGTCACCGTGCAATCAACGGTGACATTAACCCCTTATTACCCCACTTGCCACCGCTACAGGGCAGTGGGAAGAGCCGGGTAAAGTGCCACAATTGGCACATCTTTTGATGCGCCAAATGTGGGGCTGCTGTAGCCTGGTATTATCAGGCTGTTGAGGGCCAAAATCCATGGGCCTTGACAGTCTTTTAATACCAGGCCGCAGCAGTCTGCATTTTACTTGGCTGGTTAACAAAATAGGGGGACCCCTACGCCGTTTTTTTTTCGAGGGGATCCCCTATTTTTGTTAACCAGCCAAGCTAAGCAGACTGCTGTGGCCTAGTATTATCAGGCTGGCAAGGTCCATGGATATTGGATCCTTACCAGCCTGAAAAACCAGGCCTCAGCGGTCTGCTTCATCTGGCTGGTTAACAAAAATAGGGGGGACCCCACGCCAATTTTTTTCGAGGGGATCCCCTATTTTTGTTAATCAGCCAAGATATGCAGACTGCTGTGGCCTGGTATTATCAGGCTGGCAAGGTCCATGGATCTTGGCTCCTTAACAGCCTGAAAATCCAGGCCTCAGCGGTCTGCTTCATCTGGCTGGTTAACAAAAATAGGGGGGACCCCACGCCAATTTTTTTCGAGGGGATCCCCTATTTTTGTTAATCAGCCAAGATATGCAGACTGCTGTGGCCTGGTATTATCAGGCTGGCAAGGTCCATGGATCTTGGCTCCTTAACAGCCTGAAAATCCAGGCCTCAGCGGTCTGCTTCATCTGGCTGGTTAACAAAAATAGGGGGGACCCCACGCCATTTTTTTTTCGAAGGGAACCCTATTTTGGTTAATCAGTTCCCTCTGACGTCACTGATTGTGTCCCTGGCTGACCTGAAGTGAAAGTGGAAAGCAATCAATTAAGCTTTCCACTTAAGGGCCCGTCTCACATAGCGATATCGCTACCGAGATCGCTGCTGAGTCACTAGTTTTGTGACGCAGCAGCGAGCTCACCAGCGATATCGCTGTGTGTGACTTTCAGCGACAATCAGCCCCCCTGCCGGGTATCGCTGATTGTCGCTGAAATGTCAGGACCTTTTTTTGATCGCTGGTTTCCCGCTGACAGGCACGCATCGCTGCGTGTGACAGGCGGGAGCCCAGCGATCCGCTGGTAACCAAGGTACACAGCGGGTTTCCAGGGGCGGGGCTGTGCCTAGAAACCCGCTGTGTACCTTGGATACCAGCGCCCTGATGCAGGGAGCTGGTATTCAAGGTACATAGCGGGTTTCCAAGCGCTGCGCGGTGCCTGGAAACCCGCTGTGTACCTTGGATACCAGCTCCCCTGCATCAGGGCGCTGGTATCCAAGGTACACAGCGGGTTTCTAGGCACAGCCCCGCGCCTGGAAACCCGCTGTGTACCTTGGTTACCAGCGGATCGCTGGTCTCCCGCCTGTCACACGCAGCGATGCGTGCCTGTCAGCGGGAAACCAGCGATCAAAAAAAGGTCCTGACATTTCAGCGACGATCAGCGATACCCGGCAGGGGGGCTGATCGTCGCTGAATGTCACACACAGCGATATCGCTGGTGAGCTCGCTGCTGCGTCACAAAACTAGTGACTCAGCAGCGATCACGGTAGCGATATCGCTATGTGAGACGGGCCCTTAAGTGATGTTACTCGCAGTGTCGCTGTCCCAGATCGCTGCCTGAGCTGCCTGTTTGGCAGCTCAGCAGCGATCATGTAGCGATACACCAGCGATCCTGACAAGTGCATATCGTTGTCGGGATCGCTGGTGTATCGTTATGTGAGACCCAGCCTTTACTCTCCTGTCAGCCAGGAGAGGAACTCATTCATTTGGGGGTTTACTGTGAGCCTGCAGCATTAGCTGTGGTCCCTGCAGTAAACATTAACCCTTTCTGAAGGATTACACCGTGGGACCTGACTGTGCATGGGATAGGTAAGAATAATTTTGCTTTTTTATTTTATTTTTATTACAGGAAATGGTTTTTGCAGTAAAATAAAAGATGGTCAAAAACATGTCTTTATTTCATTAAAATGATTTTTAATTAAAGTGTGTGTGTTTTATTTTTATTTCATGCAATAGGATTAATAATTGATAGTTGTCTAATTGACAGCTCTCAATTATTAACCTGGCTTAAAGTGACCTTTCAATTGCAAGGTCATTTTAACCCCTTATTAACCCATTCGCCACCGCTACAGGGCAATGGGAATAGACGGGCAAAGTGCCAGAAAGGGCAAATCTAATTAGAGATTTGCCCTTTCTGGGGTGTCTGGGGGCAGATGTTAGTAGCCAGGGGGGGGGCCAAAAATAATGGTCCCTCTCTGGGCTATTATTATCTGCCCCCACTCACTGGCTTTGTCTGTCTGGTTGCGAAAATAGGGCGGGAGCCCACGCATTTTTTTTCAGCAATTTTACACCTCATATATATATACATGTCATTGAATTTGTGACACATATATATATATATTTATATTTATAGTTCATACACTTCTACATAGTATAATAGCCGCTAATTCAATTGACGGCTTTTGTGAAAATGCAGAACCCGACATGAAATGACACTTGGTGTACATAGGGTTAACCATGTCTTTTCATGTCCTTTGCTATCTGATTTGCACAAACAATTACATCAGTCTATGTGTGCAAAATTTCACACCTGTAGGGGTTAATTAAAGGTGTAAATTCGTAGCAAAAAAGTCCGTTTTTTTTACAACGAATTTACACCTTTAATTAACCCCTACAGGTGTGAAATTTTGTACACATAGACTGATGTAATTGTTTGTGCAAATCAGATAGCAAACGACATGAAAAGACATGGTTAACCTATGTACACCAAGTGTCATTTCATGTCGGGTGCTTCTGTCTTTTCACAGAAGCCGGCTTTACCCGGCAATTGAATCAGAGGATATTTTACTATGTAGAAGTGTATAAACTATACATATATGTATATATATATGTCACAATGACATGTATATATATATATATATGTATTCTATGTGTGTATATTTAGTGTTTACAAGGAAAGAATGGTGTTGTGAATGGGTTTGAGATGAGTTCTGAGCAGAGGCTCCCTCTGGTGGTTACAAGCGGTACTAGTGAGGATTGGGAATCAGGTGTTACTGATTGGTCTTATTTAAGGGAATCATTTTCCCATCAGGGTTGCCGGTGATCAATTGTTCTGGTCTGAATCCTTCTTTCCAGTTTCCCTTGTAGCCTGCTGTGTCGTGTCTGCATCTCCTGCTATCAGATAAGACAATTTCTTATTGTGTGTTTTTGCTATATTTTTGCATTTTGTCCTGCACTTCTGTGGGGGCCTTCTGGGTCCCCTCCGGGGGCTTTTGCCCTCTCAGTTTGGTCCAGCCACTGTGTTTTGTACTTTTGCTTTTTGCAGTTTTTTCAGTGGCTGCTGTTTTTGTTACACCAGAGAACTAATTTAGGTGGTAGAGGTCGTGTGATCTCAGGTGATTTTGAATTAGTAAGTTGGTGTTTTTCAGGGTTTTCTGGGATTGCAGTAAGTACCCTTCCTATCCTTTTCTATTTAGATAGTTTGGGCCCCCGCGTTTGCTCATACTATTTTCTTTCTGTGTCAGTATTTCCTCTTGTCTAACCGCCATTACATGTTTGGGGGCTTTCTATTATCTTTGGGGTTCTGCTCCGGGGCAGATAGCTTTCCTGTTTCTGTCTTTAGGTGTAGTTAGTTTCTCAGGCTGTGACGAGGCGTCTAGGACCATCGTAGGAACGCTCCACGGCTGCCTCTAGTTGCGGTGGTTAGTCAGGGTACTGCAATCTCATAGTTTCCAACTGCTCTGGTGTATTTCCTTTTTTACCTGCACTCCTCAGCTACCGTAACATAACAGTATCACCGGCCATAAAAATTGTATGGTACTCACAGAAGGGAAAAAATATTTTGAAGGAAGAAAAGTTGTCAGAGATATTTTTCTGTTTGTTGCATTTTTTTTTTTTTTTCCCTCTGTATCTCTGGGTGCTGGGGAGGATCTTTTCTCCCAATGGAGTTTGCACAGTTGTCTGGCCGTGTGGATCAGCTTGCCACTGAGGTTCAGAGTATTGCTGCATATCTTGCTAGGTTGCCTGTTGTGGAACCTAGGATTCCCATGCCAGATTTGTTTTCAGGGGATCGAGCTAAGTTTCAGAATTTCAAAAATAATTGTAAATTGTTTTTTGCCTTAAAATCTAAGTCCTCAGGAAACGCAGCGCAGCAGGTTCAAATTATCATCTCTCTCCTGCGCGGCGGATCCTCAGGATTGGGCTTTTTCCCTCACACCTGGGGATCCTGTTTTGAGTGATGTTGATGCATTTTTTCAGGCTTTGGGGTTATTGTACGATGAGCCTAATGTCACTGATCAAGCTGAAAAAGCCTTGTTGGCATTAAATCAGGGGCTTGATGACGCTGAGTTATACTGTCAGAGATTCCGTAGGTGGGCAGTCCTGACCAAATGGAATGACGACGCTTTGGCGGCCCTTTTCCGGAAGGGTCTGTCGGATAATGTAAAGGATGTTATGGTGGGATTCCCTGTCCCCTCTGGTCTCAATGATTCTATGTCATTAGCGATTCAAATTGACAGACGTTTGCGTGAGCGGAGAAGTATGCGTGGAGTGGTGTTGCCTTGTGAGCCAGCTGCTGAGCCCATGCAGTGTGATGGAGTGGTGTCTGGGGCACAGCGTCATGAGTTTCGAAAGCGCAATGGGTTATGTTTCTACTGTGGTGATGCCTCTCATGCTATTTCAGTCTGCCCTAAGCGGGGAAGACGTTTTGCACGCTCAGTTGTCTTGGGTAGTGTTCAGACTAAGTTTTTATTAACTGTCACTCTGATATGCTCTCTGTCCTCATTTTCTGCTCAGGCTTTCGTTGATTCTGGAGCAGCTATTAACCTGATGGATTATGATTTTGCTAAACGTTGTGGATTTCCCTTGATACCCTACAGAAGTCTATTCCCCTACTGGGGATCGATTCTACCCCTTTGGCTGAGAATAAACCCAGTTTTCTACTCAGGTGATAATGAGGGTTGAACCTGATCACCAGGAGTGCTGCAAATTTTTGGTTCTATATAATCTGCATGACATTATCGTGCTGGGTTTCCCTTGGTTACAGTCTCATAATCCTGTTTTGGATTGGAAATCTGTGTCTGTAACCAGTTGGGGCTGCCAATGTGTTAATACCAACACTCCTGTTTTTTCTGCCTCCCCCAGGCTGAGGATGTTCCTGACTTTTTGTTTGATTTTTCTGATGTGTTTAGCGAAAGTAAATCTGCATCCTTACCTCCCATAGGAGCTATGACTGCGCTATTGAATTAGTGCCAGGTAGTAAATTCCCTAAGGGTCGCCTTTTTAACTTGTCTGTACCTGAACATGACTCTATGCGGTCTTATATCAAGGAATCATTGGAGAAGGGTCATATCAGACCATCCTCTTCACCCTTAGGTGCCGGTTTTTTCTTTGTGGCCAAAAAAGATGGTTCATTAAGGCCGTGTATTGATTATCGTCTCTTGAACAATATTACTGTGAAATATCAATACCCGTTACCCTTGATTTCTGACCTGTTTTCCAGGGTGAAAAACGCTACTTGGTTTACCAAGCTTGACCTCAGGGGGGCGTATAACCTTATTCGCATTAAGCACGGGGATGAATGGAAGACGGCATTTAACACCCCTGAAGGGCATTTTGAGTACCTTGTGATGCCCTTTGGGCTCACTAATGCTCCTTCCGTCTTCCAGTCCTTCATGAATGACATTTTCAGGGATTTTGTGGACAAGTTTCTGATTGTTTATTTGGATGATATCTTGATTTTTTCTAATGACTGGGACTCTCATGTGAAACATGTTCGAACTGTATTCCAGATTTTGAGAGAGAATGCTCTGTATGTGAAGGGATCAAAGTGTCTTTTTGGCGTACAGAAGATCTCATTTCTGGGATTCATTTTGTCCCCATCTGTTATTGAAATGGACCCGGTCAAGGTTCAGGCCATCTGTGATTGGGTCCAACCTACTTCATTAAAGGCTCTTCAGAGATTTTTGGGTTTTGCCAATTTTTATCGTAAATTTATTGGTAATTTCTCTGTTATTGTTAAACCATTAACTGATTTGACCAGAAAGGGTTCTGATGTGGTGAATTGGCCTCCTGAGGCAGTCTCTGCGTTTCAGGAACTTAAGCAGAGATTCACTTCTGCTCCTGTTCTACGGCAGCCTGATGTTTCTCTGCCATTTCAGGTGGAGGTTGATGCCTCTGAAATTGGGGCAGGTGCCGTTTTGTCCCAAAAAGATCCAGAGACCTCTAAAAGTAACCCTTGTGCCTTTTTCTCTCGAAAATTTTCTCCTACTGAACGTAATTATGACGTGGGTAATCGGGAGTTATTGGCCATGAAGTGGGCTTTTGAAGAGTGGAGACATTGGCTGGAGGGAGCCAAACATCAGGTGGTGGTCCTTACGGACCATAAGAATCTGGTATATCTGGAATCTGCCAAGCGACTCAATCCTAGACAGGCCAGGTGGGCCTTGTTTTTCACACGTTTTAATTTTGTGGTTTCCTTTCTTCCTGGCACTAAGAATGTTAAGGCGGATGCCCTCTCGAGGAGTTTCCTTGCGGACTCTCCTGAGCTATCTGATCCCTCTGTTATTTTGAAGGAGGGTGTAGTTCTTTCCGCCATCTCGCCTAATTTGAGACTTGCTCTGGAGGGGTGTCAGGAGGATAGGCCCGAGCGCTGCCCTGTTGGAAAATTGTTTGTCCCGGACCAATGGAAAAAGAGTGTGATGTCTGAGATTCATTGTTCCGCATTGGCTGGGCATCCCGGAATTTTTGGTACCAGAGACTTGGTTAGTCGGTCCTTTTGGTGGCCTACCTTGTCTCGCGATGTCAGGGAATTTGTGCAGTCCTGCGGGACTTGCTCTCGCTCCAAGCCTTGCTCTCGCTCTAGTGGTTTGTTGATGCCATTGCCTGTGCCCAAGAGACCATGGACCCATATCTCTATGGATTTCATTTCCGATCTTCCTGTTTCTCAGAGAATGACCACCATCTGGGTAATTTGTGATAGGTTTTCCAAAATGATACATCTTGTGCCATTACCTAAGTTGCCTTCCTCCTCTGAATTGGTGCCGTTGTTCCTTCAGCACGTGGTTCGTTTACACGGCATTCCTGAGAACATTGTGTCTGACAGAGGAGTCCAGTTTGTTTCCAGATTTTGGAGGACTTTTTGTTCTAAACTGGGTGTTCAATTGTCTTTCTCCTCGGCATTTCATCCTCAGACCAATGGTCAAACTGAGAGAACAAACCAGACATTGGAGACTTATCTAAGATGCTTTGTGTCTGCTGATCAGGATGACTGGGTCTCTTTTTTGCCTTTGGCTGAGTTTGCTCTTAATAATAGGGCTAGCTCTGCCACTTTGATGTCTCCGTTTTTCTGTAATTCTGGGTTTCACCCTCGATTTTCTTCAGGACAGACGGAGGCTTCTGTCTGTCCAGGTGTTGACTCTGTTGTTGAGCTTATGCAGCAGATTTGGGACCAGGTAGTGGAGAGGTTGTCCCTCTCTCAGGAGAAGGCCCAGCGGTTTGCTAACCGGCATAGGACTTGTGGTCCTCGGTTTAAAGTGGGGGACTTGGTCTGGTTGTCCTCAAAGAATATTCCTATGAGAGTAGCATCTCCTAAATTTAAGCCTAGGTTCATTGGACCTTATAAGATCATGGAGATTATTAATCCTGTTTCTTTTCGTTTGCTTCTTCCAGGGACATTTAAGATCCATAACGTGTTCCACAAGTCCTTGTTGAAGAGGTTTGTTGAGCCAGTGGTTCCTGCTGCTGTGCCTCCTGACCTGCTTTGGTTGAGGGCAATCTGGAGTATGTGGTTGAGAAAATATTGGATTCTCGTTTTTCTAGACGAAGACTCCAGTATTTGGTTAAATGGAGAGGTTATGGTCAGGAAGATAATTCTTGGGTGTTTGCTTCGGACATCCATGCTAGGAGACTTATCCGTGCGTATCATAGAACTCATCCTGACCGACCTGGTTGCTCAAATGAGGGTTCGGTGACCCCTCCTCAAGGGGGGGGTACTGTTGTGAATGGGTTTGAGATGAGTTCTGAGCAGAGGCTCCCTCTGGTGGTTACAAGCGGTACTAGTGAGGATTGGGAATCAGGTGTTACTGATTGGTCTTATTTAAGGGAATCATTTTCCCATCAGGGTTGCCGGTGATCAATTGTTCTGGTCTGAATCCTTCTTTCCAGTTTCCCTTGTAGCCTGCTGTGTCGTGTCTGCATCTCCTGCTATCAGATAAGACAATTTCTTATTGTGTGTTTTTGCTATATTTTTGCATTTTGTCCTGCACTTCTGTGGGGGCCTTCTGGGTCCCCTCCGGGGGCTTTTGCCCTCTCAGTTTGGTCCAGCCACTGTGTTTTGTACTTTTGCTTTTTGCAGTTTTTTCAGTGGCTGCTGTTTTTGTTACACCAGAGAACTAATTTAGGTGGTAGAGGTCGTGTGATCTCAGGTGATTTTGAAATTAGTAAGTTGGTGTTTTTCAGGGTTTTCTGGGATTGCAGTAAGTACCCTTCCTATCCTTTTCTATTTAGATAGTTTGGGCCCCAGCGTTTGCTCATACTATTTTCTTTCTGTGTCAATATTTCCTCTTGTCTAACCGCCATTACATGTTTGGGGGCTTTCTATTATCTTTGGGGTTCTGCTCCGGGGCAGATAGCTTTCCTGTTTCTGTCTTTAGGTGTAGTTAGTTTCTCAGGCTGTGACGAGGCGTCTAGGACCATCGTAGGAACGCTCCACGGCTGCCTCTAGTTGCGGTGGTTAGTCAGGGTACTGCAATCTCATAGTTTCCAACTGCTCTGGTGTATTTCCTTTTTTACCTGCACTCCTCAGCTACCGTAACATAACAGAATGGGGTTTTTTTAGTTATGATATTTTGTTCCCATAGACTTACATTGGATTTCCGGTATCGGGTATCGCCGATATTTTAATGGTATCGGCGATACCATTCCGATTCCGATACTTTTGGATATCGGAAAGTATCGCTCAACTCTACTGATACGTGCATTATCATTCTGTTACTCTCACACGATCGGTCATGTTTTTTGTGAAACAAAAGCATTAATGGCACTATCTTCTAGTGACATAAAAAACATGACAATGATCCTCTCAATGGAAGATGGTTTTATTGTACTTTTTAGTTTTATGTTTATCTTGACATCATATGTTAGAATCATTTTTACACTTTTAAAGATTCGTTCTACTACGGGGAGGCTCAAGGCTTTTTCTTGCTGCACATCTCATCTCATTACTGTCTTGTTGTTTTTTGGACCAAGCATCTTCATGTACTTGAAACCTGAGTCTGAAGCTTCTAAGGAACAAGACAAAATTCTCTCAATGTTATATGTAGCTGTAGTCCCGATGTTAAACCCATTCGTATATAGCCTGAGGAATAAAGAAGTTTTTGGAGCAGCTAGAAAAATGGCCACAGTGATATGGAATAGAATCACACTTTAGTTTTGAAAATAAAAAATACAAATGTAAATGTTGTGATGTGTGTTATTGATATCCTTTATATTTATATGCAGCTTTAGCATGTTCAAAACTGAAGTGCAAAACTAAGGGCGCAATATTTTGTTGGAAGCAATAAGTGTCAATTGTGTAAAGGCTCATTCAGATGTTAATTTTTTGTGTACGAGTTTTATCTCTGTTTTTCATAGACAGATACAAATTGTCTCTTCAAAGAGGAAGAGAACTAGAACTCTAGTGCCACTTATTGGTCGTAGCAATTCGAAAAGTCAATGTCGACCCTTTAACGAGCCTTGTCACATGACTTAGGATAAAACCCAAACCAGAATCTCAATTTGAATTTGCAGACACTGTGTTTTGAGGTGCTGCGCCTCGTCAGTGCAAAGCTTCAGATCTGGTTTGGCTGTGTGAGAGGTGTCTGACTGGGTTCCAAGGGGTAACGTTTCTCCTTGTGGACAGTGACATGTTAAAACTGTTTAATAGGGCAAGTTTGTACAATTTCATAATTTTTTAGCATACATGAAAAGCTGATTCAATTCTGACCAAACTCTTAAGGTAAAAATTAACACACTGACCAAACTCTGATGAAACTGATGAAACTCTGACCAAACTCTTATGAAACAAGGACTTATTTTTGCATATGAAAAAAATCACTGTTGTCTAAGGCCTCATTCACATGTCCAATTGTTGCATACTAGTGCTTTCCGTAATTTTCATGGATAGCACTTGTACCTAGTCTATGGGACAATTCACATGTCCGGATTTTTTCCTCAGGCCAAGCGGTCTACGGAAAATATCAGAGACAGGTTCAATTTTGATCCAAAAGTCGGATCAAATTCGTCAGTGCAAGTCAATAGGTCCATGAAAAAATCAGACTGCAATCGGATGTCACAAATAGTGATGAGTAGAGATGAGCGACTTTGCCTTTTTTAGGGTCGAGTCAGGTTTCATGAAACCCAACTTTCTCAAAAGTCGAGTCAAACGAGATCGGCCGACTAGCTCGCGGCAAAAGTCGGAGGTCGACAAAAAACCGAAACCCGACCCCAATGCAAGTTAATGGGGAACAACAGCTGGCCCCCCCGAAAACGTCCTCTTCCACCATACCTCCTCATGTTTGGGAAAATGTACCCAAAATACCAGCAGATATATGGTACTATATCAGTAGCGTTCAGCTGTATACAGTGTAGGGGAAATTTTAAATCTTCGTATATATTTCCGGAGTAACACAAAGACGCTCTCTCAGTATGGATTTGACCAAAATACAAAAAGCAGAAAAAGGTACTGTATCAGAAGCAAAAAGCTGTATACAGTGTAGGGGAAATTGTAAATCTCCGTATATATTTCCAGAGTCACACACAGGTAGTCAGCATGTATTTGTCCGTGATACCAGCCTGTACACGGTAGTGTGTGAGGAGCGTACAGAAAGAATGAATGCTCAGTAACTGTGCAGAAAAAAAGAATAAAAGTATCAGTGCTATGTAAAAAGCAGTCTGCACAGCAGAGTGCACACAGCAATACAGCTATCAGTCAGCCTAATAACCAGCGCTGCTGCACACAAGAAAATCCTCCCCTGTCACTGGCAGGCAGCCTAATAACCAGCGCTGCTGCACACAAGAAAATCCTCTCCTGTCACTGGCAGGCAGCCTAATAACCAGCGCTGCTGCACACAAGAAAATCCTCCCCTGTCACTGGCAGGCAGCCTAATAACCAGCGCTGCTGCACACAAGAAAATCCTCCCCTGTCACTGCACACTAACTGTACAGCACAATTGCTATCAGCACAAGCACATAAGAACTTCTCTTTCCAGCCCTTACTCTCTCCCTACTGATAAACAGCGTCAGCAACCTCTCCCTACTGTTAAGATCAGCAGAAGTAAAATGGAGGTCGGCGGTCAGGGCTTTTATAGACACTATGACGCCCCCCAAAGCAAGCCAGTCACTGCAATGCCCTTCTCTAAGATGGTGGTGGACGCTGCACATGTCATCTCGTTGCCCACAGTGTACGTCCTTGCTCATTGGCTGGAAAAAGGCGCCTGAAAGCATTCTGGGAAACTCGACTTTGGCTCTCGTTTCGACGATCGCATGGCCGACCTCATGCTATGGTCGTGTTTTGGCCAACTAAACCCGACTTTGGCGAAAGTCGGCGACTTTTGTAACTGACCGACCTGTTTCGCTCAACTCTAGTGATGAGCGAATACATTCGGCACTATTCGTTACTTGCATGAATAATACGGTATTCGAGCTATTAGTTACTCGTCGAGTAATTAGCTTTTCGCCTCAATATATTCCCGTGACCATCATGTTTGGCACTTTATTTACAGCCAATGAATATGCTGGGCTTGCTTGCCAATTACAGTAATGCCGGCGCCAGCGTTGATGCGGCATTACTGTGATTGGCTGGCTTTACTGCTGTTGGCGAGTGTCATAAAGGCGATAAAAGTTTCTATTGGGTAAGTAAATAACGTACATGATATTTATACGCAAATGTCACTATATACCAATAATTTTCCTGAGTCTACTTTTGTCGTGTGTCATTAAGGCGATATAAAAAAAATTACTTTTCTATTAGTTAACTAAATAGCATATATTTTTCTAGAAGTTGTGGGACTAGCACAAAGCCTGCTGAGAAACACAAACGTGACTATTCACCAGAAATTTTCCTGAGTATGCTGTTGCCGTGTGTAATAAAGCTGATAGCTTACAAAAAAAATTAAACACACATTGATAGATACAGGGAATTTGTACATAACTCCTCTGTGAGAATACGTGTGAAAAATAAAACCAGGATATTTTTTCATAACGCGTTCAATTTGGGAAAGGGTGACGTTAAGGAACGGGAACGTGGATGCGGTGGTACCCGGCAAAACTATGTAACAAATCAGGAGGTGATTTTATCTCATTCTAGCTTTCTGTCAAAATTCGGTCTGCGCGCTACACCACTGTCGAACCCAGACAAGTGTGAGGATGTGGGTTGGATGACAGACAAAGGCTCCAGTGTGTTGACAAGCAGCACCACAAAGTCTTCCACACGGCCCAGTCTCAGTAGTCAAGAGGCTGGGCCTCACAATCCTCAACCTGGTCCTCCTTCCTCCCGCATCAAGAGTCCCAGGAGACATATGACCCCAAAGCTGGCCACTCTGAGGAACTGTTTACCTTCCCTTGTAATTACTCTGGCCTCTCACCGTGCACCATTAAAGAAGGTCATTAAGAGGTGGAGTGCAGTGATGCACAAATATTTGAGCATCCACCGCCAGAAGAAAGTTGGGGAAGTTCAATTCATGTTGGAAGAGGTGGAGGATAATCATGACACACTGTTGCCATCAGCTCAACCTAAAATCACAACTCATAATGAGGATCAGATTGATGAAGTGGTCGATGATGGTGCCACTAATCCAACCTGGCACAGTGGCACACATAGCGAGCACAGCAGTGCAGAGAGGGATGGATCCATAGCAGGAAAACAGGCAAGAAGAGGTAGTGGTTTGACCAAAGTGAGAACTAGGTCAACTGTTCCACAGAGCCCCAAACTCGGCTAGATAACAGGTCAAGGGTGCGTTGTTCCCTTGTATGTAGTTTTTCTGAAAGTCCTTCAGACAAAAGAACTGCAATTTGCAGGATTTGCCACAGCAAGCTAAGGAGAGGCAAGAACACTGCCAACCTGAGAACCACCAGCATGCAGAAGCATATAGCAGCCAAGCACCTCAGCAGGTGGGTGGAACACCTGGGTGCAAAATCTGTTTCTGAGGGTGAAACCACTGCCCCTTCTTCGGTGTTAAGGCTTCCCAATCTGCTGTCCAGAAAGCAGGCACTGATGCCTCCTGCCCACAACCTGCAGTTGCACAGACACAAGAGTCAGTAACCCTGTCTAGTTCTTTGTCCCAGCGCAGCATTCAGATGTCCCTGTCCCAGATGTTTCACAGGAAGCAAAAATATCCACCTGCCCACAGGCCCAAACGTTAAACACCCACATTGCCAGATTGCTAGCCCTGGAAATGTTGCTGTTTCGGCTTGTTGGAACTGAGTCTTTTCACGACCTCTTGGTGGTGGCAGCATCACGGTATTCAATTCCCAGGTGCCAATATTTTTCCAGGTGTGCAGTCACTGCATTACATAAGCATGTGTTACACAATATCAGCCGTGCTCTGGCCAATGCAGTCACAGGGAAGGTTCAAGAAACCACAGACATGTGGACAAGTCCTTGGGCAAAGGGACGCTACATTTCACTGACGGCACACTGGGTGAACCAGGTGGAGCCTAGGACAGAGTCAGAGGCTTGGACATCACACCTCTGACCCACACCAAAAATAGTGGGCCCAACTTCCATCTCTCAGTCTCCTGGTATTCCAGTTCCTGTTTCTCCTCCTCCTTCTCATTCTCAGCGGAACTAGCCTAAACATCACTCCTCACTAGACCCATGGGCAGTGAAGTGGGCACAGGACTGCGTAGTGCCCCGCCGAGGACTATAAGCATCCAGATACAGGCTTGTGGACTACAATTGCTATTGTTGATTCCGCCGATACGGCAGTGAAGGGTGTTAGGGAAAGAGCAGGAACTTTCACCCAATTTATTGCACCTATTTTCCCTACTTCTTTTATTATACAATAAATTGTTTCCCTGTTGGATTACAACTGTGCCTGGATTGTGTTCCTGGATCCTGATTGCCCATGCTGCAGTGACTGTGGAGAATAGGTAAATCACCTGGGTTGCATCTGTCCTGTCAGTTTATTTGCAAGGGGCTGGGGTGCTTGTGGACTGTTGCTTTAAGTGGACTCGGTCATAACTACCTCCCTGTGCCACGTTGTTACATTTGGCATAGTCGGCAGGATGAATCCCCGTGACCTCTAAACTGCAAGACTGCAAGAGAGGACTTTTGGGACTTGTGAATCGGTGACCGTTGTGAAAGGGGCAAAGATGGCGGTTGCTGAAGATTTAAAGATGGTGCCAACCGCTACTGAGAAGATGTTGGCCTTTGGCGTGAAGAGGAGAGATGTTGCCTCCTTTCGTGGGCATCATTGAGAAGATTTGGCACTAAAAGTCAGGAGGTTGCACTTCCCTGTAAATGGGTGCAGGCAAAGAAGAAGTTCCCACCCGTGCAGAAGAACCCAAGGAAACGGGTGGAACAGCTAAGTGTGACCCAGCCCACGAATGGGTGGAATTCCGCAGAGCAAGACGGCGTGTCCAGAGGGGAGACACCATTACTTACCAAGATGGAAAGGAGGAGCATGTCGTTCCGTGGTGGCATCGGCCGCTAGGACTTGAGGAGATCCTTGGTCCTGGTGGATACGGGCCTACACTTCGAGGCATGGGGGTCGGAGGAGTTTGTGGAATGGCATCCTTTTCGGCGGTCGGACAAGCGGCCGGTGGAGAGAGAGGAACCTGCGGAACCTGAGGAACTAAAGGAGCCAGAACTGGAAGGAGCGCGGAGGACATTCGAAGCGGTGAGAGCATCTTATTGTCAAAGAATTACCCTGGGGAGGGAGCTGCAGCTGTCTGGATGACCAGCGGTGTGGTTTGGCACCTAGACTGGGCAAGAGGATACAGTTTTATTCAGGAGGACGAGTCTGAAGTGAAGGTGTACGTGAATGCCAGGTCCCTGACTTTCTGCGGTCCCTTGCAGGAAGGGGACCGTGTTGCCTTCGTTAAGGAACAGGGACCTCGATGGCCATATGCAGTGGCCGTGCGAATGGCCTCCAATTGGGAGGCAATCCCACCGCAGCAGTTTCAGTGTGATGAACGTCCGGTTCCGCGGCCACAATTTCTGCAGATGTACAGGAGAGAGCGGCGCCTGGACGCAGTGTGGCGGCCGCAAATCTAACAGCAAAGCTGGAAGATCTGGGAGCTGTGGGACCGCTGCTATAGGGGATGCGGAGCAGAAGGAACAGTGGGGACTCCTCCTCCAGTGGATCCTCATCCCACACATATATTGTTGTGCAGGGTCCGCATGCAGCCCATTATATGAACCAGCGGCCGTGCATAGACTGAAGCGGCCCCTTTAAAAATGTGTGCAGTGCCGGTTGCACCCGAGTAAAAGTACCAGGGTCTGTTCTGCGCTCCTGAAAGGGCAGGGAGCCCTGTATGGCGCCAAAGAACTGAGGCGTCAGTTGTGGCCGATGTGGTCACAATGAGCCAAAGTAATCTTTTCCCGCCTCCCCATGTTTTTGGCAGTTGCGCCTGTTGCGCCTCCCCTGCTGGACCATGGGGCTGAAACCATATGAGGGTTGATTGCGGTGGGTTCTGTGTGTGGTTGCCTAAGTACTGGACTGTGTTACCTCTGGACTCTGCCCCATTTCTACTCCTGGACTGACCCCCTGTTGTTTGCAGCCCAACACCATCTACAAACCCGTGGTCCACTAAAAGGAGGGAAGAGGAAAGCTGCCGGGTCTGGATTGTACACACTGGTGGTAAAGGGACATCGGGGCACTTTAAGAGACTATGTTCATATTATGGACTGCGATACACTCTTATGTTTTTATGGACTGTATGCACTGGAGTGTAGTATTTTAGACTAGACCATGTCCAGGCCGCCGGATGACGGACAAAGACTGTATGCTTTTCAAAAGGCTGTGTTGCGTTTTTTAGGCCCTGATGGTCGAGGACGACCATGTTTTTAGGAGGGAGGGGTGTAAGGAGGTGGCAGAGAACTACATTGTCTCTCTTCTCTCCTATGTGCTGGTCCTGTGCACTTAATGCACTTTATGCGGTAACCGGATGATGTACCTGTGTACTAATGCCTTACTGTGAAGTGTCTGTGTGTTTTGTTGATGTGCTATGTTTGAATTGTTTTACTGTGTGGAGTTCCCTTTAATTGTCTATGTGTTCAATATGTTAACTGCTGACTGTATGTAGTTTAAGAACAGCAAAGGGTTAAGTTTGTGGGCTGGACTAGCAGCCTCAAGACAGCAGGAAGCTCCTGCTTCCAGCCAGAGTGCCCGGGCATGCTTGCCCTGGGCAAGTGCTCAGCAGCGTGTGGAGCCAAAAACTCCCCTGGAGGGGACAGAGAGTGCTGCCCTCCACTCATGAGCAGTGAAGTGGGCACAGGACTGCGTAGTGCCCCGTCCAGGACTAAAAGCATCCAGATACTGACTTGTGGGCTACAATTGCTACTGTTGCTGCCGCTGATACGGCAGTGAAGGATACTAGAGAAAGAGCAGGAAGTTTTACCCAATTTATTGTGTGTAGCCCTGGTACACAATACCAGGAGGATGAGTGGAGAGGTAACGGTTAAGGGCTCTCCATGATATCACGTACACTTCGGACACACCCAGCAGGGGTGTGGAGGGGAGTGCTGAGTAGTCTGAGTGCAGTTCAGTCAGTGACTCGAAGGAGTTAGGAAGTGCAGTCTTTGTGCAGTTCAGAAAGTGGAGGCCAGTACAGGTGAGCCAGTTCACCTCAGCCTGGTCAGAGCTGTGCCCCACTAGAGGACGGACTGAGACATCTGTTGAGAGTCTGAGCAAATCGAAGGGCATAGTGGAAGAGAACAGAAAAGTGCCATAGGTATAGACTACCTGCACATTGTTACCGGTCACTGGAGACCGAAGCATCACCATAGCTTCATGCATGGTGGTAGGAAACCCAGAGGCTTACCGGACCTTAGGTAACGGAAAGCAGCCCCTGAAGAGTCAGTACGTAACTGGGGTCAGGGAGAGTGAGAACCTTGAGTCAGTGCACGACAGGAATTGGAACTCAGCTCTCTCAGAAGAAGGCTCCAACCACAAAACTGACCGGGCAGCACAGCTTTGGAAAAGCTGGAGATTATAGAGGGAACTACGCTTCATGCTGGTTGTACTCATCATCATTGGAAAGTAAAGGAGGCCCCTAACTTGCTTAGCCGTTGCCTCAAAGCTCATCCTCCATCAACCCCATCAGCCTCCCTGGGACCTGCCTGAACAACTTGAAGTAAAGGTATGGAAAGACGCTGACGGTGTGAGACTGAGTTATTTAATTGCATGCCTGCACAACCCCACCATAACCATCGACCTGAGGGAAGAGTCCCACCTGTAGGGGACCCGACATCTAGCTGCCTCACCATCCCCTCAGAGATCTACAGCAGCGCTGGTACAAATTACCAGAGACTACAGGTGGCGTCACGAACTGTATATATATCCCCTGTAAATATCCCCCCCAACATACGCCTGACCGCCAGGGCCACAGACCGAGCCACCGCTACCTGTGACAATCCCATAGACTTCTACGGGCTCGTCTCTGAGTACCCCATTGCCCTGGAAACCCACAATTGTGGTGAGTGGTCGAGACAAAATTTTGGCGTCACGAACAGGATCCGAAACTTGCAGCATTGCGAGCCCTGTGTGCCTGTGGAGTGTTTTGGCGAAAAAGACTGTTGCTGTTGTTTGGCGCCAAATACCGCCATATTTGCCGCCAGATTCGCGCCCTAAGGCGCTGGAGAAGAAGGTGGGCGTACCTGAAAGAGCGCGCAAAGTCTTGGACACGCCCCCGGCTCTGACTCAGCGGCAGGTCCTGCAACAGGAAGTGAACGCTCTGACATCAGAGCGCCTGCGACGAAGGTCCTGTTCCCACTGCGGTGCCTGTGAAATAGCAGCGTCTGAAACCGGTAGGCTCCGTTTAACCAAGGGGGCGCTAAGATGTCACAACAACCGGCTGACAGTGCGGCCCCAGCCGGAGTCCCCAATTCCGCACCGTCTGGTATTGTAGCGCCAGATGGGGGCGCAGGCCCTGCACCCAGTCCGGTAGTCCCGATCATGCCACTAACGCTCCCATATATGCCTGGGGCGAAATGGCTTCCCCAGTACAGCGGTGAGCCAGGCACATTAGCAGGCTTCAAGCGGAAGTTATGCAGCATCCTAGAAATGTACTCCATGCCTGAGAGACAAAAAGCTGCTGTGCTAATAGGGCAGCTAACTGGCGCTGCTGAGAGGGAAGTGGAGACTTGGGATACCGTTGATCAGGAGTCGGTACCTGCGATCTTCCTTAAGCTGCATGCCATATTTGAAGACCGCACAGAAACGGATCTCCGGATGGCCTTCTATCACTGTTCACAACAGCCAGGTGACAGCATCCGGGACTACGCTTGCCGACTACAAGGAGCCCTGAGAGCTCTTAAGCAGATTAATAATTTAAATGCTATCGATGAGAATAAAATGCTGAAAGAACAATTTATCCAGGGATTGAGATCCCAAGAGGAACGCAGAACTGTAAACTGGTGGTCCTTAGATCATCCGGATGCTACCTTTGATGCCCTAAAAGACATGGCAATAAAAGGGCTGCGGCCCCTGGGCAAACTTGAGGTGGCAACCCAACATCATCAGGCTGAAGTCACTCTGGAACCGGCAGTAACCCCCTGTTCCCCGCTAGTGGCCGAAGCCAAAGCGCAGGTGACCCCTCCTAGTGAATTGGACTGTCTGCGCTCAGAGGTGCGCCAGCTGACTAAAAATCTGGCTGCTGTAATGAGTGCCCTGCAGCTGCGGAAAGAGGAGGAAGGGAAGATCTTGTTAGCTGACTGCCCAGAAGACGTCCCGTGGATGCACCGGAGAAGAAAGAAGACGTCGCCCCCCCGGAGGAGGACAACGCCACCCCCAGGAGCGACCTCTGATCAACACCCTCCTCGTCGAGAGATCATCTGTTACCGATGCAACCGGAAAGGTCATCTGTCTCCACAATGTCCTTTAAACGGGCAGAACCTGGGTCCGAGGGCCAACACCCAGGAGAATACCCGTCAGGCCCCCTAGACTGGAACCGCAGGTATGTGGGTGGGCGACCCTACCTGTCTATCATCTTAGATGGTATTGCCGTTCCGGCATTGTTAGACACTGGGTCCCAGGTGACCCTAATTCCTGATGCCCTCTATACTAAGTACTGGTCAATGGACAGTCTTAAACCTCCGAGCTCTGACTTTACCGTGTATGCTTCTAATGGTCTTCCTGTAGAAGTACTTGGGACAAAATGTGTAGATGTAAAGGTGGGCAGAGAGGAGTTGAAAGACCAGGGGCTTCTGGTAGTAAAGACTGTAAATGAGGAGAACGGTTTAAATATAATTTTGGGTACTAACATTATCGGTAATTGTTTGGGAGAAGTTGTGTTCTTGCTCCAACAGCTCGCTGAGATTGCCCGACCAAGGCAGAGAGGAGTAATCCAAAGAGAGATCCGGGCCCTGGTGTGTCAGCAGCAAGCGAAGCTTACAGACGGCGAAATTGGTAATGTACGGGTCACTGACTCGGATCCTATTGTGATACCCCCAATGAGTGAAATGATCATTTGGTGCAGGGCAGCCATAGGTCTGAGAGGACAGAATTACCAAGCTGTAGTAGAACCCCACCATTCAGAACATAGACCTACACTTATGACTGCTAGAGGAGTAGTAGAAGTGGTGAATGGAAGAGTACCGGTACGGCTTCTCAATTGGGGAGATGATGAGGTAAACTTACCCCGTTACGCAACTATTGCTAAACTACATGCTGTTGATAATAATTCTATTCTCCCGGCTGAGTCCTTAGACTCCTGTCAAATAGCGGAGGACAATGACCCAGCAACTCAGGTGGCGGAATGGTGTCAGCAACTCCATGTTGGGACGGACACCACTCCCGCTCACCAGAAGCAAGGGGTATTACGGGTGGTGCAAGAGTACGCCCAAGTGTTTAGCAAGAATCCACTTGATTTTGGGGTAATTAAGGGAGTCCAACATCATATCCCTACAGGCAGTCATCCTCCCATCAAAGAGCGGTATAGGCCCATACCTCCAGCTCATTATCAGAAGGCTAAAGAAATGTTGCATGATATGAAGAAAGCTGGGGTGATAAGGGATAGTTGTAGCCCCTGGGCAGCCCCTCTAGTTCTGGTTAAAAAGAAAGATGGTAGTATGAGAATGTGTGTGGATTACAGGCAGGTGAACCGCATAACACACAAGGATGCATACCCGTTACCACGCATAGAGGAATCATTAGCTGCTCTGAAAACGGCTAACTACTTTTCTACCCTTGATCTGACTAGTGGTTACTGGCAAGTGGCTGTGGCTGAGGAGGATCGTGAGAAAACGGCTTTCACCACCCCAATGGGGCTCTGTGAGTTCGACAGAATGCCGTTTGGGCTCAGCAGTGCCCCAGGAACATTTCAGAGAGTGATGGAAAATTGTCTGGGACATCTCAATTTTGAAACCGTGCTGCTATACCTAGACGACGTCATCGTGTATTCCAAGACATATGAGGACCATCTGAAGCACCTGGCAGAAGTATTTGAGTCTCTGTCCAGGTACGGGATGAAGTTGAAACCCTCAAAATGCCATCTACTCAAGCAGAAGGTACAATACTTGGGGCACATCGTCAGTTCGGAAGGAGTAGCGCCGGACCCAGAGAAAGTCACTGCCATCCAGAAGTGGCCGGAGCCGAAGAACCTTAAGGAAGTGCGACAGTTCCTGGGACTAACGGGTTACTACAGAAGGTTCGTGAAAGATTACACGAAGAAGGCAGCTCCTTTACAGGACCTCCTGGTAGGACAATCCTTAAAGAGCAGAAACCCTCCCTTTAATTGGGGTAAGGAACAGGCTGAAGCATTCCAAAAGATGAAGGAGATCCTTACAGGTGATGAGATCTTAACCTATCCTGATTACAGCCAACCGTTCCTGTTGTACACCGACGCCAGTAATGAAGGGTTGGGAGCAGTTCTCAGTCAGAAGCAGAATGGCCAAGAAAAAGTCATCGCATATGCCAGCAGAAAACTCAGGCCAACTGAAAGGAATCCGGAAAATTATAGCAGCTTCAAGCTGGAGTTTCTGGCTCTGGTCTGGGCCATTACTGAAAGATTTAAGCACTATCTGGCCTCCAATAAGTTCACGGCGTACACAGACAACAACCCCTTAACGCACCTGGAAACCGCCAAGCTGGGTGCCATGGAGCAGCGATGGATGGCTCGGTTGTCCAATTACCAGTTTACTATCAAGTACCGGGCAGGTCGAAAGAATGCTAATGCTGACGCATTGTCTCGAATGCCGCATGACTCTGATACGGAAGAAGAATCGGACGACCTGGAAGAAATTGAGCTACGTGCGTTCCATCGAAATGGGGTAGTCCACGAGCATCGAGTCAACAGAAAGCAGTATGGTGCAACATTAAATCCTTTACCCCATCACAGCTGGAAAGAGACTCAGGACAGTGATCCAGTGGTCAGCCGCATCAAGGAGTTGTTAAGACAGGAAGGCTCCTCTTTGGAAAAGGATGCACCTATGTCAGCCAAGCTCCTGTGGAACGAGAAAAGCAGGTTGTTCCTATACCGTGAGAAGTTGTGCAGGAGATACGTCAACCCCAGAACCCATGAGATGGTCTGGCAAATCGTGGTCCCAAGGCAGACGTCCCAATGGTGTTGGAAGCATACCACGATCAAGCAGGACACTTTGGCTGGAGAAAGCTGGAGACCCTGTTGAGATGCCGGTTCTACTGGGTAGGGATGCGCAGCTCCATTGAGAGGTGGTGTCGGAACTGTGGACCCTGTGGTCTCAGAAGGAAGGACTACGGTAGTCAGAAGGCACCCCTGCAACCTATCCGGACGACTCGTCCCTTGGAGATTGTGGCCCTGGACCATGTCAAACTGTCGCCAAGTAGATCTGTATACTCATACGCCCTGACCATGGTGGACCATTACTCCAGATTTCTGGTGGTTGTTCCAGTTAAGGATCAGACCGCAGTGACGGCCGCGAAAACCTTTCAAGCAAGTTTCTGCAGACCGCATGGGTATCCGGAGCAAGTATTAACCGATCAAGGACCTGCTTTCGAAGCTGATTTATTCAAGGAATTCTGTCACATGTACGGGTGCAAGAAAATTAGAACAACGCCATACCACCCTCAAACCAACGGTCTTTGTGAAAAAATGAACCATATTGTCCTTGACTTGTTGAGATCCATACCGTTGGAAGACAGGAATCGATGGCCGGACTTACTACCTGATTTGGTTGATTTGTATAACCATATACCTGTAAGTTCTACTAACTGCACTCCAGCCTATCTTATGAGAGCAAGGCCCGGAAGACTACCAATGGATTTAGAACTTGGAGTGGTAGAACCGGAGGCAGACGACGCCGTTGAAAACTGGGACATCAATCGGCAAGAGCAATACAGAAGAGTACAAATCTGTGTAGAGGAAAGTCTCAACAAGGCACGGGAGAAACAGGAAGATGTTTACAACCGAAATGCTCCTGCCAAGCCTTTGATGCCTGGAGAGGTAGTATTAAAAAGAAAAAGGAAGATGCACAAATTGGATAACCAGTGGGAGCAAGAACCCTACGTTGTACAAGATTCTAAATATGACAACAGAAAAGTTTGTATCATCAGTAAGGACGGAGGAAGAACAATAACCACTGTGTCCAGAGACCATTTGAAATTGTGTACAGAACCCTTAAAGCGTTGTGAAAAGAACCCTGTCATCAATCAAGAAGAAAGGAAGGAAGAGGTCATACACACGGATCTGGGAGATTTTCCTGCGGATTGGCCCAGACTGGGAGATGCTGTAATAATTCCAGTATTGCAGTTTTATCAGCCACCAGAGGAAGTTCTACCTCCAGTTATGCCCGTGGTACCAGTTGAGCCAGTTCAGGAGTTACCCATTCCAGCAACACCTCAACCTGCGGAATCTCAAGAAGGATCATCAGAAGCAGCGCCCCATACTATGGGATCCCTGGTGAAGCTGACTCACACCGCCCAGCCATCAGTACGCTTGCCAGATCCATAGAAAGATTGAGGCAGTTCTATAGTTTGCCGTTACGCAGTGCAGACAGATCACAACTTAATATACCTGAAGCTACTCCACGTAGATCAGAGCGAATCACAAAAGGGAAGATACCCATTCGATACCAGCAGTAATTATAATAAATTAATGTGAATATTGTAAAAAGTATATATATATGTGTCTTTTCCTTATGGTGTCTTATAATGGACTCAGAGGCTGAGGACTGTGCCAGCCCAGAACTTATCTTGTAAATAGTTGCACTAAGGTGCCTTTTAATGGTTTCACACGAAGCCTTGACTTACCTCTGAACATAAAACCCGTGTGGTGAGGCACTGAGTGAGGTCTGCATTCGGATGTCCTGCAGCCCACCCAGGACCCACGTTGAAGGTTTGGTGCGGGTCCTTCACAAGAATATTGTCGTTTATTTATGAACATGTTTATTTAATATTTCGTATTTTTTCTATATTCAATGTGTTGTTAGCAACGTTCAAGACATCCTTACCTCCCGGATGGGACGAATTAATGTTTAATGTTGATGTTTAATGCATAAACAAAATTGTCTCTTTGTATTTTACAGCCCGGGAGTGCTGTCGTTTACCATGGGGGAATGTGTAGCCCTGGTACACAATACCAGGAGGATGAGTGGAGAGGTAACGGTTAAGGGCTCTCCATGATATCACGTACACTTCGGACACACCCAGCAGGGGTGTGGAGGGGAGTGCTGAGTAGTCTGAGTGCAGTTCAGTCAGTGACTCGAAGGAGTTAGGAAGTGCAGTCTTTGTGCAGTTCAGAAAGTGGAGGCCAGTACAGGTGAGCCAGTTCACCTCAGCCTGGTCAGAGCTGTGCCCCACTAGAGGACGGACTGAGACATCTGTTGAGAGTCTGAGCAAATCGAAGGGCATAGTGGAAGAGAACAGAAAAGTGCCATAGGTATAGACTACCTGCACATTGTTACCGGTCACTGGAGACCGAAGCATCACCATAGCTTCATGCATGGTGGTAGGAAACCCAGAGGCTTACCGGACCTTAGGTAACGGAAAGCAGCCCCTGAAGAGTCAGTACGTAACTGGGGTCAGGGAGAGTGAGAACCTTGAGTCAGTGCACGACAGGAATTGGAACTCAGCTCTCTCAGAAGAAGGCTCCAACCACAAAACTGACCGGGCAGCACAGCTTTGGAAAAGCTGGAGATTATAGAGGGAACTACGCTTCATGTTGGTTGTACTCATCATCATTGGAAAGAAAAGGAGGCCCCTAACTTGCTTAGCCGTTGCCTCAAAGCTCATCCTCCATCAACCCCATCAGCCTCCCTGGGACCTGCCTGAACAACTTGAAGTAAAGGTATGGAAAGACGCTGACGGTGTGAGACTGAGTTATTTAATTGCATGCCTGCACAACCCCACCATAACCATCGACCTGAGGGAAGAGTCCCACCTGTAGGGGACCCGACATCTAGCTGCCTCACCATCCCCTCAGAGATCTACAGCAGCGCTGGTACAAATTACCAGAGACTACAGGTGGCGTCACGAACTGTATATATATCCCCTGTAAATATCCCCCCCAACATACGCCTGACCGCCAGGGCCACAGACCGAGCCACCGCTACCTGTGACAATCCCATAGACTTCTACGGGCTCGGCTCTGAGTACCCCATTGCCCTGGAAACCCACAATTGTGGTGCGTGGTCGAGACAATTGCACCTATTTTTCCCTACTTCTTTAGTTCTACAATAAATTGTTTTCCAGTTGGATTACAACCGTGCCTGGATTGTGTTCCTGGATCCTGATTTCCCGTGCTGCAGTGACTGTGGAGAAGAGGTAAATCGTCTGGGGTTGCATCTGTCCTGTCTGTTTATTTGCAAGGGGCCGGGATGCTTGTGGACTGTTGCTTTAAGTGGACTAGGCCATAACTACCTCCCCATGCCACCTTGTTACACTAATTCCCCTCCTTCTCCTACTTTGGTTTTACCCCATCCTCCTCTCCCCGGTGTTTATACTACTACTCTCCTCTTCCCTTGGTGGGGTAAGGGTACACTGTGATAGCAGATTCAGGAGCTAAGGCAAGGTACGTGGCCCCGGTGTCTTTACCATCAGAAATAATCTGTAGAACAGGGAGAGCTAGGGCGCCCCCAGTGTTAAGGACAGGGAAGGAGCCATGGGCCCAGCATAACTGACAACAGAGTCATGACAGAAATAGTTCTTGTTTATCTGACCAAACTTTGTTCCACTTGAAGATTGTGGCACAAAGTAAAGGGTTTCACCTAAAGAAAATAATACAGAATTTAATAAAGGACTTCATCTTTCTTTTTCACATAGGGGCACAAATTCTTGACTGTTCACCTTGTTAAGTGGCTCTATACACTTGGTGGTTACTTTATCTCCTGATGGCACCATACACTTATTAGTTAATGGTCACGCCTGATGGCACTATACACTTGGTGGTTACTGGTCAATCCTGATGGCACTATACACTTAGTGGTTACTGATAATTTAGGACAGGAAACTATGGAGACACTTGGGGTCAGCGGGTGGCCTGGTCCACTAGCCGAATCCGCATGGATCAAGGATTCTCACAGAGAATGCCTGAACTCCTTTTGACGTGGATGTAACCCTATACAGGGTGAGGGTAAAACAGTGTGGCAATATTTTATTGAACCACAAAACAAGCAGAAAACATATAGAACAGTCACAACAAATTACCCAAGATGGTGCACATTACAGAGTCTGAATCAAAAATTGCCAAAAGGCAAATAATCACTAAACTAATGACTTAAAATGTATCTTTTAATGGTACTACTAAAGGAAATATACATTTCAAAACCAGCACTAGTCAATGTGCTTTCATTGACACTAGCATGCTATTGCTTTGACTCACGTCCTATAAAGTGCTGCTCATAGTCCTGATAATGTATTCAATTTCATTTAGGTGTATAGATTAAGGTGCATCATGTGATTGGTTGACCTCTTGTGACATCAGACCCTATGTTTTAAAAGGTCCATCATCTCGGATTTGGCTCATTATAGCATCAATTCTCTCATGATGCCAGTTAAGCTGGTGAAACATATTGGGAAGGCTTAGGGAAATTTTTAGTATCATACGTCAGTGAATCTATGTTGAGGTAATAGATATGGTATATAGGTAGCGGCCACACCTAAATCCATACACGTA
Organism: Oophaga sylvatica; assembly: GCA_033576555.1. NCBI lineage: Eukaryota > Metazoa > Chordata > Amphibia > Anura > Dendrobatidae > Oophaga > Oophaga sylvatica. Next base: position 556,664,033 of record JARQOD010000004.1, on the reverse strand, counting down.
AATGAAATTGAATACATTATCAGGACTATGAACACTTTATAGGACAAGAGTCAAAGCAAAAGCATGCTAGTGTCCAGAAAGACACACTGACTAGTGAAGGTTTTAAAATTTATGTTTCCTTTACTAGCACCATTAAAATTTATATTTTAAGTCTTTAGTTTAGAGATTATTTGCCTTTTGACAATTTGTGATTCAATATTGTTACCCTACGCTGACTTTGGACAGCAATTGTGGGTTCATTACAGAGTCTCACCCTTCTGCTGATTCACCGGAATAAGAGCAGCTGTTACTTCAGAGCTTCCAGGGCTGACTACCCCTCCTATGTCACGTACAGAGAGTAGGTAACTGCAAGCTTAGGAAGATGACAGCGCATTCAGATACAAGGCCAATTGACCTGAGGGTCACAACTTGGCTTCTCCGAACAACTCCATGAAGCTAGGTGACCAGTGTGTCTCATTCCTGGCTTTCTCAAATGTATCCATGGTTCAGTGATGGTCAATGGTGCAGATGTTTATTATTCCAGCTGGGGCTGAGGTTTCCTAAGCTGGCATTCTGTAGATTGACAAATCTGTGTCCCTCGTGATGGAGCCATGATGTCTTGGCTGCTTTCCTGTAGAAAGTATCTATTTCTTTGGATCTGTGGATCTCTTGGCTGTCTCTGTCTCTCTGTATATCTGGAGGTATCTCTCCTTTTTAAAGTTAACAATTGTTCTTCAAACTAGCATTCTCATGTAAAAGGGAAGAATGGTCATCTATTTGCATAGATTTTTCTCCTTTGTTTTGCAAGTAAACAAACTAGCTGGCCTGGACAATGTGTAATTAGCATATCAGTAAACATCATTGTTCAATGACCCTGCAAAAAAGAAGAGTCAACATTTCAGATTCTTGCCTAAAGGGTATGCCACACTAAACAAGAACGCTAACGAGATCGCTAAAAAACGTCACTATTTAGCGATCTCGTTAGTGACGTTCTTGTGTGTGGCATGTAGCAACGACGTGGCCCCTGCTGTGATCCTGCTGTGATCTCGTTCATCGTTCTCATCGTTCCGGACCCTATTTTGATCGTTGGCGTCCCGCTGGTGAGCATATATCGCTGAGTGTGGCACCTTTTTGTGAGCGATGTGTGGTGTTTTTGTACCGCCGAAGTCGTTAAGGAGATCGCTAACCGTGATAGCTTCCTTAACGACATCGCTAAATTAGGCAGCTATTAGCGATATTGAAACGATCCCGCTAGCGATCGCATTAGTATGCGTCGTTATCGTGATCGCTAGCGGGAACGTTTAGTGTGGCAGTACCTTAACTGAAGAAAACATGCAAAAATGCAAAACTCAAAATATAGATAACAGTCTATTCATCCTGGCATCCTGAAAATAGGCATCTGGTTAATTAAGATAAAACTCTGGGTCCCCACAGAAACCCATTAGCATAACATATCAAAGTTGGGCATAACTCAATATAACTAATACACGTCAAAAAACTAAAGAGTATACATAACCCATAAAAATGCTTTTTATTTAAATAGAATAAAATTAATAAATACAAACAGTATGACAGAGGCTGTTGTCCTCAATGCATTAAGCATCTATACATGTGGTGGTAACACTCACTTACTCAAGCAAAAGTTCAGATTTACCATCTGACTTTTAATAGCTCTAATATCCTGGGATATACTTTTCCCTTGTTAACCCCTTTCTGACATCTGAACGTACTATCCCGTCCAGGTGACCCGGGCCCGTATGACCGTGGATGGGATAGTACGTCATATGCGATCAGCTGAGCTCACGGGGGGAGCACAGCTGATCGCGGCTGGGTGTCAGCTGATTATCACAGCTGACACCCAGCACTATGTGCCAGGAGCAGTCACGGACGGCTCCCGGCACATTAACCCCGGCACACTGCGATCAAACATGATCGCAGTGTTCCGGCAGCATAGGGAAGCATTGAGCAGAGAGGGGGCTCCCTGCGTGCTTCCCTGAGACCCTCAGAACAGCTTGATGTGATCACTCTGTTCCATGGGCCCCCTTCCTGCAGGTCCCCGGATCCAAGATGGCCGCAGGGTCCTTCCGGGTCCTGCAGGGAGGTGGCTTCTCAGTGCCTGCAGAGAGCAGGCGCTGAGAAGCCTCCTGCACTGCCTGTCAGATTGCTGGTCTGACAGAGTGCTGTGCAAACTGTCAGATCAGCGATCTGACACTAAATAGTGATGTCCCACCCTAGGACAAAGTAAAAAAAAGTATAAAAAAATCAAATAAACATGTAAAAATAATTTAAAAAAAATTCCTAAGTAAAGAAAAAAATATTCCCCAATAAATTAATTTCTTTATGTAAATAATATTAAAAAAACAACAAAAGTGCACATATTTAGTATCACAGCGTCCGTAGCGACCCGCCCTATAAAACTGTCCACACTAGTTAACCCCTTTAGTGAACCCCTTAAAAAAAAACAAGGCAAAAAAACAATGCTTTATCATCATACCGAAGAACAAAAAGTGGAATAACACGCGATCAAAAAGATGGATATAAATAAACATGATACTGCTGAAAATGTCATCTTGTCACGCAAAAAACAAGTTACCATACAGAATCATCAGCAAAAAAATAAAAAAGTTATAGCTCGCAGAATAAAGCGATGCAAAAATAATTATTTTTTATATAAAATTGTTTTTATTGTATAAAAGCGCCAAAACATAAAAAAGATATAAATGAGGTATCTCTGTAATCACACTGACCTGAAGAATAAAACCGCTTTATCGATTTTACCACACGTGGAACGGTATAAAGGCCCCCCAAAAGAAATTCATGATTTGCTGGTTTTTGTTCATTCTGCCTCCCAAAAATCGGAATAAAAAGCGATCAGAAAATGTCATGTGCCCAAAATGGTACGAATAAAAACGTCAACTCGTCCCGCAAAAAATAAGACCTCACATGACTCTGTATGCTAAAGAATGGAAAAATTATAGCTCTCAAAATGTGGTGATGCAAAAACTATTTTTTGCAATAAAAAGCGTCTTTTAGCATGTGACAGCTGCCAATCATAAAAACTCGCTATAAAAACCCACTATAAATAGTAAATCAAACCCCCCTTTATCACCCCCTTAGTTAGGGAAAAATAATAAAAATAAAAAAATGTATTTATTTCCATTTTCCCGTTAGGGTTAGGGTTAGGATTAGGGTTAGGGTGTGTTGGGGTTATGTTTGGAGTTAGAATTGGGGGGTTTCCACTGTTTAGGTACATCAGGGACTCTCCAAATGCAACATGGCGTCCTATCTCAATTCCAGCCAATTTTGCGTTGAAAAAGTCAAACAGCGCTCCTTCCCTTCTGTACTCTGCAGTGCGCTGAAACAGTGGTTCCCCCACATATGGGGTATCAGCGTACTCAGGACAAACTGCACAATAACTTTTGGGGTCCAATTTCTCCTATTACCCTTGAGAAAATAAAAAATTGGACCTGAAATATTTTTTTTTGAGAAAAAAAGTGATATGTTCATTTTTTTTTAAACATTCAAAAAATTCCTGTGAAGCACCTGAAGGGTTAATAAACTTCTTGAATGTGGTTTTGAGCACCTTGAGGGGTGCAGTTTTTAGAATGGTATCACTTTTGGGTATTTTCTCTCATATAGACCCCTGAAAGTGACTTCAAATATGATGTGGTCCCCCCAAAAAATGGTGTTGTAAAAATGAGAAATCACTGGTTAAATTTTAACCCTTATAACTTCGTAACATAAAAAAATTTTGGTTCCAAAATTGTGCTGATGTAAAGTATACATGTGGGAAATGTTACTTATTAATTATTTTGCGTGCCATATCTATGTGATTTTAGGGCATGAAAATTCAAATTTAAAAAATTGCAAAATTTTTAAAATTTTCGCCAAATTTCCATTTTTTTCTCAAATAAACGCAAGTTATATCAAATAAATTTTACCACTAACATGAAGTACAATATTTCACAAGAAAACAATGTCAGAATTACCAGGATCTATGGACGTGTTCCAGAGTTACTACCTCATAAAGGGACAGTGGTCAGAATTGTAAAAATTGGCCTGGTCATTAATGTGCAAACCGCCCTTGGGGGTAAAGGGGTTAAAAATTCATTTTATTCTATTTAAATAAAAAACATTTTTATTGGTTATTGTGAGGTAGGGACAGCCACCATCTTGGATTTATACCAGCCTCCATTTTGTCTGTTCACAGAGCCCCAGGGCCTGCTGGCATATTCAATACGACAGGGTTTGATGTCCACTGTGAATAAAAAGGGCTTTTAGTATGCTAAGTAATTCAGGCCCATGTTTGAATGGCAAGGTCTTTAGTATGGTTACAAGTTAAGACCCCAAAACAGAGCCAAGCCAGCATGGTGAATAGTAAGGTTTGTTAGCATGGTAATGAGATACCTGGGGGCTTCAATTAGATTATACCTGCCAGCTAGACACAGAAAACACATCTATTGTATATCCCAGACACGAAGGCTCCGTTCTAGGATTATGAATTATGAGCACATCTTTGTAGGTACATTCTCATAAAAAATATCTGTGTGATCCTACGGACCTCGGGCATTTGATGGTGCAACTCCCGAGTCGGTGATGGCTTGGGGGTCTGAGATATAGAGATTGGCCATCCACAGTGACCCAATCGGGCCAGGTTTGATATCCATGCGACAGGCAAAACATACTGCATCCGCTGGTACCTCTCGTGTCCTGATCCGATCGTCCTGGAGAAAGTTAACCCCTTTGCTAGATATTGGGAATGAATTCTGCAGGGGGCTAAGGGTGGAGATTATCATCCCACCCTCGGATCGGACACCGAGGGGAGGGACCTAGCAGGTTTAAGAACTGTGAGCTAAGGGCAGACCAGATCCATTCTCACAGCAGCAAGAAGCAACAAGGGACAGACCTGCCAAGGGAGCAGCGGCACACGTTTTGGGGGACTGTCCAGCAACTAAGACTTTCACCTGTGGATCGCAGAGCTCCCTGCCTCCACATGTCCCTACAACCTGGTAATATTGACCTCTAGCTAATACCTCTAAGCCTTGTACCATTATTGTTGTATTTTACTCTGACTGCAAATCCATTGTAATTCCGTTGTATAGCTTACTGTATATTTCTGTAATTATCTAGTGCGCCCTTAAGGCAATTAAATCATAAAATTAATCTTGGGCTGATGCTTTTACTCTGATCACGAATCTTAGAATACCCAGTGGGTAACAGGACACCCTCCCCGGCGGCCATTTGCTCTAGGTGCAGTTCCCTTACTGACCTGAGAGACAAAGGGGGTGCCAGAGAGTTGTGCCTGTGGAGCTACGTCACATTGGTGATGTGGGAGGACGGGGGCCGTCCTTCACATTTGGTGGCAGCGGTGGGATCAGAGTAATAGTGTGCGTGGGACTCCTACTCCCAGACACTAAAGACTACCAGCGGTAACTTTTACTGCTGGGGTCTTAAGGTCAGCCCAGCACTAGACGGTCAGAGTGTAAATATAATAAGTTGTGTGCAAGGTCAGGGTTGCAGCTGTGTCAGTAACCAAAGGTTCCCAAGATGGCGGAAGGCACCAGGAGTAAGGCAAAGGGGGAGGCCAATTCTATGGTCTACGAGGGGTTTGATACCGATAAAGGCGAGGGGGAGCTCAGCCAGGGCTCCCCAAGGAGCCAGATCCCTGTGCTCAGTACCGCAGTGGACAGTCCACCCCCTGCCCGTCCCAGCCTGTCCAGATCGGAGGCCCTTTTCCAAGCGGCTATGGCACAGCTTGAGGCTGGTAATGACGCCGCCCATGACAGACTCCTGGCAGCGGCAGAGAGAGCAGCAGAGCGTGAGCATACAGAACGCCGTGAAGCTGCGGAGCGCCGGCACCGACTGGAGATGGCTCAACATGGGCCCCCACTGGGCGCTCCAGCCCCACCGGAGACAAAGGCTTTCAAGGTCCGGGCGGAGGACTTTCCCCTGCTTGAAAAGGATGGAGACCTGGATTCCTTTCTGCTGGCCTTTGAGAGAACCTGCCTCCAACATCATCTGGCCCTGGATCAGTGGGCAAGGTACCTGACCCCCCATTTGAGGGGTAAGTCCCTGGAGGTTTTGGGGGACTTACCTGCCAGGGAGGAGCAGGACTACAACAGCATCAAGCGGGCCCTGATCCAGCACTACAACCAACCTCACCCCGGAGTCGTACCGCAGGAAGTTCAGGAGCCTGCAGCGGGGCTCAAAGGATACCTGGACCGACCACATTCGGGCCCTGCTGAGAGCTGCGGAGCACTGGACCTCGGGTCTAGAGCTCACCACCCGCCAGGAGGTCCAGGAACTGTTCGTCACGGAGCAGTTCTTGTGGAACTGCCCAGAGGACCTCCAGCAGTTCCTCCATGACCGGAAACCAAAGGGGGCTTCTGCTACAGCCGCCCTGGCAGACAAGTATGCCAACAACAGGGTGCCTGAGCCGAAGAAGCCTGCCAGCAGCACCTGGAGAGGGGGTAAGCCCAATACTGCCCCGGCCCCATCCCCAGCCCCCAGAGTGCAAGGGGTGTACCCCCCTGCTGCCCTCTCCAGGCAAGGAACAGAACCCAGACGTTGTCATCATTGCAACCAGCCAGGACACTTTAAGGCTGCGTGTCCCCAGCGCCAGAAGGCCCCATCCCTGTCCCAGAAACTGTCCACTGTTTTGTGTGTGGGAGGGGGTGGTGAGAGGTCCCTGGACAATTACCAACCCGTCACCATCGGCCGCTCAGCATTCATGGGATTGCGGGACACAGGCGCTGAACAAACCCTGGTACGTCCTTAGGTGGTGTCCCCTCAAGACTTGGTGCCTGGGAAAACCCTTTCCATCTCCAGAATTGGAGGCGTTGAATCGGCGCTGCCCGTCGCCAAGGTGTATTTGGACTGGGGCGCCGGGAGGGGGATGCGGGAGGTGGGAGTAAAGCCAAATATTCCTGCAAATGTGTTGCTTGGGACCGATTTGGGGCGGCTAGTGTCCCAGTATGTGGCCATTGAACCCCCAAGTTCAGCTGCCCAAGAATGTCATGACTCTACTGTGAATGCTAATGTTAATGTATTGAATGTGCCTCCAACAGTGGAGGAGGGAGTGAAACCTGATGGTAAGCCATGCACTGACACTACACACACAGGGCTCACAGTGAGGACAGGTGAGGAGGCTGCAGGGGAGAGCTCAGAGGTGGAGGGAGGGGCTGCTATGGGCAGTATAGGGCCCCTAAGTGAATCCAGCCTGCTGAGTCTAGGGCCTCTGCAGAAAGAGGAACAGGCCATGGTGGGAGGGGGCGTCCCGGGAGAGGAGCCACCAGGTAAGACCCCAGGGCAGGAGTTCCCCACATCCGGGATGTCAGGAGGCCAGGGAAGTCTGCCTGACCCTGCGACTTGGTCAGGGATGAGGGGAAGCAGGCGCGACCCGTGGTCTCAGCAGTCGTGGCCGCTGTTACCAGGAGTGGGAGCGCCGAAGCCCAAGGAGCCTTGCGGAGGTCCGACAGTTTCCCCCTCTCCGACCAAGTGGCTGCCGAGTCAGACAGCGGCCAGGAGACAGATCCCGGGGAACTGACAGAGGACATGGCAGTTTCATCAATTCTTGCCACATCAAGTCAGGGATTTCAGGCAGCGTTGGAAACTGATGCTAGCCTGAAAACTCTCAAGGAGCAGGCAGCACAGCCTCCCTGGAGTCCGACCGCGAGCGAGTGGTCTGGGACCAGGGACGGCCGTACCGGGTAACGGTCCAGCAGGGTTCAGCGGAGGCGTGGCCCAGGGACAGACAGTTAGTGGTACCCTATCCGTTCAGGGCAGAATTGTTGCGGATCGCACACGAGATTCCCATGGCCGGACACCTAGGGATCGCTAAAACCAGGGCCAGGCTAGCTCAGCATTTCTACTGGCCTGGAATGAGGACCGAGGTGATAGCCTACTGCCGTTCGTGTGACACCTGTCAGAGGGTGGGGAAGGCGGGGCGGCGCCCCAAAGATCCACTGGTAACTCTGCCCATCATCGAAGAACCTTTCTCGAGGGTGGCTGTGGATCTCATTGGACCTCTGTCCACTCTCAGCCACTCCGGGAAATGCTTCATACGGTAGTGGACTATGCCACCCGGTAACCGGAGGCGGTAGCTTTGTCGTCCATTCGGGCCGACAAAGTGGCCACTGCCTTACTGGAGATTTTCTCCAGAGTGGAGTTTCCCCAGGAAATGCTCACCGACCGAGGGACCCAGTTCATGTCGCAGCTGATGGAGTCTCTCTGTAAGCAGGTACAGGTGCAACATCTGGTAGCCAGCCCGTATCACCCACAGCCCAATGGCCTGTGTGAGCGGTTCAATGGCACCTTAAAGCAGATGCTGAAGATGTTAGTCGACTCCCATGGGAGAGACTGGGAGCGGTATCTCCCACACCTGCTGTTTGCCTACTGGGAGGTCCCACAGGCCTCAATGGGGTTCTCCCCCTTTGAGCTCCTGTACGGGCGACGTGTACGGGGGCCCCTTGCCCTGGTGAAGGAAGCATGGGAAGGGGATTTAGCCATCCCTGGAGTGTCGGTCATTGAGTATGTCGTGCGCTTCCGGGACCGAATGAAGGCCTTGACGTGGCTGGTGCATGACAATATGGCCCAAGCCCAGGCTGACCAGAAGTGATGCTTGTGAGCGGACCTACCAGGTGGGTCAAAAGGTGTGGGTACTGGTCCCCGTACCTCAAAACAAGCTTCAGGCGGCCTGGGAGGGTCCATACCTCGTGCATGAGCAGTTCAACGCCGTCACCTACCTGGTCACCCTGGACCACGCCTTCCATGTGAACATGATGAAGGCCCATCATGAACAGGAAGCTTATGCCCACCCAGTGTGCAACCTTCCCGAGGAAGGAGAGGCAGAAACCCTCCTGGATCTGCCACCCTAGCCAAGGAGAGGGTGCGAAAGGGCGCATGGGGGAACACAGGAATGTGATACCCCTAGCGCCCTCAAAAGCAGGGAGGTGTGAGGTAGGGACAGCCACCATCTTGGATAGGGCCTATACCAGCCTCCATTTTGTCTGTTCACAGAGCCACAGGCTGCTAACTGCATCTGGCCCCAGGGCCTGCTGGCATATTCAATACGACAGGGTTTGATGTCCACTGTGAATAAAAAGGGCTTTTAGTATGCTAAGTAATTCAGGCTCATGTTTGAATGGCAAGGTCTTTAGTATGGTAACGAGTTAAGACCCCAAAACAGAGCCAAGCCAGCATGGTGAATAGTAAGGTTTGTTAGCATGGTAATGAGATACCTGGGGGCTTCATTTAGATTATACCTGCCAGCTAGACACAGAAAACACATCTATTGTATATCCCAGACACGAAGGCTCCGTTCTAGGATTATGAATTATGAGCACATCTTAGTAGGTACATTCTCATAAAAATATCTGTGTGATCCTGCGGACCTCGGGCATTTGATGGTGCAACTCCCGAGTTGGTGATGGCTTGGGGGGCTGAGATATAGAGATTGGCCATCCACAATGACCCAATCGGGCCAGGTTTGATATCCATGTGACAGGCAAAACATACTGCATCCGCTGGTACCTCTCGTGTCCTGATCCGATCGTCCTGGAGAAAGTTAACCCCTTTGCTAGATATTGGGAATGAATTCTGCAGGGGGCTAAGGGTGGAGATTATCATCCCACCCTCGGACATCGAGGGGAGGGACCTAGCAGGTTTAAGAACTGTGAGCTAAGGGCAGACCAGATCCATTCTCACAGCAGCAAGAAGCAACAAGGGACAGACCTGCCAAGGGAGCAGCGGCACACGTTTTGGGGGACTGTCCAGCAACTAAGACTTTCACTTGTGGATCGCAGAGCTCCCTGCCTCCACATGTCCCTACAACCTGGTAATATTGACCTCTAGCTAATACCTCTAAGCCTTGTACCATTATTGTTGTATTTTACTCTGACTGCAAATTCATTGTAATTCCGTATTACTATTATTATTATTATTATTTATTTCTATAGCACCTTTGATTACATGGTGCTGTACATGAGAAGGGGTTACATACAGATTACAGGTATCACTTACAGTAGACAAACTAACAATGACAGACTGATACAGAGGGGAGAGGACCCTGCCCTTTCGGGCTTACATTCTACAGAATGGTGGGGCAGGAGACAGTAGGTCGGGGGGTTGCAGCAGTTCCGGTGTTGGTTGAGGCGATATCTCCGGTACTGGTGAGGAGATAGCAGGGTCATGGCAGGCTGTAAGCTTTCCTGAAGAGGTGGGTTTTCAGGTTCCATCTGAAGGATCCGAATGTGTTTGATAGTCGGACGTGTTGGGGCAAAGAATTCCAGAGGATGGGGGATATTCGGGAGAAGTCTTGGAGGCGGTTGGGTGAGGAGCGAATAAGTGTGGAGGAGAGAAGGACGTCTTGGGAGGATCGGAGATTACGTGAGGGAAGATATCGGGAGATTAGTTCAGAGATATATGGAGGAGACAGGTTATAGATGGCCTTGTAGGTCAGTATTAGTAATTTGAACTGGATACGCTGAGGGAATGGGAGCCAGTGAAGAGATTTGCAGAGGGGAGAAGCGGAGGAGTAGCGAGGAGAGAGGTGAATTAGTCGGGCAGCAGAGTTAAGGATGGACTGGAGAGGTGCGAGGGTGTTAGCAGGGATGCCAGAGAAAAGGGTGTTGCAGTAGTCGAGGTGGGAGATGATGAGGGTGTGCATAATCATTTTAGTAGATTGAAGGTTGAGGAAAGGACGGATTCTTGAAATATTTTTGTATAGCTTACTGTATATTTCTGTAATTATCTAGTGTGCCCTTAAGGCAATTAAACCATAAAATTAATCTTGGGCTGATGCTTTTACTCTGATCACGAATCTTAGAATACCCAGTGGGTAACAGGACACCCTCCCCGGCGGCCATTTGCTCTAGGTGCAGTTCCCCTAATGACCTGAGAGACAAAGGGGGCGCCGGAGAGTTGTGCCTGTGGAGTTACGTCACATTGGTGACGTGGAAGGACGGGGGCCGTCCTTCACAGTTATGTATACTCTTTGGTTCTTTGTTATGTATTACTTTATGGTTTCTGATCAATCCTGATGGCACTTTACACTTAGTGGTTAACCCACGAGCTCTGCTCACCCCTACTTTGTACCAGCACACTACTCGCACTCAAAAGCTTCTGCTGCCTCTTCTTCCCACTCAGTTGTAAAGAGGATATGACCACCTAGTTTTAATCTTGGCAGATCGATTAATAGTGCATTTGGGCTTTTTCTGGATATAATAACACTCAGTACTCAGATGGTCCTTCAATTTCTTAAATTTGTCTACAAATGACTCTTGTAATAAAAAAAAGTGAATATATTCTTCAAGGGAGAAATAACCATTCATGCTAAATATCCTGACAAAATACTTAGATTTTGAGATAAGATTAATTGAGATAATTGAGATAATTAAGATAATTGAGATAAGATTACACCAGGGAACAACATCCTTATACCTCAACATACTTATTTGTACATCTATAAAATAAATAAACCCTTAGATAGATGCAATGCCATCACTATAAGCACTGTTGTACACATCACTGACTTTATAGCTAAACAGATTTACCAACTAAAATCGATCTGGTTTTAAGTAAGTATCATTCAATTTTGTCCGTTTTTGAGCAAAAAGTTGAATTTTACACATTATCATTTCAATGATCTGCTAGATTTTTGACAGGTGTATTTTTTATTCAACTACAAATGTTTCTCAGTGGTCACTTCTTTCAGGGGCTCTGATTTCTCCTTCCAGTCTTCTTACTTTAAAACAAAAATGTTTGAATTGAAATTTTCATTGAACTTCCAAGGGTTTGGAATGGATATGTCCCATTCATCTGAACACAGCACACAAACATCTATTCACATGTACAGAATGGATTTTCAATTATTACACAAGGTCTGTGAAGACATAACTATGTCCTTATTTTTCAATAAATGGGGACAAAAATCTGCATTTTTGCAATTTTTTTAAAATAACGATACATCTAGATTCAACCTTATCATAACCAGGTGTCAACAAACGTCCATCTGTAACCTCACCTCTGGCCCTGACTGACACTCGCTCTGGATTGGGGTCGGCTCTCAGTCAGGGCCGGGGGTGCAGCTCTCAGAGCAGTGACTGATTCAGCACCGGTGCTGCCCCCATGATTAAAACTGAATGCTGCCGGGGAGAATAAAGTTAATTTTCTCCCCGCAGCGTTCAACTAATTGCAGGCGTCGGACAGGTTAGTAACGTTATTAACCAGAAGATTAACCCCATATCTGCAGGTCAATAGCATTTTGGCTGGTAACAGATTCCCTTTAAGTTTATGATGTTGCAGTTGTGATGCTTTATTTAATCAGCCTTGAATATTTGCCAATTTTTCTACTTTCCAATTTCCTGTCGAATGTGGTCTGGAGGATGAGATTTCAGATGCATGAGCAAATGGAGTGAAAGACAAGCATTAAGAAGACCATGGTAAGAAGTGACAGGAGATTGAGAATTAGAGAGGTAGAGAAGGAAATTGTATCCATCATTTTATTACATGGCTGCACAAGAAACTGAGACAGAGATGCAGCAGGAGGCTAGGAGCAAACCGAGCTTTTTGGGATCTTTTTAGAGCAGTACTGCTACAAAAACACCATCAAAATGAACTAAAAATGAATGAAAGACTCTGTTCATTTCAGTGTTAATTCTCTTTGCTGTTCATATAAGGAATTAATTGAGCATTTTTTTCCTGAAGATCCTTTGTAAAACACTTGGTGGAAAAAAGGAAAGAGCATGTGACTACTTTCAAGCAAATCCTGTTGTTATCCACATTCAAAACAGGCATTGTCCTGATTCAGGAAAGCAAAACGACTCCAAAAACTCTCCTGTTTATGCTTGAATAACTTATAGTTTTTCACTTTATTCCCTTTTTTGTACTTCCTCAGAAAAACTCCTTTTTTTGCACATACTGCAGTCTTTAAGACGCTGATTTTGTACAATACCTGAGAGTTTGAGATCCCAGCAAATTTTTCCATGTTTTTGCAGTCCTAAATAAAGAGAAACGCATCAAATTAATTAATCAAAACTATTATAGTGTTATATTAATATAGAGAAAAATAGTACAATATCACCTGTCTGTGAGTGACAAAAAATATGTGAAAATTTGCTTTCAGTATCTAGGGTGACCCCCTTGTGCAGCAATAACTAAACATTTCCCATAGTTGTTGATTAGTCCTGCACATCCACTTTGAGACATTTTAGCCTATTCTCCCAGCAAAACAGCTTTAACCCTGTCACATTGGGGGTAGGTTTCTCCCATGACCTGCTCACTTCATGACCTTCCACGAAATTTTTATAAGATTACAGTCAGGACTTGCGTGCTTTTGGTTATTGACTTGCTGCACGAGGTACATTCTCTTGAAATTCAGCTCATGGACAAATGTCCAGAAATTTTCCTTTAGAATTTGATGATAACATTCTGGATTCCTTGATGCAACAATGATGACAACCGTCCTGGCCCAGATGTAGCGAAACAGGCCCAAACTGTGAGACTACCACCAACATGATCACAGTTTTTATGGTGTAGTCCAGCTTTCTTTCTCGAAACATAACGATTCGCATGTATATCGAAACGCTCTATTTTGGTCTCATCTGTCCAGAAAACATTGTTCCATTTGCCTTATGGCTTGTCCAGTTGATCTCCAGGAAATTACAAATGGGTAGCAATTTTTTGGAGGATAAGCTTTTTCCTTGCAATCCTGCCACCATGCCCATCATTGTTGTTCAGCGTCGTCCTGATAGTGGACTCATTAACCTTAAAATTAGTAAATGTGATTAAGGCCTTTAGTTGCTTAAAGGTTACCTTGGGTTCTTTTGGGACTTTGTGGACTTTATACGCCTTGCTTTTCATTCTTGGTCGACCACTTCTGAGTAGAATAATAATGTTCTCAAATGTCCTTTATTTGTGCACAATCTGTCTGACTGTGGATTTGTGGAGTTCAAATTGTTTAGAGATGCCTGTGTAACCTTTTCCAGCCTGATTAGTATCAAAAACTCTCCTTCAGAAATCTCCTTGGTTCGTGAAATTATATATTTCACCAAATGTGTTTGGAAGATCAGTCTTTGATAAATCAGTGTTATTTAAATAAAATATCTCAACCACTCTTCCTATGTCCTCACCTTAATTGAAAACATCAGACTTATTTCACATTCAAATTATATATTGATTCACACACATACTTTTTCACTGACAGTTGTGCGACATAACACCGGCTCACCAGGTAGGGTGCCACAGAATTTTATAGTTTTATGATCACCTTTGGCTAAGCTTGTGAAACAGAATTTTGGACCTACTGCATAAACTTCATTCAAGCTCAGCAGCCAACAAGTTTATACTGTATATACTGTATTACTCTTTTTTCCCTTTCTTTAAGACCTGTCCTGTTCTACCCTTATCCACATTGATGTTGTTTGACACATGGTAAGATTTTAACACTAGTGCCAGGTTAGGAACATCCCGATGGGCACACTTTGTCATGGTTGGATGGGTTTTATGCTCTTTTAACCAAAATAGCATTAACTAAGTAAATAAACTAAGTTATATACTATTACCATTTACTGATTTACTTGCTGTTGAGTGTATGCTCATTTTTGTGTTTTGTTTTTTTTTTCTTGTTTTGATTTTTCTTTAATCCCAGACACACAAGATGAATAATTGTGAACTCAATACAGTGACTGAATTCTACATGACCCCATTCTCCTCCTCCAGGATAAATACAATTTTTTTATTTACCGGGTTTTTATTCATGTATTTTATAGCAGTGGTGGGAAATCTGATTATCATTGCTCTGGTCCGTGTTGCTCCCCAACTTCACACTCCAATGTATTTCTTCTTGTGCAATCTTTCTATTGTTGAGCCATCTATGTTTCCGCTATTATCCCAAAGATGTTAGCCATCATTTTAACTAACGATAAGACAATCTCCTTTTCTGGCTGTATGACTCAACTGTTTTTCTTCATATTCTGCGCCGGGACTGATATTTATATTCTTACCTCCATGGCTTATGATCGCTATGTGGCGGTTTGTTCTCCTCTACATTATTCTTCGATTATGACCAGAAACGTTTGTTCCATTATAGTGACTTCCTACATAATATTCAGTACTGCCAATTCCCTAATGTTAACTTTACTGATACGTGCATTATCATTCTGTTACTCTCACACGATCAGTCATTTCTTTTGTGAAATAAAAGCATTAATGGCGCTTTCTTCTAGTGACACAAAAAATATGACAATGATCCTCTCAATAGAAGATGGTTTTATTGTACTTTTTATTTTTATGTTTATTTTGACATCGTATGTAAGAATCATCTCCACAATTTTAAAGATTCGTTCTTCTACGGGGAGGCTTAAGGCTTTTTCTAGCTGCACATCTCATCTCATTACTGTCTTGTTATTTTTTGGACCAAGTATCTTCATGTACTTGAAACCTGAGTCTGAAGATTCGAAGGAACAAGACAAAATTCTCTCAATGTTATATGTAGCTGTAGTCCCGATGTTAAACCCATTTGTATATAGCCTGAGGAATAAAGAAGTTCTTGGAGCAGCTGAAAAATGACCACAGTGATATGGAATAGAATCACACTTTAGTTTTGAAAATAAAAACAAAAAATAAAAATGTAAAAGTTGTGATGGGTGTTATTGATATCCTATATATTTATATGCAGCTTTAGAATGTTCAAAACTAAAGTGCAAAACTTTGTTGGACGCAGTAAGTGTCAATTGTGCGAAGCCGTGTGTAAGGGCTCATTCAGACGTTAATTTTTTCCTTGCGAGTTTTTTATGTGCTTTTCATAGATAGAACTCGTAACTATTATAGTCTATGGAATTGCTCACATGACCGTGTATTTTTTCAGAGCGAATGATGGTCCACACAAAATCATGGAGATATGTCTGATATTGATCCAATTTTCAGATCAAAATCGCCAATTCAAGTCTATGGGTCCGTGAAACACCAGACAGCACATGGATGGCATCCGAGCGCTGCCTGTTTTTCCACAAACTTCAATCTTCATAAATTTAGAGGCCCAGGTCTGTCTGACCATGCTCTGGCTCCATAAGTATGGCTCTTTAACTCCTTTCTTCCATCTGAAGTACTCTTCCGTCCATGTGCCCTGGGACTTAAATCCCAAGGACGGAATAGTACGTCATATGCGATCAGCTGCGCTCCCGGGGGGAGCGCAGTTGATCGCGGCCGGGTGTCAGCTGTTTGTCACAGCTGACACCCGGCACTATGTGCCAGGAGCGTTCACGGACTGCTCCCGGTACATTAACCCCCGGCACACTGCAATCAAACATGATCGCAGTGTATCGGGCACAAGGAAGCATCGCGCAGGGAGGGGGCTCCCTGCGTGCTTCCCTGAGACCCTCAGAGCAGCGCAATGTGATCACTTTGTTCCGAGGGCCTCCTCCCTGCAGGACCCCGGACCCAAGATGGCCTCGGGGTCCTTCCGGGTCCTGCAGGGAGGTGGCTTCCTCAGCGCCTGCTAAGAGCAGGCACTGAGAAAGCCTGTTCACTGCCAGTGAGATTGCCGATCTGACAATATACAGTGATGTCCCACCCTGGGACAAAGTAAAAAAGTAAAAAAAAATAAAATTAACATGTTTAAAAAAAAAATCCTAAATAATGAAAAAAAAAATATTCCCAATAAATAAATTTCTTTCTGTAATTAAAAAAACAAAAACAATAAAAGTACAGATATTTAGTATCGCCGTGTCCGTAACGACCCGTCCTATAAAACTGCCCCACTAGTTAACCCCTTTAGTGAACCCCTTAAAAAAAACCAAGGCAAAAAAACAATGATTTACCATCATACCGCCAAACAAAAAGTGGAATAAGACGGATATAAATAAATATGGTACAGCTGAAAACGTCATCTTGTCCCACAAAAAAAAAGCACTAATACTTTTATTCTTTTTTTCTGCACAGTTACCGACCGTTCATTTTTTCCCCCTCCGTATAGAGCTGTACGCTCCTCACACACTACCGTGTACCGGCTGGTATCACGGACAAATACATGCTGACTATCTGTGTGTGATTCCGGAAATATATACGGAGATTTAAATTTCCCCTACACCGTAAACAGCTGTGCGCTCCTCATACAGTACCGTATATCAGCTGTTTGAATTACGGTCAAATCCATACTGCGAGAGCGTCTGTGCGTGACTCCGGAAATAAATACGGAGATTTAAATTTTCCCCTACACCGTATACAGCTGTATGCTCCTCATACAGTACCATATATCTGCTGTTTGTATTACGGTCAAATACATACTGAGCGAGCGTCTGTGTGTGACTCCGGAAATGTATACGGAGATTTAAATTTTTCCCTACACCATATACAGCTGTACGCTCCTCATACAGTACTATATATCTGCTGTTTGTATTACAGTCAAATACATACTGAGTGAGCGTCTGTGTGTGACTCCGGAAATGTATACGGAGATTTAAATTTTTCCCTACACCATATACAGCTGTACGCTTCTGATTCAGTACCGTATATCTACTGTTTGTATTACAGTCAAATCCATACTGAGAGAGCGTCTGTGTGTGACTCCGGAAATAAATACGGAGATTTAAATTTTCCCCTACACCGTATACAGCTGTGCGCTCCTCATACAGTACCGTATATCAGCTGTTTGTATTACGGTCAAATCCATACTGAGTGAGCATCTGTGTGTGACTCCGGAAATATATACGGAGATTTAAATTTTTCCCTACACCGTATACAGCTGTACGCTTCTGATACAGTACCGTATATCTGCTGTTTGTATTACGGTCAAATCCATACTGAGAGAGCGTCTGTGTATGACTCCGGAAATAAATATGGAGATTTAAATTTTCCCCTACACCGTAAGCAGCTGAACGCTTCTCATACAGTACCATATATCTGCTGGTATTTTTGGTACATTTTCCCAAACATGAGGAAGTATGGTGGAAGAGGCCGCAGACGTGGTCGGGGGTGGGCAGCTGGTACTGATGGTGGTGGTGATGCATCTGCTGGTAGTGCCAAAAGCACAATAGCACCTAAGGCAGGAGGTATTGAGCCTGCATCATCGTCTGGCTCCAGAAAGCCTGGAAGGCTCCCTTTTCTGGGAGTAGGTAAGCCGCTTTTAAAGCCGGAGCATCAGGAACAGGTTTTGGCTTACATTGCCGAAACAGCCTCCAGCTCTATCGCCTCCTCTTCTGAAGTTTCAAAAACTGCAAGCACTAAGTCATCAGTGCAGCTCCTGGTCAGGAACAACACCTTTCCTTGTGTCCTTCACCCCCCCAAAAGTAAAGGATGCGGCAGGCCACACTTCATATTACTCCCTGGAGCTCTTTTCACATACCATGCCTAAGTTATCAAGTGAAATCCTGAATTCCCCAGTCCAAGATGAATATGACATGGAGCGCATTGATGAACAGCCAGTGCTATATGATTCTGCTGGTACATTCACCCAGAGCACTGCATTGCCCTCGCAGTCTACTGAGCCAGATTCTGACCGTGATGAAACTCAGGTGCCCCTTCCCGCATACTATACCACCTTACACGGTGACACACAAGAAGGTGCAGATGAAATTGAAGAGGAGGTGATGGATGCCCAGTTGTTGACCTGGATTGGCATCCATTGGGGGAAGAAGGTGCCACTAGCAATAGCTCAGAAGAGGAGGAGGATCCGCAGCAGGCATCGACATCGCAGCTGCGGTTATCTGGCAGGCCCATAGCAGTACAAAAACGTATTGAAAAAACAAAAAGAGTTGCAGGACAGCTTGGCCAGACGGTCAAATTAGCACAGAGTGCAAGCCCTGAAAATTTTTCCCATAGTAGGAAATCTCCGAAAATTGAATACCAGTTGCATGCTTAGACATTTAAACCCCATGCACTTGCAAGCATGGACGGACTACAAAACCTCACTGGCTTTGAAAGCCTACATTGCCAAACTGATCTCATTAGAGATGATGCCCTTCCGTTTGGTTGAAAGTACAGCATTCCGAGAGCTCATGGCCTACGGTGTCCCTCACTATGACCTACCCAGTCGGCACTTCTTTTCTAGAAAAGCCATCCCTGCCCTCCAACTGCATGTGAAAGACCGCATTGTCCATGCACTCAATTAGTGAGTGAAAAGGTGCACCTCACAACAGATGCATGGGCCAGTAGGCATGGCCAGGGCCATCACGTGTCCATCACTGCACACTGGGTGAATGTGGTGGATGCAGGGTCCACAGGGGACAGCAGCGGTGGGACAGTGCTGCCTAGCCCATGGTATAGGCAACAGTTGGCTGTAGGCGTTCGACCCTCCTCCTCCAAAAGCGAAAACTCATCGACAGAGCGCAGTCGCACGAGCACTCCATCCGAAGCTGCCAGTGTTGCACATGAGGTGTCCCACTATCAAACAGCTAGTGGTAAGCGTCAGCAGGCTGTTTTAAAGATGATGTCTTTGGGCGACAACAGACACACAGCGGAGGTACTGGCCGACAACTTGCAGCGAGAAACTGAGTCATGGCTGGGCAGTCTACATCTTGAGCCAGGCAAGGTAGTCAGTGATAACGGACGTAATTTTGTGGCGGCCATAGCCCTGGCAAAACTCAGACACATACTGTTAGGGTCTGCGGAACGCACGATATATAAGATGTAGAGAGGTGCATTTGCAGCCCGGGGTCCACTGTGCAGGCGGAGCCTGATGCTTGTAAGATGGCGCAAGAAGCGAACTCTGTTATCCCGCAGAGTCGCCAAAATAAATGCCGTAACGCGCTGTGGCAATATGTGCGAACTCTGTTATTCCACAGAGCCGCTAGAAGGAGTGCCGCAGCGCTATATGGCGATGTGTGCGAACTCAGTTAACACCACTGAGTCGCAAAGTAAACACGCTAGGGCGCTGTCTAGCGTTGAAAGCGAAACCTGTTGCATCACAGAGCCGCTGAGACAAACTTCTGTGTCCTGTTAGGCACCCAGGTACACAGTTGACTGCTAAGCGAACATAGAAAGTGATCATGCGCTAATGTCCTCGCGGGAGTCACCCGCAAACTATGGCGTCTGCACGCCAGGCCCTGAATACGGCAGTCAAACTCCTCACCGGTTATGTCGGTAATCTAAGGCATCTAAGACACCGACCCTGACGAGCTAGCATACCAAGCTCCTCACCGATTAGGTCGGTATTGTAATGGCGTATTTCAGCCGCCCTAACCACACACACGCATGACCATACTGGCGCAAAGCATATAACGGTTGATACTAGCGCATGGCCGTGCGGTAAGGACAGCCTTTTATAGCAGCCACGAGAAAAAGACCTTCCAGGAAGGACCAATTGGAAGCTGCTTCAGAACATCAACAGCCACAGGACCTTCCTGAAGGACCAACAGGTCCTGTATCTGAGCATGTGACCCCTGATCTCCAATGGGAGATCTTGCCCTGGGCATGCTCAGATGAAGCAACAAAGGACTTAGTCCCAAATCTGCTTGCTCCAGCACTGGTTGCAGCAGCAAGTCTCTCCACATTACTGGGCCGGGTAAGACACTGTGACTGACGTCTCTGCTGAGCAGAAACCGCTGCAGCCGGAGACAGATGGGGGACCGCAGCGGGAACAAGTCAAGATTCCCCTTGTGCAGGAGTGGGAACTCGACCCCTAACATTACCCCCACTCCTAGGGCCCCCCCTTCTTTGGGCCTCGCTGCGCTCAAAGGCAGCGATGAGCTGCGGAGCATGAACATGCTCGGCAGGCTCCCAGGACCTGTCCACAGGCCCATAACCCCTCAATCCACCAAATAAAATTTTTTGCCTCGTATCACCTTGCATCCAACAATGGCATTCACCTCATGATCGTCGGTAGATGAACCCGACGTCCCGGCAGATGACTCGGAAAACCGGGAAATGGCCACGGGTTTCAGGAGGGACACGTGAAAGGTGTCGGTGATACCAAGGCTAGGCGGAAGGGCTAGGCTGTAAACCACTGGGTTCAACTGCTCAAGAACTTTAAAGGGACCCAAAAAGCGAGGTGCCAACTTGGTGGACTCTACACGTAGCCTGATGTTTCGGGCAGAGAGCCAAACTAGATCACCCAGAGCAAATGTAGGAGCGGGGCGCCGATGGGCATCGGCCGAAGACCTCACCCTCTCTTTGGAGGCCTGAATGGCATCCTGGGTGCAGTCCCAAATGTCCCGTGCCTCCACAGCCCAGTCTGCCACCCTGGAATCGGCGGAAGACGCGGGCATGGGCACTGGTACCCTCGGATGCTGACCGTAGTTCAGGAGGAATGGGGTCTATCCAGTGGAGTCAGCCACAGCATTATTTAGAGCGAACTCAGCCCACGGTAGCAAGGATGCCCAGTCATCCTGCCTGGCAGAGACAAAATGTCGCAAGTATGTGACCAAGGTCTGGTTGGCCCTCTCTACCAACCCATTCGTCTCGGGATGGTATGCAGAGGAGAGATTCAACTCAATGCTGAGTAAGCGACACAGCTCTCTCCAGAACCGAGACGCAAACTGGGGACCTCGATCACTGACAATTTTGTTTGGCATACCGTGTAGGCGGAAAATATGCCTAACGAATAATGCTGCCAAGGCCCGTGCAGACGGTAACCGTTGTAACGGCACCAAGTGCACCATTTTAGAGAAGTGGTCGGTTATCACCCAGATAATGGTGCAGCCCCGAGACTTGGGTAAGCCCACCACAAAATCCATCCCGACCATCTCCCAGGGCCTGTTTGCCATCGGCAAAGGAAAAAGTAGCCCAGCCGGCCATTGTCGAGGGGATTTATTCTTGATGCAAGAGACGCACGCCTGAACATACTCCCTGACGTCACGGGCCATCTACGGCCACCAGTATGTCCTCGCCAGCAACTCAGAAGTTTTTTTTGTCCCAAAATGTCCACCCACCCTGGACGAATGTGCCCAAGAGAGTACTTCCGGTTGCAAATTGGTGGGCACAAAAGTCTTGCCCGGAGGCACAGACTCAAGCGAAACAGGAGCCACCGTTCTTAGGCTCTCTGTGGGGACAATAAGCCAAGGCTCCTCCTCCACCTCCTCAGAGGACACCACGGAGCGAGATAGAGCATTGGCTCGAATGTTCTTCTCACCGGAGAGGAAATGGAGGGTGAAATGAAACCGGGAGAAGAACAAGGACCATATGGCTTGATGGGAATTTAGCCGCTGGGCTGTCTGCAAATACACCAAGTTCTTGTGGTCCGTGAATACTTGGAAGGGGAAGCGAGCCCCCTCCAGAAAATGTCTCCACTCGGAGAAGGCCAACTTCATAGCCAGTAACTCCCTGTCCCCGATGGAATAATTCCTTTCTGCTGGTATAAAGGTCTTGGAAAAGAAGAAGCAGGGATGCTTCCGACTCTGGGCATCCTTTTGAAAAAGGACTGCTCCAGCACCAACAGAAGAGGCATCCACCTCTAAAATAAACGGTTTATCGACATCGGGGCGATGTAAGATGGCAGCACTGGCGAAATGCGACTTGATGGAGGAGAACACCTTGGTGACCTCCTCTGACCACAACTTGGGATTAGCTCCCTTCTTGGTGAGGGCTACCAAGGGAACTACCAAAGTAGAGAAGTGGGGAATGAATTGGCGATAGTAGTTAATGAACCCCATAAAGCGCTGCACCCCTTTAAGGGAGTGGGGTTCTTGTCAATCCATTACAGCCTGTAGTTTGGCAGAATCCATAGCCAATCCCTGGGCGGAGATGATATAGCCCAGGAAAGGTAGAGACTCCTGCTCAAACATGCACTTCTCCAACGTCGCATATAGGGAATTTGCTTGCAAGAGGTCGAAGACCTTGCAGACATCTCTCCGGTGGGAGGCCATATCTGGAGAAAAAATGAGAATGTCATCCAGATAGACTACCACCGAGGTGGTCAACATATCCCGGAAGATGTCATTCACAAAGTCTTGGAAGACAGCTGGGGCATTACAGAGCCCAAAGGGCATTACCAGATATTCGTAATGCCCATCCCTGGTGTTAAATGCCGTCTTCCATTCGTCCCCCTCACGGATGCGAATCAGGTTATATGCACCCCGCAGGTCTAGCTTAGTAAATACCCTTGCTCCCCAAAGCCTGTGAAAGAGCTCAGAAATTAGCGGCAAAGTATGTTTATTTTTCACGGTGATAGCGTTGAGACCCCTATAATCAATGCACGAAGTAATTCTCTGTTCTTCTTCTGCACAAAGAAGAACCCCGCTCCCGCTGGTGACACCGACTTCCTAATGAATCCCCTTGCCAAGTTCTCCTGAATATATTGGGACATGGCCTCTGTCTCTCAGGGAGAGAGAGGGGATAAACCCTTCCTCTAGGAGGCTCAGCTCCAGGCAAGAGGTCGATTGGACAGTCATAGGGGCGATGACACGAGAGTCTCCGCAGCCTTCTTCGAGAAAACGTCGGCATTGGACCAATAGACCTTGGGAAGAGGAGAGAGGTCTATGAGTATCTCAGTGGTGGTGACCTGCACGCTGTCCCTAATGCATCTGCCTTTACATAAATTACCCCAACCCAGAATTCTCCCTGAAGACCACTCAATACGGGGAGAGTGGTGGCGGAGCCAGGGTAATCCCAACAAAACCTCATCTACACCCTCAGGGAGGATAAAAAATGATATATTCTCCTGATGGGAAGGAGATATAGACAAGGTGAGTGGGACAGACTGATGGTTGATTTGTGTGGGCAGAATTTCTCCGTTCAACACCCGTACCGACACTGGTTCAGCCAGCAACAACAAAGGCATGGTGTGATGAGAAGCAAAGGAGGACGACATAAAATTCCCTCTGCCCCAGAATCCACACACAGCTTCACAGGTAGGGTGATAGAACCGTGGGTAATTATCCCCTTGAGGAGCACTTTAGGGGTAAAACTCATGGCGTCCAGTGACCCTGTTACTACGGTTACTGGGCGCGACCGTTTATTCAGCCGCTGTGGACATCGGTTGGCAAAATGTCCCTGCTGCTGGTAAATATAACAAATCGGGGATGGACGAGTGACCCGAGATTTAGATCCCGCAGAAGCAACCTCCTGAAGGTCGGGCGCCTGAACGGGCGACTCCAGAGGGGTGGCGAATGTAAGAGCCAGCCGAACCCTCTGCCTACACTGGGCACGTTCCAGCCTCCGCTCGTGGAAACGGAGGTCGACGTGGGCGGAAATAGTGATAAGCTTCTCCAGTGTGGCAGGAATCTCCCTGGTAGCCAAGGCGTCTTTCACATGAGCCGCCAGTCCTCTCCAGAACACGGGAATGAGGACTTTATCTGGCCACTCTAATTCCGAGGCCAGAGTCCGAAATTGGACAGCAAAATGGCTGACCAAAGCTGAACCCTGGGTACTTGCAGTAGTTGGAGCCCCATATCGTGGGTGACCTGAGGTCCTAGAAAAACCTTTTTCAGAGCCTCCAGAAAATGAGAAGCGCTCTGCACCACACGGTCGTCGCACTCCCACAGCAGCATTGCCCACTCCAATGCTCTGCCCAACAGAAGAGCTATCACAAAGCCAACTTGTGCCCGATCCGTGTGGAAACGTGTAGCCAGAAGCTCGAGGTGTATGGAGCACTGACTCACGAATCCCCGACATTGCTTGCTGTCACCAGCAAACTTGTCTGGAAGTGGGAGGTGGGACAATGTAGGGACGGAGGTGGCAGAGGACAAACTGGCTGCAGCTATGCTAGCAGCCTGAACAGCGACTGCGGTAACATCCACAGCTGAGGTTGTGCGCTCAAGAGCCGCCAATCTACCCTCCAGCTGCTGGATGTACAGCTGTAAACGCTGTTCATCCGCCATTTTACTAGCCAGACCCTGGCGCTAGTATTGTTAGGGTCTGCGGAATGCACCAAATATAAGATGTAGAGAGGTGTGTTGGCAGCCCGGGGTCCACCGTGCAGGCGGAGCCTGCTGCTAGTAAGATGGCGCAAGAAGCACAGAGTTGCCAAAATAAACGCCGTAATGCACTGTGGCAATATGTGCAAACTCTGTTATTCCACAGAGCCACTAGAAGGAGTGCCGCAGCGCTATATGGCGATGTGTGCGAACTCAGTTAACACCACTGAGTCGCAAAGTAAACATGCTATGGCGCTGTCTAGCGTTGAAAGCGAACCCTGTTGCATCACAGAGCCGCTGAGACAAACTTCTATATCCTGTTAGGCACCCAGGTACACAGTTGACTGCTAAGCGAACATAGAAAGTGATCATGCGCTAATGTCCTTGTGGGAGTCACCCGCAATCTATGGGGTCTCAACGCCAGGCCCTGAATACGGCAATCAAACTCCTCACCGGTTATGCCGGTAATCTAAGGCATCTAAGACACCGACCCTGACGAGCTAGCATACCAAGCTCCTCACCGATTAGGTCGGTATTGTAATGGCGTATTTCAGCCGCCCTAACCACACACACACATGACCATACTGGCGCAAAGCATATAACGGTTGATACTAGCGCATGGCCGTGCAGTAAGGACAGCCCTTTATAGCAGCCACTAGAAAAAGACCTTCCAGGAAGGACCAATGGGAAGCTGCTTCAGAACATTAACAGTCACAGGACCTTCCTGAAGGACCAATAGGAGTGGCAGCTGTAACTGAGCATGTGACCCCTGATCTCCAATGGGAGATCTTGCCCTGGGCATGCTCAGATGAAGCAACAAAGGACTTAGTCCCAAATCTGCCTGCTCCAACACTGGTTGCAGCAGCAAGTCTCTGCACAGTACTGGGCCGGACAAGACGCTGGGACCGACGTCTCTGCTGAGCAGGAACCACTGCAGCCGGAGACGGATGGAGGACCGCAGTGGGAACAAGTCGAGATTCCCCTTGTGCAGGAGTGGGAACTCGAACCCTAACACATACCTTGCCTGGCTCACACCTTGAACCTGGTGGTGCAGTGCTTTATAAATAATTATCCGGAGTTACCAGCCCTGCTCCATATGGTGCGAAGACTGTGATCGCACATCCGTCGATCACCCGTAGACTCCAGTCGTATGCAGCGATCGTTCCATCTCCCCAAGCACCGCCTAATCAAACAGTCATGAACAAAAGTTTTGAGAATGACACAAATATTAATTTTTACAAAGTCTACTGCTTCACTTTTTCTAATGGCAATTTGCATATTCTCCAGAATGTTATAAAGAGTGATCAGCTTAACAGCAATTACTTGCAAAGTCAATATTTGGCTAGAAAATGAACTTTATCCCCCAAAACACATTTCAACATCATTGCAGCCCTGCCTTAAAAGGACCAGCTAACCTCTTTTCAGTGATTGCTCCATTAACACAGGTGTGGGTGTTGATGAGGACATGGCTGGAGATCAATCTGTCATGAATAAGTAAGAATGACACCACTGGACACTTTAAAAGGAGGCTGGTGCTTGGCATCATTGTTTCTCTTCTGTTAACCATGGTTATCTCTAAAGAAACACGTGCAGTCATCATTGCAATGCACAAAAATGGTCTAACAGGGAAGAGTATCGCAGCTAGAAAGATTGCACATCAGTCAAAAATCTATCGCATCATCAAGAACTTCAAGGAGAGAGGTTCCATTGTTGCCAAAAAGGCTCCAGGGCGCCCAAGAAAGACCAGCAAGCGCCAGGACCGTCTCTTAAAAGTGTTTCAGCTGCGGGATCGGGCTACCAGCAGTGCAGAGCTTGCTCAGGAATGGCAGCAGGCAGGTGTGAGTGCATCTGCATGCACTGTGAGGCGGAGACTCTTGGAGCAAGGCCTGGTCTCAAGGAGGGCAGCAAAGAAGCCACTTCTCTCCAGAAAAAACATCATGGACAGACTGATATTCTGCAAAAGGTACAGGCAGTGGACTACTGAGGACTGGGGTAAAGTTATTTTCTCTGATGAATCCCCTTTTCGATTGTTTGGGACATCAGGAAAACGCCTCATTCGGAGAAGACAAGGTGAGCGCTACCACCAGTCTTGTCTCATGCCAACTGTTAAGCATCCTGAAACCATTCATGTGTGGGGTTGCTTCTCAGCCAAGGGAATCGGCTCTCTCACAGGCTTGCCTAAAAACACAGCCATGAATAAAGAATGGTACCAGAATGTCCTCCAAGAGCAACTTCTCCCAACCCTCCAAGAGCAGTTTGGCGATCAACAATGCCTTTTCCAGCATGATGGAGCACCTTGCCATAAAGCAAAGGTGATAACTAAATGGCTCAGGGAACAAAGCATAGAGATTTTGGGTCCATGGCCTGGAAACTCCCCAGATCTTAATCCATTGAGAACTTGTGGTCAATCATCAAGAGACGGGTGGACAAACAAAAACCTAAAAATTATGACAAAATGAAAGCATTGATTGTGCAAGAATGGACTGCTATCAGTCAGGATTTGGTCCAGAAGTTGATTGAGAGCATGCCAGGGAGAATTGCTGAGGTCCTGAAGAAGAAGGGTCAACACTGCAAATATTGACTTGCTGCATTAACTCATTCTAACTGTCAATATAAGCTTTTGTTACTCATAAGTTTGCAATTATATTTCTGTCTGTGATAAAAAAAAAACATCTGTCAAACACACATAAAAACCAGAGGGCAGCAGATCATGTGAAAATATAATATTTGTGTCATTCTCAAAACTTTTGGCCATGACTGTAGATGTTGCAACAAGATGGAACTCCACCATGCACATGATTGAGAGGCTGTGCTAATAGAGGCAGGCTGTAATGCATTTGTGGGAGGATACACCGGCAGGCAGTTTGAGGGCAGACATCGAGTTGTCGGGTGTGCAGTGGTCAAAGCTGAAAGACCTCTGTATAGTCCTTCAGTGTTTTGAGGAATGCACACAGCTGGTAAGCGCAGACGACACCATCATAAGCATGAGCATCCCACTTATGCGTCTGCTCATGCAAACTTTGACGCACATTAAGGATCAGGCATCTGCAGCAGAGAAGGAGGAAAGCCTTGATGACAGTCAGGCATTGTCTGCTCAGGGAACTGTCCTGGACGAGGTGGAGGAAGAAGAGGAGGATGAGAAGGATGAGGGGGATGATTATTTTGGGGAGGAGGATGCTTCTCAGGGGGCAAGAGAAAATGTTGTCTTGCCAAGGTCAGGTACAGGGTTTGTTCGTGACTGGAGGGATGTTGATTTGGCAGAAAGTGTTCCTCCAACCACCGATGGCAGTGCATCATTGACACCTGGAACATTGGCCCACATGTGTGATTATCTCTTGTGGATAATAAAAAGGGACCCCCGCATTGCCAAAATGATGAAGGATGACGACTACTGGTTTGGTTGGCCAGCATCCGCGATCCACGCTATAAAGGCAAATTACAGAACATCATGCCACAGGAGAACCTAGAGCTAATATTGGCGAACAAACAAGCAACTCTGGTAAACCGTTTGTTAGAGAAATTTCCAGCATACAGCAGCGGTGCAGGTTCTACCACGAGCCGTACTGGGCAACATGGAAGAGGTGTTCGTGGTGCACACAGCCGAAGTGGCATTGGAGACAGGGGCTTCATGACCATGTTGTGGACTGATTTCTCGAGTAACGCTCACACGACAGGTAATACTGAATCGATTGCAACAGACAGGAGACAGCAGTTGTCAACTCTGGTTCAAAATTACCTCTCCTCCCCTATCGATGTTCTCCCTCACAGTTCATTGCCCTTTGACTACTGAGCCTGTAAACTGGACACCTGGCCTGAATTGGCACAATATGCCTTACAGGAGCTTGCTTGCCCTGCTGGTAGTGTGCTATCAGAAAGAGTCTTCAGTGCTGCTGGATCAATCCTGACAGAAAGAAGGACCCGTGTGCCGACCCAAAATGTAGGTGATCTCACTTTTATTAAAATGAACCATGCCTGGGTTTCAAAGAATTTTGTACCACCTTCCCCTGATGACACATAGGTTGCCAGCAAAACGGCTCGCTTTGTCCTCCTCTTCGTCCAACTTCTCCAATTCCTCCATTTGCAGCTGCTGAACGTCCAGCCTACACCTCAACATATGCCTGTTTTTCCACCTCCCTAACTGGGCTGTACCCCTCCCCCGCCCACAACTTTAGCCAAATAACCCCCAGTTTTCAATGCGTTACTATTATTATAAAGTAAATTAATTTTGACAAGCTTAAGTAATAAGAATTGACGTCGTTGGCATTGAAATGGGCACAGTAGGTGGTTTACTGTCCTCCACTCACTGGCGACTTTTATTCCCCATTGACTTGCATTGGGGTCGGGTTTCGTTTGGTCGAAACTCTGACTTTTGCCGTTAGTTAGTCGGCCGATTTCATTCGACTCGACTTTTGGAAAAGTCGGGTGGTCCGAAACTGGACTCAACCCTCCATGAGGCAAAGTCACTCATCTCTAGATCTCTAGTGACCAGTACTGGCTGCTGTTTGAATTTTGTGACAGTGCCATTTTATTACATTTTTGAAGAACTCTTTCTAATCTGTTAATTTATTAAGCAGAACTTTACATGACATATCTGTGACTATGGATAGGTTGTTAGGTGCTGCAACTCAGGACTCCTAGTGGCCAATACTTTTGTTTCAATAAATACAAGTGTTAATTTTTTGTTATCATATGATTAAGGTTCAGTGAACACCGTAAATGCATATAACTTAAACTTTTCCAAGTTTTACAACAAATTACATTTAAATGACGCGATTGTGGGGAACCAATAGGTTACCATGTCAGTCGTGTCCCGCTGAAGGCCCCAGTAACTGCCATCTTGGTCCTCCTGTGATGGTCAGTCATGTGCTTAGCTCCGTATAAGAACTGTGATATCTCTCTACACTTCAAAACTATGGTATTGCAGTATGCAGAAAAAGTGAACAAATGATCACAGCTTTAAGGCTCCTACAGAGACACTCTTGGCATTCTCTTGATGAGCTTCAAGAGGTAGTCACCGGGAATGGTTTTCCAACAGTCTAGAAGGAGTTCCCAGAGATGCTTAGCACCTGTTGGCCCTTTCGCCTTCACCCTGTGGTCCAGCTCACCCCAAACCATCTCGATTGGGTTCAGGTCTGGTGACTGTGGAGGCCAGGTCATCTGGCGTAGCATCCCATTACTCTCCGTCTTGGTCAAATAGCCACTACACAGCCTGGAGGTGTTTGGGGTCATTGTCCTGTTGAAAAAAAAATGATGGTCCAACTAAATGCAAACCAGATGGAATAGCATGCCACTACAAGATGCTTTGTAAGCCATGCTGGTTCAGTA
Source organism: Oophaga sylvatica (assembly GCA_033576555.1). Classification (NCBI taxonomy): domain Eukaryota; kingdom Metazoa; phylum Chordata; class Amphibia; order Anura; family Dendrobatidae; genus Oophaga; species Oophaga sylvatica. The sequence continues at coordinate 556,633,944 of JARQOD010000004.1, read as the reverse complement.
TGCCTTCAATTTTGAATAAATCCCCAACAGTGTCACCAGCAAAGCACCCCCACACCATCACACCTCCTCCATGCTTCACGGTGGGAACCAGGCATGTAGAGTCCATCCGTTCACCTTTTCTGCGTCGCACAAAGACACCGTGGTTGGAACCAAAGATCTCAAATTTGGACTCATCAGAGCAAAACACAGATTTCCACTGGTCTAATGTCCATTCCTTGTCTCTTCTGCTTGTTGCCTGTCCTTAGCAGTGGTTTCCTAGCAGCTATTTTACCATGAAGGCCTGCTGCACAAAGTCTCCTCTTAACAGTTGTTGTAGAGATGCGTCTGCGGCTAGAACTCTGTGGCATTAACCTGGTCTCTAATCTGAGCTGCTGTAAACCTGCAATTTCTGACGCTGGTGACTCGGATAAACTTATCCTCAGAAGCAGAGGTGACTCTTGGTCTTCCTTTCCTGGGGCGGTCCTCATGTGAGCCAGTTTCTTTGTAGCGCTTGATGGTTTTTGCAACTGCACTTGGGGACACTTTCAAAGTTTTCCCAATTTTTCGGACTGACTGACCTTAATTTCTTAAAGTAATGATGGCCACTCGTTTTTCTTTACTTAGCTGTTTTTTTCTTGCCATAATACACATTCTAACAGTCTATTCAGTAGGACTATCAGCTGTGTATCCACCAGACTTCTGCAAAACACAACTGATGGTCCCAACCCCATTTATAAGGCAAGAAATCACACTTATTAAACCTGACAGGGCACACCTGTGAAGTGAAAACCATTTCCGGTGACCACCTCTTGAAGCTCATCAAGAGAATGTCAAGAGTGTGCAAAGCAGTCATCAAAGCAAAAGGTGGCTACTTTGAAGAACCTAGAATATAAGACATATTTTCAGTTGTTTCACACTTTTTTAAGTATATAATTCCACATGTGTTAATTCATAGTTTTGATGCCTTCAGTGTTAATGTTCAATTTTAATAGAATATTAAAAAATTTATTCTTTTGAATAAATCCCCAACAGTGTCACAGCAAAGCACGCCACACCATCACACCACCTCTCCTCCATGTTTCACGGTGGAACCAGGCATGAAGAGTCCATCTGTTCACCTTTTCTGCTCGCAAGCAGTAATCAAAGCAAAAGGTGGCTACTTTGAGACCTAGAATATAAGACATATTATTGTCTAATTCCACATGTGTTACTTCATAGTTTGATGCTTCAGTGTGATTCTACAATTTTCATAGTCATGAAAATACAGAAAAATCTTTGAATGAGAAGGTGTGTCCTAACTTTTGGTCTGTACTGTAAGAAATTAAAAAAATAAATAAACATTTAGTATTGTTGTGTCCAAAAATGTCTGATCTACCAAAGTAGAAAAATCAAAATAACAAAATTGCCATTTTTTGTTGTAAAAAATCCCCCCAAAATACAATAAAACGCAATTAAAATGCAATATGTATCCCAATAGAAACAACAGCTTGGAGCGTAAAAAACAAGCCCTCATTCAGCTCCATGGATGAAGATGTAAAAAAGTTATAGAAACAAACAACATTTTTTTTTTACAAATTTCAGGATTTTTTTTCACCACTAAAATAATTTTAGAAACAGGACAAAATAGAATAAAAACATGGCAGAATTGCTTTTTTTTTTATAACATTTCACCGTACTTGTGTTCTTTTCCTTATTTTCTAACACATTGTATGTATGGTAAAATAAATGGTGTCATTCAAAACTACAAGTGGTCCAGCAAAAAACAATCCTTCGTACGGCTATATTGACAGAAACTTAAAAGTTAATGCTCTTGGAAAAAGCGGAGGTAAAATGAAAAAAATCCTGAGTCCTGAAAAGGAATCTGTCAGCAGAATTTCGCCACCCCCACCCACTCAAACTATTTATTTGCATATGTAGGGCTTTCAAAGACAATTTCAGTAATACCTTTACATGGCCAGCACTTTCTTCTATTACTGAAAAATTTGCATTTGAGTTGATATTCAAAAACGTCTGATGCAATATGAAAGATCTGAAGTCTCTGTCACTCCAGATCTATTCCCTGCCCAGCGCTGCCTCATCCTTCTTGACTGACAGCCTCTAAGCTTTATGATTTTAGGCTAAGGAGCCATCAGTCAAATAGGAAGAGGAGTGGCACTGGCGGAGTGACAGAGGCTTCAGATCTACCATAGCTATTCAGCCTCATTTGCAATCAATATAAGTACTGGTTTCTCAGTAACTGAGAAATGGACTGGCCATATAAAGGTATTACTGGATAGGTCTTTAACCCCTTAGTGACAGAGCCATTTTGCAGCTTAATGACAGGGCCAATTTTTACAATTCTGACCACTGTCACTTTATGAGGTTATAACTCTGGAACGCTTTAACGAATCCCGTCTGATTCTGAGATTGTTTTTTCATGACATATTGTACTTCACGTTAGTGGTAAAATTTCTTTGATATGACTTGTGTTTATTTATGAAAAAAATGGAAATATGGCGAAAATTTTGAAAATTTAACAATTTTCAAACTTTAAATTTTTATGCCCCAAAATCAGAGAGATATGTCACACAAATTTCTTAATAAATAACATTTACCACATGTCTACTTTACATCAGCACAATTTTGGGAACAAAATTTTTTTTTGTTATGAAGTTATAAGGGTTAAAAGTTGACCAGCGATTTCTCATTTTTACACCATTTTTTTTTTGGGACCACATCACATTTGAAGTCACTTTTAGGGGTCTATATGATAGAAAATACCCAAAAGTGACACCATTCTAAAAACTGCACCCCTCAAGGTGCTCAAAACCACATTCAAGAAGTGTATTAACCCTTTACGTGCTTCACAGGAACTGAAGCAATGTGGAAGGAAAAAATTAACATTTAACTTTTTTTGCAAAAACTTTTCTTCGGAACCAATTTTTTTTATTTTCACAACTGTTAAAAGAAAAAATCAACCACAAAATTTGTTGTGCAATTTCTCCTGAATAAGCCGATACCCCATATGTGGGGGTAAACCACTTTTGGGCGCACGGCAGAGGTTGCAAGGGAAGGAGCGACATTTGACTTTTTCAACGCAGAATTGGCTGGACGCCATGTCGCGTTTGTAGAGGCCCTGATGTGTCTAAACAGTGGAAACCCATCACAAGTGACACATTTTGGAAACTAGACCCCCTAAGGAACTTATCTAGATGTTGGTGAGCACTTTGAACCTCCAAGTTCTTCACAGAAGTTTATAACATAGAACAGTGAAAATAAAAAATCATATTTTTTCCACAAAAACAATCTTTTCACCCCAATTTTTATTTTCCCAAGGGTAACAAGACTCCAAAAGTTTTTGTGCAATTTGTCCTGAGCATTCTTATACCCCATATGTGGGGGTAAACCACTATTTGGATGCATGGCAGAGCTTGGAAGGGAAGGAGCGCCGTTTGACTTTTTCAATGCAGAATTGACTGGATGTCATGTCGTGTTTGTAGAGGCCCTGATGTGTCTAAACAGTGGAAACCCCCCACAAGTGACCCCATTTTGGAAACTAGACCCCCTAAGGAACTTATCTAGATGTGTGGTGAGCACTTTGAACCTCCAAGTGCTTCACAGAAGTTTATAACATAGAACCGTGAAAATAAAAAATCATATTTTTTCCACAAAAACGATCTGTTCACCCCAATTTTTATTTTCTCAAGGGTAACAAGACCCCAAAAGTTTTTGTGCAATTTGTCCTGAGCATGCTGATACCCCATATGTGGGGGTAAAGCACTGTTTGGGTGCATTGCAGAACATGGAAGGGAAGGAGCGCCGTTTGACTTTTTCAACGCAGAATTGGCTGGATGTCATGTCGCGTTTGTAGAGGCCCTAATGTGTCTAAACAGTGGAAACCCCCCACAAGTGACACTATTTTGGAAACTAGACCCCCTAAGGAACTTATATAGATGTGTGGTGAGCACTTTGAACCCCCAAGTGCTTCACAGAAGTTTATAACTCCGGGCATGAAAATAAAAAAGTCATATTTTTACCACAAACCTGATAGTTTAGTCCCCAATTTTTTATTTTCCCAAGGGTAACAGAGAAATTAGACCACAAAAGTTGTTGTCCAATTTGTCCTGAGTACGCTGATACCCCATATGTGGGGGGGGACCACTGTTTGGGCGCACGGCAGGGCTTGATAGGGAAGGAGTGCCGTTTGACTTTTTCAAACCAAAATTGGCTGGAATTGAAATTGGACGCCGTGTCGCGTATGGAGAGCCCCGATAAAGCCTAAACAGTGGAAACCCCCCACAAATGACACCATTTTGGAAACTAGACCCCTTAAGGAACTTATCTAGATGTGTGGTGAGCACTTTGAACCCCCAAGTGCTTCACAGAAATTTATAAACGTAGAGCCGTGAAAATAAAAAATCATTTTTTTCCTCAAAAATGATTCTTTAGCCCGCTATTTTTTTTATTTTCCCAAGGGTAACAGGAGAAATTGGACCCCAAAAGTTGTTGTGCAATTTTTCTGAGTACGCTGATACCCCATATGTGGGGTGAAACCACTGTTTGGGTGCATGGGAGTGCTTGGAAGGGAAGGAGCGCTATTTTGTCATGCAGACTTTGATGGAATGTTCTGCGGGCGTCATGTTGTGTTTGCAGAGCCCTTGATGTGCCTAAAACAGTAGAAACCCCTGCAAGTGACACCATTTTGGAAACTAGACCCCCCAAGGAGCTTATCTAGATGTGTGGTGAGCACTTTGAACCCCCAAGTGCTTCAAAGAAATTTATAAACGCAGAGCAGTGAAAAAAAAAATCATTTTTTTCCTCAAAAATGATTTTTTTAGCCAGCTATTTTTTATTTTCCCAAGGGTAACAGGTGAAATTAGAACCCTAAAAATGGTGTGCAATTTGTCCTGAGTACGCTGATACCCCATATGTTGGGGTAAACCACTGTTTGAGGCGCACGGCAGGGCTCGGAAGGGAGGGAGCGCCATTTGACTTTTTGAACGCCACGTCGTGTTTGGAGACCCCTGATGTGTCTAAACAGTGGAACCCCCACAAGTGACCCCATTTTGGAAACTAGACCCTTAAGGAACTTACCTAGATGTGTGGTGAGCACTTTTAACCCTCAAGTGTTTCACAAAAATGTATAAACGCAGAGCTGTGAAAATAAAAAATCTTTTTTTTCTCAAAAATGATTTTTTTTTTAGCCAGCCTATTTTTTATTTTCCCAAGGGTAACAGGAGAAATTAGAACCCCAAAATTGGTGTGCAATTTGTCCTGAGTACGCTGATACCCCATATGTTTGGGGTAAACCACTGTTTGGGCGCACGGCAGGGCTCGGAAGGGAGGGAGCGCCATTTGACTTTTTGAACGCCACGTCGTTTTTGGAGACCCCCTGATGTGACCTAAATAGTGGAAACCCCTCAATTCTAGCTCCAACCCTAACCCCAACACACCCCTAACACTAATACCAACCCTAATCCTAACCTAAATCCCAACCCTAATTCCAACCCTAATTGTAACCCTAACCTTAATTGTAACCCTAACTCTAATTGTAACCCTAACCCTAATTTTAACCCTAATTGTAACCCTAATTATAACCCTAATTATAACCCTAACCCTAAGGCAAGGTTCATTTTGCGTTTTACTAGCCCGTTCAACACATAGCGTTGACGGGCTGGTAATGGTATAGCATAACACGATCGCGTTATGCTAACCCGCTAGCGCAGATGAATCAGCAGATGACGGTGCCAGACGCTGCAGCCCGAGTCCGAGGCTCCATCACTGAATGATGGCACGTCGCGAACGCATGCTGCTTTACGGCATGCGTCGCGATGCGCCCTCAAATGGGGGTGAATGGCAGCGTTAACGGACTGCGTTACACCGCGTTATACGCGGTGTATGCAGTCCGTCTAACAGACTGCCATAACGCAGTATGAACCCAGCCTAACCCTAACCCTAATTATAACCCTAACCCTAATGCTAACCCTAACCCTAATGCTAATCCTAACCCTAATTATAACCCTAACCCTAATTATAACCCTAACCCTAACCCTAACGGAAAAATGAAAATAAATTAATTTCTATTTTTTATTATATGTCCCTAACTAAGGGAGTGATAAATGGGGGGGTTATGTACTGTTTTTTTTTATTTTGATCACTGTGATAGTTTATCACAGTGATCAAAATGTACTTTTATGAGAATGAATGAAAAAATTTGAATCTGCCGCCAAGCCATTTTTTTTTTCCAGGAAGAAGACGCGGGATCCTGGGGCCTGCGGGAGGACGGAGTACACCGGTAAGTATAGGGGGGGGCGATCGGGGGACCTGTGGAACCTCATTTTCTCCCCTCGATTGGCGGAGAAATCTTTTTTTTTTTTTGCGGTCGCCGTTATACTTAGTATAACGGCGATCGCGACACCGGGGTCGGTAAACTACCGACCCGGATCATGTTCTCTGGGGTCTCGGCTACCCTTGGTAGCCGAGACCCCAGAAAAAATTGCCCTCCCCCCAGCACAGCGGCGGGCGCACTGACATGCGCCCGCCATTTCTCAATGGCGGCAGCACCGGGGAGGCAGAAGGGCACGGGGGCCACATGGAGGGGATGGGGCCACATGGGGGTCCGGGGACCCTTTTTCTCTTTCCTCTGATGTCCGATGACATCAGAGGACAGAGAAATTAAATGGCACATTTTTTTTTTTGTTGGGTCGCCGTTATAGGGTTAATAACGGCGATCGCACATCGGTGTCGGTAAAAAACCGACCCGATTATGTCTCTGGGGTCTCGGCTACCCCCAGTAGCCGAGACCCCGGAGAAAATGCGCCTCTGGGGGGCGCTATTCACTTTTTCCACAGCGCCGTTTTAATAACAGCGCTGTGGTTTAAGTACCCTTAATGACCGCCGCTAAAAGGCGTATCGGCGGTCGTTAAGGGGTTAAATGTGTAACTAGTTTGGGATGTACAATTCTGCTGACAAATTTCCGTTAAAGGGCTAAACAGAAAATGTATTATGTGGTCCATTCAGCAACTGAAATGCTAATTGTAGCAAGTATGAGCTGGGAAAAACTTCCTGTAGAATTCATATGTTGAATAACCTTTTTTAATTACAGAGAATGTATGCAAATATGCTTTCATGCACTCACCTAGGTTTGATGGATGTTGTGCATGGTGGGTATGTAGGCGATTTAAGGTCACCTATGCAGGATACCCAAAGCTTGATGCTGAATGAGTGCCATTCTAGACTGGTCTGGAGCATAAAATGGGGAAAACCTTGGGGTCAGGGGCAGTTATTTCTCCTGGGTAAATTGTGTGACTGCCAGTCAGCCAAATTTTGAACCTACTGGTTTGTTAATTAAAAAGAGACAGCATGACCTACTAAAAACTTCTACAACCAAAGGAGACTGCTGATGGAGAGGAATATGGAAAATAAAGTGGTTCTGGACAAAG
>JARQOD010000004.1:556452555-556626444 GCA_033576555.1 Oophaga sylvatica | reverse complement strand
TGCAATATTATTCGGCCCCTTTACTTTCAGTGCAGCAAATTCACTCCAGAAGTTCATTGTGGATCGGGTGAATGACCCAATGTTGTCCTAAATGACTAATTGATGATAAATATAAACCCACCTGTGTGTAATCAAGTCTCCGTATAAATGCACCTCCTCGTGATAGTCTCAGGGTTCTGTTTGAATACAGAGAGCATCAAGAAGACCAAGGAACACAACAGGCAGGTCCGTGATACTGTTGTGGAGAAGTTTAAAGCCGGATTTGGATACAAAATGATTTCCAAAACTTTAAACATCCAAGAGCACTGTGCAAGCGATCATATTGAAATGGAAGGAGTATCACACCACTGCAAATCTACCAAGACCCGGCCTCCCTCTAAACTTTCATCTCAGACAAAGAGAAGACTGATCAGAGATGCAGCAAGAGGCCTATGATCACTCTGGATGAACTACAGAGATCTACAGCTGAGGTGGCAGTCTGTCCATAGGACAACAATCAGTCATACAGTGAACAAATCTGGCCTTTATGGAAGAGTGGCAAGAGAAAGCCATTTCTCAAAAGATATCCATAAAAAAGTGTTGTTTTAAAGTTTGCAACAAGCCACCTGGGAGACACACCAAACATGTGGAAGAATGTGCTCTGGTCATTGAACCCAAAATCAAACTTTTTTTGTTGCCAAACGATAATGTTTGGCGTAAAGGCAACACAGCTCACACCCTGAACACACCATCCCTACTGTCAAACATGGTGGTGCAGCAATCATGGTTTGGGCCTTGCTTTTCTTCGGCAGGGACAGGAAGATGGTTAAAATTGATGGGAAGTTGGATGGTGCCAAATACAGGACCATTCTTGAAGAAAACCTGCTGGAGTCTGCAAAATACCTGAGACTGGGATGGAGATTGTCTCCAACAAGACAATGATCCCAAACATAAAGCAAAATCTACAATAGAATGGTTCACAAATAAACGTATCCAGGTGTAAGAATGGCCAAGTCAAATCCAGACCTGAATCCAATTGAAATCTGATGAAAGAGCTGAAAACTGCTGTTCACAAACAATCTCCATCCAACCTCACTGAGCTCGAGCTGTTTGCCAAGGAAATGGGCAAGAATTTCAGTCTCTCGATGTACAAAACGGATAGAGACATACCCCAAGCGACTTGCAGCTGTAATCGCAGCAAAAGATGGCGCAACAAAGTATTAAAGGGAATCTGTCACCCCATTTTTGGACTATGATATGTGACCACTGGCATCAGGGGCTTATCTACAGCATTCTGCAATGCTGTAGATAAGCCCCCGATGTCACCTGAAAGTGAAGAAAAAACGAGTTACCATATATACTCATGTAAGCCGACCCGTGTAAAAGCCGACCCCCTAATTTTGCCACAAAAAACTGAGAAAACGTATTGACATCGCGTATAAGCCTAGGGTGAAAAATGATTATGCCCCCATATGCTCCATAGATTAGGCCCCCATAAACTGCACAGATTATGCCCCATATGATCCACAGATTATGTCCCCATATGCTCCCCTGATTATGCCCCTGTATGATCCACAGATTATGCCCCCATATGATCCACAGATTATGCCCCCGTATGATCTACAGATTATGCCCCCATATGCTCCCTTGATTATGCCCCCATATGCTCCAGATTATGTCCCCATATGCTCCAGATTAGACCCCCATATGCTCCAGATTATGCCCCCATATGCTCCACAGATTATGCCCCATAGTATACGTCCCTTATGCTGCCCACGCTGCTGCGCAAAAAAAATGACATACTCACCTCTCGTCGCTGGGGACAGGTGCCGTGTCACCGCTCGCTCAGGACCCGGCACCTGAGATATTTACCTGTCACCGGACCGCTCCACCGCTGCCCTGCTCCCTCTTCCCAGTCCTCGGCAGTGAATGATCAGGCAGAGGGCGTGGCGCACACTAACGAAGTCATCGCGCCCTCTGCCTGAACATTCACAGCCAGAGGAGTCAGACGAGGGAGCAGCGCGCAGCGGTGGACCGAGGGACAGGTAAATATCGCTATACTCACCCCTCCGCCGGCGCGTCACTCACTGCAGCCTCTCCTCTTCTCCCGACGCTCTCCGCAGCTCTTCCGTCCTACAGCATCACGTGGTACTGCTCATTAAAGTCATGAATATGTGCATATTCATGACTTTAATGAGCGTACCATGTGACCGCTGCAGGAAGGAGCCGGAGATCGTGGGAGAAGCAGGGGGGCTGCAGAGACCGCACCGGCGAAGTGGTAAGTATGATCAGACACCCCCGCTCCCCCGCCGACCCCCGTAATGACCCGCGTATAAGCCGAGAGGGGACTTTCAGCCCTAAAAAATGGGCTGAAAATCTCGGCTTATACACGAGTATATACGGTAGATTATACTCCTGGTGTTCACAACCCTTGCATATGATTTCCCTCAATACCACCCCCCCCCGGTTCAAAGTTGGGGAGGTTGAACACCTGATACCACACAGGGTAGCCATGACGCGGTGTCCACATTTCTTTGCAAATGAGTCTAACAACATTTGATTTTTCAAAACGCGTTTAATTCCTATTCCAGGCAGTTTTTTCTCAGGTTTGCCTGGCTGTGTATGTCCCAGCAGCTTTTATTTTTAATGAACACAAATAAAGAAATGGATTTCTCCTTCTCTTCTACATAAAAGGACTCCCTGATTCCTAAGGATCTCCTTAGGTAGCGCAAGGGGCAGAACATGGCAAACAGCTCCTCGGCAATAAGCTTAGCCTAGTGTGACAAAGTGCAATAACGAGTAGCATAGTATAGTCTACTATCACTAATATGTGTTGGTGGCCATGAGTTGACTTTACAATGGGCCCTACCAGATCTATATAGCATTCAGTTCTAAAATATACCTCTATAATAGGCAGAGGAACCAGTGGTACTGTGAAAAGTTGGGTTGATCAGCTGACACCCTGGGCACACTCTCAAAACCTCTGTACCTCGGCATAAATCCCAGGCCAAAAGAACTGCATAATCTGCTCTTGTGTCTTTTTAAACCCCTAGGTGACCACCCAGCATGTGTTTCTTGGCCATTTCGAGCACTTCCTAACAGTACAACTGGTGCACTACCAGCTGTTCCACTACTTCATTCTGGATTTTGTCAACTCGATATAGCAACTCCTGGTTGACCACAATACCCAGAGAATCCGCCTCTGCCCCTGGTTGTTCAGCCACCCCTTTTACCTCTATTACCTTTTCCCGGGTGAGGGTGGGAACCTTGGGCTGAGCTGTCCCAAATGTTACCGGGGTACTTCAGCCCCAGGATTGATGTGCTCTCCATAACCTCTCCTGCCAACACCTCTAGGGGAAACCTAATTGGTTTACACTCTATATGAGGGTAACTCCTACCGCAGATATCACAAACTCAGGACCTTCGGGTTCCGCGCCCAGACAAACCTTTAACCTGTGAGGGTTAATTTTACTCTCCCACTAGGGAACAAAACAGGGGCATGTCTATTCCCATAACAGTACCGTAAGGAAGGATCTTCACTACTCTCTCCACAAGTTTAACCTCCCCGTACGGAATGAAAAAGATAACCTCAGCCTTCGAATACTCCCTGCGTTTTCCCTATGTACAAAATGACATTGACTTTCCCCCCTTGAGTTCTAACCTTGAGATCAGTGACCCTTGAACAAGGGTCACAAGGCTTTCTGAGTCCAAGAGAGCCTCCGCTCGGTGTCCATTGACTCACACCTATCACAGATGGGGGTTTAACACCTGGACCGATGGCATCCGCGTTGTAGACAGTTTGGACATACATCGACACCTGGCGAGTAAACTCGAATGGATTTAGCAGTTAGGGGACAGTGTACAGCCATATTTCCTGGCCCTTGACACTGCCGGCACCTGATATTGATGGCACTGCTAGTCCGCAAGACCGGACTAAGGGTAACTAGTCTCCTGCCACCTTCATTTCCAGAGTATCCCCTTAGTATGAGCCCAGATTCTGACTGATCCAAACAGAAGGTTTCCAGGGCTTGCAGGGGTCAGTGTGATACCTCTTATAAGGCAGATTTCAGTATGACATCCTGGGTTGCCGCATAACGCGGAATCATGGTAACCAGCTAATTTTGGTTGTTCAGGTCCCCTTGCCCCACCCAGCACTGTATGGCTACTGAATGGCTACTGGCTATCTTGGCTGGGCTCAAGGTCTCAGGCTGGAGTCATTTTTTACTAAATGCAACAAGTCATATGACTGATACCTAGCTAGTCGGGTCTCCACAAATTAACATTGGTGCATTCTTTGTGCCCGTACATACATATTGACTCCCAGTCGGGCAAGGATCTCACCTTTGAGTTTCCTAAAGTCCCGGGCATCTCCCTGCTGAGATCAAAGTCACCTTTTGCTCGTCTCTCATCAAGAACGGGACCACCTCTTCAGCCCACTGGGAAATTCAGCAAGCTCTCCCGCCCCGCTGTGTATTCAAACACAGTGGGTAAAACGTCCATATTGTCCTCCGGACTCATCTTCCTAAGTGCTTACCTATTTTTGGCGTGGGCCTTGGGATGAACCATGACATAATAACTAGTAATAACTTTAAATATAAATGTATCCAAGAGTATACAATGATGACTTACATATAGAAGAATAGAAAAAAAGCACTTGAAGTTATACCTGTAATGAGGATAAATGTGACAGGTAAGGTCAGGAGAAATCAGCGTGGCGTCCCCGCCCCCTGAAGCGCTTTTCGCCACTAGCGTCTTCCGGGGGCAGGGAACTTTTGTTTTCTTTTTGCAGGCCAATTTGTATTTTTAAATGGTACCATTTGAGGGTACATGCATAATTTGTATGCATTTTTAAAGGGAGAAGAAATATAAAACCCACAGTAATTCATCCTTTGTTTTTTGGGTTTTGCATATAGTGTATTTACTGTGCAGTAAAAATGATATGAAACCTTTATTCTGTGGGTTGCTACAATTAGAACAATATCAGATTAATAAAACCTTTTTATGTCTATTCTACATTTTTCACAATAAAAATACTATTTTTTTAAATCATTTGTATTAATGTCATCATATTAAAAAATATATTCCATTTTTATTTTGCTGCAGACAGCTATATGCAAGCTTGTTTTTTTGGGAATTGTAGTTCTCATTGGCTTCATTTTGGGGTACATACAGTATGGCTTTTTGATCACTTTTTGTTGCACTTTTTATTTATTTTTTAGAAGTCAAAATGAACAAAAGTATTTTTTGTTACTGGATGTTTTATTTTTATGGCACTTACCCTGCTGCATAAATTGCATGTTTTTGGGGTTTTTTGCATGAATCGTTACAAATACAGTGATACTGTAAGACACATCCAATGATTTGCCTCCAAGAATGGACAATAATTATGATGACATTAAAAATGCCCTTGATCAAAAATATAACCTCACTCCAGAGACTTTTCACAAAAAAATTCCAGACTATGCAATGCTGACCCACAGATAGTTATGCTGGTGTGGTGGGATACCTGAGAACAACCTTCTACCAGTGGATTAGAAGACTCTCTGTAACAAAGTTTGAAGATGGGCAAGATCTTATGATTAAGGACCAGTTTTTGCTAATTTGTGCAATGAATGTATGTCAGTTCAACAAGAACCAGGATCCCAAAACTGCAAACCAGGTGACTGAAATTGCAGATTCTTAGGGTATGTTTCCACGTGGCATAATCCAAGCACTTTGGACGCAGCGGACACCCGCTGGAAGCAGATGAGGATGATGAAGTATTTCCTGCCACTAAAATAAAGTAGAAATACATTGTTAGCTTATGATCCATCTGTCAAGGAAGAGAGTCCTCAGGTGTTGTATCAGCCATGGTCCAGAAGACACGAACCCTGGACAGTAATCAATGTGATCAGCAGTTACCAATGAAGCTGATATCCCACTTGCATACTATATTTAGTCCCTGTCTAAATGTATTTGCTGAGCCTGATCTACCTGGCTAGATACACAGAGAGTCAGTGGACCATGGGAAATACAGTGGGGGAAATAAGTATTTGATCCCTTGCTGATTTTGTAAGTTTGCCCACTGACAAAGACATGAACAGTCTATAATTTTAAGGGTAGGTTAATTTTAACATTGAGAGATAGAATATCAAAAATAAAATCAAGAAAATCACATTGTATAAACTATATAAATGTATTTGCATTTTGCAGTGAAAAATAAGTATTTGCCAAAAACAGCAAGGGATCAAATACTTATTTCCCCCACTGTAGCTCCAATGGAGTCACATGAAAGCTATTGATCATGGCATTGGAACGGGATGGTCACTCCAAGAGAACCCATCAAGTGGAAGTACTTGGAAAATTACCTGTAGGTCAGTTGTCTATGGCACAGCATAAAAGGGGGAGGTGTAGTGAAGATAGGCTGCTATAATTTCTGCATTGTCTAGCATAAAATATGTAATGTCTAAATTCCAATATTTTCCACTGACTCCTGATGGTCTAATGATTGATGTGACAAGTAAATATTTCCCTCATTCTGCTTGTGGGAACACAATTAGCATGGGAATTCCATCTCTAACACCTGTGAGGGGTTGACACACTTGGCTGCTGCCTAAGGTAGACACGGGAACCTTCTGGTAAAGAATCACCTGCTGGTTTATTGTGGGTTGGCATAAACCTTGGCAGGGTTCAGCAAAAATAAACAAAAGTCTTGCTGGCAAAACAGTAAGACAAACAAAACACAGTTCATATAAGTCCATTCCATCCAGGGTTCACCTGCAATTATCCCGCATGGTCCTCCGGGAGCTATGTGAGAATTCTCTCCCAAGACACAACCCCCCACTGACTTACATTGCCAGGTATTTACCCTCCATGTGATGGTCACATGACCTTGACCTCACACAGGTCCTGGCAGGATTCTGCATGTGGGGATATGGTGGACCTCTGCCCACCCGCTCTATGAAGGTCCACTAAAACCAGCCCAAAACACTTAGTGTGCTGAAGGAAAAAAAAACTCTCTGGTTTTACATCACTGACTGCAGCAGGCACAGTGACACGTATCTCCCTTCACATACCATGCCACTGACTCTGTCATACACCTTACACACCACATTTATTATGATAAAGCAAAATGTAATCTGGTGGAAGCATATTCGGCTACCCAAAATGAGCGACATCCTGGATATCCTGTGACAGGTAAGTTTCATGTCATATGTATGATGTCTCTTGTACAATAGTTGAAGCCGGTAGGAGGTGGTGTGCATGTAATGGGGTGGTGCTGTTATGGACAGTAAGAAACACGCTGCAACTTTAAGAGACAGCACCCCCTTGTCTGGTGTGATGGAATGATCTGCTCCCCCTGTAAACTGCCCGAGGCTGAGGAGAGGAGCAGTTAAAACCGTAGAGAGCATGTGAGCTGGAGCTGTTGCTGAGAGCTGCTGTGCATGGAGCTGTGTAAAAAGGTTGCACAGCCTGAGACTTAGTGGACTTGTGAGATTGAACAGACTCTTTGGGTGTAGCAAACGTGGCTGTACTGTGCTATTTTGAGAGGCTACGAAGAGACCGAGAAAGGGATTTACAGTTTCCAGGAGCACCTCCAGGACCTGAAGCAAGGAGAAGACCAATTTTCACGGATCTGCCAGATAGACGTGTGCACCACCGTTCAAGACTGTTGGGGGCCCACGGGACTGGACCTGAGTCCCCAACATCATCGTAAGTTTGATCCCGTTTGTGCACATGTCAGGGCATAGTGTAGGCATTAACAGACAGAACACGGCAGCCGTGTGGCCTGTTTAGTAGAGGCCAGGGAGGTTATACGTAGAGTAGTCTCATTCTTTGTTTATTGCTTGGTATTGCTTGTGTGATATATATTGATCTTGTAATAGTTGGATCACCGTGCTATTTGACGGCCCAGCTAAAGAATTCAAACTCTTGTAAACTATCTTTTGCCATTGCATACCCCTGTTTGCACCTTCCTTATCCACTTCATTCTTTTCCTTCCAATAAATTTACCCTTTGTTGTTTGCACCTCATCTTGTGTACTGTAGTTCCCTGCACCGTGGTGGTTCCCCGGCCATCGCTTCATGCATATGTCATGAAACCCCCCATGGGTAGACCCAGGAAGGAGGAGAATAATGTTCCACTCAATACTGAGCAAAGGGTCTGAATATTTATGACCATGTGATATTTTGATTATTCTTTTTAAAAAAAATTGCAAAAATTTCTACATTTCTGGTTTTTATCAGTCAAGATTAGGTGCAAAGTGTACATTAATGAGAAAAAAATGAACTTTTTTGCATTTACCAAATGGCTGCAATGAAACAAAGAGTAAAAATTTTAAAGTTGTCTGAATACTTTCCGAACCCACTGTATATAATGAATGGATTATTTTCATGATGTGACAAAAAATTGGGGACCCAAGCCAATTGGACTTGTGAACACATTCTGCCCATGACCATTGGAGCAGAAAATGACATTGATACAGAGGACTGCTAAGTATAGACCTTAATGTTTATTTTACAATTCTATTTTTATAACATAAGACTAAGGCCTCTTTCACACATCCGTTTTTTTTGTATCAGGCATGATCCGGCGAGCACCTGAAGGGACGGATCCGGCGCCGAAATGAAAAAACTGATGCAATGGATCCGTTTTTTTGCTGGATCCGACCTGAACTATTGAACCCGGAAAAAGAGGGTTTTGGATGTCCGGAGACAGTGGAAAATGTAGTAGTAGTAGTAGTAGTAGTAGTAGTAGATTTCCAGAATCCGGATCAGACTTTTGTCGGATTGCACAAAAGACTGATCCAGTTCCATTGACTTTTATTATTTCCGGCCGCCTGATGCGACGCTTCAGGCACTATCAGGCAGCTCCGGCAAACAAAAAAAACGTTGCATGCACCGTTTTGTCCGGCCGCCGGAATATACATATCCGCCGGATCCGGACAAAAACGGATACAACGCAACAACATCAGGCGCGATCCGGCGCTAATGAAAGTCAATAGTAAAAAAACGCATCCGGTACCGGATTCGTTTTTTTAACAACACGCCGGATCATGCCTGATACAAAAAACGGATGTGTGAAAGAGGCCTAAGAGGTAGTTTGTGCATGTGACCTGTGTATGGCCTGCGGGCAGTGAGTACATTGTGTGCATGACATTGGAACTTACCACCCTTTCGGTAAGTGGTGGCAGCATTGAGTGTCTTGTGTGTGTGGACCTGTTGGGGGTATGTCCTGTGTTTAATCTTCAGCCTGAGTGAGAGCAAGTGTTAGATTAAGCTATATAGCTTGTCACACACGTGACTTGTGCACTCAATGTGCCACGATCCTGGCTTACTCAGAAGGGGCGTGGCTAACTGGCTACCTAGTTTTCACTAGAGATCCTGATGGTGGAGTTAGGCTTGCGGTGCAGGTATCTGCCAGGTTCCTCTCCTGGACAGTCCCCGGTAATATAGCAGCTGACCACAAGGGTAAGGATTGCAGTCACGGATACAGACTTGGAGTCACTGTCACTGGCATGACAAGATTCAGCTCTTGTTCAGACAGTGCGGATTCTGGAACACAAGACAGGACTGACACCGGTACTGGAGCCAGGTACCGCCAGCTGCATTTTCAGTTACCACCA
This sequence comes from Oophaga sylvatica, assembly GCA_033576555.1. NCBI lineage: Eukaryota > Metazoa > Chordata > Amphibia > Anura > Dendrobatidae > Oophaga > Oophaga sylvatica. Next base: position 556,616,861 of record JARQOD010000004.1, on the reverse strand, counting down.
GAGCAACTTCAAGTTCAGGTACTGCCAGAGCAGGTTCAGGTACTGCCAGAGTGGTTTTAGGCTCAGATACCGCCAGAGTGACATCAGGCTCCGGTACTGCCAAGTAGTTTCAGGTTAAGACAACAAGGGTCTCAGGAACGGGATCTGCTTCAGACAAGTGTTTCAAGGAAAGTTTCTGGTTCAGACAATGCAGGGGACCTGGCAACTGACAAGTTGCACAACACTAACTAAATCAATGTGGGTGCTCAGGCTCCTGCCTACTGGGGAGCGTGCCTTATATACTTGATGCCTCCAAGCTATTGGCTGGGGCATTTCAAAGTGCGCGTGCTGCCCATTTAAGAATCGGGGATGCATGTGATATTGGTGCATCACTGGGAGTCCTACAGGGTGTGCACAGGCCCAGAGAAATAGGAAACCATAGCAGGGAATGGGGATATTGCCGTGCAGCCATGGCAGTTAATATGTAGTCATTCCTGCTGGGAGTAGGAAGAGGAACCATGCAGGGACTCCGAAATTGGTGTTACAGAGTGACATGGACCTCTTATAGTTATATCCACCACACAACATGGAGGAAGAGTGTGGGCCTTATCATTGCACAGTGTACTAAATAGTTGAGTATGTAGATTTTTTTTTCTTAGCATGCTCTTTGCTTTCATATATCTTTTTAAGATAGAAAACTGCACTGGCATAGAAAGTGCATATGGATGAGAGTATGTAACAATTCAATTATATACAAATGTAGACATATAATAAATGATTGGTGCCAGATAAATTACAACAATTTATATGACAATATAATGTCACCATAGAAGTAAAGTGCATGTGTACACCTTTAAGGAGTAAGAAATAAAAAATAATAAATGATAATTAATAAAGTAGAATGTCAGCATAACATTGCACTATCTGTAGGGCAGATGGTAAGTGCATGTGCAGTGGATGTAGTAAATGGTACAGCCACAGTGGGTTGAGTTATTACATACTCTCATCCATATGCACTTACTATGCCAGTGTGTTTTTCTATTTATTGATTTTTATGCACATATATCCTTCCAAATTGTTTCCACTTTTCACTATGGTGTCTCTTTATTTTAAATTTTTTAAAACATCCTTTTAATATTCATCATCATTTTTGTCACCTGTGCATCTTGCAGGTACACTTGTTGTCATTAGCGCCATATTTTATCCTTTTCTTCTTTTTTGTCTCAATAAAAATTTTGTATTCTATTTTTCTAATCATTATATTTGTACTAGTATTTATTTGATCACCTAGTTCGGTTTTCCTCTAGTTTTTTATTCAACCTGTTATTTATTGATCCTTTCAAATATTACTGCAGTTACAATAGAAGTCAATTCCAAGATCAATATCAAAGCAATCTACTACAAATATTCTGCAATCTCTCTCAAAAGAAAAATAAACCACTTGGAAAGGAGAAGCATGTGTACGCTTGAATCAAAATTGGTCCAAAATTATTTGTTGATTAAATTATTTGCCCATGCAAGCAAGTGAAAGCTCCATATCAGAAAAAAAGATCGAATTTTGGAACAAAAAATATCATTCTTGCGTCGTAAGGACAAGTTCCATAAGGCACATTATACTGTTTTCCTTTCTTTTATCACAGATAATCAAGATGAATAATTGTGAAATCGGTACAGTGACTGAATTCTACATGACCCCATTCTCCACCAACAGAATTAATGCAATTTTTTTATTCACTGGGTTTTTATTCATGTATTTGCTAGCAGTGGTGGGAAATCTGATTATTATTGCACTTGTCTGTGTTGCTCCCCAACTTCACACCCCCATGTATTTCTTCTTGTGTAACCTGTCTTCTGTTGACGTCATCTATGTTTCCGCTATTATCCCGAAGATGTTGGCCACCACTTTAACAGAAGACAAGAGGATTTTGTTCTGTGGTTGTATGACTCAACTTTACTTCTTTCTCTTCTGTGCCTATACGGAACATACCATTTTAGTCTCTATGGCTTATGATCGCTACGTGGCGATTTGTTCTCCGCTCCATTATTCTTTGATCATGACGAGGAAAGTTTGTTTTATTTTAGCGACTTCCTACATGAGTTTCAGTGCCGCAAATTCCCTAATGTTTACCCTAATGACATCTGCATTATCATTCTGCTATTCTCACACCATCAACCATTACTTTTGTGAGATATTACCATTAATAGCGCTCTCTTCCAGTGATACTAAAAGTGTGAAAATGCTCCTCACGATTGAAGACACATTTGGTAGTTTTATATTCATGTTTATTTTGATCTCATATGTAAGAATCATCTCCACAATTTTAAAGATTCGTTCCTCTAAAGGGCAGCTTAAGGTTTTTTCGAGCTGCTCATCTCACATCATTACTGTCATATTATTCTATGTACCAAGTATCTTCATTTACTTGAAACCTGAGTCTGAAGATTCTAAGGAACAAGACAAAATTCTCTCAATGCTTTATGTGGCCGTGGTCCCAATGTTAAACCCGTTTGTGTATAGCCTAAGGAATAAAGAAGTCATAGGAGCTGCTAGAAAAACAGCTAAAGTAATATGGAATAGTATTATTCTTTCTTCAAAAAATAAAATATAATGGAAAGTCTTTATTATAATTTGTTATAAATCACACATTACATCCACAGTTGGCACAACAGGTATTACATTCGTTTCCTTTTCTCTCCTGCCTTGCTGTCGCTTCTGTGCAGTACATGCCTGGACCGGACCATCCCAGACTTCTCCACAGTTCCTTCCAGGTCTGTCCTCGCCATAATGACATCTCCTCCAGCCTGCTTCACCTCAGAACTGAATTCATCAATCACTAGGTTTGGTGGCCCCCGGTGAAGCATCCGGCCCATCTGCACTGAACTCGTCGAAGCTCCAGCTCCCTTCAGTTCCTTGGCCCAGCCAACTCCTGCCCTAAAAGCATTGTCCCAGGTGGTAAGGCGCCACATCTTTCCTCTTCTGTCTAGGCCCACTGCGAAACTATGCAGCGGCCATGGGTAACGTGGGTTGCTACACTTGGAACGTTGTGTGGCTGCTGGTTGTCCGGGCCTAAACCCTTGTAGACAATTGGGCACGCTGGCCCCATCTGAGCTAACTTCCTAAAGACCTTACACTACTACCCGGCACCCCCTCCTACACTTAACCTATGGAAACTATCTAGAAACTCCACCTAACAAGGCCCACTAGTGTGCCCCCATCTAGTGGCCAGTAACAGTACTACACTTACACATATATAGACTATATAATAAAGTGCCCTCCTCCAATGCCCCAACATGATGCACTTAACTCTCCCTAAGCTATACAAATGTACAAAACAGTAAAACAATTATTATGCAAAGGAACACAAGAAATAAATATATATATATATATATATATATATATATATATACACACACACAATGGTAACACATCAAGAATGTGGCAATACCATTACTATTAGTAGTAGTAGTAGTACATAGTATCATGTAGCAATACCACCAACGTTTATACTCATACAATAACTATTTACATGATGAAACTTTATATATACTTAAGGGGTGGGGCGAAACAGAAATACTCTTTCACCCCCTTACAAATACACTCTAAATACACACTGAAACTGCAACTCGGAAAAGTTGTAGAATCATGGAAATCACAGGATAGATAGACATGTTAAATAAAAAAAATTGAACCAAATTTTCTAAACATCTCGACTTGTTTAGTATCAAGTATGAGCACAATGGGCAGAAATCTACACATTTATACGTCAGTTGATTAATTACTTAACTATTGCCCCTAGATCTTAGCAGAGGCTTCCTATATATTCATATGTGGCCTAGAGAAAGTACAAGTGCAATATCATCTCAGTATTTGCACTTAAACATGGAAGCTGGATAGGGCAGGAGACAAGTAAGCTACTCAAACTATTCTAACAAGCATGCTTTTTTTCATTTGTACTGCATTATTTATTTTCAATATCTCTTTGCTTCATCTATGTTCCAGCTGCTGCTTTCTTTCACATCCATTGTCCTCTTAGACATTCTGCGCACTCTCTCCACATCAGTTCCTCTCTCTTCCCAGTGCTCTCTGGAATTCTTGGTCAGTGTGCAACAAACTCCCTTACATCCACCACTTCTTCCTATCAATTAAATTAACCTTCTGGTTCTCACTGAAACCTGGATTTGGCGATCGGACACCACCAGAGCTGCTGCTCTCTCTTATGGTGGCTACAATTTTCATATACCCCTAGAACTGAGAGCCGACAAGGTGGGGGTGTTGGTCTCCTTATTTCATCACAATGTGTTTTCTAGGTTATCTACCTCTACCCTTTCTTATATTTCTTTCCTTTGAGGTCCATATCATTAGACTCTTAAAACCCTTCACCCTGCTAGTGGAAGTTGTGTTTCATCCTATAGGCAAATCCAACCAGTTTCTGGATCACTTTGCCATTTGAATTCCACACTTCCTATCTTGTGACATTCAAACTCTCATCAAGGTGATTTTAACATCCCCACTGATAATCCACTCTCCCCATCTGCCACTCACCTTCTTTCACTAACCTTCTATCTCTGTCTTTCACAGCTTACTAACTCTTGTACACATGAGGATGGGAATACTCTTGACCTGATCTTCTCTTGTTTCCCAACTTACCAGACATACAGGAATCATAGAATCATAGAATCATAGAATGGTAGAGTTGGAAGGGACCTCCTGGGCCATCTGGTCCAACCCCCGGCTCAAAGCAGGATTCTCTAAATCATCCCAGACAGATGTCTGTCCAGCCTCTGTTTGAAGACTTCCATTGAAGGAGAACTCACCACTTCTCGTGGCAGCCTGTTCCACTCATTGATCACCCTAACTGTCAAAAAGTTTTTTCTAATATCTAATCTGTGTCTCCTCCCATTCAATTATATCCCATTGCTTCTAGTCTTTCCTTGTGCAAATGAGAATAAAGATGATCCTTCTACAATGTGACAGCCCTTGAGATATTTGTAGACAGCTATTAAGTCTCCTCTCAGTCTTCTTTTTTGCAAGCTAAACATTCCCAAATCCTGCAACCGTTCCTCATAGGACATGGTTTGCAGACCGGTCACCATTCTGGTGGCTCTTCTCTGAATTTGCTCCAGTTTGTTGATGTCTTTTTTAAAATGTGGTGCCCAAAACTGGACACAGTATTCCAGATGAGGTCTGACCAAAGAGGAGTAGAGGGCAATAATGACCTCATGTGATCTAGACTGTATGCTTCTGTTGATACATCCTAGAATTGTATTTGCCTTTTTTGCTGCTGCATCACACTGTTGACTCATGTTCAGTCTGTGATCAATTAGTATACCCAAGTCTTTTTCACATGTGCTGATACTTAGCCCTACTCCTCCCATTTTGTATATGCTTTTTTCATTTTTATTGCCCAGATGTAGTACTTTGCATTTTTCCCTATTAAAAACCATTCTGTTAGTTGCTGCCCACTGCTCCAGTTTATTTATATCTTTTTGAATCCTCTCTCTCTTCTCTAGTATTAGCTACCCCTCCTAGCTTTGTGTCATCAGCAAATTTGATCAGTTTACCCTCAATTCCTTCATCTAAATCATTGATAAAGATGTTGAACAATACAGGGCCCAAAACAGAGCCTTGTGGTACCCCACTTGAGACATTCTTCCAACTGGATGTGCAGCCATTTACAACCACTCTTTGGGTCCGATCACTAAGCCAGTTATGAATCCACCTAACAGTTGCCTTGTCCATTCCATACTTAGTCATTTTTTCAATAAGGATTGTGTGAGATACTTTGTCAAATGCTTTGCTGAAGTCAAGATATACTATATCTACAGCATTTCCCTGATCCACCCAGTCAGTGATTCTGTCATAGAAGGAAATTAACCCCTCTCTGACATCTGACATACTATCCCGTCCATAAAACCCGTGACAATCTGACCATGGACGGGATAGTACGTCATAGCGATTAGCTACGCTCCCGGGGGGAGCGCAGCTAATCGCCGCCGGGTGTCAGCTGATTATCACAGCTGACACCCGGGACTGTGTGCCAGGAGCGGTCACGGACCGCTCCCGGCACATTAACCCCTTGCACACCGCGATCAAACATGATCGCGGTGTACTGGGGGCACAGGGGAGCATCGCGCCGGGAGGGGGCTCCCGGCGCGCCCCCCTGAGACCCTCAGAACAGCGCGATGTGATCGCGCTGTTCTGAGGGCTTCCTCCCTCCCAGGACCTGGATCCAAGATGGCGCCGGGGTCCTGGAGGGAGGCGGCTTCCCCAGTGCCTGCCGAGAGCAGGCACTGAGAAGCCTGCAGAGCTGCCTGTGAGATCGCTGGTCTCACAGAGTGCTGTGCACACTGTGAGACCAGCGATCTGACATTTTACAGTGATGTCCCACCCTGGGACAAAGTAAAAAAGTAAAAAAAAAAAAAAAAAAAAAACGTGTAAAAAAAATTTTTCAAAATAAATAAATAAAAAAAAAAAAAATATTCCCCAATAAATTCATTTCTTCCTGTAAATAAAAAAAAATAAAACAATAAAAGTACACATATTTGGTATCGCCGCATCCGTAACGATCCCCCCTATAAAACTCTCCCACTAGTTAACCCCTTTAGTGAACCCCTTAAAAAAAATAAAATAAAAACAAAGCTAAAAATCAGTGCTTTATCATCATACCGCTAAACAAAAAGTGGAATAACACGCGATCAAAAAGACCGATATAAATAATCATGGTACCGCTGAAAACATCATCTTGTCCCGCAAAAAACGAGCCATCATACAGCATCATCAGCGAAACAATAAAAAAGTTATAGCTCGCAGAATAAAGCGATGCAAAAATAATTATTTTTTATATAAAATTGTTTTTATTCTATAAAAGCGCCAAAACATAAAAAAGATATAAATGAGGTATCGCTGTAATCGTACTGACCCGAAGAATAAAACTGCTTTATCAATTTTACCACACGCGGAACGGTATAAACACCTCCCTCAAAAGAAATTCATGAATTGCTGATTTTTGTTCATTCTAACCTCCCAAAAATCGAAATAAAAAGCGATCAAAAAATGTCACGTGCTCAAAAATGATACCAATAAAAACGTCAACTCGTACCGCAAAAAATAAGACCTCACATGACTCTGTGGGCCAAAATATGCAAAAATTATAGCTCTCAAAATGTGGCGATGCAAAAAACTATTTTTTGCAATAAAAAGCGTCTTTTAGCGTGACAGCTGCCAATCATGAAAACCCGCTATAAATAGTAAATCAAACCCCCCTTTATCATCCCCTTAGTTAGGGAAAAATAATAAAATTAAAAAAATGTATTTATTTCCATTTTCCCATTAGGGTTATGGTTAAGGTTAAGGTTGCGGCTAAAGTTAGGGTTAGGGTTGGCGCTAAAGTTAGTATTAGGGTTAGGGTTGGGATTAGGGATAGGGGTGTGTTAGGGTTAGGTTTGTGGTTAGGGTTGGGACTAGGGTTAGGGGTGTGTTGGGGTTAGGGTTGGAGTTAGAATTGGGGGGTTTCTGCTGTTTAGGCACATCAGGGGCTCTCCAAATGTGACATGACGTCTGATCTCAATTCCAGCCAATTCTGCGTTGAAAAAGTCAAACGGTGCTCCTTCACTTCTGACCTCTGCCATGCGCCCAAACAGTAGTTTACTCCCACATGGGGTATCAGCGTACTCTGGACCCTAAGAGTTATTGTGCAATTTGTCCTATTTCTTCTGTTACCCTTGGGAAAATAAAAAACTGGGGGCAAAAATATCATTTTTTAAAAAAAAATGATTTTTTTGTTTTTACGGCTGTACGTTATAAACTTCTGTGAAGCACTTGGGGCTTCATAGCGCTCACCACACATCTAGATAAGTTCCTTATGGGGTCTATTTTCCAAAATGGGGTCACTTGTGGGGGGTTTCCACTGTTTAGGCGCATCAGGGGCTCTCCAAATGCGACATGATGCCCCCAGACCATTCCATCAAAGTCTACAATCCAAAACGTCACTACTTCCCTTCCGAGCCCCAACGTGTACCCATACAGTAGTTTTATCCCACATATTGGGTATCTCAGGACAAATTGGACAACAACTTTTGGGGTCCAATTTCTCCTGTTACCCTTGTGAAAATAAAATATTGGGGGCGAAAAAAATAATTTTTGTAAAAAAAATATTTTTTATTTTTACGGCTATACATTATAAACTTCTGTGAAGCACTTTGGGGTTCAAAGTGCTCACCACACATCTAGATAAGTTCCTTGTGGGGGTCTATTTTCCAAAATGGGGTCACTTGTGGGGGGTTTCCACTGTTTAGGCACACCAGGGGCTCTCCAAACGTGACATGGCATCCAATCTCAATTCCAGCCAATTTTAGTTTGAAAAAGTCAAACGGCGCTCCTTCCCTTATGAGCTCTGCTGTGCGCACAGACAGTGGTTTTCCCCACTTATGGGGTATTGGCGTACTAAGGAGAAATTTCACAACAACTTTATCTGTCCATTTTCTCCTTTTACCCTTGTGAAAATAAAAAAAAAGTTTGTAAAAGATCATTTTTATGGCTAAAAAGTTAAATATTCATTTTTTCCTTCCACGTTGCTTCAGCTCCTGTGAAGCACATGAAGGGTTAATAAACTTATTGAATGTGGTTTTGAGTACCTTGAGGGGTGCAGTTTTTAGAATAGTATCACTTTTGGGTATTTTCTGCTATATAGACCCCTCAAAGTGACTTCAAATATGAGGTGGTCCCTAAAAAAATGGCTTTGTAAATTTTGTTGTAAAAATGAGAAATCGCTGGTCAACTTTTAACCCTTATAATTTCCTAAGAAAAAAAAAATTTGATTCCAAAATTGTGCTGATGTAAAGTAGACATGTGGGAAATGTTATTTCTTAACTATTTTGTGTGACATATTTCTCTGTTTTAAGGGTATAAAAATTCAAAGTTTGAAAATTGCAAAATTTTCTAAATTTTCGCCATATTTGCATTTTTTTCAAAAATAAACGCAAGTTATATCGAAGAAATTTTACCAATAACGTGAAGTACAATATGTCACGAGAAAACAATCTCAGAATTGCGCAGATCCGTTGAAGCGTTCTACAGTTATAACCTCATAAAGAGACAGTGGTCAGAATTGTAAAAATTGGCCCGGTCATTAACGTGCAAACCACCCTTGGGGGTGAAGGGGTTAAGTTAGTCTGACATGACTTATTAGTTACAAACCCATGCTGACTCTTGCATACATGTTGTTTAATAATTTGTTCAAAGATCTTTCCTGGTATAGAAGTCAGACTCACGCCTGTAGTTTCCTGGGTCCACCTTCTTCCCCTTTTTGAAGATAGGAACAACATTTGCTCTTCTCCAGTCTTCTGGGACTTCTCCTGTTCTCCAAGAATTTTCAAAGATAATGGACTGTGGTTCAAGAATTTCTTCTGCTATCTCCTTCAGTACTCTAGGGTGTAATTCATCTGGACTTGGAGACTTGAATTCATTTAGGTTAGCTAAGTGTTTCCTCACTGTCTTTCTGTTTATAGATATCCTGGATTCTTCTATTCCTTTAATAGGACAGTGAAAATCAGTTGATGTTACATTTCCTTTCTGAGAGAAAACAGATGCAAAATAGGAATTTAAAAGTTCAGCCTTCTCAACATCCTGTCTTACCATTTCATCATTTTCATCCTGTAAAAATCCTATAGCATCTTTGACTTTTCTTTTACTTTTGACGTATCCACAAAATCCTTTTTTGTTGCTTTTGACGTCTCTTGCAAGCCTTAATTCATTGTCAGCTTTAGATAATCTGATTTGTGCCCTGTAGGTTCTGCAGGCGGCATTATATTCTTCTTTAGATATGCCACCCTCTTTACATTTGATAAACATTTCTTTCTACCTTTTTAGCATGTGTTTAAGTTCTGTGTTCATCCATCCTGGTTTCCTTAAATGCTTCCCATTCTTCCCTCTTTTCGCAATTGTTAACTATTGTGCTTTGAGAATCTCATTTTTCAAGATTTCCCATCCTTCCTGGACATTTTTGTCCTTAAGGATATCCAGCCATTGGATCCCTCCAATTCTCTTTCTGAGTCCCTTAAAATCTGCTTTTCTGAAATCTAACCTTGACCTAGGAAGCTATTTGCCATCAATGACCAGCAGCTTATAAAAAAATATGCAGTCATCCATAGATCTGATCTCCTCCCTCTGCATTATCACAATATAATAAGACATTGGAAATAGCCCTGAATGAAGCTGCATCTGATATATGCAGAATAACCCAACACAGACAACAAAAACCCTGGCAAAAAGCTACAAACACATTTTGCCCAGTGTTGCTCCAGGTGTGCTGAGTGTCAGTGGAGAAAATCACTTTCAGCACAAGAATTCATCTGCTATAAGTTCACGCTAAAAACTTTAACTCTGTTCTCCATCTGGCCAAACAAGTCTGTTTCACCACCTTCATCACGTTACTATTAGAGATGAATGAATTTGATCGGGTCAGGGCTTATTCGGCAAGCTACAGTGCTTACCAAATAAGCTGCAGAGGGAATCCAGCTTCCTGGATCACTCCGGCTGATCACCTGTTCGGCTCTGCAGCTGCATGTGTCACGGCTGTGTGACAGTCACGACACATGCATGGAGAGCCAAACAAACAGGCTCCAATGTATGTGTCGTGACTGTCATACAGCCACGATACATGACATAAAGTGTTTGCAAACACCATATTACATATTACATGCCGGTCAGCAGAGTGTAAGTATGTAATAAATGTATTAGACCACTACGCATGTATATGAAGGACAAATAGAGAAGACCAACTGTACATTATACAGACACACCACAATGGACAACAGCCATATGGTCTTTATACAATTGAAATTTTATTGATAGAAAAATATAAAATGTAAAATAACAGGACAGTAAGAGGGGAGAATAGATAACATGGGGTACACCCTATATGCACAGCAAAGAAGCCCAAAAAATGAGTAGCCTACTTCAGGCCAATATATCAAAGATTATATGCCACTATATATAACAATCATATCAAATATATTGTAACAAAAATCAAAGGTAAATGTCATGGTACTCATAATGGCATTATTCAGCATTGCAAATGGCTGAAATGAGAGGTATAGGTGCTCCCTGATGAAGGAGCATCTAGCTCCGAAACGCGCGTCGGGGACAGCCCGAGAGTAACTTGCTCCAGCCTCTAGGTAATTTTGGCACCTATTGGTGTCTGCACATTTTGTTTGCATTAAGTCTTTGCATTATATATATGTGTGACACTTGTGGTAGCAATGTGGCCATTAGTATATTGTTTCCATAAGTGTATGGTATGGTACTTACCTACCATACACTATATATGACAAAATCTACTATATTGTATTTAACTAGCATAATTTTCTTATTTTCTTAAATGGGATGTTGTCTGTCTGGTTATATGCCTCTCATTTCAGCCACTTGCAATGCTAATGCGGCCATTATGAGTACCATGACATTTACCTTTGATCTTTGTTACAATATATTTGATCTGATTGTTATATATAGTGGCATATAATCTTTGATATATTGGCCTGAAGCAGCCACGATACATGCAGCTGCGGAGACGAACAGTTGATCAGCCGGAGCGATCCAGGTGTGAAGGAGAAAATGAATAATGAAATCAATTATTAACCTTATATAAGTTAGTAATATATGTGGTGTAGCAATATGGCATCTATATCCTGGAACAACGCCCTGGAAGGAATCCCTGGAATGTTAAAGTGGAGACACGCTGGACACCATGTATGGAGTGGAGTTGGCATGGACCTATCATAGACTGACACTGGCTGTTCAAAAGTTGTGCAACACCCACTTCCTGCCTGTTACATGATCTGTTTGTTCTACTAATAAAGTTCAGATGTGTGCCAGCTTTTGCTGAGGAAGGAGTATACAGTACAGACCAAAAGTTTGGACACACCTTGTCATTCAAAGATTTTTCTGTATTTTCATGACTATGAAAATTGTACATTCACACTGAAGGCATCACAACTATGACTTAACAAAAAAGTGTGAAACAACTGAAAATATTTCTTATACTCTAGGTTCTTCAAAGTAGCCACCTTTTGCTTTGATGACTGCTTTGCACACTCTTGGCATTCTCTTGATGAGCTTCAAGATGAAATGATATGGATTGGCAAGGCTGCAGTGATGGGCAGTGCAGGCTGTATGTCTCTGTGTGGGCAGTTTTATTGCTGGTATATTGTTTTTGTAGCGCTGTATATATATTGGTATTTTACTAATAGCAATTTGGAATCCCTAGGAAATAATGATATCAAGAAAGAGAAAAATTGCTTCACTTGTTAAGACTAGCAGTGACAAATATGGAACCGAACATTGACCATCTCATTAGCCAAAAGCAGGCCCATAGTTCCCATTGAAATACAGTAAGTTTGTTAATTTTTAACTTTACTTGTTCTTTATTTTAAGTATTGTATTTGTTCCTGTTTTGTTTTTTTTTTACTTCAAAATAAGTGTAGTATATGGTGTATACAGGGTCATACACATCGTGTGCGGTATATAGAGTGTAGTATATGGTGTATACAGGGTCATACACATCGTGTGCGTATATAGAGTGTAGTATATGGTGTATACAGGGTCATACACATGGTGTGCGGTATATAGAGTGTATATACACTTCTGTATTATACTTTTCATATACAGGTTATAATGCCTCTTATTCTTGTAATAGGTTGAGTGTGCCATGTATAATATATGGTATATACCGCATAGTGTCGCATACACTGCTGTATTATACAATATACAACAGTTCTAATGCTCCATACCTAATATGCAGGATAATGTACAGTGTATATGATGTAACCTGTATAAGATGCGACATTGGCTTGCCCCCCCCTAGTTTTGATCCTGGGTACGCCCATGCCATGGATCCTGGTGATTCTGACATTTTCTCATGACATATTGTACTTCATGTTAGGGGTAAAATTTCTTTGATATAACTTGTGTTTATTTGTGAAAAAAATGGAAATTTGGCGAAAATGTTGAAAATTTTGCAATTTTTCAGCTTTAAATTTTCATGCCCTTAAATCACCGAGATATGGCACACAAAATACTTAATAAGTAACATTTCCCACATGTCTACTTTTACATCAGCACAATTTTGGAACCAAAATTTTTTTTTGTTAGGAAGTTATAAGGGTTAAAAATTAAAGGGAATCTGTCACCCCATTTTTGGACTATGAGATGCGACCACCGCCATCAGGGGCTTATCTACAGCATTCTGTAATGCTGTAGATAAGCCCCGATGTCACCTGAAAGAGAAGAAAAACAAGTTATATTATACTCACCCAGGGGCGGTCCGCCGTCCGGTCCGGTCCGATGGGCATCACGGTCCGGTTTGGCGCCTCCCATCTTCTAGCGAAGCCGGCCTCTTCTTGTCTCCATCCGGCTCCTGCGCAGGCATTATTCTCTGCCCTGGTGAGGCAGAGCAGAGTACTGCAGTGAGCAGGTGCCGGGAAAGTCAGAGAGGTCCGAAGCCTGCGCACTGCAGTACTCTGCTCTGCCTCACCAGGGCAGAGAATAACGCCTGCGCAGGAGCTGCATCGGGACGCAGAGAAGAGGATGGCTTCGGCAGAAGATGGGAGGGCCGAACCGGACCCGACGCCCATTGACGGAACGATGGCGGAACGCCCATGGTGAGTATAATCTAACACGTTTTTCTTCTCTTTCAGGTGACATCGAGGGCTTATCTACAGCATTACAGAATGCTGTAGATAAGCCCCTGATGGCGGCGGTCGCATCTCATAGTCCAAAAATGGGGTGACAGACTCCCTTAAACCAGCAATTTCTCATTTTTAAAACACCATTTTTTGTGGGAGACCACATCACATTTGAAGTCATTTTGAGGGCTTTATTGATACAAAATACCCAAAAGTGACACATTCTAAAAACTGCACCCTCAAGGTGCTCAAACCACATTCAAGAAGTTTATTAACCCTTCAGGTGCTTCACAGGAATTTTTGAATGTTTAAAAAAATATGAATATATAACTTTTTTCACAAAAAAATTATTTCAGGTCCAATTTTTTATTTTTCCAGGTAACATGAGAAATTGGACACCAAAAGTTATTGTGCAATTTGTCCTGAGTACTCTAATACCGCATATGTGGGGGAACACTGTTTCAGTGCATGTTTTTTCGCGTTGTTATTTTTTTTAAGGGGTTCACTAAAGGGGTTAACTAGTGGGACAGTTTTACACGGACACGGCGATAATATGTGTACTTTTATTGCTTTCTTTAATTATTTACATAAAGAAATTAATTTATTGGGGAATATTTTTTTTCTTTATTAAGAAATTTTTTTTAAATTATTTTTACACATGTTAATTTTTATTTTTGTTATACTTTTTTACTTTGTCCCAGGGTGGGACATCACTATATAGTGTCAGATCGCTGATCTGGCACTTTGCAGAGCACTGTGTCAGATCAGTGATCTGACAGGCAGTGAAGGAGGCTTCTCAGTGCCTGCTCTCTGCAGGCACAGAGAAGCCACCTCCCTGCAGGACCCGGAAGGACCCCGTGGCCATCTTGGATCCAGGGGCCTGCAGGGAGGAGGTCCTCAGAGCAACGCGATCAATCACATCGCGTTGTTCTGAGGGTCTCAGGGAAGCACGCAGGGAGCCCCCTCCCTGCCCGATGCTTCCCTATGCCGCCGGAACACTGCGATCATGTTTGATCGCAGTGTGCCGGGGGTTAAAGTGCCGGGAGCGGTCCCTGATAGCTGCTGGCACATAGTGCCGGTGTCAGCTGTGATAATCAGCTGACACCCGACCGCGATCAGCTGCGCTCCCCCTGTGAGTGCAGCTGATCTCGATGACATACTATCCCATCCACGGTCATACGGGCCCCGGTCTCCTGTACCGGATAGTGCGTCCAATGTCAGAAAGGGGCTAAAACACATATATTTAGACAGGACTACCACAGCACTTCCACTAACCTAACTTTTCCCTTTTCCTCTTTCTAATTTATCCTTAGAATCTGATCCCTTCTATTCATCTGTCTCCACATCCTTCCTGCACCCTATAACACTTGGTACCTGTCAGAGGCGTAGCTAGGGTTTTGGTTTAGGGGGTGCGAAACTTCTGAATGGGCCCCTAACCAGAGAACCTCAGCAAGTGACAGCGCTGTTGCCAAAAATAATCTATATATAAAAAGATCAATATTGATATCACCGCCAAATGGTCAGTGGTAAATAATACCAGTCCTACAGAACATATAATAGATTACAGCAGAGTTACAGATAATGACTTACCGCTGACGTTCTTTCTAATGGAATCGTTCACTTTTCCCGTCTTTTCCATCTGGCCCTGACGGACATGACGACTACTCCAGCTGAGTCGCACAACATCAGGGTTATGGGGTACTCGGCACCGAGCCCGTTCACTTCAATGGGGGAGAGGTCACGGGTAGCGCAGCTCGGTCCGTTGCCCTGGGCGCTCATTCAAAGGGGATATTTACAGGGGATTTAGAAATGTTCGTGACGCCACCTGTGGTTCCTGATCAGGGTGACCAGTGCTGCAGGGTTAATCCTCTGAGGGGTTGTTACTGGGCAGCAAGGTGTTAAGTCTTCCACAGGTAAGACTGGATCCCTCAGAGTATATGGCGGTGCAGGAGTGCAAGCAATAAGGCATACACACACAAGTCAGTCTCTTTCCATACTTTTACTGGTGATGGTTGCAGGCATGTCCCGGGAAGCTGCTCAGGGTGGAGGATGCACGTCCAGTAATCACTGTGTAGGTTTAAGGCCTCCTTATTTCTCAATGTGTGTGAGTTTCTAACTTGCATGAAGCTAAGTTTAACTCCTTCTCCTTTCTACGCCCGGCTGATATTGTGATGAGGTCTTTTTGTGGACAGAACAGTGTCTCTATGGCGGTACCTGCCAGACCCCCGTCTTCCTGACCCCGGTTACGTATCAGCACTGAAGGGCCCCTCTGCGACCTGAAGTCCAGAGTCCCCGGTTTTTCCACTAGCTGTGAAGATGCTAGCAAGCTCGGACCCGGTGTCCGGTAATGCAGAGTGGAGGTTAGCTGTAAATGCTATTTTCTCCTCAGTCACTCTCTCCCTTTTGTCCACTCGCCTGTCGTCCTACGCACACCTTAATATAAGCACAGGCAGCAGTAGATGTCAGCTTCTCGCTCCAACTTCCTCAGTCCTCAGGCTAATCTGACAGGGGTTTCTCCCTCCCAGCTTGTCTGAAGTAACTCCGTTCAGAGATGTCGTATCTGCTCTCCTGAGGTAACACCAAAGACTCACTAACGTTCAGCTAGATTGTCTTTATCTCACTGCTGTCTCAAGGGCTCCCTCTGGTGGAACCAGGAAAAATGTCAAGTGTTGTGTGCTTATCAGGTATTTGTGAATTACCTTTCCGTGCATCCTCCAGGGAACATGTGGCACCAAGCACAGCTGGGCTACACATCCCCCCCTAGTTAATATCAGCACTCCCGGGCTGAAAAAGAAAAACAATTTTTTATAACATAACAATAAACATAACTCATCCCTTGCGGGAGGTAAGGACTCTTCAAACGTTACAATGTGTACAAATGGCAATAGAAAAATATCAAATACTTTTACAGTGCAAATAAATACAAGATTCTTGTGGAGGACCGCACAAAACCTCCCACGGGGGTCCTGGCTGGGCTGCAGGACTTCTCTGCTGCAAACCTCACTCAAGGCCACACCATACGGGTTTTTCTTCTGAGGTAGAATGGTTTGCTTAACCCCTTAACGACCGCCGATACGCCTTTTAACGGCGGTCATTAAGGGTACTTAAACCACAGCGCCGTTAATTAACGGCGCTGTGGAAAAAGTGAATAGCGCCCCCCAGAGGCGCATTTTCTCCGGGGTCTCGGCTACCGGGGGTAGCCGAGACCCCAGAGAACATGAATCGGGTCGGTTTTTACCGACACCGATGTTGCGATCGCCGTTATTAACCCTATAACGGCGACCGCAACAAAAAAAAAAAAGTTGTGCCATTTAATTTCTCTGTCCTCTGATGTCATCGGACATCAGAGGACAGAGAAAAAGGGTCCCCAGGACCCCCATGTGGCCCCCAATAAGATCCATGTGGCCCCCGGGCCCTCCGGTGTCCCCCGGTGCCGGCGCCGTTAAGACAATGGCGGGCGCATGCCCAGTGCGCCCGCCGCTATGTGCCGCTGTGCTGGTGGGGGGATGGGCAAATATTCTCTGGGGTCTCGGCTACCGGGGTAGCCGAGACCCCAGAGAACATGTTCCGGGTCGGTATTCACCGATCCCGGTGTTGCGATCGCGGCTATGCAAGCATAGCCGCGATCGCAAAAAAAAAAAAAAAAAAAAAAATGATTTCTCTCCCCTCTGATGTGATCGCACATCAGAGGGGAGAAAATGAGGGTCCTCGTCCCCCGATCGCCCCCCCCATATACTTACCGGTGTCCTCCGTCCTCCCGCAGGCCCCAGGATCCCGGCTTCTTCTTCCTGCAAAACAAAAATGGCGGGCGCATGCGCAGTGCGCCCGCCGATCTGCTTTGGCGGCAGATTCAAATTTTTTTTCATTCATTCTCATAAAAGTACATTTTGATCACTGTGATAAACTATCACAGTGATCAAAATAAAAAAACAGTACATAACCCCCCCATTTATCACCCCCTTAGTTAGGGACATATAATAAAAAGTAGAAATTATATTTATTTTCATTTTTCTGTTAGGGTTAGGGTTATAATTAGGGTTAGGGTTATAATTAGGGTTAAGGTTATAATTAGGGTTAGGGTTAGCATTAGGCTGGTTTCACACATCCGGTGTGCGCCTGACGGCGCCCCCGGCATTTAGCCGCAGCGCCGCATCAGAAAATCTGATGCGCCGCATGCGTTTTTTTTGCATTGACTTGCATTAGCGCCGGATGGCGCCGCATGTCAATGCGTTGCATGCGGTTTTGTCCGGATGCGGCGCAAATGTACATTGCGGCGGCCGGACAAAACGCTGCATGTAACGTTTTTTGTTTTTGCCGGATGGTTTCTGATGTCTCCAGGCATCAGAAACCATCCGGCAAAAAACCGCATGCGGCCGCCGGCGGCGCATCAGGTTTTCTGATGCGGCGCTGCGGCAAAATGCCGGGGGCGCCGACAGGCGTCGCTGGAAGTGTGAAAGCAGCCTTAGGGTAAGGGTTATAATTAGCGTTAGGGTTAGGCTGGGTTCATACTGCGTTATGGCAGTCCGTTAGACGGACTGCGTTACACCGCGGTATAACGCGGTGTAACGCAGTCCGTTAACGCTGCCATTCACCCCCATTTGAGGGCGCATCGCGACGCATGCCGTAAAGCGGCATGCGTTTGCGACGTGCCATCATTCAGTGACGGAGCCTCGGACGCGGGCTGCAGCGTTTGGGCTCCGTCACCGCTAGCGCAGATGAATCATCTGCTGATTCCTCTGCGCTAGCGGGTATAGCATAATGCGATCGCGTTATGCTATACCATTACCAGCCCGTAAACGCTATGTGTTGAACGGGCTGGTAAAACGCAAAATGAACCTAGCCTTAGGGTTAGGGTTATAATTAGGGTTAGAATTAGGGTTAGGGTTACAATTAGGGTTAGGGTTATAATTAAGGTTATAATTAAGGTTAGGGTTACAATTAGGGTTGGAATTAGGGTTGGGATTAGGGTTAGGGGTGTGTTGGGATTAGGGTTGGAGCTAGAATTGAGGGATTTCCACTATTTAGGCACATCAGGGGGTCTCCAAACACGATGTGGCGTTCAAAAAGTCAAATGGCGCTCCCTCCCTTCCGAGCCCTGCCGTGCGCCCAAACAGTGGTTTACCCCAACATATGGGGTATCAGTGTACTCAGGACAAATTGCACACCAATTTTGGGGTTCTAATTTCTCCGATTACCCTTGGGAAAATAAAAAATAGCTGGCTAAAAAAATCATTTTTGAGAAAAAAAATGATTTTTCATTTTCACGTCTCTGCGTTTATAAATTTCTGTGAAGCACTAGGGGGTTCAAAGTGCTCACCACACATCTAGATAAGCTCCTTAAGGGGTCTAGTTTCCAAAATGGGGTCACTTGGGGGGTTTCCACTGTTTAGGCTCATCTGGGGCACTGCAAACGGAACATGACCCCCACCAACGTCTGCATTCCAAAACGTTATTACTTCCTTTCCAAGCCCTGCTGTGCGCCAAAAAAGTTCCCCCCCACATATTTGGTATCAGCGTACTCAGGACAAATTGGACAACAACTTTTGGGGTCCAATTTCCTTGTGAAAAATCAAAAATTTGGGACTAAAAAATCATTTTTGTGGAAAATTGATTTTTTTTTTTTCACACCCAGGCATTATAAACTTTTGTGAAACACTTGGAGGTTCAAAGTGCTCACCACAGATCTAGATAAGTTCCTTATGGGTCTAGTTTCCAAAATGGGGTCACTTGTGGGGTTTTTCCACTGTTTAGGCTCATCTGGGGCACTGCAAACGGAACATGACCCCCACCAACGTCTGCATTCCAAAACGTTATTACTTCCTTTCCAAGCCCTGCTGTGCGCCAAAACAGTTTCCCCCCCCCACATATTTGGTATCAGCGTACTCAGGACAAATTGGACAACAACTTTTGGGGTCCAATTTCCTTGTGAAAAATCAAAAATTTGGGACTAAAAAATCATTTTTGTGGAAAATTGTTTTTTTTTTTTTTCACACCCAGGCATTATAAACTTTTGTGAAACACTTGGGGGTTCAAAGTGCTCACAGCGGATCTAGATAAGTTCCATAGGTGGTCTAGTTTCCAAAATGGTGTTACTTGTGGGGGGTTTCCACTGTTTAGGCGCATCAGGGGCTCTCCAAACGCGACATGGTGTCCAATCTCAATTCCAGCCAATTTTGGTTTGAAAAAGTCAAACGGTGCTGCTTCCATTCCAAGCCCTGCCGTGCGCCCAAACAGTGGTCCCCCCCAATATATGGGGTATCAGCATACTCAGGACAAATTGTACAACAACTTTTGTTGTCCAATTTCTCCTGTTACCCTTGTGAAAATAAAAAATTGGGGACTAAACGATCAGGTTTGTGGAAAAAATATGATTTTTTATTTTCACGCCCGGGCGTTATAAACTTCTGTGAAGCACTTGGGGCTTCAAAGTGCTCACCACACATCTAGATAAGTTCCTTAGGGGGTCTAGTTTCCAAAATGGGGTCACTTGTGGGGGTTTCCACTGTTTAGACACATCAGGGCCTCTACAAATGCGACATGGCGTCCAGCCAATTCCGCGTTGAAAAAGTCAAACGGAGCTCCTTCCCTTGCGACCTCTGCCGTGCGCCCAAAAAGTGGTTTACCCCAACATATGGGGTATCGGCATGCTCAGGACAAATTGCACAAAAACTTTTGGGGTCTTGTTACCCTTGGGAAAATAAAAATTGGGGTGAAAAGATCATTTTTGTGGAAAAAATATGATTTTTTATTTTCACGGCTCTACGTTATAAACTTGTGTGAATCACTTGGAGGTTCAAAGTGCTCACCACACATCTAGATAAGTTCCTTAGGGGTCTAGTTTCCAAAATGGGGTCACTTGTTGGGGGTTTCCACTGTTTAGGCACATCAGGGGCTCTCTAAACGCGACATGGCATCCAGCCAATTCTGCGTTGAAAAAGTCAAACAGCGCTCCTTCCCTTGCGACCTCTGCCGTGCGCCCAAAAAGTGGTTTACCCCCACATATGGGGTATCAGCATGCTCAGGACAAATTGCACAAAAACTTTTGCGGTCTTATTACCCTTGGGAAATTAAAAATTGGGGTGAAAATATCATTTTTGGGAAAAAATTTTTTTTTTTTTTTTTCACGGCTCTAGGTTATAAACTTGTGTGAAGCACTTGGAGGTTCAAAGTTCTCACCACACATCTAGATAAGTTCCTTAAGGGGTCTTGTATCCAAAATGGGGTCACTTGTGGGGTGTTTCCACTGTTTAGGCACATCAGGGGCTATCTAAACGCGACATGGCATTCAGCCAATTCTGCGTTGAAAAAGTCAAACGGCGCTCCTTCCCTTGCGACCTCTGCCACGCGCCCAAAAAGTGGTTTACCCCCACATATGGGGTATCGAAGTATTCAGAAGAAATTGCACAACAAATTTTGTGGTTCATTTTTTCTTTTAACACTTGTGAAAATAAAAAAACTTGGTTCCGAAGTAAAGCTTTTGCAAAAAAAGTTAAATGTCAATTTTTTCCTTCCACATTGCTTCAGCTCCTGTGAAGCACTTGAAGGGTTAATAAACTTCTTGAATGTGGTTTTGAGCACCTTGAGGGGTGCAGTTTTTAGAATGGTGTCACTTTTGGGTATTTTCTATCATATAGACCCCTCAAAGTGACTTCAAATGTGATGTGGTCCCTAAAAAAAAATGGTGTTGTAAAAATGAGAAATCGCTGGTCAACTTTAACCCTTATAACTTCGTAACAAAAAAAAATTTTGGTCCCAAAATTGTGCTGATGTAAAGTAGACATGTGGGAAATGTTATTTATTAAGAAATTTGTGTGACATATCTCTCTGATTTAAGGGCATAAAAATTTAAAGTTTGAAAATTGTTAAATTTTCAAAATTTTCGCCATATTTCCATTTTTTTCATAAATAAACACAAGTCATATCAAAGAAATTTACCACTAACGTGAAGTACAATATGTCACGAAAAAACAATCTCAGAATCAGCGGGATTCGTTAAAGCGTTCCAGAGTTATAACCTCATAAATGACAGTGGTCAGAATTGTAAAAATTGGCCCTGTCATTAAGCTGCAAAATGGCTCTGTCCTTAAGGGGTTAAAACCAAGATGGGGCACTGAGTGCCAACTATTTACAACACAGTTTTGGGGCTGGCAAAGTCCTCAGCCACGCAGTCCTTCAAAAAGAAACACATTTCACCTATCACATTACCCAACTAAGGTATACTACTTCAGCATGTAAACATTATCGTCATATAACATTCTCAATAAAATGCAATTCTCTTCATAACTTTGTACAATTAAGTAAACCCTGTCTGGGTCATACTAGATTAATTTGCTAGGACTACTCTTGGTACCTAACAGGTAACCTTCCTTTCGTTGTACGTACTGACCTACGTGGTGTGGTGTCAGGTATAGTAGCATCTAGCCTATCTGTGCTGCGTGCTGGCAAACTGTAAATCCGCCTCCACCTCTCTAGGGATCTGGCAAGCATACTAGCGACTGGACGATGCGGTTCTGCTCCGCCAGGGGATTCTTCTACCTGAGACCCAACATCTGAAGGTTCCACATTTTGAGATTCCATTCTTTGAGATACTACTTCTGGAGATGCTACAGGAGCAGGTTCTTCTTGAACTATTTCTTCTGCTGCGGCAACTGACTCAACTGGACGTTGAAGAGCTTCTTGTGGTTGGTAAAATTGAAGTACTGGAATAATCACAGCGTCTCCGATACAAGGCCAATCTGCAGGAAAATCTCCTAGATCCATGTGTATGACTTCACCTAATTTCTCTTTTTCCATAACAAGTTCTTCCTCGGGAAGTTTTAACATGTCTGGACACAGTTTTAGGTGGTCTCTGGATACCGTGGTGGTCGTTTTTCCTCCATCTTTGCTAATGATACAGGTTTTCCTGTTGTCAAATTTGGAATTTTGCACGACATATGGCTCTTGTTCCCACTGATCATCCAATTTGTGCATTCTTCTTTTTCTTTTTAGCACAATTTCTCCAGGCATAAAAGGCTTAGCTGGCGCACTTTTGTTGTAGTTCTCCTCTTGCTTTTCCACGCAGGCTTGTACTCTCCTGTACTGTTCCTGTCTGTTTGTGTCCCAATCTTCAGTAGTAACATCAGCTTCTGGTTCTACCACACCAAGTTCCAAATCCATGGGCAGCTTTCCTGGTCTTGCTCGCATAAGGTAGGCTGGAGTGCAGTTGGTGGAACTCACCGGTATGTGATTGTACAGATCTACTAGGTCAGGTAGTAGGTCTGGCCACCTATTCCTCTCCTCAAGTGGTACCGTCTTCAGCAGATCAATGACTATGTGATTCATCTTCTCACAGAAACCATTGGTTTGGGGGTGGTACGGTGTGGTTCTTATCTTCTTACACCCGTACAAGTGACAGAATTCCTTAAACAGTTCGGCTTCAAATGCAGGACCTTGATCAGTTAACACTTGCTCTGGATATCCATGGGGTCTGCAGAAATACGCCTGAAACGTCTTTGCTGCTGTTCCAGCTGTCAGATCTTTGACAGGGGCGACCACCAGGAACCTGGAGTAGTGATCCACCATTGTCAGGGCATATGAGTATCCTGACCTGCTGGGTGACAACTTGACATGGTCCAAGGCCACGATCTCCAAGGGACGAGTCGTCTTGATGGGCTGCAGGGGTGCTTTCTGGCTACTGTAGTCTTTTCTTCGGAGGCTACAGGACGCACAGTTTTTACACCATTTCTCGATGGAACTTCGCATTCCCACCCAGTAGAAACGACACTTCAGCAGGGTTTCCAGCTTCTTCCAGCCAAAGTGCCCCGCTCGATCGTGGTAGGCTTCCAACACCATCTGGATGTCTGTTCTTGGCACTACTATCTGCCATACCATCTCATGGGTTCTGGGGTTGACGTACCTTCGGCACAGCTTCTCTCGGAGATGAATAGCCGGCTTCTCTCGTTCCACAGCTGCTTTGCTCGTTGAGATGCATCCTTCTCCAAGGAGGAACCTTCCTGAGTTATCAGTTCCTTGATGTGGCTGACAACCGGGTCACTGTTCTGGGTCTCCTTCCAGCTGTGGTGAGGTAAAGGGTTTAACGTCTTACCACGCTGCCTCCTGTAGGCTCGTTGCTCGTGGATCATCCCATTTCTGTGGAATGCAGGTAGCTCAATCTCTTCTAGGTCATCCGATTCCTCTTCCGTGTCGGACTCATGCGGCATTCTGGACAAGGCATCAGCGTTGGCGTTCTTACGGCCTGCCCTGTACTTGATTGTAAATTGATAATTCGACAGCCGAGCCATCCAACGTTGCTCCATGGCTCCCAGCTTGGCTGTTTCAAGATGTGTCAAGGGGTTATTGTCTGTGTAAGCAGTGAACTTGCTGGAGGCTAGGTAATGCTTGAATCTTTCTGTAATGGCCCAGACTAGCGCCAGGAACTCCAACTTGAAGCTGCTATAGTTCTCTGGGTTTCTTTCGGTCGGCCGGAGCTTCCTGCTTGCATATGCGATGACTTTTCTTGGCCATTTTGCTTCTGACTGAGGACAGCTCCCAATCCTTCGTTGCTGGCATCAGTATACAGCAGGAACGGCTGGCTATAGTCAGGATAGGCTAAGATCTCATCGCCTGTCAGGATCTCCTTCATCTCCTTGAACGCCTCAGCTTGTTCTTTACCCCAGTGGAATGGAGGATTTCTGCTCTTGAGGGGTTGTCCTACCAGGAGGTCCTGCAGGGGCGCTGCTTTCTTGGTGTAGTCCTTTACAAACCTCTGGTAGTAACCTGTCAGTCCCAGGAACTGACGCACCTCCTTGAGATTCCTTGGTTCTGGCCATTTCTGGATGGCAGTGACCTTCTCGGGGTCCGGCGCTACTCCTTCTGAGCTGACAATATGTCCCAAGTACTGTACCTTTTGTTTGAGCAGATGGCACTTTGAAGGCTTCAGTTTCATCCCATACTTGGACAGTGACTCGAATACCTCTGCCAGGTGCTTCAGATGATCCTCATACGTCTTGGAGTACACAATTACGTCGTCCAGGTACAGCAACACTGTTTCAAAGTTGAGATGTCCCAGGCAACTCTCCATCACTCTCTGAAACGTTCCCGGGGCACTGCTGAGTCCAAATGGCATTCTGTCAAACTCACAGAGTCCCATTGGGGTGGTGAAAGCCGTCTTCTCCCGATCCTCCTCAGCCACAGCTACTTGCCAGTGCCCACTAGTGAGGTCGAGGGTGGAAAAGTAATTAGCAGTTTTTAAGGCAGCTAAGGATTCCTCAATGCGTGTAAAGGGTATGCATCTTTATGTGTTATGCGATTTACTTGTCTGTAATCTACACACATTCTCATGCTTCCATCCTTTTTCCTAACTAGGACTAGAGGTGCTGCCCAGGGACTACAACTATCCCTTATCACCCCTGCTTCCTTCATGTCACGCAACATTTCCTTAGCTTTCTGGTAGTGTGCTGGAGGTATAGGCCTGTACCGCTCTTTGATGGGAGGATGGCTGCCTGTAGGGATATGATGTTGTACTCCCTTAATGGTCTCAAAGTCAAGTGGGTGTTTGCTAAATACCTGTGTGTACTCCTGTACCACCCGTAGTACTCCCTGTTTCTGGTGGGCTGGAGTGGTGTCTGTCCCGACATGGAGCTGCTGACACCAATCCTCCACCTGGGTTGCTGGGTCATTATCCTCCGCTGGTTGGCGGGAGGCTAAGGACTCTGTTGTGAGAATGGAGTTGTTATCTACAGTATGTAATTTAGCAACAGTGGCATAACGTGGTAAATTCACTTCATCTTCTCCCCAGTTGAGAAGACGTACTGGTACCCTTCTATTTCGTACTTCCACTACCCCTCTAGCAGTCAAGAGTGTAGGTCTGTGCTCTGAACAATGGGGCTCTACTACTGCTTGGTAGTTCTGTCCTCTCAGACCTATTGCTGCTCTACACCATATAAGCATTTCACTCATTGGGGTATCACAATGGGGTTCGGGTCTGTTACCCGTACATTACCAA
The DNA here is from genome assembly GCA_033576555.1 of Oophaga sylvatica. Taxonomy (NCBI): domain Eukaryota; kingdom Metazoa; phylum Chordata; class Amphibia; order Anura; family Dendrobatidae; genus Oophaga; species Oophaga sylvatica. The sequence goes on along the minus strand of JARQOD010000004.1, from coordinate 556,591,219 downwards.
TTTCACCATCTGTCAGCTTCGCTTGCTGCTGGCACATCAGGGCCCGGATCTCCCTCTGGATCACTCCCTTTTGCTTTGGCCTGGCAACTTCAGCGAGCTGTTGGAGCAAAAACACAACTTCTCCCAGACAGTTACTAATAATGTTTGTACCTAAAACCACATTTAAGCCATTTTCCTCATTTACAGTCTTTACTACTAAGAGTCCCTGGTCCTTCAGCTCCACTCTGCCCACCTTTACGTCCACGTTTTTGACTCCAAGTATTTCAACAGGGAGACCATTAGAGGCGTACACAGCAAGCAAAGTCAGGGCTCGGGGGCTGGAGACTGTCCATGGACCAAAACTTATTATACAGGACATCAGGTATGACGGTCACCTGAGATCCAGTGTCCAGCAGGGCAGGGATTGCGATCCCATCCAGGATGATGGACAGGTAGGGTCTTCCTCCCACAAACCTGCGGTTCCAGTCTGAGGGGCCTGAAGAGTCTATTCCTGGGTGTTGGCCCTCGGACCCAGGATCTGCTCGTTTAAAGGACACTGTCGGGCTAGATGACCTTCCCTGTTGCAATGGTAGCAGATGATCTTTCGCGAGGATTGTGCTGATCAGGGGTCGCTCCTGGGGGTGGCGTTGTCCTCCTTCGGTGGGGCGACGTCCTCCTTTTCCTCCGGTTCATCCAAGGGACATCCTCTGGGCAGTTGGCTAGCAGGATCTTTCCTCCTTCTTCCTTCCGCAGTTGCAGGGCACTCATTACAGTGGCCAGGTTTTTAGTCAGCTGGCGCACTTCTGAGCGCAGACAGTCCAACTCAGTAGGGGGCGCCACCTGCATTTTGGCTTCCGCCACCAGCGGGGAAAAGGTGGATGCTGCCGGCTTTAGAGTGGCTTCACCCTGGTGACACTGGGTCGACACCTCGGGCTTCTCCAGGGGTCGCAGTCCTTTTATAGCCATATCTTTTAGGGCATCAAAGGTAGCGTCAGGATGATCCAAGGACCACCAGTGCACAGTCTTGCTTTCAGCTTGGGACCTCAGTCCCCGTACAAATTGTTCCTTCAGCATTTTGCTTTCATTAATGGCACTTATAGGGTTAACCTGTTTGAGAGCTCACAGGGCCCCCTGTAGTCGGCAGGCTGTAGTCCCTAATACTGTCATCTGGTCTCTGAGAGCATTGGTAAAACCTCATCCGGAGATCTGTTTCAGTGCGGTCCTCAAAAATAGTCTGTAGCTTTAAGAAAATTGAAAGCACTGATTCCTGGTCTGCAGCTGTCCAAGTCTCTACTTCTCTTTCTGCAGCACCAGTCAATTGTCCTAATACCACTGCAGCTCTTTGTTTCTCTGTCATAGGGTACATGTCCATTATGCTGCATATTTTGCGCTTGAACCCTGACAGGGTATCCGGCTTACGCTATACTGAGGGAGCCACTTTGCTCCAGGCAGGTATGGGAGCGTCAGCGGTACTATCGGGGCCACCAGACCTGGTGAGGGGCCAGCGATTCCATCCTGTGCTGCAGCGCCGGCGGGTAAGTCACCGGAGCTGTCGCTCTGGGCCGCGCTGTCAGCTTGTGGCTGCGACATGTCTGTGTCCCCCCTAGTTAAGTGTGGCCTACCTTCTCCTGAAGGCTGCAGCTCTGCCAGGCACAGCGGTGGGGAAGGACCTGCGTCGCCGGCACTCTGAAGCTCTCCACAGGACCTGCCGCCGCGTCAGCGTTGGGGGCGTGTCCGGTACTCTGAGCGCTTTCTGCAGGTACGCCCCTTCTCTTTGTGCTGTAGTGCTGTACTTTGGCGGGCAATGGCGGACAATTGTCGCCAAAAATCACAAAACAGCAACACAGTCTCTAGCACAAAAACAGTCCATTTCAGGCACACAGGACTCACGTATAGCGAGCTTCGTATCCTGTTCGTGACGCCAAAGATGAGTCGCACAACACCAGGGTTATGGCGTACTCGGCACCGAGCCCGTTCACTTCAATGGGGGAGAGGTCACGGGTAGCACAGCTCGGTCCGTTGCCCTGGGCGCTCATTCAAAGGGGGATATTTACAGGGGATTTAGAAATGTTCGTGACGCCACCTGTGGTTCCTGATCAGGGTGACCAGCGCTGCAGGGTTAATCCTCTGAGGGGTTGTTACTGGGCAGCAAGGTGTTAAGTCTTCCACAGGTAAGACTGGATCCCTCAGGGTATATGGCGGTGCAGGAGTGCAAGCAATAAGGCATACACACACAAGTCAGTCTCTTTCCATACCTTTACTGGTGATGGTTGCAGGCATGTCCCGGGAAGCTGCTCAGGGTGGAGGATGCACGTCCAGTAATCACTGTGTAGGTTTAAGGCCTCCTTATTTCTCAATGTGTGTGGGTTTCTAACTTGCATGAAGCTAAGTTTAACTCCTTCCCCTTTCTACGCCCGGCTGATATTGTGATGAGGTCTTTTTGTGGACAGAACAGTGTCTCTATGGCGGTACCTGCCAGACCCCCGTCTTCCTGACCCCGGTTACGTATCAGCACTGAAGGGCCCCTCTGCGACCTGAAGTCCAGAGTCCCCGGTTTTTCCACTAGCTGTGAAGATGCTAGCAAGCTCGGACCCGGTGTCCGGTAATGCAGAGTGGAGGTTAGCTGTAAATGCTATTTTCTCCTCAGTCACTCTCTCCCTTTTGTCCACTCGCCTGTCGTCCTACGCACACCTTAATATAAGCACAGGCAGCAGTAGATGTCAGCTTCTCGCTCCAACTTCCTCAGCCCTCAGGCTAATCTGACAGGGGTTTCTCCCTCCCAGCTTGTCTGAAGTAACTCCGTTCAGAGATGTCGTGTCTGCTCTCCTGAGGTAACACCAACGACTCACTAACGTTCAGCTAGATTGTCTTTATCTCACTGCTGTCTCAAGGGCTCCCTCTGGTGGAACCAGGAAAAATGTCAAGTGTTGTGTGCTTATCAGGTATTTGTGAATTACCTTTCCGTGCATCCTCCAGGGAACATGTGGCACCAAGCACAGCTGGGCTACACACAGCCAGGACTCGACTACAGAGAATACAACAAAGACACATTTCACTTCTCATATTTTCAGCACCGTCACCATCTATCCCCAACCTGTACAAACTCCTCATCCTGCCGATACCCCAATACTGAGCCGCTGCTGCCGTATGTGTCCCTATTACTGCACCTGATACCCCAATACTGAGCCGCTGCTGCTCCTGTGTCCCTATTACTGCACCTAGTGTGTGGTTCTGTGTGACCTCTAAATTCTAAAGCACCCCTCTATAATATAGCAATGCCGGGTGCAAGTGCCCGCATTTTGTCCCCTAGAATGTAATATTGCCCCATGTGCCTCTTTGACAGTCACAGTAACCTGCGTTCCCCTATAACAATAAGTGCCCACTTTACACTTAATAATGTCCTGAGTCTCCCCCCTGTACAGCTCCCCTATACACAGTATAATGCCCCTCACTGGATATATACTGACCCCTAAATATCCCCAAACTAATGGCTACAACACTGTATGATGGCCCCGTCACTGTAATTTCCACACTGTATGATGGCCCCTAGATATCCTCCATATAGCATAATACACCAGATAGTCCTCAATATATTATAATGCACTCCCCATATGCAGCCTCTGTATTATAATAAACCCCCATAGGCAGCCTCTATATTATAATGCACCCCCATAGGCAGCCTCTATATTATAATGCACTCCCCATAGGCAGCCTCTATATTATAATGCACCCCCAATGTTATAATGCACCCTCATAGGCAGCCTCTATATTATAATGCACCCCCATAGGCAGCCTCTGTAGTGTAATGCACCCCCATAGAGAGAATCTGTAGTATAATGCACCCCCATATAGAACATCTGTAGTATAATGCACCCCCCATAGGGAGCCTCTGTAGTATAATGCACCCCCATATACAGCCTCTGTAGTATAATGCACCACCATATAGAGCATCTTTAGTATAATGCACCACCATATGGAGCCTCTGTAGTATAATGCACCCCCATATGGAGCCTCTGTAGTATAATGCACCCCCATATGGAGCCTCTGTAATATAATGCACCCCATATGGAGCCTCTGTAATATAATGCACCCCCATATGGAGCCTCTGTAGTATAATGCAGCCCCATAGGGAGCCTCTGTAGTATCATGCACCCCCATATGGAGCCTCTGTAGTATAATGCCCCCATATGGAGCCTCTGTAGTATAATGCACCCCCATATAGAGCATCTGTATTATAATGCACCCCCATATGGAGCCTCTGTAGTATAATGCACTCCCCATATAGAGCATCTGTACTATAATGCACCCCCATATGGAGCCTCTGTAGTATAATGCACCCCCATATGGAGCCTCTGTAGTATAATGAACCCCCATATGGAGACTCTGTATGATAATGCAGCCCCATTGCAAAAAGAATAAATCCAGTACTCACCTCTCTTGCTCCCGGCTCCTGCGCTGCTCCCTGCTCACTGCTCTCCCTCCTGACAGTGGGCGATGGGCAGTGACATCATCGTGCCCGCTGTCAGATGCTGAGAGGGGGATTATGGGAGAGAAGGAGCGCTCGCTCCTTCTCCCTCAATGCGGTCAGCTGTATCGGCTAGATGACGATACAGCTGACCCTCCGATGATGGGCGGGGGGCCCACTGGTGGCACAGGGCCCCCCACCGCCTGCTCAGCAGCCCCATAGCGGCCGGGCGGCAGAGCAGGGAAATCGATTCTCCCTGCTCTGCCACAGAATGTAACTGTATCGGCGCACTGTGCACGCCGATAAAGTTACAGTAGCGTAGCTCCGGGTGGGCCCCCTTAGAGCTCGGGGCCCGGGGCCACCGCCCCCTCTGCCCCCCCGGTAGCTACGCTACTGGTACCTGTACTTAGTTCAAGGCTGATGCAGCTTTATTTGAAAACCCCTATTTATTCTAAAAGCACTTTTACCTATTGTGTCACCCTTGTTTCCTCATAGATTGTTAGCTTGCAAGAATGGCCCTCACTCCTACTGTAACTGTTAAACTATGTGTTGCTTTGCAATATTTTTACTCTCTGTACATGTTCCCACTCAATTGTGAAGTGCTGTAAAATACTCGTTTGTTGGGCTTTATAAATAAAATTATTATTACTTTTAGTAGCAGTAATGAGATTATTAATGGTTGCCTGAAGAATATTCTTCTATGCTGATTTTATGCTCGATTGAAGTCAAGTCTGAAGATCCTGCAGGCCATGTTCAGACATTTTAGCTAAGGCTGCTCAAAGTAACATGTGGCTTGGTGTTGTCATGTTGAAAATCGGTTCCTGGGACTTTTTGGAGAAATGGCCGTAACACTGATTCCACTGCAAAATTAATATAATGCCGACCTGTTAGCTGGAATGAAGACTAGAGAGGTCCAGCTAACATACAATATGTCACGTCACGGCATAATTCCGGGAGTGGGAACAGTGGGACATTTCTTCATGAAGTCGTCTTCATGGCATTGTCCATGTGATCACCAGACCAATTTCCAGCTATCATTGCGATCAAGTCAAAATCGGAAATCCTCACTTTAGAGGATTGTAGATTGTAAGCCCTCGCGGCCAAGATCCTCTCTCCTCCTGTACCAGTAGATCTTCATTCCAGCCTTCAATACTGTCTGTACCATGATAGCCTTGGGAGCGGTGGAGTGAGGTCAATGGATCACCTTTAGCTGGACGTCTGACTCTTAGCATAAAGTTGTGCAAACACCTTGTGATGGTTTTTCAGCTACTGTTTTACACTTCTTATGAGATGTCTTATTTCTCTTGCAATAGAGAATGGATTAATGGTGGAACCAGTGGTCCTGACATTTCTACACAGTGTCTGAGGAACTGTTTTTCAACACGACAAGACAACATCAGGCTGCATGTCGCCTGGAGTTACCCGGAGTGGATCTTGCTGATGGGCATGTCCAAGTGCACTCAGTATGGCAGAACATTTCTCAAACAATTGTTAATAATAACATTAACAGTTTGCTAGCAGCTAATGCATGTATATCTGTGCATAGTGCTCATACTAGATACTGAATAAATTAAGACTTTTTTTGAAAATTTTGTTCTCCATTTGTTATCATTTCTATATCATTAATCCTATCCATCCCATGATTTCCCTAATTTAATCACTTTTCCTTCTTAATGTTGCAATTTTAATGTTGAGGAGGGTATGATGTCTCAAAACTGAATAGCAAAGCTAAGGGCACAAACAAAAGGACGACAAAGTTGTTCCCCTTTAGAGAAATAACTGCAGAGCAAAGTTGATTCAAACAAAATAACTTGGAACCATAGCAAGCTTGATGGTTACAAAATCTCATAAAGGGCAGAAGAGCTTGGTGGTTGGAGTTCACTCTAGGTACAGCTATTGTTTGAAGGTTCCAGAAAACAAATTTAAGAGTTTAGAATATTTATAACACCTTTTATTAAGCTACTGTTTGTTCCACATAAGCCTAAGGCTACTTTCACACTTGCGTTTTTTTGCGCAGGCATCTTGCGCTATCGGACGCATGTGCAATGTTCCCCTATCTTTAACATGGCAGGCGCAGGGTCTAGCGCTTGCACGCGTTCATGTGCGTTTGTCGTGCGCTGCGCATTTTCCCGGTGTGCGCCCATACGCGCCAGACGCTACATGTTGCATTTTTTTTTTCGGTCAACCGCTTTAAAAAAACGCGTGCGCACGTGTGCGCATGCTATGCGCAAAAAATAACATTGCAGTCTATGGGGGCGCTGGCGTGCGCATGGCTTTGCGCTTGTCAGCGCTTTTGCACGCACGCGATTTTTCTGTAAATAATGGAGCCAGAGATGATGGAGACAGACAGAGATGATGGAGACAGAGATGATGGAGCCAGAGATGATGGAGACAGACAGAGATGATGGAGACAGAGATGATGGAGACAGAGATGATGGAGACAGACAGAGATGATGGAGACAGAGATGATGGAGACAGACAGAGATGATGGAGACAGACATAGATGATGGAGACAGAGATGATGGAGACAGAGATGTTGGAGACAGAGATGATGGAGACAGACAGAGATGATGGAGACAGATGATGGAGACAGAGATGATGGAGACAGAGATGATGGAGACAGACAGAGATGATGGAGACAGATGATGGAGACAGAGATGATGGAGACAGACAGAGATGATGGAGACAGAGATGATGGAGACAGAGATGATGGAGACAGACAGAGATGATGGAGACAGACAGAGATGATGGCAGAATGGGACAGACAGAGATGATAGAAATGTGACACATAGAAAACGCATGCACCAAAAAAAAAGCAAACGCATGCAAAAACGCATGAAATCGCAGACAAACGCTGCGTTTTTTTGTCAAAATGCGCATGCTGATGCCAATAAAAATTGCAGCGTTTACAAGCATTTGCATACGTTTTTTTAATGCGCTTCATGTGCTCTCGAAACGCAGCGCAAAAAAACGCAAGTGTGAAAGTAGCCTAAGGCATGTATTATTCACACAGACTTTCAGACAGTGCTCACATTTTAACATCAGCTCAATGTTTAATTTTTTTACTCAACTTTCAGTGTGGAAACAGGAAGGCAACTACAATGTCCTGCCATATTTGTAGAAGTCATTCCAGAACTGACCCTTCCCATCCTGCATCTATTCAGTTCACTACGTCACTGGACTGAACCAACCAGACCATTCCACAGGTCCCAGAGCAGCCAACTCTGGGCTTGAGTTTAGCATCACCCAATTTGCTTTAGACCTCTTGCATGGTGACAACTCTCACAACCTAAGCAGAAAATACAGAACTGACCCCTTCCAGATCGAAAACCTGCTCAACTCACCTTGCTCCTGCAGCACTCAGCACTGAGTTTCACCAATTTCCCTTTTCCACTACTTAACTAACTGAACCCACTAACCTCAAGAGGTAACAGCACTGTAGGCTATCTCAACATGTTTAAACTTCCCAGGCCTTGCTCATTGGTAACAGGGTGATAAATCTTGTCCAATGAGTCTTCCCAATACTCCATGTCTACACAAATCCACATTACACACTTTGCCCTCCAACAGACAGTCTCTCCTGGAAAGATCAGTGTTGAAGTATGAAAAGAAAGTGATGTTTGCTTATGAAACCCTACTATGGGCTTGGAATCACAGAAGAATGAAGAAAGTAGCTCCCCAGTTGTGATCACAACCCAATGGCACCCAACAATTGCATCGTGGAGGCAGAAAGCAGAGACGGTGGACAAGCATAGTCAATTTTGTAATTAAAATGTCATTGTCAGTGATTGACAGCACAATTTAAATGGTTAAATAGAAGAAAGTTCCAGTCACCGCTGTTACAGGCAGGACACCCAAGTAAGGTGCAGGCTCAGCTCCTGACCCCGCTCTATACATGGGGAAATAGTCTAGGATGAACTGTTATGCCCTTTGTTGAGAAAGGGTAAAAAGTCTCTAAGGGAATGTTTTACCAGAAAATAACCAATCGTTCATTTAAATTTTTACGATAAATTTTTTTTAAGAGTTTATAGTAATATTATTGCTCAGACAAGATGGAAATCCTTATAAAATATGAGCAGAAAATGTAAAAAAAAAAATTGGTTATTCGATTTTCCAATATTTTTAATAAACAAAATAAATCAGCTAAAATGAGAAAGAAGCCACAGGAGAAATATTCATCTTGTCTCTAAGGTATTATTCACACATCTTTATAATCATGTGCAAACTGAACAGTTATCAGTCCGCCTTCATACAGTACCAGAAGCATATGTCAGGAATTCCTGTTCCTGTGATATCCTGTTGTGGGACCTAACAGGGGCCGTGCACTCCGGGGTCTTTGCCGCTGGTTTCTATGAACCGTTTTTATTAACTGAAGTAAGTTTCCACATGAGGATCTAAAATCACAAATTCTCAGGTATTTTTTTTATAAAAATTTCTCCTGAACAAATCTGCTGACATTCCACTTACTTTCAATGCACACAAATGGGGGTGTATAGATATTGTTGGCTTTGGTCATTATTCCGGATTGGATTGCATCCAATTTACGACTGTGTGGGACTAAGTTAAAGGGTTGTTAACCTTTAGGAGCCATTTTTATTTTTCTAGTTAAGTGAATGCACTGTAGGCTGAAAATAATTTTTGCAATTGGGTTTCATTAAAACTTTTGCACCATTTGGATTTTACAGGCTCATTTTTCCTGCACATTTAACTTTGAAATGATCTGTGATCAAAAATCAGCTAAGAGGAGTTTAGAAAAGACAGGTAAAAGAGTTAAACCTACAGAAGAAAGGGAATATCTATAAGAGAAAATATGTGTATCTTAAAAATATATAATTTTATTAACACATGCAAAATGATAAAAATGTACGGTATACATTAACCCCTTAACGATCAAGCCATTTTGTAGGTTAATGACGGGCCAATTTTTACAATTCTGACCACTGTCACTTTATGTGCTTATAACTCTGGAACGCTTCCACGAATCTTGGTAATTCTGAGACTGTTTTCTCGTGACATATTGTACTTCATGTTAGTGGTAAAACATTTTTGATATAGCTTGTGGTTATTTATGAAAAAAATGGAAATATGGCGAAAATTTAGAAAATTTTGCAATTTTCAAACTTTTAATTTATATGCCACTAAATCAGAGAGATGTCACAAAAATAGTTAATAAATAACATTTCCCACATGTCTACTTTACATCAGCACAATTTTGGAACCAACAGTTTTTTTTGTTATGAAGTTATAAGTGTTAAAAGTTGACCAGCGATTTCTCATTTTTCCAACAAAATTTACAAAACCATTTTTTTTTTTAGGGACCACCTCACATTTGAAGTCACTTTGAGGGGTCAATATGACATAAAATACCCAAAAGTGACACCATTCTAAAAACTGCACCCCTCAAGGTGTTCAAAACCACATTCAAGAAGTTTAACCCTTTAGGTACAGTACAGACCAAAAGTTTGGACACACCTTCTCTTTCAAAGATTTTTCTGTATTTTCATGACTATGAAAATTGTAGAATCACACTGAAGGCATCAAAACTATGAATTAACACATGTGGAATTATACATTACACTTTACAAAAAAGTGTGAAACAACTGAAAATATGTCTTATATTCTAGGTTCAGCAGTCCAGCTCACCCCAAACCATCTCGATTGGGTTCAGGTTTGGTGACTGTGGAGGCCAGGTCATCTGGCGTAGCACCCCAACACTCTCCTTCTTGGTCAAATAGCCCTTACACAGTGTCACCAGCAAAGCACCCCCACACTATCACACCACCTCCTCCATGCTTCACGGTGGGAACTAGGCATGTAGAGTCTATCCGTTCACCTTTTCTGCGTGCAAAGCAGTAATCAAAGCAAAAGGTGGCTACTTTGAAGAACCTAGAATATAAGACATATTATAGTTGTTTCACACTGTTTTGTAAAGTGTAATGTATAATTCCACATGTGTTAATTCATAGTTTTGATGCCTTCAGTGTGATTCTACAATTTTCATAGTCATGAAAATACAGAAAAATCTTTGAATGAGAAGGTGTGTCCAAACTTTTGGTCTGTACTGTACTTCACAAGAATTGAAGCAATGTGGAAGGAAAAAATGAACATTTAACTTTTTTTCCCCAAATTTTTTTTAATTTTGTCAAGGGTATCAGGAGAAAATGAACCACAATATTTGTTGTACAATTTCTCTTGAGTACACAGATACCCCATGTGTGGAGGAAGACCAATCTTTAGGCGCACGGCAGTGCTCAGAAGGGAAGGAGCATCATTTGAGATTTTGAATGTCAAATTGGCTGGAATCAAGAGCGGACACCATGTCGCGTTTGGAGAGCCCCTGATGTACCTAAACAGTGGAAACCCCACATAAGTGACCCCATTTTGGAAACTAGACCCCCCAAGGAACTTATCTTAATGTGTGGTGAGAGCTTTGAACCCCCAAGGGCTTCACAGAAGGTTATAACGTAGAGCAGTAAAATTAAAAAATCATATTTTTTTCACAAAAATGATCTTTTCACCCTCAATTTTTATTTTCCAAAGGGTCCCCAAAGTTATTGTGCAATTTGTCCTGAGTACGCTGATACCCCATATGTGGGGGTAAACCACTATTGGGCGCATGGCAGAGCTCGGAAGGGAAGGAGCGCCGTTTTCGAATGCAGACTTTGATGGAATGTTCTGCTGGCGTCATGTCGTGTTTGGAAAGTCCCTGATGTGTCTAAACAGTAGAAACCCCCTCAAGTGACCCCATTTTGGAAACTAGACCCCTCAAGGAACTTATCTAGATGTGTGGTGAGCACTTTGAACCCCCAAGTGCTTCACAGAAGTTTATAACGTAGAGCAGTGAAAATAAAAAAATCATATTTTTTTCCACAAAAATGATCTTTTTGCCCCAAAATTTTTTATTTTATAAGGGTAACAGGAGAAATAGGACCCCAAAAGCTATTGTGCAATTTTTTGCTGAGTACGCTGATACCCCATATGTGGGGGTAAACCACTGTGATCGCCTTCCTGCGATCTTTGGGAGGCAGAATGAACAAATCCACAAAAGGTGAAGAATTGGTTTTCTTTTTTACGCCGTTCCTCGTGCGGTATTAGTGATTAGGCGACTTTATTCCTCGGATCGGTGCGATTACAGCGATACCAGATTTATACCCTTTTTTCATGTTTAGCTTCTGTCACACTCTAAAAGACGCTTTTTTTGGAAGAATTTTTTTGTAAGAAATTTTTGCATCGCCGTATTTTGAGAGCTATAATTTTTCCATATTTCGGCCGACAGAGTTATCTGTGGGCTTATTTTTTGCGGGACGAGCTGACATATTTATTGGTACCATATTCGGGCACATAACGTTTTTTGATCGCTTTCTATTCCGATTTTTGTGGAAGCAGAATGAACAAAAACCAGCAATTCAGGATTTTTTATTTTTTTTTCCTCCGTTCCGCGTGTGGTAAAATTGATAAAGCAGTTTTATTCTTCGGGTCACTACGATTACAGCGATACCTCATTTATATATTTTGTTATGCTTTGGCGTTTTTTACACAATAAAAACTTTCATACAAAAAATAATTATTTTTGCATCAGTTTATTCCGCGAGCTATAACTTTTTTATTTTTTCACTGATGATGCTGTATGGTGGCTTGTTTTTTGCGGTACAAGATGATGTTTTCAGTGGTACCATGTTTATTTATATAAGTCTTTTTGATCGCGTGTTATTGCACTTTTTCCAAGCGGTATGATGATACCGCTTGGAAAAAGCATAATTTACTACTTTTTTGTGTTTTTTTTTACGGCTTTCACTGAAGGGGTTAACTAGGGTTAAGCTTTTATAGATGGCGATACATGTGTGTTTTTTTTTTGCATAAAAATGTGTATTTTTAAGGGGAATTTTTTTTATTGTTTTTTTTTTACAATTTTTTTTTTAAAAATGTTTTTTTTACCTTGTCCCTTTATGGGACTTTCACTTTTTCACTTTTGATTGCAGGTACAATGCATTGCAATGCTCTAGCATTGCAATGCATTGTACCTATGGTGAAAGCTGCTGTGACCATGTTGTGAGCATGGTCACAGCAGCTTTCCGTAGCTAGATGACCCGGAGGTTGTCATGACAACCCGCGGGTCATCAAGGCAGAGATTGGGCCCTGCAAATACATTGCGATATGAGGCAGAGGGAGCTCCTGACCCTCTGCCTCCTCCCTGAACACTGCGATCGCGCTCGATTGCAGCAGTCAGGGTGTTAACAGCCAGGGCCGGCGCGGACGCCACTCCCGGCTGTCAGTGCAGGAAGCTCGGCCACTGCAGCGCTGAGCTCCTGCACTGATCGTGCTGGAGATGCTGAAATTTCAGCATCTCCTGCCCGATTGCTGCTGTGTTTGGTCAGTCAGATTGACTGACCAATCATAGCGCTGTAGGTGCGGGGACCGACTGCAAAGGTCCCCGCACCGCTTGCCGTGCCTGTCAGCTGTCATGACGTGCACAGTCCGTCCAGGTGCCAGAACTGACACCCGGCCATTACGGACTGTGCACGTCCATGGACATTAAGGGGTTAAAAGAGTGTGGGAGTAGTGTAACAATAGTTCACTGAAAGCAACACTTCAGTGTTTTTTTTTTTATTGCACTACTGGAGTGGTGCTTTTAATGTAATACCCCTGCCACCTGACTCATACTTACCTTCTACCGCCTTCATCCTTTTCCAGCGTTGTTCCTGTCGGTCTCCAAGGAAAAGTGATCAGCCAGCTGCTCTAGTGTTTCATGTAATGCGTGGAAGGTCACTTTTCAGTTCATCTCTATGATAGCTTCATTCTGGCTCTCATAGACTTGCATTGAGCTCTTGTTACATAACTTCTGACTTCTGTTCAGGCACAAGATGGCACAGCAGGAATGGAATGGCATCTGTAAAAGGTGAAGCCGCTGGAAAGTATAAGAACGGGGGCAGGTCACTTAAATTTAAAGTGCCACTCCAGTACTGAAAAAAAAGTGCTTTAAAGTGGCACTTTAAATATCTGACCAATATATAAAAATAACATGCGACTTTAATGAGGCTATTTACATGGATACATCCACTGGTTGTGATACCAACAGGCCAATTTTATTCTAAGAAAGTGCCCAGACCGGCAGCTACTCTACACATGCTGATGGTGACGTCATCGTGCAAACTAAAAGTGCAGCTGAGTTCATCACACTGCAAACCTACACGTTTCAGAGAACCAATGTCTCCTTCATCAGGGACGAAGGACATGGAGTATGGACATTTAGATAGTAGATGCCGGCAGGGGCACTATTTTAGAATAGTGACTGTATCTGGTGGCTCAGTGGATAGCACTGCAGCCTTGGAGTCCTGGGTTCGAATCCCACCAAGGACAACATCTGCAAGGAGTTTGTATGTTCTCCCCATGTTTGCGTGGGTTTCCTCCCACACTCCAAAAAACATACTGATAGAATCTAGATTGTGAGCCCCATCAGGGACAGCGACGATAATGTGTGCAAACTGTAAAAGCACTGCGGAATATGTTAGCGCTATATAAAAATAAAGATTATTATTATTTATTATTATCCAGTGCCGGCAGGGGCACTATTTTAGAATAGTGACTGTATCCAACCAGTGACTGTATCCATGTAAATGTCCTCATTAAGGCCACCTGTGGGTTTTGTATATTGGTCACAGATTTACATGTACTATTGTTAGTTTTTTCACCTTTACCATTTTTGCGTGATTATTGCACTATTGCATTGTTTAGTATTTCATTTTAATCCTGTGGACTCAGGGCGGCTTATCTGCAGCTGGTGACATATGTGGTGACAACAGTTAGCATCAGTGGGAATCTTTTTGAGTATTCTCTGGATATTTTTATTTACCACCGACCAGCAGCGCAGAAAACCTGCATCTCCTGTATCTCGCTCCTATATCTTATTCTGTAATACCAGTCAATGAGGTTAAGGGAATCTCGAAGATGTTCGAATGTCACCTTCACCTTACTGAAGTTCAGTGTTTTTGGTCTCCTCGACATCCTGCATCTCCTCCTGCTAAACACGACATATAACCTGCAACTCTAAGCCTTACAAAAATAAAACTATTTTCTCAATATTTTTTAGTAATGGCACAAAGATCCAAATCCCCTTCTTAGACATAAAAGCACATGATAAAATTCAGATTAATGCAATCACTACCAGATAGCGTTTAGTGGATTCATTTAAGATCATCTTTGTCCATGCTGGCAGGTCTACATCAGACGAAACGCAGAATTTTGGGTGAACATCATTCCGCTATCTTCAGTAGAAGATCGCAGTCTGAAAAAGAAGACTGCTTTTTTAACCAAAAAATATAATTCTTGAGTCATAAGTTCCATAAGGCACGTAATACTGTTTTCCTCTTTTAATCATAGATATTCAAGATGAATAATTGTGAAATCGATACAGTGACTGAATTCTACATGACCCCATTCTCCATCTCCAGAATTCATGCAATTTTTTTATTCACTGGGTTTTTATTCATGTATTTTCTAGCAGTGATGGGAAATCTGATTATCATTGCTCTCATCTGTGTTACTCCACAACTTCACACCCCCATGTATTTCTTCTTGTGCAATCTCTCTTCTGTTGACGTCATCTACGTCTCTACGATCCTACCTAAGATGTTGGCCATCATTTTAACAGAAGACAAGATGATCTCATTCTTTGGCTGTATGACTCAGCTTTCCTTCTTCATCTTCTGTGGTGATGCTGAGATTTTTATTCTTACCTCTATGGCTTATGATCGCTACTTGGCGATTTGTTCTCCGCTCCATTATTCTTCTATCATGACGAGGAAGGTTTGTTTTATTATAGCAACTTCCTACATGATTCTAAGTGCTGTGAATTCCATAATGTTTTCCTTAACGACATCTAATTTATCATTCTGTTACTCTCACACGATCAACCATTTCTTTTGTGAGATATTACCTTTAATGGCATTGTCTTCTAGTGACACAAAAAGTATGAAAACGATCATTTCAATAGAAGATGTTTTTATTGTACTTTTTAGTTTTTTGTTTATTTTGACATCATATGCGAGAATCATCTCCACAATTTTAAAGATTCGTTCTTCTACGGGGAGGCTCAAGGCTTTTTCTAGCTGCACATCTCATCTCATTACTGTCTTTTTGTTTTTTGGACCAAGCATCTTCATGTACTTGAAACCTGAATCTGAAGATTCTAAGGAACAATACAATATTCTCGCAATGTTTTATGTGGCCGTTGTTCCAATGTTAAACCCATTTGTTTATAGTATGAGAAACAAAGAAGTTCTTGGAGCTGCTACAAAAATTGTCACGATAATACAGAATAGAATCCCACTATTTTGGAAAAAATAACAAAAATGAATTTGATTTGCCATGAGTTAAAATAGTCTTAAATGTGGTTGGTTGATAAAGACCCAGACATCAGAGGAAGAGAGTAAGCATACCTGTCAAGCATCTTGGATCCAAGTGGCACTTTTTCAAATTTGAGGAGCTGTCCCTCTGTCCTGGAAGGTCGTGGATGTGTCCCAGCTACACAGTACACATAAACAGTTGAAAAACTGATGTAACAGAAAACCAACAGATCCCTAGTCCACCACTCAGTCCATGTAAAGACTGAAGTTCCTGCCAGGACCTTTAGGACCAGTGACATTCTCAGGTCACATAGCTAGGCAATAGAAATGATAATCAGGACACAAGCAAAGTGTTTGTGTGTGTAGACACTGTAGGGGCATCATATTGTGTGTATGTGTGTGTTTGAATAGGCACCCTACTAAGTGGGAGGACTGTGAGGGCATCAAACTGTGTGTGGAGGCATCATATTGTGTGGGTGTGCTAAGGAAGCCTCATACTGTGTTTGACGAGCTATGGGGGCATCATATTCTATGTGGGCACCTGGGGGAAATCATTTTGTATGGGAAGATTATGGGGAGGCATCATTATGGTTGGAATGCTGAGGGGGTACCATGCTTAGTGCAGAACTGTAAAGACATCATATTGTATGGAAGAATTGTGGAGGCATCATTATGTTCGGGACTCTGTTGAGTTATCATACTTTCTGCGGAAGTGTAGGGACATCATATTGTGTGTTTGGAGCTCTGTGGTCATTATATTGTGTGTAGGAGGTGCTGTGAGGGCTTTTACTGTGTAAAGGGACTGTAGGGATATTATACTATCTGCGAGGGAGCTGTGGGGTAATCATACTGTGCATTGTAGGCATTAGATTACTTAAGGGTATCCGTGGGAGCATCCTACTGTGTGAAGGCAATGGAGACATCATGGTGTGTGGGAGTCTATCTAGTTGAACACAGCGACTAGTAAGTATAAGACTAGGGTCAGGGAACTTAGATCAGTGGCACCACCTCAGAGCTGAAATAAAAAAAGAAGTGTTAGACATCAAAGGGAGAGTGAACACACTTGTCAACCATCTTGGATCCAAGCGGGACTGTTTTCAATTTGGGGAGCTGTCTTTATGTCCAGGAAGATCAGGGATATGTCCCAGCTTCAGTTGTTTATTGCATAGGCAAGGCATGTGTGTACACATCATAGGTGCATAATATTGTATGTGTGTGTAAATGGGCATCCTACTACATGAGAGGACTGTGAGGGTCCTCACACTATGTGGGAGACTATGGAGGCATCAAACAGTGTCTGGGGAGCTACGTGGATATCATTTTATGTGTGGGGGTCATCATATTGTATGGGAGGTCTATGGGGGCATTATTACATTTGGGACTCTGTAGGGGTATCATACTTGGTGCGGAACTGTAGGGACATCATATTGTGTATTTGGATCTGAGAGACATTACACTGTGTGCAGGGTGCTGAAAAGGGAATTATATTACATGTGGGAGAGACTGTGCGGGCTTTACACTGTGTAAATGGACTGTAGGAATATCATATGTGTGAGGGGCCTCTGTGGTAATCATGCTGTGTCAGAGGCAGTGGAGGCATTATATTGTTTTGGGAGAGCTCTATGAACATCCTACTGTGTGAAGATGGTGAAGGGGCAGCATACTGTTTGGAGATAACATATTGTGGGGGTATCATATTGTGTGTGGGAGGGAAATGTACTGTAGTGGCAACTTACTGTGTGTTGAGGGATTTTGTATCATCATATTGAGTGGGGAACTGTGGGGACATCAAACTGTGTGTGGTGGCTGTAACATCTGTGCAAGTTTTTGCCTTGGCAGTGCCACACCGTTCTTGCGGTTGCTGCTTGATAGCATCAATTTTATTTAATTCTTTAGACTTGTGCCTCTGGCCAGTCCAGGAGATATGGGTTTAATTTTGTTAATTTGGTTTCTATCGGCTGTCAGAACTGGGTGGAGCTTTCTATATAAATCCTTGAGAGTAAATTCCCACTGCCAGTCAATAGTGTTGCTATCCTATTATATACTGCTGTCCTGTGTTCTTGTTAGTTGGTCTGATTTATCTGTTCTTTGACCTCAACTTGACTTTTGACTACCCGCTAACTTCATGATTTTGTCACTGATGTAACCTCCTGGATCTGACCCGGCTAGCTGACTATCCTTGCCAGCTAGTGCCACCAAACATCTGCTGACTCTGTGGATCTAGCCTAATAAAGGCTGGGTCTCACATAACGATACACCAGCGATCCCGACAACGATATGCACTTGTCAGGATCGCTGGTGTATCGCTACATGATCGCTACTGAGCTGCCAAACAGGCAGCTCAGGCAGCGATCTGGGACAGCGACACTGCGGGTAACATCACTTAGTTACCCGCAGTGTACCTTGGATACCAGCGCCCTGATGCAGGGAGCTGGTATCCAAGGTACACAGCGGGTTTCCAAGCACTGCGCGGTGCCTGGAAACCCGCTGTGTACCTTGGATACCAGCTCCCTGCATCAGGGCGCTGGTATCCAAGGTACACAGCGGGTTTCTAGGCACAGCCCCGCACCTGGAAACCCGCTGTGTACCTTGGTTACCAGCGGATCGCTGGTCTCCCGCCTGTCACACGCAGCGATGCGTGCCTGTCAGCGGGAAACCAGCGATCAAAAAAAGGTCCTGACATTTCAGCGACGATCAGCGATACCCGGCAGGGGGGCTGATCGTCGCTGAATGTCACACACAGCGATATCGCTGGTGAACTCGCTGCTGCGTCACAAAACTAGTGACTCAGCAGCGACCTCGGTAGCGATATCGCTATGTGAGACGGGCCCTTAATGACCTCTGTGTAAGTCCAGATCCCTGTATAAAGGTTAAAGGGTGAAGGTTAGGGAAATTCTTGGGCTCTGGTAAATGGAGTAACTTGTACCAAGCTTGTTCATGGTAGCCATTTTTGAGCTGCCAGGTGACTACGAACAGTGCTCGTGGATAGCCCGCCACGGCAGTGGGGTACTCGGTACTGGGCTGCTTCTTAAAGGGGAAGTGTCACAGCGGCAGTGACCCGGTCTGTGGCCCTGGGTGTCCAATAAAAGGGGCTTATTTTCAGGGGATGATAAAGAGTTGGTATTGAAATGTTCGTGACGCCACCTGTGATTTCTGATTAGAGGTGACCAGCACTGCAGTGCAGATCCTCTCGGACTGGTGGTGTGATACAGCAGAGTTGGAATAGCTCTCCACAGGCAGATGTGTGTTGTAGAGGGTGATGGTGCTGGTAGATGTAATGTGTCGCAGGAAGAACTTGAGAGTACACAGTCAGATGCAGTTTCCAAAGCTTTACTCACAGTTCTGTCTGCAGTACAGGTGCCCACTTGGTGCCACGTCCTCCAGGTAAAGAATCAAGGAAAACTCCCAGGTAGATGGAGAACACCAGTGCAGAGCTCCCTGTCAGTATATGCCTTCCCTGGCTGTCTCACTGTGCTG
This sequence comes from Oophaga sylvatica, assembly GCA_033576555.1. Taxonomy (NCBI): domain Eukaryota; kingdom Metazoa; phylum Chordata; class Amphibia; order Anura; family Dendrobatidae; genus Oophaga; species Oophaga sylvatica. Next base: position 556,571,956 of record JARQOD010000004.1, on the reverse strand, counting down.
ATTTCTACTCCTCTTCCTTCCCAGCACCTCACAGTGTCCCAGTCCAGCAGCTGCGAATCCTGTCGGATAACGTGACCCAGGCGTTTCCTTGATTCTATATAGCTGCTTTCCCGGAGAAGATGATTGTGGTTGTTGGCTGTGACCCCTAAAGTTGCCACAGCTGTCGGCTTGCTAGCTGAGTCCTGTTGTATGCTCCACTAGGCAAGGGGTCGAGACCCTTCTGCTACCTGGATTCTCCCAGCTGACGTCTGTCAGCCTGGAACGAGTCCCACGGGTAGCCTTCTGTTCAGTCGTGCCTCTGAGAAATCCCTTTCCCCTACAGGGAGCTTCTTTCTCTCTTTCTGTCTGTCAGCAGCTCCTCCAGACTGGGAGCCTGCTGCACGGTTCTATCTCTTCCTGCCTTCCCCTATGGGAAGGTTGCCTATGCACGTCTTTCCCCTTCTTCCCCTACGGGAAGACTCTCCCCCACTTCCCTCTATTCTCCTGCTCTCACCCTCCAGCTCCACCCACCATCTACCACCCTTTCTAAGCCAACATGCATGGAGTAGAACTGGTGCTAGTGTGTGTGATGGATGCAGTGTTGTGTCAGAGCCAGGTTCAGTTTCTCCATCTTACCTGAAAGGTGGGATACCACACCTCTTGTTAAGATGCAGAACCTCTGTGGCGACTGGACCCTCAGGGGCGCCACACTTGGGCGACAAGTGGTGTACATTTTATTGCTGTATTGCTGTTGCTGTAAAGTAAAAATGAGATTTCCTTGGGGAGACTATGTCCTTTAACAATAAAAATTTGGACAGTGACTTTGGGTCCAAGAAAATACTTCTGTGTTGCTCAGAACTGGACAACATGCACATTGGAATGTTTGCACCAGAGGGTTGTTGACAGCAATGGTATAAAAGGAAGTATTGTAACTTAATTCTGTTAATTTTTTGGCCTGCAATAAAGATGCATAGGGAATTGCCATCATTCACACCATGGATAAGTCTGGCATTGTGCTTTGATTATTATTTATCCTAGTCTGTAAAGATCCATAAATGCGTACTCCTTGAGATATTGAAAGTATTTTTACTCTGATATTTGGTTTATCTCACTTTATATAGTACAGGTTATTTATGAAATGTTGATACTTTGTACCTTATAAGCTGTAAATTATCACATCACATATGGGCACAGCAGATTGAATTCCCAAGGGTTTCCATGAGTGTCACCCTATATTGATGGTTCTCATTTACCTTTATTGTTTTTATACCATTTGGTGGTTTATGGCTACTCCATTTTTCAGCTGTTTTGTTTTCGATAAAGATGTGTGAATTCAAATTCACCAGCATCTCCAAGTTGTTTTTTTTCAAAAAATTTAATTTGCAGCTAATTGCCAATATTACAAAACCTCAAATTGTCCTGAAATGAGGTGTGTGACACTCTGACTGTACACCAGTGATGGGCGAGCGTGATCGACACTGCTCGAGGCTCAATCAGGCATCCTGCTGTTTGAGAGGATCAGCACTCCATTGAGTATCCGGATACTCAGATGTCATGCTCAATTCTCCGCCCTGCATGTTTGGCACCGATTATCAGGCACTGAACATGCAGGGATTGCCTGCCAGTCAGTGTAATGCCATAGGCATCTTGGTAGTGGCATTACTGTAATTGGTTGGCTGCATAGCGTCATTGAGTCTACAGTATGTAAGACCCCATGCCGCCATGTTCCTCGCATTGTACCCGGAAATAGCATGGAAAGCTGCAGGAGAAGAGACAGTCTGTTGGACAGCGTTTATCTACCTGATTGTGAAATCTTAAACCAACAGCCCTTTTTAGGGTTGTGTAGCCCTGGTGTAAGGCACACGCAGTACCCTGGAGGATGTGTGGAGAGATAGCAGTTTAATGCTCAATGAACATTCATTTCAACACACACTTAGACACGCCCACAGGAATATATATAGTCTAGTCACATGCAGCAGAAGTCAGTCTAGCCTGGACGAGGAGGGAGGAAGAGGTCCAGTCAGTCAGCAGCAGAGCTGAGTGCAGTCTGTGCAGTAAGAAAGAAGTGAGTTGCAGATATACTTCAGTCTCCTGTCCCAAGGACGGTGAAGGTTCAGAGACGTGCTCCTGCCTGGAAGATTACTGAGAGTCTGGCAACAAGCTCAAGAAAGGAATTAAGTAAGGGACTGACTTTATTAACCTGTGAAGTGAGAAATGCTTATGCTACCAGCGAGGACAAGGCGAAAGGCACAGTGGTAGAGATTTTGAGTGCTATAGGATTGGAGAAGTCCTGCACATTGTTACCGGTCACTGGAGACCGAAGCATCACCATAGCTTCATGCATGGTGGTAGGAAACCCAGAGGCTTACCGGACCTTAGGTAGCGGAAAGCAGCCCCTAAATAGTCGGTACGTAACTGGGGTCAGGGGGAGTGAGAACCTTGAGCCTGATCAGCAAGAATAGGAACTCAGCTCTCTCACAGGAAGGCTCCGACCACAAAACTGACTGGGCAGTACAGCTTTGGAATAGCTGGAGTTATAGAGGGAACTACGCTTCATGCTGGTTGTACTCATCGTTGTGAAAGTAAAGGAGGCCCCTAACTTGTCCAGCTGCTATCTCGAAATACATTCTCCTTGGATCAGCCTCCCTGGGACCTGCCTTACCATCTTACAAGTAAAGGTATGGAAAGACGCTGACCGTGTGAGACTGAGTTATTTACTTGCATGCCTGCACAACCCTGCTTTAACTACCGACCTGAGGGAAGAGTCCCACCTGTAGGGGACCCGACATCTAGCTGCATCACCATCCCCTCAGAGATCTACAGCAGCGCTGGTACAAATTACCAGAGACTACAGGTGGCGTCACGAACTGTATATATATCCCCTGTAAATATCCCCCCCCAACATACGCCAGACCGCCAGGGCCACAGACCGAGCCACCGCTACCTGTGACATCCCCATAGACTTCCATGGGCTCGGCTCTGAGTACCCCATTGCCCTGGTAATCCACAATTGTGGTGGCGGGTCGACACAAAACTTTGGCGTCACGAACAGGATACGAAACTTGCAGCATTGCGAGCCCTGTGTGCCTGTGGAGTGTTTTGATGAAAAAGAACTGTTTGCACTTTTGGCGCCAAAAATCGCCATCTTTGTCGCCATATTCGCGCCCTCAGGCGCTGGAGAAGAAGGTGGGCGTGCCTTCGTGGGCGTGTACCCCCCAGTGGCGCGAAGAAAATGCCTGCCCTCTCAAAGTGCTATTACAATATGCGATCCTGCCCTACAGCAAAGGAGGTCCGCCTCCTCTTCACCTTTCCTGCAAGGAGGAGGAGACGCAAACCCCGCCTCCACGGAAGAGACCGGACGTCTCTGGAGGAAGAAGAAAGAATCTTCTGGAACATCATGGAAGCAGGACGTGTGCAGCCGAGCAGGGAAGCGGAGGAAGGCAGGCCCCGTGCCCCAGCCAAGCTGCCACCAGCACCGGAACCATCCGTGGTCCTGCACCTGCAGCAAGCATTGCTGGAAGTCAAAGAAGAAAATGCACGACTAAGAAAGATGATTTTGCCACAACCTGGATTTGAAGAGATCGAGAGACGCCGGCGTACCCTGGAGCAGCGGCGGCTGTGGGACGCGGTGTTCTCCCCCTTCGATGATCCCCTACGTCTGGAGTTACCAAAACTTCTGCTGCCCAAGGCAAAGGAGCAACCGGAGGCTGCCCCCGAAAGTACCAATCCTGATCCCACCGGTGAAGCGGTGGAGGCGAAGGAGGTTGAGGAGGTACCGCCAGTTCCGGAACGCCCGCCCGGCCAGGTGGCCGCAGCAGATGATCGATCCCCGACACCGGAGGGGTCCTGTCCGTCGTTACCAGACGTGGACTGGGACGAGATGGCGCGCCTGGATGACGTCGCCTATACCGCCCAGTGGGAATGTGAGTGGCAGCGTCGTGAGGAGAAGCAGAAACGCCAGCAGGAGGAAGAGCGGGAAGCTCAGCGGAACCGTCAGCGGCAACATGCAGAGCTGATCGCGGACAAGGAGAGTGTCCGGAGAGAGAAAGGTACCCTGAGGGAACCGCGGCGGCAGGGGTGTGTGACTGAGTTCCAGCTCCGGAAGGGCTGGGGCTTCATCCGTGAACCGGGCCTCTACCCAGGGGTCTTTGTCAGCAGGCGTGACGTAGAATCCCACCTACCGCAAGGCCATCCCGGGAGGGACTTAGTTAATGGAGACATTGTCACATACACACGGCACTGGGGAATGAAGGGATGGTATGCCCTTAACGTCACCATCGTCCGTGACCCCGTCCCAGACGCAGGTAACGTCACCATTACCGCAGCGTCCCCGTCTCCAGCTCAAACAGCATCCGGCCGTGCCCCAGCATCGCCCCCTGCAGGCTCATCGCAAATGGAAGCAATGTCTACATACTCTTTGTCATCTAGTCATCCTTCTGCATCGCAACTTGCGACCCAGTTTCCATCGCAATCTATGACACGATCAATATCGCTAACTGTAACACAAATTGAAACGCAATCGGTGTCTCGCAAGGAGAAAATACCCGTTGCGCCCCTAGAGGTTCGCACAAGAACTGTGGCAACTCAAACCCCAATAGCAGGTCACGACTTGTTAGTTCTGGGATCTAGGGATCACCGCATTGTTCCAGCCCCAGGGGTGGAAAATGTATTTGAAAATAATTAAACAGTAAAAGAACCGGTAAGATCCAGATAGGGGTCTACCATAAGTAATGTTGTAAAAAGTTTAAGAATGTTTGCCAATTTTTGCACAAGTTAAATGAGTATATAGTATATTTACATATTGCCAAAAGTAGAATGCCTGGCTGGGTAAACAGAGAAAAAGTTTTGCACTTTATTATTATTATAATGTGATTTGATATAATGTGTCTTTGTTTTACAATGGACTTCGAGGTTGAGGACTGTGCCAGCCCAGAACTTATCTGTAAATAGTTGCGCTTCGGTGCCTAATCTTGGTTTTACATAAAACCAGCACAATTACCTCTGAATACAAAACCCGTGTGGTGTGGCACTGAGTGAGGTCTGCATTCGGATGTCCTGCAGCCCACCCAGGACCCACGTTGAAGGTTTGGTGCGGGTCCTTCACAAGTATATTGTCTATTTATATGAAAATGTTATTTAATATTGTACTTTTCTATATATAATGTTTTGTTTGCAACGTTCAAGACATCCTTACCTCCCGGATGGGACGAATTAATGTTTAATGTTGATGTTTAATGCATAAACAAAACTGTCTCTTTGTATTTTACAGCCCGGGAGTGCTGTCATTTACCATGGGGGAATGTGTAGCCCTGGTGTAAGGCACACGCAGTACCCTGGAGGATGTGTGGAGAGATAGCAGTTTAATGCTCAATGAACATTCATTTCAACACACACTTAGACACGCCCACAGGAATATATATAGTCTAGTCACATGCAGCAGAAGTCAGTCTAGCCTGGACGAGGAGGGAGGAAGAGGTCCAGTCAGTCAGCAGCAGAGCTGAGTGCAGTCTGTGCAGTAAGAAAGAAGTGAGTTGCAGATATACTTCAGTCTCCTGTCCCAAGGACGGTGAAGGTTCAGAGACGTGCTCCTGCCTGGAAGATTACTGAGAGTCTGGCAACAAGCTCAAGAAAGGAATTAAGTAAGGGACTGACTTTATTAACCTGTGAAGTGAGAAATGCTTATGCTACCAGCGAGGACAAGGCGAAAGGCACAGTGGTAGAGATTTTGAGTGCTATAGGATTGGAGAAGTCCTGCACATTGTTACCGGTCACTGGAGACCGAAGCATCACCATAGCTTCATGCATGGTGGTAGGAAACCCAGAGGCTTACCGGACCTTAGGTAGCGGAAAGCAGCCCCTAAATAGTCGGTACGTAACTGGGGTCAGGGGAGTGAGAACCTTGAGCCTGATCAGCAAGAATAGGAACTCAGCTCTCTCACAGGAAGGCTCCGACCACAAAACTGACTGGGCAGTACAGCTTTGAAATAGCTGGAGTTATAGAGGGAACTACGCTTCATGCTGGTTGTACTCATCGTTGTGAAAGTAAAGGAGGCCCCTAACTTGTCCAGCTGCTATCTCGAAATACATTCTCCTTGGATCAGCCTCCCTGGGACCTGCCTTACCATCTTACAAGTAAAGGTATGGAAAGACGCTGACCGTGTGAGACTGAGTTATTTACTTGCATGCCTGCACAACCCTGCTTTAACTACCGACCTGAGGGAAGAGTCCCACCTGTAGGGGACCCGACATCTAGCTGCATCACCATCCCCTCAGAGATCTACAGCAGCGCTGGTACAAATTACCAGAGACTACAGGTGGCGTCACGAACTGTATATATATCCCCTGTAAATATCCCCCCCCAACATACGCCAGACCGCCAGGGCCACAGACCGAGCCACCGCTACCTGTGACATCCCCATAGACTTCCATGGGCTCGGCTCTGAGTACCCCATTGCCCTGGTAATCCACAATTGTGGTGGCGGGTCGACACAGGGTCAATTCAGATAAATTATATTCTATAGTACTGCAGGTAGCTGCATTTTAGGGAGGAAGTAGCTGCTGTATTAGTGTATTAGGGGCACATAGATCCTGTTTGATTGCATAACAGTCCTACATGCCACTACGTTAAACCTACAGGTCTTTTCAGGGCTAATTCAAATAGATTCTATAGTCTAATACTACCGCTCATATGTGAATATAATTTAGGGTTAGGCGGCGGAGTAGGAATTAGTGTATTACAGTAAAGATGTATATCTTTGTACCGTGTTAGCCAGTAGATAGAAAAATATTTAGAGTTGAGAGTCCTCAGTGGTTGATACCTTTTAATGGCTAACTGAAAAGATGGTAACAAATTGCAAGCTTTCGAGACTACTCAGGTCTCTTCATCAGGCAAAGACTAATACAAAATCTGAAGAATCACATATTTATACACAACACAGCACAGAAAAAATGCAATAGGTAAGACTATTCTGCTTCACGTCACTTGTCTTACCTATTGCATTTTTTCTGTGCTGTGTTGTGTATAAATATGTGATTCTTCAGATTTTGTATTAGTTTAGCTTGATGAAGAGACCTGAGTAGTCTCGAAAGCTTGCAATTTGTTACCATCTTTTCAGTTAGCCATTAAAAGGTATCAACCACTGAGGACTCTCAACTCTAAATATTTTTTTAGTGTATTACAGACATTTTTGCATGTTTGATTGCGTTAGATACTGTGTTGCTGCCATGTATAAGAAATAATCTTTTCACTGACAATTCAAATATATTCTATTCTATCGTCATACATAGTAAAAGGAGAAAAGACACATGCTAAGAACACAGTGATAACCATAAATGAGACAAGTAAATTTTATTGGAACATATAGCAAAAATAAAAAAATAAAAACACTAAAATTCACAAAAGGACATGAAATAGCACAAGCCCATAATCAGGCTTTAGCCCACCAAATAGGCAACCATGTAGATCAAAATGACAATACACCATAAATCTACTTTTGTATTTGCATGAGTGATTGTGCTTGGAAAAAAACACTTAATGCATGTAACCACGATGCAATAAAACTGGTCCTGTTATCAACAGTACACAACACGGTAGATGTATAAACGTGCACAGTGTATATAAGGCCCGTCTCACATAGCGAGATCGCTGCTAAACAGCGATCTCAGCAGCGATCTCGCTGTGTCTGACACGTACCAGATATCAGGCCCCTGCTGTGAATCGCTGGTCGTGTCAGAAATGTCAGGACATTTTTTTGATCGCTGGTCTCCCGCTGGCCAGCACGCATCGCTGCATGTGACAGGCAGGAGACCAGCGATCAGCTGGTAACTAAAGTACACTTCAGATTTGCAGGCGCGGGGCTGTGCCTGGAAACCCGATGTGTACATTGGATACCAGCGCGCTGCTGCAGGGGAGCTGGTAACCAAGGTACACAGCGGGTTTCCAGGCACCGCGCAGCGCCTGGAAACCCAACGTGTACCTTGGTTACCAGCTCCCTGCATCAGGGCGCTGGTATCCAACGTACACTGCGGGTAACTAGGCGATGTTACCCGCAGTGTCGCTGTGCTGATCGCTGCCTGAGCTGCCTGTTTGGCAAACTCAGCAGCGATCATGTAGCGACACACCAGCGATCCTGATCGTTGTCGGGATCGCTGGTGTATCGCTATGTGAGACGGGGCCCATAGACCCAAATGCAACACTGTGTGAATATCAGACAGAAATTTACCAGGTGTCAATGATACACAACACAAACAGATAACAGATTGCTAAATGCTAAAAAATAAATATTATAGTAAAGTTAACAAAAATGTAATACCAGAGTGGCAACCAGGTTAAATCAGCGCAGCCAAATAATTGGAATACAAACCCACAAAAAATATAAGGAAAAAGCACAACAATTGTTGCCAGTATATAATCCTGCTTGTGTCTGGGCCACATTATGAGCAGCAAAACGATCCTAAACTAACCATGGTCAGCAAAAAATGGCGGCGAGTATGTGCCAAGGGGCTTCTGTTATCTCATGTCCTTTTGGCACTTTTTAGTGTTATGGTAAGTTGACTCACTCGGCTTCTTAAATAGTTAGACAGAGGAACTGTTTCTATTTAAACTACGCCTGGTTTATTACAATCCTCATAAACCACGTCACCAGAAGACGTAAATACGACCTTTGTCCGACAGAAGGTAAAACATAAAGTAACAAGTCCATACAATAGTGCTGGCTAGCCCACCTGGCTTAGATTCCAGCTTCCATGTCCTATAGCAAAGGTCATTCAGTCCAGGAGAACTACAATCTCCATGTGTCCAGCTTTCCTTAACATAAAAGCACATCTCCTGAGCTTGCACCTCCAGACCCACCCACACTCAAATGCTCTGGGAAGCTGGGTATTTATCCTCTGGACTCCTCCCAGTCTACAGCTGTTCAGTCATTCTAGTAATAAACATGGCTGATTAACCCCTCTCCTCACTTAGTGTGCTGGATGATTTTTCCTATGTCTATATTACTGAAGCAAACAACCTCAGTGCTACATATCTCCCTTTAATTGTTTATATTACATGCTACATGTTACATGGTTTACACTTTAGCTTGATTTTCCCATAAAAATCCTTATATCTGAAAATAATTTAGGGTTCGGTGGTGGAGTAGGGTACAGACATTTTTTTACGTTTGATTGTGTTACAGACTTTGTTGCTGCCACGTACAAGAAAAAATCCTTTCAGGGACAATCCAAATAGATTCTTTTCCGTAATAATACCGCTCTTAGCTTTGTAGATAACTTAAAGTGCACAAGGCATGTGGTAAGTTATGGGAAGTGGACGTGCTGCTTATGGTGCAAGCAGAGGCCATGGTCATGGTACAGGTGAAACTGGGCCTTCTGCGGGTGCACAATAAACACGATCATCCATGAGAGCTAGCTCCCTGTCCCACTTTTCAGAGGGGCACGGAACGCCACTATTGAAGCCAGAACAATACAAGGAGGTTGTGGGTTAGATGGCAGATAATGCTTCCAGTCTGTTTCCCAGCACCACCCTGTCTCCCACACGTCCAGTCTCACAAGCCTACTTTCTGGACAGCATAATCCTCACCTGATCCTCCTTCCTCCCACCAAGGTGAGTCCCAGTAGTTAAGTAACCCAGTACTTGGACACTTTGAGGAGCTCTATACTTTTCCATTTATGGCTTCTTATGGGCTCTCACCGTGCAAGTTTCAAGAGCGACAGTAGGAGATTATGTGCAGTGATGACCAAATATGTGAGCAGCCTTGGTCAGAAGAAGTTGACTGTGGTGAACAGCCATTACTATGTCACGATGAGGATGATGATGAGACTCAGTGGACAATAAATCATGTTTTCACAAATCAGGAGGAGGACCGGAGTGAGCAAGTGGAAGACGAGAAGGTGGATGATGAAGTCACTGATCCCACCTGGCAAAGCAGCATGCAGAGCGAGCCCAGCAGAGCAGAGGGGGAGGGATCTTCAGCACTGCATGCACATTCATCACTTCATCACAGACTACACAATTCACTCATTCGTTCCCTCAGCATATTTGCTAACACTTTTCATCACCTTTTTGATTCGCATGCGCAGCATCTCAGGTTCCCCTGCGTTCTTCTTATCGTCTAATCAGAGTTTGCATGATGTGCGACCTGGTGCTGGTTGCCTCGTGTGACTGTGATGAGGGCGGAAGAGGAAACTGCCTGAGATTGGGACACGGGATGGGCTAGTGCGCATGCGCCCAAACAAAACATTTTAATAGTTGCCGTCCGGTATGTGACTGGAACAACGTAATATTTGTATTGTGTATTGGACAGCTGTTATACTGAGGCCACGCCCCCTGAGGAAGTGACATTTACGCGAAACGTGCTTTGGGGTACGTGGCCGCAGTCTTGGCAGAATCCCTTACTAAATAGGTAATTATTCTTCTCACTAACTCCAATTGCATTTATATGTATAGCATGCACAAGAGACATGTTTGACACTTCACGGCAGACTCCACATGACTGCTTCTCCACTATATTGCTCTCTTGCCATTACCTCATATAGAGTAATAAATGGAACAATCGAACTTACCAGTGCTAGTTGGTGCTGTTGCATTTTGTGAAATCCTTGAAAAAAAGTACTTGGTGGTTCGCAATATAGTTATAAACTCCTGACCAAGTCTCCGGCCTTTATTTTTCCTTCACGTATGGATCAAAACCTTTTGTACCCATATAAATTTTATATTGTTAATGTACATTTTTGGTAATTTCTTTGCAACAATAAAATGTTTATAATTTTTGTATATTATGACTTAAAAAAAATATTACAAGAGTTAATAACTAGATCGGTACATTGTTATCTTGCAACTGGTTTTTTTTTTTTTAACCAAACAAATTTTGTGGTCCATTTTCTCCTGATACCCTTGTGAAAATAAAAAAAATTGGTTCCAAAGTAAATTTTTTATGAAAAAAGTAACGTTCATTTTTTCCTTCCACATTGCTTTAGTTCTCGTGAAGCACCTGGAGGGTTAATAAACTTCTTGAATGTGGTTTTGCGCACCTTGATGGGTGCAGTTTTTGGAAAGGTATCACTATTAGGTATTTTCTGTTATGATGACCCCCCAAACTCACTTCAAATGTGAGGTGATCCCTTAAAAATTGGTTTTGTAAATTTTGTTGGAAAAATGAGAAATCGCTGGTCAACTTTTAAACCTTATAACGTCCTAAAGAAAAAATTGTGTTTCCAAAATTGTGCTGATGTAAAGTTGGCATGTGGGAAATGTTATTTATTAACTATTTTGTGTGACACCACTCTCTGATTTAAGGGTACAAAAATTTAATTTTGAAAGTTGCTAAATGTTCAAAATTTTCTCCAAATTTCCATTTTTTTCATAAATAAACACAATTTTTATTGAAGAAATGTTATCACTAACATGAAGTACAATATTGTCAGGAAAATATGAGTTATTTCCTAATATCCTAGGTAAATATCCAGAGCTGCCTGTTGCCCTCCTCCCATTGGTTTGTGAAAGACCAACCTCACAAGCAATCCCCGTCGCAGCTGCAGCCCCCTGTGTCTACCTCTGTGAAATTCTATCCACTCCCCCCTTCCTTCACAAGATGGTCACTTTATTACTCTGGCCAGTTAAGTGTGTTTTTTTTCATTTCCCTCCAGAATTTCCTTTGTCTATTACAGGTCGAATTTAATAACATACAATAATCCTAGAGACAGGAAAAATATATATTCCAGGATCAGGGGAATTAAGGCTACGCATGGCAACTTTTTGCAGCTGATACGGCCATTAGAAACCAGAAAAATAGTTTCTGTCCCCCAATAACATGCAGACAAGTCATATTTGGTCTCAAAAGAATGGTCAAGTCGCAGGGGAAAATGTAATGCCCCTACCGTCGCCCTGTGATCCCCCTAGCCAAAGATATTGAAGATAGGAGTTTTTAATAACTTTTCAAAAGGGACTTCTTCTAACACAGCTCACCAAGTGAGGTCAGCAAGGGTGGAGTTCCTAGGATTGGGAGCAAAGCATAAAACTGAAATGCTGAATTGGGGAGGTGTGAGATGCCAGGAGAGCCAGCTAAACAACCCGCTGTGCTGATGAACCATTTTTCCTTGGGGAGATTCTCCTCCCCTTTATCGAGATGTCATACATGTGACTAAAATAGAGGAAGTTTCTTATTTTAATCCCTTTTATTTGTAACTGTCAGTACATACTGTTTTTTGTCTCCTTTTGTAATATCTTTTGTATTTTTGTAAACACTGCCTATATTTTCTGGGTAAACATATAAATTTACTAGTTTCATTCTCCTTGCTCTATGATTGAACTGACATGTACTTTGCGTCAAATCATGATACCTGTGGTTGGTTCCTGACCGATATAAACCTTAGTATCAAACAAGAAACTAGTGACAGCTTAGTGTCCTGGTGGTATTGGAGAACCCTGGCAGTGATGGATCAGAGGTTTATGTGTATATTCCCTGCCTGGGACTGGCGATATACATACCGCCCTCACTGCAGAGTGCCCGATAACCAGTACGAGACAAAGCAGCCTCTCCAGCGACTACTTATCCTAGATGCACTTCCCTGACTGACCTGAGGATAAGAGGAGCACCAGACAGCTGCAAAGTTCCTAACTAAAACTGAAAGTAGAAACAAAAGTCGTGGGGTTACATATCCATGACAAAATTCCTGACAATTGGTGGCAAAGCGGTGGGATCATAGAGCATTGGTGATGTGGTTTGAGCAATCATTACTCTCACTAAAAGTTGCATGGTTCTTTCTAGGATCCTGTGCAAAAAGTTTTGGAGATCGAACTCAGTGTTTATTAGTTTTGATACAAAACTGTGTGTGTAGCAGTATCTCCCTCCCCTTCTCTTGGTTTTTCTGTCCTATCTTTTATTTGGCAATTATGGCTATTAAGGAGAGCTCTGGTATTCTGGTATGCCAAGCAGAGAAAGGACACTCTTTCTGGAATATGTACGTACAGAGGCATTGACCCCATGGTAAAAACAAAGACCAAATAGTCTCAGAACTGGTGCGACTTGAAGCAGATCAAGACCATTCCCAGAGCTCAGTGGAGACAGGGGTCAGCCAAAGTATGGACGATACTGATCCAGAGTTCGAGCTGGTGAATGCCAGCCCTACTCGCAACCAGGGCAGCATGGACCCATATCTTCGGATAGCCTTGGAGCAACTCCCTGCAGATGATCATCAAGAATGGCTGAAGCTGATCCAGCAATACCAAGAGGTTGAGAGACAGTACCATCTGGAGTTAGACTGAATCAAGGGGCAGAGGTCTTCCCAGCCTAGCAGTGAGACCAGCAACACCAATTGCTTTAAACCCCATCCTGAGCACTTTCCTGTGATGGAAAAGGATGCCAACTTGGACATATTTTTGCGGGGGTTTGAAAAAGCCTGCAGACAGTACCAGGTGCTTGAGAACCAGTGGGCCCGATATTTAACCCCAGGGCTCAAAGTAAAAGCTCTGTTGGCATTTTCTTCTCTTCCCGAGACCATAATGGAGAATATGAGGCCATCAAGCAGGCCTGTTAAAGAAGTGCCTGCTGACTCCTGAGGTCTACCATAAAAAGTTCCGGAACCTCCAGCGTGGCCCACACGACAGCTACAGTGATGTGGTGCATGGACTCAGACCTTACTTTGAACAGTGGGTCCAAGGATTGTCAGTGATCACCTTTGAGCAGCTGAAGGACATGATGGTAAAAGATCAGTTCCTACATCTTTGTCCGGCTGAGGTGTGACAGTTTGTGATGGATCGGGAGCCAAAAGACGTGGATAAAGCAGCGTAGATCGCCGAAACCTACAAGGCCAACCGTAAACCTAAGGCGCGGAAGCCGGTCACCGCTAGCTGGAAAGGGGGTAAGACACCAACCAACCCCAGTGCAACTGCCAGCCGACCACAGGAGGCCTTGTCTCCTTTGGGAACAACAGGTCTACATCTGATCCCGGCAAGTGTTATTTCTGCAATCGGACTGGACATCTCAACGTCACAAGTCCGGAGAAGCAGGAGAAGAGCCTCCCAGCCAAGACCTCATGGCTTAATGCAGCAGTTCTTTTTGTGAGTGGGGTGGTTGGGCAGGCTTGTGAAAATTTGCAGAGAGCCACCGTGGGGAAGACTCTCACCATAGGCCTCAAGGACACCAAGGCTGAATGAACCCTCATCCGACCCAAACTGGTGACCCCTGAAGAGATAATCCCGGGAAAACCCTGACTGTCATCGGGATTGGGGGTGTCTGCTTTCCCTTGCCGATGGCCCGGGTTTTTATAGATTGGGGTGCCGGGAGCAAGTTGAAGGAAGTGGGGGTGTCCAAAGACATACCCACACATATTTTGTTGGGAACTGTTTTGGGGAGGATGTTTGTGTATTATGTCCATGACACCCTTCCCCAATCTGATATTGAGGGTAATGCTAATGATGTAAATGTGCATGCCTTACCTGATAATGATGATGCATCTGGAGGTACAGGAGTACTCAGCCATGTCATGCTGCGGTGTGATATTGCTGAGGACCTCCAAGCAGAAGCAAGCAACAATGCTAAGAAAAATGGGGAGAGGCACCGGAACCATGAAGAAGGTGATGCCATGCAACTGACCAGTGCCTCAAAGGAAGGTGATTTGACCGATGGTAACTGCCCCATATATAGCACTGCTCCTGAAGTAATGGGGGAGAATGGGGAGGTAGTACCCATTGCCGAACAGGCTGATGGGACTGTGGTATTCCCAGGGAGACAGCCTATATAGCCGCTGACACCCATAGTCAGGGTGTCCAGAATGCAGGTAATTCCCTGCCTTCTGGACCCTCCTCAATCAGAGGGATGACTGAACCGGAGACGGACCCAGAACAGGTCCCAGAGGGTCACCATGCGGACGGGACCTTAATGTCGCTTCTGGCTGCCTATAGCCAGGAGTTCCAGGCCACCCTGCATGCTATGCTATCCTGGAGACCCTGAGAAACCTCACTGAAAAGCTGAGAAGTCCACCTCCAAGACTGATAAGGAGAGAGTATTCTGGGAACAAGGGAGGTTGTACCGGGAGATGGTTCCCTGTAAACCTCAACAGGAGTAGTTGAGGGGGAGACAGCTGCTTGTGCCATACCAATTTAGAGGTGAGTTGTTACAGATTTCCCATGAGATTCCACTCGCTGGACAATTGGGGATCAGCAAAACTAAGGCCCGGCTGTCTCAACACTTCTATTGGCCCAAAATGGGGACAGATGTAACCAGCTAATGCCACTCCTGTATCACATGTCAAAGAATGGGGAAGTCGGGGTCTGCTCCAAAGGCTCCCCTGATCTCCTTGCTAGTGATAAAGCAGCCTTTGTAAGAAAATGCAGGTGAGGCGTCTGGTAACGAGTGCATATCACCCCCAAACCAATGGTTTGTGTGAGCACTCCAAGGGTGCCCTCAAATAGATGCTAAAAAGGCAGATTGAGACCCAGGGACGCGACTGGAAGCGGTACCTCCCACACCCAGAGGTTCCACAGGCCTCGACGGGGTTCTCCCCCTTCGAGCTCCTGTACAGCAGGCGAGTCCGGGGACCCCTTGGATGGGTAAGGGAATCCTGGGAAGAAGAGCCGAGCCTTTCAGAAGTGTCCATCATGGAGTATGTCATGCGCTTCCAAGATGCTGACCTTGATGCAGTTGGTGCATGACAGCATGGCGCAGGTCCAGGCTGACCAGAAGCACTGGTACGACCAGAATGCCCAGGAGCTGACCTACCAGGTGGGTCAGAAGGTGTGGGTGCTGGTCCCAATACCAAAAGATAAGCTTCAGGTGGCCTGGGAAGGCCCGTACGTCATGCACCAACAGCTCAGCCCAGTCACCTATGTGGTCACTCTTGACCACTAAGGATGAGCGAGCATACTCGTTAGGATTCGGTACTCGGCGAGTAATGCGGTACTCGTGGTACTCGAATCCTAGTGAGTAAATTTCACTACTCGCCTTGCAATATTCGGATCTCCCGCCTGGCATGTGTTAGACAATCACAGTAAAGCCGCCGCCTTCTTTGTTGTGGCATTACTGTGATTGGCTGGCCGCGCAGCATCATAGTCATAGCCTATGAGTCATAGGCTATGAGTCTGACTATGTGTGTGCGGAAAATGTGTGCGGGGATCTGTGAGGCTGTGTGTGTGTGTATGTGTGTGTGAGGGGTCTGTGCAGGGCTGTGCCTGCCTATGCTGGGCTCTGCCGGGCCTGTAAGAGGCTGTTCCAGCCTCTACCGGGGCTGTGCCGGCCTCTGCCGGGTCTGTGCGTGGCTCTGCCGGCTCATGCTCTGCCGGGTTCTGTTGGGCTCGGGCTCTGCTGGCTGTGCGGGCATCGTGCGATGGGACTACTTGTCCCAACTGGCTATGCCTGCTACAGTGACAGCATTAGCGGATGATGGAAAAATAGTATTCCCATCATCCGGCTAATGTGGTGAATGTAAAAAAAAAAAAAACATACAGAACATACAACATAAAACATACAGTACATTGACATAACATACAACACATAACATAGAGTACATACTCACCGCACACAGCTAATTCCCCGAAGCCCTCGTCTCCTGCAAATAATATTAAAATAATAAACCAACCTATACTCACCTTTCCGTGCGACCGCTCTCCAAGCGCTCCAATGACTCACTGACCGGAGATAACCCTCCTGCAGTTTATCATTGGAGTTCACTTTACGGCAGCACTGCTGTGTGGGAAAATTCTCACGCTGTAGCGCTGCTGTAAGTCACAGGTGAACTCCTGTGTCTCCCGGCTGAGTGATACAGCGCAGGGGATTATCTCCATCACTGTATCGCTGCAGCCCCTGAAGAGCGGTAGCATCAGCTGATGTGGCAGCTCTCCATGGGAGATCGTCATGGGACACTCGTTATTAATGGATTACATCAGAAAGGTGAGTTTACAGTTGTGTTTATTATTTTAATATTATTTGCAGGAGACTAGGGCTTCAGGAAATTAGGTGTGTGCGGCGAGTGTGTACTCTATGTTATGTGTTGTATGTTATGTGTATGTACTGTATGTTATATGTTGTATGTTCTGTATGTCTTTTTTTACATTCACATTAGCCGGATGATGGGAATACTACTTTCCCATCATCCGCTCATGCTGTCACTGTAGCAGGCATAGCCGGATGGGACAAGTAGTCCCATTGGACAATGCTCGCACAGCCAGCAGAGCCCAGCACAACCCCGGCAGAGGCGGCACAACCCCGCACAGCATCGGCAGAGCCCGGCACAGCCCGGCAGAGCCCCGCACACCCCCACACAGCACCAGCAGAGCCCGGCACAGCCCCGGCAGAGGCCGGCACAGGCCAGCACAACCCCGAACAGGCCCGGCAGAGCCCACAGAGCCTGGAAGAGGCGGCAGAGAGTGAGCCAGCAGAGCCCTGATCAGCCCCGCACAGGGCCAGCACAGGCCAGCTCAGCCTCACACAGGCCCCACACACACACACACACACACAAGCAGCTCCACAGACCCCAGCATACATTCTCCGCACGCACATAGTCTCCACCTACACACATTCTCCGCCCACACACATTCTCTGCCCATTACTCACATTTCCTATAGACTGACATTGGACTAGCTACTCGTTATGAATACGCGAGTATTAGGAGCTACTCATAACGAGTACAGTGAGTCCGAGTATTTCACTACTCACTCATCCCTATTGACCACGCTTGGGTATGCACAAGGCCTTTCACGTCAATATGATGAAAGCTCATCAAGATCATGGAGCCTGCATACTACTGGGGAGGAAGACACCCCTTCTTGACATGCTGGCCCAAGCGAACGTCAGTGGGTCCATATAGGATGTGGAGGTAAGCACCTTGTTATCCACATACCAGCGGTCGCAGTTGCGAGCCACGCTGGCATCCTTCTGGGCCATGTTTAACAACAGACCTGGAAGGGACTGAGGTAGCGGTCCACAAAGTGGACACCAAGAATCATGCCTCAATCCAGCAGACATCCTATTGGATCTCGGACAAAGTGCAGCACGTCATGCGCCTGGATATCGATGAGATGTTACAGTTGGGGGTGATTGAGCGGTCCGAGAGCGCATGGGCCTCACCTGTAGTCCTGGTGCCGAAGAAGGATCGGATCACCCGGTTCTGTGTGGACTACAGGGGCTCAATGCCATAACTGCTTCAGATGCGCACCCAATGCCATGCATCGAGAAGCTGGTTGAGCGCTTAGCTGGCACGTGCTATCTATCCATTATGGATCTGAGCTGGGGATATAGGCAGATTCCCTTGAGCCCCGCGGCACAGGAGAAGTCTGCCTTTATTATCCCCTTCAGACTGTACGAGTTCATGGTTATGCCTTTTCGCATGAAGAATGCCCCTGCCACATTCCAGCGGATGATCAACCACCTGCTCCAGGGACTGGAGAGTTGTGCGGTGGCATAGCTGGATGACATTGCCATCTTCAGTTTCACCTGGGAGGATCACCTCGAGCATCTGCAGGCGGTGCTCGGGTGCATCCAACAAGCAGGCCTGACCATGAAGTCAGGAAAGTGCCAGATAGGCATGAGCGAGGTCCACTACCTGGGGCATTGGGTAGGCTAGGGTTCTATAAGGCCAGAGCCTGGGAAAGTGGACACTATCTCATCCTGGTCCAACCCCAGGACCAAGAAGCAGATTATGTCCTTCCTGGGCACTGAAGAGTACTAATGTAAGGTTCTTTGTCTCTTTTGACATGTTCCTTGAAACTCAGTTTTCCGTCGGCCATTTTGCTTTCTGTCTTGCTGCAGCTATCTTGCCCTCAGTTAATATGGAGGTTCCAGCTTTCATGTTCCCGCCCTGATTCTCTCCTCTTGCTTCTTAAGCAGCCTCAGCTGAACAATCAGTGCTCCTGAATCAAGCTTCAGTCAGTCTGTGACCTGACTCCTGGAAACCTAGGATTTTGGACTCCAGCTATTTCCTACTGAGGAACTTTGGAACACTTTTGGACTCTGGAAACCTGCTGTCTGGTGAATCCATGTTTGCAGAGGAATTACGGTACAGAGAAGAGATCCTGAACCTGCTTTGGAGAGTTATTGTAGAGCTTGAAGTTACTCTGGCCTGCTGTGTTCTCCTGCCTCTGTTCCTGCAAACTGTGTGACCTTTTCTGCATGCTTGTATGAAGTAATACAAGTCATTTCATATCAACCTGTGTCTCATGTGTTTTCCTCGCACCCAAGCACAAGACGCTATAGGAACTGTACACTATACATGACAAGATTCAGGAGCCAATGTTTAGTGTCTGCTGGGTCTGGGAAAGCCGTGTCTGCTGTGACTGTGGATATCAGATGTCCGTTTAATACCTTCTGTGATGACAGTGGTTGTGACTTCTCACAACCATTCCAGGTGAGCGCATTCCCTTAAATGTTACTCTGGAGTGTTACCACAGGTAAACACTATTGTTTTTTTTTTTTTTCCTTTTCTCTTCTCCTTCCAGCACTTCTGCCATAAAAGATCTGGAAGATGGAGGCCCGCATATAGGAGCTTTGCGGAGTGACTGATACAATCCTTGCAGATATACAGACTATAAAGACCCGTTTTGCAAGCCTACAGGACCTCACTAATCATAATTTGCAAGTGTTTGGACAAACTACCCAGGAATTACGAGCCAGGATTGAGGCTCTAGAGGAACGAGTCCAGGCTCCTGCCATAACCCCGAGTTCTGGGATCCCCAAGTTACCTCCTTTTCATTTTGGCGGTGAACGTGAGAAATTCAGGGGATTTATTAACCAATGCAATCTATTTTTCTCTGCACATGCTTCACAATTTCCCACTGAACGATCCAAAGTGCTTACTATAATCATGTTGCTTACCAATAAGGCTTTGATGTGGGCAAACCCTCTGATTGAGACTGAGGATGATTGTTTGAATCACCTTGATGCTTTTATTTCAGCCATGGGGCAGGTGTTTGATGACCCCAATCGAGGTGCAACAGCTGAAGCAGCCATGTTAACTTTGCGCCAAGGTAAGCGTTCAGTAGCCGAATATGCCTTGGATTTCAGGAGATGGGCTCTTGATACCACTTGGGACACTTCCGCCAAAAAATCTATTTTTCGGAAAGGGTTGTCTCCACTGATTAAGGATGAACTTGCTCGTGCCGACCCTCCCACTGTGTTAGGTGACTTTATTAACTATTGTATCCGTATTGATGCTCGTCTGACTGAACGCAGACAAGAGAGATGGTTCGAAAATAATCGCACTAACCTTTTCCTACCTCCCTCCTCAGCTAAGGAACCTTTGAGTAGGATCACAAGGGAACCAGAACCTGAACCCATGCAGGTGGACTCTTTACAAAGACGGGTTAGTGATGCACGCAAAGAACATCGTATAAAGGAAAATCTATGTTTTTACTGTGGTAAGTCAGGGCACTTCATTATAAACTGCCCCAGCCGTTCTCGTAAGACTACTGCAGCAGTCATTCACTGTGAGTGTTGCGAGAGGAGCTCTGTCATGTCCGAGCCTCAGATTCCAGAGAGATCTGCTGCAAGAGATCTTGATTTCTCGGACTTAAACTCTGTTAGTTCTGGGGACGATGACGGTATAAACGCTGCAATTTTTCAAGTTTCCTCAGCGGTGTCCCAGCTGAGTTGTAAAAGAAACAATTCTCATTGCTTCCTTTCCATCAAACTCTGGGTTGACTCAGTCTGGGTGTCTAGCTCTGCTATGATCGACTCAGGAGCAAGTGGAAATTTTATGGATATCTCCTTTGCTCTGAAACAGGGGATACGTTCAGTGAAGAAGGCTACTCCAGTACAGATGGAGACTGTGGATGGCTCCCTGCTGACCTCTGGACCAGTGGATCAGGAAACAGAGCCTTTGAGGGTCCTTATGGGTAAAGATCATCAGGAGAAAATGTCTTTTATGCTTATCTCTTCTCCCCACTTTCCCATTATTCTAGGGCTACCATGGCTACAGGCGCAGAATCCTACAATTAACTGGGAGACCAAGGAATTACACTTTCCGGAGAAACAGATGAGTCAAGGAGTTTCAGCTTGCTCTGTTCCTAAAGGAACCATGTCAGTCCCTGAACTACCAGCTGTATACCAGGACTATGTGGATTTATGTGACAAGAAGAACGCTGATCAGCTTCCTCCTCACCGTCCATATGATTGTCCAGTCGAATTATTGCCTGGAGCCGAGATACCTTTTGGTAAGATCTACCCCCTAGCGGGGCCCGAGCTAAAAGCTTTGAAGGTCTACATAGATGAAAATCTAGCCAAAGGCTTCATACGCCCCTCTTCATCTCCCGCAGGTGCACCCATCTTCTTTGTGAAGAAAAAAGATGGATCTCTGAGACCCTGCATAGACTGTAGGGAACTCAATAAGGTTACTATTAGAAACCGTTATCCATTGCCTTTAATCCCTGAGTTGTTGGAGAGAGTGCGGCACGCCAAAATTTTCTCTAAACTGGATCTCCGTGGGGCCTATAACTTGGTCCGTATTAGACCTGGGGATGAATGGAAGACTGCATTCAGGTCACGCTATGGACACTTTGAATATCTAGTTATGCCTTTTGGTCTGAGTACCGCCCCAGCCACTTTCCAACACTTGGTGAATGACATCTTCAGGGATCTCCTAGATACATTTGTGGTGATTTATCTGGATGATATTCTAATTTTTTCTAACTCCACAGAGGAACATCATGGACATGTGAGAATGGTCTTAGAACGCCTAAGACAAAACCATCTCTACATCAAACTTGAAAAGTGTGAATTCCATAGGACCGAAATTCAATTTCTGGGGTATGTACTATCTATGCAAGGGATTAGTATGGATGGAAGCAAGACCCAAGCCATCAAGGATTGGCCAATTCCTAAAAATGTGAAGGAGGTGCAGAGTTTCATCGGGTTTGCCAACTTCTATAGACGTTTCATTAGGAATTTCTCTGAGGTAGTGTCACCTATCACCCAACTTACCCAGAAACAGTCTAGGTTCTCCTGGACCCCGCAAGCGCAGGAAGCATTTTCCTGTTTAAAGGATAAATTTACCACCGCACCTATCTTAGTACATCCCAACCCCGAGCTTGCCTTCATAATAGAGGTGGATGCTTCAGACTGTGCCGTTGGAGCTATACTCTCTCAGAGAACAGGTGAGAAGAATATCTTGCATTCCTGTGCCTTCTTTTCCCAGCAGTTGTCTTCGGCTGAGAGGAACTACGATGTGGGCAATAGAGAATTGTTGGCCATTATTGCCGCCTTCAAGGAATGGAGACACCTTCTTTAGGGAGCTGCACAGCAAATAGTCGGCCTGACAGACCATCGTAACCTTGAATTTATCAGGTCGGCTAAGTGCCTGACTCCTCGCCAGGCTCGCTGGAATCTTTTCCTAAACCAATTTAATTTTGTAATTTCTTATAGACCAGGATCGCGCAATGGAAAGGCTGATGCACTCTCTAGGATTCATTCAGCAGAGACACGTCCACTTACTCCTCCTAAGACTATTCTTCCTGACTCTAGATTCCTGGGAGTGATTCATAATCAAGACCTACTTAAGGACATCAAGGAAGCATACCATGCGGATTCTTTGTTGGCTCAACCCCCAAGGGACGTAAGTCTTGTTATTAAGAATGGTGTGTGGATTCAGGGACAACGTCTGTATATACCTGAAACAGTCAGATTGAGAGTATTGCAACTCATCCACGATTCCAAGATAGCCGGGCATAGGGGAATTCTAAAGACACAAGAATTTCTTTCTCGTTTCTTTTGGTGGCCCACTTACAGGAAAGATGTTTTAAACTATGTCACTTCATGTGAAGTCTGTGCAAGATGCAAAACACCTCGCTCCTCACCAACTGGTCTGTTACAACCTCTTCCCACCTGTCACGCTGTATAGCAGATATATATATGTGATGACAGTAATCTATATCAAAAGGGCAACATACTATATAACATGCGCATAGATATATGATAACATAGAATTACCTGACAGAATGTCCAGTGGGTCAATACGGAATCCGTTATACGCTGTCTCTGGCTAGAGGGTGACCGGGGTCTATGCTGACCCTAAACTGGGGTCCTAACTAATCCCTCTACCTGGAGGTACAGTTAAAGGTACAGAGGTCCAGGCCACCAGCGTAAACCCTGTCTCCTATCAATCCCTGCCAACTGTAATCTAGTCCTAAGAAGGACCCTGATTACCACCAAAGGGAATGAACAGGTAACGGTTAATGAACAGAAAGACATACAAGAAAGACAAGAAATAAAGTAAATAAAGTCTTACATACAACACTCACACACAGTAGGAACACCTAAGGTCTCAGAGATAAACTATGAGCTGTAAGAGTAAAAACAACTAAGGAGCTCTTAGCTTAAGTATTCTCAGAACCGATCCAGTCTGCTAGACTACATGAAGGCTTTCACCGGCATCTAACACCCAGACTGGCAGGGATATAAAGGAAGCTAATTAGAACATAATCAAAAGCAGCCGGGCGAGGCTGGACCTAGTCTTAGCAAAGAGCTAGGTAAAATTAACTCTCTCATTACCAAACACAAAGTAACAGCAACTCAGCTGCGAGAAGTCAGAATGTGCAATCGCGACGATCCTCGTGGCGATGCACCCATGACACCACCCCGTCCCGCCCGTGGGGATCCATTTCTATGGACTTCATTGTGGAGTTACCAACCTCTCAAGGGAAGAACACCATTCTAGTGGTGGTTGATCGTCTAACAAAGGCAGCTCATTTTATCCCTTGTGTCGGTTTACCCACTGCAAAACAGACATCAGACTTAATGATTAAGAATGTGTTTCGCTTACATGGAGTACCGGATGAGGTAATTTCGGATCGAGGGGTGCAATTCACTTCAAGGTTTTGGCAAAATTTCTGTGCCGCATTGGACATTAAAGTAAACCTTTCTTCTGCTTTTCATCCCCAGACTAATGGACAGACAGAACGAACCAATCAGACCCTGGAGCAGTATCTCCGCTGCTTTATCTGCCACCTACAAGATGATTGGGTGGATCTACTTCCACTGGCTGAGTTCTCTTATAACAACTTTCAGAGCGCCTCCACTAAGCAGTCTCCTTTTTACTCCAATCTAGGTTATCATCCTAACATTCTTCCTCGATTTCCCATAGATACGCCCTTGCCGGCAGTGGCTGAAAGAATCACTTCTTTACAAAAGAATATGGATCTTCTAAAGGAAAATCTAGAATTGGCTCAGGAAAGGTACAAGAAAGCAGCAGATAAATTTCGTAAACCTGCACCAGCTTTCAAGGTAGGAGATTTGGTCTGGCTGTCAACCAGAAATCTTAAAATAAAGATTCCATCGTCTAAATTGGGACATAAGTACATTGGACCTTATAAGATCAGTAAGATTATAAGTGCTGTTGCTTGTCGTCTTCAACTGCCCAGAACTATGAGAATCCACCCTGTCTTTCATGTATCCCTACTAAAGGCTACAACACCCAATACGTTTCCTGGACGTTCTTCTCCTTGCCCTGACCCAGTGCTGGTCGATGGTCAGGAAGAATTTATGGTGGAAAGGATTCTAGATTCCAGGTTGTACAGAAATCAGTTGCAATATTTGATTAAATGGCAGGGCTACCCAGTGGAGGACAACTCATGGGAGCCAGTCAATAATGTAAATGCTCCTCGCCTGCTCCGCCAGTTTCATCAGAGGTACCCTGACAAGCCTGGTCTGAGGTCATCCGGAGGTTGTCCCTAAGGGGGGAGTAATGTAAGGTTCTTTGTCTCTTTTGACATGTTCCTTGAAACTCAGTTTTCCGTCGGCCATTTTGCTTTCTGTCTTGCTGCAGCTATCTTGCCCTCAGTTAATATGGAGGTTCCAGCTTTCATGTTCCCGCCCTGATTCTCTCCTCTTGCTTCTTAAGCAGCCTCAGCTGAACAATCAGTGCTCCTGAATCAAGCTTCAGTCAGCCTGTGACCTGACTCCTGGAAACCTAGGATTTTGGACTCCAGCTATTTCCTACTGAGGAACTTTGGAACACTTTTGGACTCTGGAAACCTGCTGTCTGGTGAATCCATGTTTGCAGAGGAATTACGGTACAGAGAAGAGATCCTGAACCTGCTTTGGAGAGTTATTGTAGAGCTTGAAGTTACTCTGGCCTGCTGTGTTCTCCTGCCTCTGTTCCTGCAAACTGTGTGACCTTTTCTGCATGCTTGTATGAAGTAATACAAGTCATTTCATATCAACCTGTGTCTCATGTGTTTTCCTCGCACCCAAGCACAAGACGCTATAGGAACTGTACACTATACATGACAACTATAGGCACTTTGTACAAAACTATAGTAGCCTTGCGACACCCTTGACAGACCTACAAAGAAAAAGCTACCCCATACAGTCGATTGGACTAACGACTGTGAGGGGGCCTTTCGGGCTTTGAAGGCAGCCAAGAGCAGCTCTCCTGTGCTAAGGGCAGTCGACAGCAGTCAGTCATTCTTAGTACAAACCGATGCCAGTGAGTTTGGCCTTGGTGCTGTGCTCAGCCAGGTCAAATTGGGGAACCAAGAGCATCCCGTGTTGTACCTGAGCCAGAAGCTCCTGCCGAGGGAAGTGGCCTATATCACCCTAGAGAAGAAGTGCCTGCCGTGGTTTTGGCCCTGCAAAGTTTGCAGCCCTACCTGTACTGCCGCACCGTCACCATCATGACCGACCACCCCCTAAGTTGGCTGCACACCATGTCCAGTATAAATGGAAGGTTGCTATGTTGGAGCCTTGCTCTCCAGCAGTACGACTTCACCGTTAAACACAAAAAGGGCAGAGAGCATTGCTATGCAGATTGGTTATCCTGTGCGCATGGAGGAGTACTGAGAGGTTCTGCCTCTGTAGCGCAGTCCAAAAGGGGAAGGAGTCAGAAAAATATGAGTTATTTCCTAATATCCTAAGAACATATCCAGAGCTGCCTGTTGCCCTCCTCCCATTGATTTGTGAAAGACCAACCTCACAAGCAAGTTCCCTCGCAGCTGCAGCCCCCTGTGTCTGCCTTTGTGAATTTTTATCCACTTACCCTTCCCTACAGCAGATGGTCACTTTTATTACTCTGGCCAGTTAAGTGTGTTTCGTTTGTTTCCCTCCAGAATTTCCTTTGTCTATTCCAGGTCGAATTTAATAGCACACAATAATCCTAGAGACAAGAAAAATATATTTCCAGGATCACGGGAATTAAGGCTACGCATGGCAACGTTTTGCAGCTGGTACGGCCATCAGAAAATGGAAAAATAGTTTCTGCCCCAGGAACATGCATCCCCAATCTCTCCAGAGAAAAAGGAGATAACCCCTGCTAAGGTGGAGGCACATTCCAGGAGTGGACGGTGTCCTGAACCTATAATGCAAAATGGATTCTCCCTCGTCCCTCACTCCCCTACACACCTACGAGACATGGTCCTTAATGACAGCACTTCCAAATTACTGGTTGTTCAAAGAGGCCCTCCAGTTGTTGCCTTTCAGAGGTCTATGGATGACTGGATGACCGTCCTTATAATTTGTTTGTGGCTTTGCTCTATGTGCCAAGCCTTTGTGAGTGTTGGAATACATCAACTACACTTTCAAAATATTTTAATGAGGTCCCCCAAATGTTGCCTTTGAAGGTGTATGGATGACACTCCTTATGATTTTTGTCTGGCTATTAACTGTGTGCAGAGCTTTTACGAGAGTAGGATTACAACAACTACACTTTGTTCATAATATTTCAATGAAGCCCTCCAGTTGCTGCATTTAAGAGTGCATGGATGACTTTGCTTGTGATTTTTGGCTGGCTTTGTACTGTGTGCAGAGCTTTTATGAGTATAGGAGTACCACAACTACACTTTGTTAACAATATTTGAATGAAGCCTTTCCAGTTGGTGCGTTTAAGGGTGTATTGATGACTTTGCTTGTAAATTTTGTCAGTCTTTGCACAGTGGACAGAGCTTTTATGAGTGTAGGATTACCACAACTACACTTTGTTCACAGAATTTGAATGAGGTACTACAGTTGGTGCCTTCTAGGGTGTATGGATGACCCACCTTTTAATTTTTGGCTGGCTTTGCACTATGTGAAGACCTTTTATGAATGTATGAGTACCACAACTATATTTTGTCCACAATATTTGAATGAAGCACTACAGTTGCTGCCTTCAAGGGTTTAAGAATGACCATGCTTTTTTGGCAAGCTTTGCACTTGTTGCACAGCCATTATGAGTCCAGTAGTACCACTACATGATAATTTGAACAAAATGTGTATGAGGCCCCTTTATATGACTAGGTGTATCTGAGTGCCTCTTCCATCAAATTTTTGCCAGTTCTTGCTTCCTTCATAAATTACACTAAAATGTCCTATTTTTTTGCAAAAAAAAATCAATGTTGGCTTACTTAAATTATATATATTTTAATCCTTTTTAAATGTTGCCTTATATACAAGTTATTATACAGGAAGGAATGTTTCTTAGCTTTTTTTTCCTGTAAAATACAATTTCTCGGTTTGGAATGTTTTATTGTCACTCCTTAAAGTGGAGTAAACATATGACACCAAGATGCTTCCAGGCATCTTCCCCATGCTGTTCTTGTATTCAGGACTTTTCCCATCCATTTCATCATTTTCACTGTCCCTCCCCCCCAGATCTCTTTGTAGGGTCTGCAGGAAAAATGTTTAGATTACCCATTGACTCCCACTATATGTTCATCCGAGCATTTTAGTGCTTGCTCATCCCTAATCCCTGCCTTAAGGTAATTGAACCTGTGATTTGATTGCTTGTGCTATATACTATAGTGTTGCAGTATGAAAAGAAAGTGATGTTTGCTTATGAAAAACTACTACGAGCTGGGTACCATATAAGGATTAGGAAAGTAGATCCGCCGTTGGCACCCCACAATTGCGTTGTGGGAGCAGAAGGGGGGCCGGTGAACACACATAGTAAAGTTTGTAATTTAAATCTCATTGTCAGTGATTGACAGCAACATTTAAATTGTTAAACAGCTGAAAGTTCAAGTGACTGCTGATACAGGCAGGACACGCAGGTATGGTGCAGGCTCAGCTCCTAAGCCTGCTTTATGCATGCAGACTCTAGTATGAACCAGGATGTCTTTTGCTAGGAAGAGTAAAAAGGGAATGTGTTACCAGAAAATAGCCAATTGTTTATTGAAGTTTTTACGTTATTTTTTTTTACATAGTTTATAGTAGTATTATTGCTCGGATAATCTGGAAATGCTCATAAAATATGAGCAGAAAATGTAAAAAGAAAATTGTTTATTCGATTTTCCAATATTTTTAATAAACAAAATTAATCAGCTAAAATGAGAAAGAAGCCACAGGAGAAATATTCGTTTTGTCTCTTAGGTATTTTTCACACATCTTTATAATCATGTGAAAACTGAACAGATATCGGTCCCCTTCATGTGGTAGCAGAAGCATATGTCAGGAATTAATGCTCCAGTGATATCCTGTTGTGGGACCTAACGGGGCCGCGCGCTCCGGGGTCTTTGCCGCTGGTTTCTATCAGATGAAGGTAATTTCCACATGAGGATCTAAAATCACAAATTCTCAGGTATTTTTATTAATTTGTTTTCCAACTGCACAAATCTGCTGACATTCTACCTCGAATGCACACAAATGGGGTGTTTAGATATTGTTGGCTTTGATCATTATTCAGGATGGGATTTCCATCCTATTTACAACTGTGTGGGACTAAGTTAAAGGGGCTGTTACCTTTAGGGGCCATTATTATTTTTCTACTAAAGGGAATGTGTTTTGGGCTGAAAATAATTTTTGCAATTAGTTTTCCTTAAAACGTTTGCACCGTTTGGATCTTACAGGCTCATTTTCCTGCACATTTAACATTGAAATGGTCTGTGGTCAAAACTCAGCTAAGAGGAGCTCCGAAAACACAGATAAAAGAGTTAAACCTACAGAAGGGAGTGAATAACAACAAGAGAAAATATGTGTATCTCAAAGATATATAGTTTTATTAATGCATGAAAAATTAAAGACAATGTGAGGTATACATTAAAGTGTGGGGGCAGAGAACAAAAGGAAGTTCACAACAAGCGCATCAGACATGGATATTATATAAATGCTGATGTGTTCACAAAGAATAAAAATAATAGTCTGTATAAAAAGGATAAAGAAAATGTATAGTATCAAAATGACTGTATAAATCTACCAAACAAGTGGATTATTGAATAAATAACTAGCAATAGAAATATACTGGAAATATCAAATAACAGACATACCACAGGTAAGAGATTTCAATACAGAAGAAAAGACCCCGAGACTCTGACGTACGTTTCTCCTTTGGCTTTCTCAAGGAGTGACTCCTCGGGATATCTGTTATATGATGTATGCAGTGTACCGTATTTATATTGCACTACTTATTTTTTTAATCAATAATCCACTTATTTGGTATATTTATATAGTCATTTTTGATACTATACATTTGCTTCTTCCTTGTTATGCAGACTATTACTTTTATTCTAAGAGAACAGAACATCACTATTTATATAACGCCCATTTCTAATACATCTGTTGGGAACTCTCTTTTGTGCACTGACACTCACTATTTTAATGTACAAATGAAGTAATTTTGCATGTATTAATAAAATTATATATTTTAAGCTGTGTATATTTTCTCTTGTGGGTGTTCCCTCCCTTCTGTACGTTTATCATATATTCTTTGTGAATATCCACTGAGATTAATGATGAATTATTTATTCTGTGGTGTATTTCACAGATAAAAGAGTTACTCACTCTCCCATTATACTGTTAGAACGAGTTTACTGTTAGAACGAGCTCACTGGTGGATACGCAGTTAACTCATTCTGCAGCCAGCAATAAGCAATGCAACACAGAAGTTCTAGAAGGCAAATGGTATCTTTTGTAAATCACTTTACATCTTTCCCTGTTTGCAGAAGAAGGATTCTTGATGATTTGCGGCAGGGATATTCTGCGCTGCCCTCTGAACTTAGTGGAGTATGTATTTTTCTCTGTTCATGCATGGGCAGCCAGGGGATCTGAGGCTGGTAAAGTGTTCTTCTGGGCCCATGTGCAAGTAGTTGATGTTAGGCATCAGGTGACGGTGGGTTCTGAAACTGGATCTGAGGAGTCTGTGGTCTCCCATCCAGACCCAGCTGAGGCAGATGCTGCTCAGCTTCGCCGTCGATCCCAACACCTAGCCAAAACCAGAGAGGCACAAATAGTTACTTGGGTGTTTGTTTATAGTAGCCTTAAACCTACCTTACGGAACAAGAAAAGGCTGTCGTAAGCCTAAGTCCAGAAATGCCTGCACTGAGCATGTCCGTAACATGGCGAGCCATGATTGGTACTTAATGTCAGCTGATCCTCTGACCTGGCATCGCCTGATTGGTCACGGATGACGTCATCAGTGATGCGATTGACGAGATGTCTGAGGGTGGAACTTAGCCCTTAAATAGCTTGTCTGTCCGCGGTGCGGCGCAGTCAGATCATACTAAAATAGGCAGTGCTCATGTGTGGACGTACCAGAATCTGGGCTTCACGTGCTCTCTAGCTTTGCTCTCCGGGACCTGCCGATGCCAGAGTACGCTCGGCTAATTATCACAGGTCCTTTAGGCAGGTTCAACTTATGCCAGGCAGGTAGCCAATGTGGTGCAGTCCTGCTACGAATATAGGGTAGCTATACACCCTGAGCAGTCTGTGGGGCACGTAATCTGTAGCTAACGTGGTGCAGTCCTGCTACGAATATAGGGTAGCTATACACCCTGAGCAGACTGCGGGGTGCGTAACCTGTAGCCAACGTGGCGCAGTCCTGCTACGAATATAGGGTAGCTATACACCCTGAGCAGTCTGTGGGGCGCGTAATCTGTAGCTAACGTGGTGCAGTCCTGCTACGAATATAGGGTAGCTATACACCCTGAGCAGACTGCGGGGTGCGTAACCTGTAGCCAACGTGGCGCAGTCCTGCTACGAATATAGGGTAGCTATACACCCTGAGCAGTCTTTGGGGCGCGTAATCTGTAGCTAACGTGGTGCTGTCCTGCTACGAATATAGGGCAGCTATACACCCTGAGCAGACTGCGTGGCGCGTAACCTGGGCATCGCCTGCCAAGCTGAATAGAGAGTGGCTCAGTCCGGTCTCACGCCGGCTGGTAGCACGTACACCAGGCGTCAGTCGCATGCACTTCCTAGCGGCTGGCACGTAGCTTCTGTGCAGTCAACAGGGCTACGTCTATACCAGCTTGCAGCACATAGTGCAAACCTAATATCTGGCAAGTGGCTTCTGTGCCATTAACAGGGCTACATCTACGCCAGTCGAGAGCACATCTCCTGTGACGTTAACAGAGATAGTGCCAATTCTACATCTCTCCTAGTGTGAATTAACACAGGCGAGATCTAATGTTAGATTTCTGTGGTCAGTTTGACCCTCATACTCTAGGGGTGTTCGGCAGCAGTGAACATAAACTGCATCGCGGACCCCGGGTTCGGTTGCAATCCATTATATAATAAAGCTGTTGCAACCGAGCTCATAACAGTATCTGACCGCCAGGGTCTAGCCGATCATGGCTGACGACCAGCAGCTGCAGCGCTGCGTTCAGCAACTAGGGGCTAGAATTAGGTCTCTGGAGCAGGCTGCTCCAGTTGCTGATCTCACTGCAGTGGCTACTCAGGCGGCCGCACAAGCAGCAAATCTCGTAAGCTCTGCTGCTGTGCAAGCTGCGGTAGCTTCTAAAGTGTCATTACCTCATTTTGCTCTGCCGGAAAAATTTTCTGGTGACAGTAAATCCTGCAGAGGATTCATTAATCAATGCTCCATTCAATTAGAAATGATGGAGGCATGGTTCCCCTCTGAAAGGGCTAAAGTGGGTTTCGTTATCCTATTGCTTACCTGCAGGGCCTTGGAGTGGGCTACTCCTCTGTGGGAACGGAGCGATCCGGTAGTGACCAATGTGGGTTTCTTTCTTAGAACCCTAAAAAGTGTGTTCCTCAGTCCTCAGGTCACACATGATACAGCTCTTAAGCTGCTTACATTAGTGCAGGGTTCGACCACCGCCAGTCATTATGCCGCCCAGTTCAGGACATTAGCGGCAGAACTGGATTGGTCTGAACCGTCGCTAATTCCGGTGTTCTGGAAGGGTTTGGCTGGGCATATAAAGGATGCTCTAGCCACCAGGGAGATTCAAACCTCCCTGGAAGAGTTAATGACCCTCGCCAATCGTATTGATTTACGTCATGCAAAAAGCAAGTTGGAGCTGAAGGTCTCTAAACCTCGGTTTCCGTTGGCACCGTCATTTTCTAAATTGACTTCCGAATCCGTGGTTCCAGACACGGAACCGGAGCCAATGGATATTTCCCAGACCAGGAAATGGTCCCACACACAGAGAGGATGCGCGCAGAGTTTTTGAGTGTTTGTGCACAAATTCTCTCTATTGCAAGCTGGAGAAATGCCAGTTCGAACAAGAGTCTTTACCATTCTTGGGGTACATTGTATCCAGTAAGGGCTTGGCCATGGATCCCAAAAAAATTGGTAGCCGTACCGAATTGTCAGGAGCCCCATTCTCTGAAGGCGGTGCAGCGCTTCATTGGGTTCATCAATTATAATCAGCAATTTATACCACATTTTTCTACACTGGTGGCTCCTTTGGCCGCGCTAACCAAGAAAGGTGCCAACCCAAAAAACTGGTCTAAAGAGACATCTGAGGCTTTCCGAGAGATCAAGTCTTATTTCTCAAAAGCTCCCGTCCTACATCGGCCAGATGTCAATAAGCCATTCTATTTGGAGGTCGACGCATCCTCTGTAGGGGCAGGTGCTGTCCTTTCCCAAAAGAATGGGCAGGGTCGGAGAAGACCATGTTTCTTCTTCTCTAAGACCTTTTCTCCAGTGGAGAGGAATTATACTATTGGGGATAAAGAGTTACTCGCAATAAAATTGGCTTTTGTTGAATTGCGGTATCTTTTGGAGGGAGCTAAACATCCGTTTGTGGTGTATTCTGACCATAAAAATCTCTCATACCTGCAGACGGCACAGCATCTCAACACAAGGCAGGCTCAGTGGTCCCTCTTTTTTGCCCGATTCAATTTTCTAAAAGGGTAGAAGAATCCTCGGGCGGATGCTCTATCTAGGTCCATGGATACGATGGAGGACGATGACGAGCCCAGACTTATCGTTCCTCCTGAGAATATGCGAATGGTGGCACCGGTGACTCTAGACCAGGTTCCACCCGGGAAGACGTTTGTTCCCCCGAACCTACAGAATGAGGTGCTCTCGTGGCACATGCCTCTAAGGTCGGAGGTCATTTTGGAATCAATTGCACCACTGAGTTCCTCCAACGCTCGTATTGGTGGCCTCGGTTGTCCCAGGACGTTAAAGAATACGTCCAAGCATGCATCTCCTGTGCGAGAAATAAATCTCCTCATCAGAGTCCGGCGGGTCTTCTTCATCCGTTACCCGTGGCGGATAGACCTTGGAAGCTGATTGGGATGGATTTTGTGGTTGAGTTACCTAAGTCCCGGGGTAATATGACCATATGGGTGGTTTCTGACCATTTTTCTCAGATGGTTCACCTGGTACTCCTTCCTAGGGTTCCTTCTTCCCTGGCATCACTATTTCTGGCATCACTATTTATCCGTCACATCTTCCGTCTTCACGTTATGCCTGATAGGATTGTCTGTAATCGAGGTCCTCAGTTCACCTCTCGGTTTTGGAGAGAATTGTGTAATCTGTGTAGTATTGAACTGAACCTCTCTACGGCCTATCACCCGGAGACCAACGGCCTGGTGGAACGTACTAATCAGACGCTAGTGACATACTTGCGTCATTTCGTTTCTGCCAATCATAATAATTGGGCAACTTTGCTTCCTTGGGCAGAATTTGCTCTAAATAATGCAGGTTTGTGTGAGGAACTCAGCCGGCCACCACACGGTAGCCCGGGTATCACAGCTTCTGATACCACCCGCCGCTACCAAATGTGACGGACGATCCCTTTCCTCCCACGTCACCAATGGGACGTAACTCCACAGGTACAGCTCTCCGGCGCCCCCCTTTGTCTCTCAGGTCAGTAAGAGAACTGCACCTAGAGCAAATGGCCGCCGGGGAAGGTGTCCTGCTACCCACTGGGTATTCTAAGATTCGTGATCAGAGTAAAAGCATCAGCCCAAGATTAATTTTATGGTTTAATTTGCCTTAAGGGCGCACTAGATAATTACAGAAATATACAGTAAAGCTATACAACGTAACTACAATGGAATGGCAGTCAGAGTAAAAATACAACAATAATGTACAAGGCTTAAAGGTATAAGCTATGGATCAATATTACCGGGTATTATGGTCATGGGAAGGCCTTGGCTCTGCCATTCCCAGGTACAGTCTTCAGTTCCTGAATAGTCCCTTGGTCTTTCCTAGACCATCTTCTTGGCTTCTGTGTGTGAAATGGAATGAGAGACCAGCCTCTTCTTGGCTAGTTCTTAGACCTGCTAGGCCCATCCCCATTGCTTTGAAGCACGCATATTAATTGGCCTGCAATTCATATGGAGCAGGAAACAATGCCTGAGCTTGGGCTATTTACCATACGACTGACCATCTCATTCAGTCACTGGCCTAGACTAATTAGCATGTAAAGGCCTATTGATTCCTAGTGGACATCAAAACCTGTCGTACTGGATATGCTAATAGGCCCTGTGTAGCTAAAAGTCTGTGGCTGTGTGAACTGACAAAATGGAGGCTGGTACAGGCCCTATACAAAATGGCGACAACCTTTTCCTTACACCTCCCTGCTTTTGAGGGCGCTAGGGGTATCACATTCCTGTGTTCCCCCGTGCGCCCTACCGCACCCTCTCTTTGGCTATGGTGGCAGATCCACGAGGATTTCTGACTCTCTGTCCTCTGAAAGGTTGCACACTGGTTGGGCATAAGCCTCCCGCTCATGGTGGGCCTTCATCATGTTCACATGGAAGGCCTTCCTCCTTCCACTGGCGTGGTCCAGGGTGACCAGGTAGGTGACGGCGTTGAGCTGCTCGTGCACGAGGTATGGACCCTCCCAGGCCGCCTGAAGCTTGTTTTGTGGTACGGGGACCAGTACCCACACCTTTTGACCCACCTGGTAGGTCCGCTCACAAGCATTCTGGTCGTACCATCGCTTCTGGTCAGCCTGAGCTTGGGCCATATTGTCATGCACCAGCCGTGTCAAGGCCATCATTCGGTCCCGGAAGCACACGACATACTCAATGACCGACACTCCAGGGGTGGCTAAATCCCCTTCCCATGCTTCCTTCACCAGAGCAAGGGGCCCCCGTACACGTCGCCCGTACAGAAGCTCAAAGGGGAGAACCCCGTTGAGGCCTGTGGAACCTCCCGGTAGGCAAACAGCAGGTGTGGGAGATACCGCTCCCAATCTCTCCCGTGGGAGTCGACCAACATCTTCAGCATCTGCTTTAAGGTGCCATTGAACCGCTCACACAAGCCATTGGTCTGTGGGTGATACGGGCTGGCCACCAGATGTTGCACCTGTACCTGCTTACAGAGAGACTCCATCAGCTGCGACATGAACTGGGTCCCTCGGTCGGTGAGCATTTCCTTGGGAAACCCCACTCTGGAGAAAATCTCCAGTAAGGCAGTGGCCACTTTGTCCGCCCGAATGGACGACAAAGCTACCGCCTCCGGTACCGGGTGGCATAGTCCACTACCGTTAGTATGAAGCATTTCCCGGAGCGGCTGGGAGTGGACAGAGGTCCAATGAGATCCACAGCCACCCTCGAGAAAGGCTCTTCGATGATGGGCAGAGTTACCAGTGGGGCTTTGGGGCGCGGCCCCGCCTTCCCCACCCTCTGACAGGTGTCACACGAACGGCAGTAGGCTATCACCTCGGTCCTCATTCCAGGCCAGTAGAAATGCTGAGCTAGCCTGGCCCTGGTTTTAGTGATCCCTAAGTGTCCGGCCATTGGAATCTCGTGTGCGATCCGCAACAATTCCGCCCTGAACGGATGGGGCACCACTAACTGTCGGTCCCTGGGCCACGCCTCCGGTGAACCCTGCTGGACCGTTACCCGGTACAGCCGTCCCTGGTCCCAGACCACTCGCTCGCGGTCGGACTCCAGGGGAGGCTGTGCCGCCTGTTCCTTGAGAGTCTTCAGGCTAGGGTCAGCTTCCAACGCTGCCTGAAATCCCTGACTAGATATGGCAAGAATTGATGAAACTGCCCTGTCCTCTGTCAGTTCCCCGGGAT
The DNA here is from genome assembly GCA_033576555.1 of Oophaga sylvatica. NCBI lineage: Eukaryota > Metazoa > Chordata > Amphibia > Anura > Dendrobatidae > Oophaga > Oophaga sylvatica. The sequence goes on along the minus strand of JARQOD010000004.1, from coordinate 556,535,859 downwards.
CTGTCTCCTGGCTACTGTCTGACTCGGCAGCCACTTGGTCAGAGAGGGGAAACCGTCGGACCTCCGCGAGGCTCCTTGGGCTTCAGCGCTCCCACTCCTGGTAACAGCGGCCACGACCGCTGAGACCACGGGTAGCGCCTGCTTTCCCTCCTCCTCTGACCAAGTCGCCGGGTCAGGCAGACTTCCCTGACTTCCTGACATCCCGGATGTGGGGAACTCCTGACCTGGGGTCCTACCTGGTGGCTCCTCTCCCGGGACACCCCCTCCCCCCATGGCCTGTTCCTCTTCCTGCAGGGGCCCTAGACTCAGCAGGCTGGATTCACTTAGGGGCCCTACACTGCCCATAGCAGCCCCTCCCTCCACCTCTGAGCTCTCCCCTACAGCCTCCTCACCTGTCCTCACTGTGAGCCCTGTGTGTGTAGTGTCAGTGCATGGCTTACCATCAGGTTTCACTCCCTCCTCCACTGTTGGAGGCACATTCAATACATTAACATTAGCATTCACAGTAGAGTCATGACATTCTTGGGAGCCGGACTTGGGGTTCAGTGGCCACATACTGGGACACTAGCCGCCCCAAATCGGTCCCAAGCAACACATTTGCAGGAATATTCGGCGTTATACTCCCACCTCCCGCATCCCCCTCCCGGCACCCCAATCCAAATACACCTTGGCAACGGGCAGCGCCGGTTCAACGCCTCCAATTCCGGAGACGGAAAGGGTTTTCCCAGGTACCAAGTCTTGAGGGGACACCACCTCAGGGCGTACCAGGGTTCGTTCAGCGCCTGTGTCCCGCAGTCCCATGACCGCTGAGCGGCCGATGGTGACGGGTTGGTAATTGTCTAGGGACCTCCCACCACCCCCTCCCACACACAAAACAGTGGACGGTTTCTGGGACAGGGATGGGGCCTTCTGGCGCTGGGGACATGCAGCCTTAAAGTGTCCTGGCTGATTGCAATTATGGCAACGTCTGGGTTCTGTTCCTGGCCTGGAGAGGGCAGCAGGGGGGTACACCCCTTGCACTCTGGGGGCTGGATATGGGGCTGGGGCAGGATTGGGCTTACCCCCTCTCCAGGTGCTGCTGGCAGGCTTCTTTGGCTCCGGCGCCCTGTTGTTGGCATACTCGTCTGCCAGGGCGGCTGTAGCAGAAGCCCCCTTTGGTTTCCGGTCACGGAGGAACTGCTGGAGGTCTTCTGGGCAGTTCCACAAAAATTGCTCCACGACAAACAGTTCCTGGACCTCCTGGCGGGTAGCGAGCTCTAGACCCGAGGTCCAGTGCTCTGCAGCTCTCAACAGGGCCCGCATGTGGTCGGTCCAGGTGTCCTTTGAACCCCGCTGCAGGCTCCTGAACTTCCTGCGGTACGACTCCGGGGTGAGGTTGTAGTGCTGGATCAGGGCCCGCTTGATGCTGTTGTAGTCCTGCTCCTCCCCGGCAGGTAAGTCCCCCAAAACTTCCAGGGACTTACCCCTCAAACGGGGGGTCAGGTACCTTGCCCACTGATCCGAGGCCAGATGATGTTGGAGGCATGTCCTCTCAAAAGTCAGCAAAAAGGAATCCAGGTCTCCATCCTTTTCAAGCAAGGGAAAGTCCTCCGCCCGGACCTTGGAAGCCCTTGTCTCCGGTGGGCCTGGTGCGTCCAGTGGGGGCCCATGCTGAGCCATCTCCAGTCGGTGCTGGCGCTCCGCAGCTTCACGGCGTTCTGTAGCCTGCAACACACGTTCTGCATGCTCACGCTCTGCTGCTCTCTCTGCCGCTGCTTGCTCACGCTCCGCAGCTGCTTGCTCACGCTCTGCTGCTGCTTGCTCACGCTCTGCTGCTTTCTCTGCCGCCACCAGGAGTCTGTCATAGGCGGCGTCATTACCAGCCTCGAGCTGTGCCATAGCCGCTTGGAAGAGGGTCTCCGATCTGGACAGGCTGGGACGGGCAGGGGGTGGACAGTCCACTGTGAGACTGAGCACGGGGGTTGGGCTCCTTGGGGAGCCCTGGCTGAGCTCCAACTCATCGGTATCGAACCCCTCATAGGCCACAGCATTGGCCTCCCCCTTTGCCCTACTCCTGGTGCCTTCCGCCATCTTGGGAACCTTTGGTTACTGAAACACAGCTGCAACCCTGACCTTGCACACAACTTGTTATATTTACACTCTGACCGTCTAGTGCTGGGCTGACCTTAAGACCCCAGCAGTGAAAGTACTGCTGGTAGTCTCTAGTGTCTGGGAGTAGGGGTCCCACGCACACTATTACTCTGATCCCACCGCTGCCACCAATTTGTGAGGAACTCAGCCGGCCACCACACGGTAGCCCGGGTATCACAGCTTCTGATACCACCGCCGCTACCAAATGTGACGGACGATCCCTTTCCTCCCACGTCACCAATGGGACGTAACTCCACAGGTACAGCTCTCCGGCGCCCCCCTTTGTCTCTCAGGTCAGTAAGAGAACTGCACCTAGAGCAAATGGCCGCCGGGGAAGGTGTCCTGCTACCCACTGGGTATTCTAAGATTCGTGATCAGAGTAAAAGCATCAGCCCAAGATTAATTTTATGGTTTAATTTGCCTTAAGGGCGCACTAGATAATTACAGAAATATACAGTAAAGCTATATAACGTAACTACAATGGAATGGCAGTCAGAGTAAAAATACAACAATAATGTACAAGGCTTAAAGGTATAAGCTATGGATCAATATTACCGGGTATTATGGTCATGGGAAGGCCTTGGCTCTGCCATTCCCAGGTACAGTCTTCAGTTCCTGAATAGTCCCTTGGTCTTTCCTAGACCATCTTCTTGGCTTCTGTGTGTGAAATGGAATGAGAGACCAGCCTCTTCTTGGCTAGTTCTTAGACCTGCTAGGCCCATCCCCATTGCTTTGAAGCACGCATATTAATTGGCCTGCAATTCATATGGAGCAGGAAACAATGCCTGAGCTTGGGCTATTTACCATACGACTGACCATCTCATTCAGTCACTGGCCTAGACTAATTAGCATGTAAAGGCCTATTGATTCCTAGTGGACATCAAAACCTGTCGTACTGGATATGCTAATAGGCCCTGTGTAGCTAAAAGTCTGTGGCTGTGTGAACTGACAAAATGGAGGCTGGTACAGGCCCTATACAAAATGGCGACAACCTTTTCCTTACAGTTTGATTCCACAGGTCAGACTCCTTTACTGTTGAACAATGGTCAGCACCCACGTGTGCCAGTTCCTATGCCAGTTAACTCTGGGAGCCTGGGGTCAGAGATTGGGCTATGGAGGCGCGGGACGTCTGGGATCAGACACAGGAAGCGTTATTGGCCTCCAAAAATCGGATGAGACAGTCGGCTGACACTCATCGTCGTCCAGCTCCCATTTTCTCTCCGGGCAACAGGGTCTGGCTTGCGGCTCGCAATATTAGAGGTCGCGGGAAATCCGCTAAACTCGCCCCTCGGTTTATTAGTCCTTTTAAAATTCTGCCCCAAGTAAATCCCGTGGTGTATCGTCTGCAATTGCCTTGGCACTTGAGGATACATGATACATTCCATGTGTCACTCCCGAAACCCGTTCGCCTGATGAAATTCTCGGAAGCTCAGCACGCTTCTGACACCGGGGGTGAGGATTTCGAGGTAGAGGCGATTGTGGGGTCTAAGATGGTGCGCGGCAAAAAATTTTATTTAGTACACTGGAGGGGTTCTGAGGATCGCACTTGAACCATATTCATGCTCCCCTGCTCATCGAGGAATATGAGCGTCAAGTGGGGGGGGGATCATGTTAGGCATCGGGCGACAGCAGGATCTGAATCTGGATCTGAGTCTGTGGTCTCCCATCCAGACCCAGCCAAGGCAGATGCTGCTCAGTTTCACCATCAATCCCAATGCCTAGCCAATACCCGAGAGGCACAAATAGTTACTTGGGTCTTTGTTCATAGTAGCCTTAAACCTAGGTTACGGAACAAGAAAAGGCTGTCGTAAGCCTAAGTCCAGAAATGCCTGCACTGAGCACGTCCGTGACATGGCGAGTCATGATTGGTGCTTAAAGTCAGCTGATCTTCTGACCTGGCATCGCCTGAGTGGTCATGGATGACGTCATCAGTGATGCGATTGACGAGATGGCTGGGGGCGGAGCTTAGCCCTTAAATAGCTTGTCTGTCCGCGGCGCTGTCAGATTATACTAAAATAGGCAGTGCTCATGAGTGGACGTACCAGAATCTGGGCTCCACGTGCTCTTTAGCTTTGCTAGGTCCTTTAGGCAGGTTCAGCTTATGCCAGGCAGGAAGCCAATGTGGCGCAGTCTTGCTAAGAATATAGGGTAGCTATACACCCTGAGCAGACTGCGGGGCGTGTAACCTGTAGCTAACGTGATGCAGTCCTGCTATGAATATAGGGTAGCTATACACCCTGAGCAGACTGCGTGGCGCGTAACCTGGGCATCGCCTGCCAAGCTGAATAGAGAGTTGCTCAGCCCGGTCTCACGCCGGCTGGTAGCACGTACGCCTGGTGTCAGTCGCACGCACTTCCTAGCGGCTGGCACGTAGCTTCTGTGCAGTCAACAGGGCTACGTCTATACCAGCTTGCAGCACATAGTGCAAACCTAATATCTGGCAAGTGGCTTCTGTGCCATGAACAGGGCTACATCTATGCCAGTTGATAGCACATCTCCCGTGACGTTAACAGAGATAGTGCCAATTCTACATCTCCCCTAGTGTGAATTAACACAGGCGAGATCTAATGTTAGATTTCTGTCGTCAGTTTGACCCTCAAACCCTAGGGGTGTTCGGAAGCAGTGAACATAAACTGCATCGCGGACCCCGGGTTCGGTTGCAATCCATTATATAATAAAGCTGCTGCAACTGAGCTCATAACAGTTGAACTCATTGTTCCTTGTTCGGTGCGTGAGACATTTAACCAATGGGTGCTGCCATGTGCTTGGGATATTTATTTCCAGCAGCAATACGAATCCGAGGTACACACTTAAGAAACTCGTGAATATTCTTCCATTTGTCTCCTGAACTACCTTTTCTTTACACTTGAATTTCCCTTACAGAAGTTTTGTGCTTCTTCCTCTTCTTCCTTCCCATCCTGTTTCAGTTGTGTGAATGCTTTCTTTTTGTTATTTAATGCCCTTTTAATATTTTTATTATCCACACTAATGTTTCCTTGTTTCTGACCTGTTTAGTGTAATAAGGTAATTTATTACATTAATAGATAAGATGTTATGTATTATCTTTACTCCTATTTCTTGGGGTAAGGGATCCCTAACAGCGAATAGGGAAGCTTTTCACGCCGTCAACAGTTTTTTGTATATGGTACCTCCTGGTATGTGCACCCATTCTACTCCCTGGTGCAAGCATTCTATTGGTATCATGGTCCTCACCCCAATCCTGGTATGCATGTACCCCTCTCCTCCTGGTATCAGGACCTCCATCATATCCTGGTATTCATGGTCCCTCACCCCAATCCTGGTGTGCATGTCCCCACCCCCCATCCTGGATGCATGGACCCCTCACCCCCCAATCCTGGTATGCATGGTCCCCTCACTCCCCAATCCTGGTATGCATGGTACCCTCACCACCAATCTGGTATGCATGGTCCCCCTCCCCCAATCCTGGTATGCATGGTCCCCTCACCCCCCAATCCTGGTATGCATGGTCCCCTCCCCCAATCCTGGAATGCATGGTCCCCTCAACCCCCAATCCCGGTATGCATGGTTCCCCCTCATCCCTATCGTAGATGTATGGTACCCCTCACCCCCAATCCTGGAATGCATGGCACCCCTTAGCTTCCAATTCTGGTATGTATGGTCCCCTCACCCCCTATCCTGGAATGCATGGTCCTCTCACTCCCAATCCTGGAATGCATGGTCCCCTTACCGCCCAATCCTGGTATGCATGGTCCCCTCACTCCCCAATCCTGGTACGCACGGTCCCCTCACTCCCCAATCCTGGTATGTATGTTCCCCCTCATCCCTATCGTAGGATGTATGGTACCCCTCACTCCCCAATCCTGGTATGCATGGTCCCCTCATCCCCAATCCTGGTAGTGCATGGTACCCCTCATCCCCTATCCTGGTATGTAGGGACACCTCATCCCCTTCCTGGTATGCATTGTCCCCTCACCCCATATCCTGGTATGCATGGTCCCCTCACCCCCCTATCCTGATATGCATGGCCCACACACCCCAATCCTGGTATGCATGGTCTTCTCATCCCCCTATCCTGGTATTCATGGTCCCCTCACCCCAATCCTGATATGCATGTCCCCTCACCCCAATCCTGTATACATGGTCCCCTACCCCCAATCCTGAATGCATGGTTCTCTCACCCCCTATCCTGGTATGCATGTCTCCTCACTCCCCTATCTTGGAATGCATGGTCCCCTCACCCCCAATCCTGGTATGCATGGTCACCTCACCCCCAATCCTAGTATGCATGGTCCCCTCACCCCCAATCCTAGTATGCATGGTCCCCTCATCCCTCAATCCTGGTATGCATAGTCCCCCTCATCCCTATCTAGGATGCATGGTACCCTCACCCCCCAATCCTGGAATGCATTGTCCCCTCATCCCCAATCCTGGTATGCATGGTCCTCTCACCCCCCTTTCCTGGTATGCATGGTCCCCTCACCCCCTATCTGGTATGCATGGTCCCCTCACCCCCTATCCTGGTATGCATGGTCCCTCACCCCCCTATCCTGGTATGCATGGTCCCTCACCCCCTATCCTGGTATGCATGGTCCCCTCACCCCCTCCTGGTATGCATGGTCCCCTCACCCCCTAATCCTGGTATGCATGGTCCTCTCACCCCCCTATCCTGGTATGCATGGTCCTCCACCCCCCTATCTGGTATGCATGGTCCTCTCACCACCCTATCCTGGTATGCATGGTCCCCTCACTCCCATCCTGGTATGTATGGTCCCCTCACCCCCAATCCTGATATGCATTGTTGTTATGTTTCGGTAGCTGAGGAGTGCAGGTAAAAAAAGGCAATACACCAGAGCAGTTGGAATCTATGAGATTGCAGTACCCTGACTAACCACCACAACTAGAGGCAGCCGTGGAGCGTTCCTACGTTGGTCCTAGACGCCTCGTCACAGCCTGAGAAACTAACTACACCTAAAGATAGAAATAGGAAAGCTATCTGCCCCGGAGCAGAACCCCAAAGATAACAGAAAGCCCCCAAACATGTAATGGCGGTTAGACAAGAGGAAATACTGACACAGAAAGAAAATAGTATGAGCAAACGCTGGGGCCCAAACTATCTAAATTGAAAAGGATAGGAAGGGTACTTACTGCAATCCCAGAAAACCCTGAAAAGCACCAACTCTACTAATTTCAAAATCACCTGAGATCACACGACCTCTACCACCTAAATTAGTTCTCTGGTGTAACAAAATCAAAACAGCAGCCACTGAAAAAAGTGGAAAAAGCAAAAGAACAAAACTCAGTGGCTGAACTAAACTGAGAGGGCAGAAGCCCCCGGAGGGGACCCTGAAGGCCCCCAAAGAAGTGCAGGACAAAATGCAAAAATATAGCAAAAACACAAAAGAAGCAAAAGTCTTATCTGTAAGCAGGAGATGCAGACACGACACAGCAGGCTACAAGGGAAACTGGAATGAAGGATTCAGACCAGAACAATTGATCACCGGCAACCCTGATGGGAAAATGACTCACTTATATAAGACCAGTCAGTAACACCTGATTCCCAGTCCTCACAATCCTCACTAGCACCGCTTGTAACCACCAGAGGGAGCCTCTGCTTAGAACTCATCTCAAACCCATTCACAACAGTACCCCCCCCTTGAGGAGGGGTCACCGAACCCTCATTTGAGCAACCAGGTCGGTCAGGATGAGTTCTATGATACGAACGGATAAGTCTCCTAGCATGGATGTCCGAAGCAAACACCCAAGAATTGTCTTCCTGACCATAACCTCTCCATTTAACCAAATACTGGAGTTTCCGTCTAGAAAAACGAGAATCCAATATTTTCTCAACCACATACTCCAGATTGCCCTCAACCAAAACAGGGTCAGGAGGCACAGCAGCAGGAACCACTGGCTCAACAAACCTCTTCAACAAGGACTTGTGGAACACGTTATGGATCTTAAATGTCCCTGGAAGAAGCAAACGAAAAGAAACAGGATTAATAATCTCCATGATCTTATAAGGTCCAATGAACCTAGGCTTAAATTTAGGAGATGCTACTCTCATAGGAATATTCTTTGAGGACAACCAGACCAAGTCCCCCACTTTAAACCGAGGACCATCAGTCCTATGCCGGTTAGCAAACCGCTGGGCCTTCTCCTGAGAGAGGGACAACCTCTCCACTACCTGGTCCCAAATCTGTTGCATACGCTCCACAACAGAGTCAACACCTGGACAGACAGAAGCCTCCGTCTGTCCTGAAGAAAATCGAGGGTGAAACCCAGAATTACAGAAAAACGGAGACATCAAAGTGGCAGAGCTAGCCCTATTATTAAGAGCAAACTCAGCCAAAGGCAAAAAAGAGACCCAGTCATCCTGATCAGCAGACACAAAGCATCTTAGATAAGTCTCCAATGTCTGGTTTGTTCTCTCAGTTTGACCATTGGTCTGAGGATGAAATGCCGAGGAGAAAGACAATTGAACACCCAGTTTAGAACAAAAAGTCCTCCAAAATCTGAAAACAAACTGGACTCCTCTGTCAGACACAATGTTCTCAGGAATGCCGTGTAAACGAACCACGTGCTGAAGGAACAACGGCACCAATTCAGAGGAGGAAGGCAACTTAGGTAATGGCACAAGATGTATCATTTTGGAAAACCTATCACAAATTACCCAGATGGTGGTCATTCTCTGAGAAACAGGAAGATCGGAAATGAAATCCATAGAGATATGGGTCCATGGTCTCTTGGGCACAGGCAATGGCATCAACAAACCACTAGAGCGAGAGCAAGGCTTGGAGCGAGAGCAAGTCCCGCAGGACTGCACAAATTCCTGACATCACGAGACAAGGTAGGCCACCAAAAGGACCGGCTAACCAAGTCTCTGGTACCAAAAATTCCGGGATGCCCAGCCAATGCGGAACAATGAATCTCAGACATCACACTCTTTTTCCATTGGTCCGGGACAAACAATTTTCCAACAGGGCAGCGCTCGGGCCTATCCTCCTGACACCCCTCCAGAGCAAGTCTCAAATTGGGCGAGATGGCGGAAAGAACTACACCCTCTTTCAAAATAACAGAAGGATCAGATAACTCAGGAGAGTCCGCAAGGAAACTCCTCGAGAGGGCATCCGCCTTAACATTCTTAGTGCCAGGAAGAAAGGAAACCACAAAATTAAAACGTGTGAAAAACAAGGCCCACCTGGCCTGTCTAGGATTGAGTCGCTTGGCAGATTCCAGATAGACCAGATTCTTATGGTCCGTAAGGACCACCACCTGATGTTTGGCTCCCTCCAGCCAATGTCTCCACTCTTCAAAAGCCCACTTCATGGCCAATAACTCCCGATTACCTACGTCATAATTACGTTCAGTAGGAGAAAATTTTCGAGAGAAAAAGGCACAAGGGTTACTTTTAGAGGTCTCTGGATCTTTTTGGGACAAAACGGCACCTGCCCCAATTTCAGAGGCATCAACCTCCACCTGAAATGGCAGAGAAACATCAGGCTGCCGTAGAACAGGAGCAGAAGTGAATCTCTGCCTAAGTTCCTGAAATGCAGAGACTGCCTCAGGAGGCCAATTCACCACATCAGAACCCTTTCTGGTCAAATCAGTTAATGGTTTAACAATAACCGAGAAATTACCAATAAATTTACGATAAAAATTGGCAAAACCCAAAAATCTCTGAAGAGCCTTTAATGAAGTAGGTTGGACCCAATCACAGATGGCCTGAACCTTGACCGGGTCCATTTCAATAACAGATGGGGACAAAATGAATCCCAGAAATGAGATCCTCTGTACGCCAAAAAGACACTTTGATCCCTTCACATACAGAGCATTCTCTCTCAAAATCTGGAATACAGTTCGAACATGCTTCACATGAGAGTCCCAGTCATTAGAAAAAATCAAGATATCATCCAAATAAACAATCAGAAATTTGTCCACAAAATCCCTGAAAATGTCATTCATGAAGGACTGGAAGACGGAAGGAGCATTAGTGAGCCCAAAGGGCATCACTAGGTACTCAAAATGCCCTTCAGGGGTATTGAATGCCGTCTTCCATTCATCCCCGTGCTTAATGCGAATAAGGTTATACGCCCCCCTGAGGTCAAGCTTGGTAAACCAAGTAGCGTTTTTCACCCTGGAAAACAGGTCAGAAATCAAGGGTAACGGGTATTGATATTTCACAGTAATATTGTTCAAGAGACGATAATCAATACACGGCCTTAATGAACCATCTTTTTTGGCCACAAAGAAAAAACCGGCACCTAAGGGTGAAGAGGATGGTCTGATATGACCCTTCTCCAATGATTCCTTGATATAAGACCGCATAGCGTCATGTTCAGGTACAGACAAGTTAAAAAGGCGACCTTTAGGGAATTTACTACCCGGCACTAATTCAATAGCGCAGTCATAGCTCCTATGGGGAGGCAAGGATGCAGATTTACTTTCGCTAAACACATCAGAAAAATCAAACAAAAAGTCAGGAACATCCTGAGCCTGGGGGGAGGCAGAAAAAACAGGAGTGTTGGTATTAACACATTGGCAGCCCCAACTGGTTACAGACACAGATTTCCAATCCAAAACAGGATTATGAGACTGTAACCAAGGGAAACCCAGCACGATAATGTCATGCAGATTATATAGAACCAAAAATTTGCAGCACTCCTGGTGATCAGGTTCAACCCTCATTATCACCTGAGTAGAAAACTGGGGTTTATTCTCAGCCAAAGGGGTAGAATCGATCCCCAGTAGGGGAATAGACTTCTGTAGGGGTATCAAGGGAAACCCACAACGTTTAGCAAAATCATAATCCATCAGGTTAATAGCTGCTCCAGAATCAACGAAAGCCTGAGCAGAAAATGAGGACAGAGAGCATATCAGAGTGACAGTTAATAAAAACTTAGTCTGAACACTACCCAAGACAACTGAGCGTGCAAAACGTCTTCCCCGCTTAGGGCAGACTGAAATAGCATGAGAGGCATCACCACAGTAGAAACATAACCCATTGCGCTTTCGAAACTCATGACGCTGTGCCCCAGACACCACTCTATCACACTGCATGGGTTCAGAAGCTGGTTCACAAGGCAACACCATTCCACGCATACTTCTCCGCTCACGCAAACGTCTGTCAATTTGAATCGCTAATGACATAGAATCATTGAGACCAGAGGGGACAGGGAATCCCACCATAACATCCTTTACATTATCTGACAGACCCTTCCGGAAAAGGGCCGCCAAAGCGTCGTCATTCCATTTGGTCAGGACTGCCCACCTACGGAATCTCTGACAGTATAACTCAGCGTCATCAAGCCCCTGATTTAATGCCAACAAGGTTTTTTCAGCTTGATCAGTGACATTAGGCTCATCGTACAATAACCCCAAAGCCTGAAAAAACGCATCAACATCACTCAAAACAGGATCCCCAGGTATCAGGGAAAAAGCCCAATCCTGAGGATCGCCGCGCAGGAGAGAGATGATAATTTGAACCTGCTGCGCTGCGTTTCCTGAGGACTTAGATTTTAAGGCAAAAAACAATTTACAATTATTTTTGAAATTCTGAAACTTAGCTCGATCCCCTAAAAACAAATCTGGCATGGGGATCCTAGGTTCCACAATAGGCAACCTAGCAAGATATGCAGCAATACTCTGAACCTCAGTGGCAAGCTGATCCACACGGCCAGACAACTGTGCAAACTCCATTGGGAGAAAAGATCCTCCCCAGCACCCAGAGATAAGAGGTAAAAAAAAAAAATGCAACAAACAGAAAAATATCTCTGACAACTCTGACAACCTTTTTTCTTTCACAATATTTTTTTTCCTTCTGTGAGTACCATACAATTTTCAATTTTTTGGGCCGGTGATACTGTTATGTTTCAGTAGCTGAGGAGTGCAGGTAAAAAAAGGCAATACACCAGAGCAGTTGGAATCTATGAGATTGCAGTACCCTGACTAACCACCACAACTAGAGGCAGCCGTGGAGCGTTCCTACGTTGGTCCTAGACGCCTCGTCACAGCCTGAGAAACTAACTACACCTAAAGATAGAAATAGGAAAGCTATCTGCCCCGGAGCAGAACCCCAAAGATAACAGAAAGCCCCCAAACATGTAATGGCGGTTAGACAAGAGGAAATACTGACACAGAAAGAAAATAGTATGAGCAAACGCTGGGGCCCAAACTATCTAAATTGAAAAGGATAGGAAGGGTACTTACTGCAATCCCAGAAAACCCTGAAAAGCACCAACTCTACTAATTTCAAAATCACCTGAGATCACACGACCTCTACCACCTAAATTAGTTCTCTGGTGTCACAAAATCAAAACAGCAGCCACTGAAAAAAGTGGAAAAAGCAAAAGAACAAAACTCAGTGGCTGAACTAAACTGAGAGGGCAGAAGCCCCCGGAGGGGACCCTGAAGGCCCCCAAAGAAGTGCAGGACAAAATGCAAAAATATAGCAAAAACACAAAAGAAGCAAAAGTCTTATCTGTAAGCAGGAGATGCAGACACGACACAGCAGGCTACAAGGGAAACTGGAATGAAGGATTCAGACCAGAACAATTGATCACCGGCAACCCTGATGGGAAAATGACTCACTTATATAAGACCAGTCAGTAACACCTGATTCCCAGTCCTCACAATCCTCACTAGCACCGCTTGTAACCACCAGAGGGAGCCTCTGCTCACAACTCATCTCAAACCCATTCACAACACATTGTCCCCTCACCCCCCAATCCTGGTGTGCATGGTCCCCTCACCCCCCTCTCTTGGTATGCATGGTCCTCTCACCCCCTATCCTGGTATGCATGGTCCTCTCACCCCCCGATCCTGGTATGCATGGTCCCCTCAACCCCCTATCCTGGTATGCATGGTCCCCTCACCCCCCAATCCTGGTATGCATGGTCCTCTCACCCCCCATCCTGGTATGCATGGTCCTCCCACCCCCCTATCCTGGTATGCATGGTCCTCTCACCACCCCTATCCTGGTATGCATGGTCCCCTCACTCCCAATCCTGGTATGTATGGTCCCCTCACCCCCAATCCTGATATGCATTGTCCCCTCACCCCCCAATCCTGGTGTGCATGGTCCCCTCAGCCCCCAATCCTGGAATGCATGGTCCTCTCACCCCCCAATCCTGGAATGCATGGTCCCCTCACTCCCCAATCCTGGTATGCATGGTCGCCTCACCCCCCAATCCTGGAATGCATGGACCCCTCACCCCAATCCTGATATACATGGTCCCCTCACCCCAATCCTGACATGCATGGTTCTCTCACCCTCCTATCCTGGTATGCATTGTCTCCTCACTCCCCAATCTTGGAATGCATGGTCCCCTCACCCCCAATCAAGGTATGCATGGTCCCCTCACCCCTCAATCCTAGTATGCATGGTCCCCTCACTCCCCAATCCTGGTATGCATGGTCCCCTCACCCCTCAATCCTGGTATGCATAGTCCCCCTCATCCCTATCGTAGGATGTATGGTACTCCCTCACCCCCTAATCCTGGTATGCATTGTCCCCTCATCCCCAATCCTGGTATGCTTGGTACCCCTCATCCCCCATCCTGGTATGCATGGTCCTCTCACCCCCTTTCCTGGTATGCATGGTCCCTCACCCCCTTATCCTGGTATGCATGGTCCCCTCACCCCCTATCCTGGTATGCATGGTCCTCTCACCCCCTATCCTGGTATGCATGGTCCTCTCACCCCCTTTCCTGGTATGCATGGTCCCCTCAACCCCCTATCCTGTATGCATGGTCCCCTCATCCCCAATCCTGGTATGCATGGTCCCTCACCCCCTATCCTGTATGCATGGTCCTCTCACCCCCTATCCTGGTATGCATTGCTCCTCTCACCCCCTATCCTGGTATGCATGGTCCCCTCACTCCAATCCTGGTATGTATGGTTCTCTCACCCCCAATCCTGATATGCATGGTTCCCTCACCCCCCTATCCTGGATATGCATGGTCCTCTCACCCCCAATCCTGGAATTGCATGGTCCCCTCACCCCCCTATTCTGGTGTGCATTGTCCCCTCACCCCCCAATCCTGGAATGCATGGTCCCCTCACCCCCCAATCCTGGAATGCATGTGTCCCCTCACTCCCCAATCCTGGTATGCATGGTTCCCTCACCACCTAATACTGGTATGCATGGTCCCTCCCCCAATCCTGGAATGCATAGTCCCCTCAACCCCCAATCCTGGTATGCATGGTCCCCTCCCCCCAATCCTGGAATGCATGGTCCCCTCAACCCCCAATCCCGGTGTGCATGGTCCCCCATCATCCTTATCGTAGGATGTATGTACCCCCTCACCTCCCAATCCTGGAATGCATGGTCCACTTATCCCCAATCCTGGTATACATGGCACCCCATTAGCTTCCAATTCTGGTATGTATGGTCCCCTCACCCCCTATCCTGGAATGCATGGTCCTCTCACTCCCAATCCTGGATGCATGGTCCCCTTACCGCCCATCCTGGTATGCATGGTCCCCTCAACTCCCCAATCCTGGTACGCACGGTCCCCTCACCCCCCAATCCTGGTATATGTTCCCCCTCATCCCTATCGTAGGATGTATGGTACCCCTCACTCCCCAATCCTGGTATGCATGGTCCCCACATCCCCAATCCTGGTGTGCATGGTACCCCTCATCCCCTATCCTGGTATGTATGGTACCCCTCATCCCCTTTCCTGGTATGCATTGGTCCCCTCACCCCCATATCCTGGTATGCATGGTCCCCTCACCCCCCTATCCTGATATGCATGGCCCACACACCCCAATCCTGGTAATGCATGGTCTTCTCATCCCCCTATCCTGGTATGCATGGTCCCCTCACCCCCAATCCTGATATGCATGGTCCCCTCACCCCAATCCTGATATACATGGTCCCCTCACCCCAATCCTGACATGCATGGTTCTCTCACCCTCCTATCCTGGTATGCATTGTCTCCTCACTCCCCTATCTTGGAATGCATGGTCCCCTCACCATCAATCTGGTATGCATGGTCACCTCACCCCTCAATCCTAGTATGCATGGTCCCCTCACTCCCCAATCCTAGTATGCATGGTCCCCTCATCCCTCAATCCTGGTATGCATAGTCCCCCTCATCCCTATCGTAGGATGTATGTACCAACCACACCCCCCAATCCTGGTTATGCATTGTCCTCTCACCCCCCTTTCCTGGTATGCATGGTCCCCTCACCCCCCTATCTTGGTATGCATGGTCCCTCAACCCCCTATCCTGGTATGCATGGTCCTCTCACCCCCCTATCCTGGTATGCATGGTCCTCTCACCCCCTATCCTGGTATGCATGGTCCCTCAACCCCCTATCCTGGTATGCATGGTCCCCTCACCCCCCAATCCTGGTAAGCATGGTCCCTCACCCCCATCCTGGTATGCATGGTCCCTCCACCCACCTTATCCTGGTATGCATGGTCCTCTCACCACCCTATCCTGGTATGCATGGTCCCCTCACTCCCAATCCTGATATGCATTGTCCCCTCACCCCCCAATCCTGGTGTGCATGGTCCCCTCACCCCCGTATCTTGGTATGCATGGTCCCCTCACCCCCTATCCTGGTATGCATGGTCCTCTCACCCCCCTATCCTGGTATGCATGGTCCTCTCACCCCCCTATCCTGGTATGCATGGTCCCCTCAACCCCCTATCCTGGTATGCATGTCCCTCACCCCCCAATCCTGGTATCATGGTCCCCCACCCCCATCCTGGTATGCATGGTCCCCCACCCCCTATCCAGGTATGCATGGTCCTCCACCACCCCTATCCTGGTATGCATGGTCCCCCACTCCCATTCCTGGTATGTATGGTCCCTCACCCCCATCCTGATATGCATTGTCCCCTCACCCCCAATCCGGGTGTGCATGGTCCCCTCACCCCCAATCCTGGATATGCATGTCCCTCACCCCCCAATCCTGGAATGCATGGTCCCCTCACCCCCAATCCTGGTATGCATGGTCGCTCTCACCCCCCAATCCTGGAATGCATGGACCCCTCACCCCCAATCCTGATATACATGGTCCCTCACCCCAATCCTGACATGCATGGTTCTCACCCCCTATCCTGGTATGCATTGTCTCCCTCACCCCCAATCCTTGAATGCATGGTTCCCTCACCCCAATCAAGGTATGCTTTGTCCCTCACCCCCAATCTAGTATGCATGGTCCCCTCACCCCCAATCCTGGTATGCATGGTCCCCTCACCCCTCAATCCTGGTATGCATAGTCCCCTCATCCCATCGTAGGATGTATGGTACCCCTCACCCCCAATCCTGGTATGCATTGTCCCCTCATCCCAATCGGGTAATGTTGGTACCCCTCATCCCCCAATCCTGGTATGTATGGTCCTCTCACCCCTTTCCTGGTATGCTGGTCCCATCACCCCCTATCCTGGTATGCATGGTCCCTCACCCCCTTTTCCTGTATGCATGGTCCTCTCACCCCATCCTGTATGCAGTCCCTCACCCTCTGTTATGCATGGTCCTCTCACCCCCACTTCCTGGTATGCATGGTCCCTCAACCCCCTTCCTGGTATGCATGGTCCCCTCATCCCCCAATCCTGGTATGCATGGTCCCTCACCCCCGAATCCTGGTATGCATGGTCCTCTCACCCCCTATCCTGGTATGCATGTCCTCTCACCCCCCTATCCTGGTATGCATGGTCCTCTCACCCCCTATCCTGGTATGTATGGTCCCTCTCACCCCCAATCCTGATATGCATGGTCCCTCACCCCCAAATCCTGGAATTGCATGGTCCTCTCACCCCCAATCCTGGAATGCATGGTCCCTCACCCCCAATCCGGGTGTGCATGGTCCCCTCACCCCCCAATCCTGGAATGCATGGTCCCCTCACCCCCCAATCCTGGAATGCATGGTCCCCTCACTCCCCAATCCTGGTATGCATGGTCGCCTCACCCCCAATCCTGGAATGCATGGACCCCCATCACACCCCAATCCTGGTATGCATGATCCCCCCTCATCCCTATCGTAGGATGTATGGTACCCCCTCAACCCCCAATCCTGATATGCATGGTCCCCTCACCCCCTATCCTGGTATACATGCTACCCCTCACCCCCAATCCTGGTGTGCATGATCCCCTCACCCCCAATCCTGGTATCATGGTGATTGGGTATACCTCCTTCCTTTTTGTATAAAATTTGTCAGTGTATGTTTTATTTGCTGTGACTAAGGACTAAGCAAGATGTTTTTATGAAACAACAATAAAGGTTGAAGGTTTTTTTTTAATATCATAGCCTAATTTTCCTCTATAAAAATACACCATTTTGCTGGTGACTGGACTTCCTCCTTTTTTTGTATATGGTTATTCACTTGGGAGTCGGCTCAGGACCTCCATGTCCATGCACCGTACCTTACTAACTCCAGAGTGACCTCATTTGGATGAATGCTAGTGAGCTGAAATATTTTTTTTCTGTTTCTTGCAATTGTTCCTTATATGTGCTATTATTTGGTCACTATGTGGTGGTAATATGTGATCTGGTCATCGTTGGCGGTATTTGTTCCTTGTATGTGCTATTATCTAGTCACTGTGGTGGTAATATGTGGTCTGGACATGGTGTGGTGGTATTTTTTCCTTGTATGTAGCATTTTTCAGTCACCATGTGGTGGTGAATTTATGTGGTCTGGTCAGGGTGTGGCTGTTTTTGTTACTTGTATGTGGTATTATTAGGTCACTGTATGGTGGTAATATGTGGTCTGGTCATGGTGTGGCGGTATTTGTTCCTTGTTTGTGATATTATTGGTCATTTTAAAAATTGAAGAATAAATAAAAATATGCCTAAATTGTATTTTATATTTTAAAAAATGTTTAGTAAGTTACAGTAGAGTACAGCCCGGCCAAAAGAGTCTACCTTGTCATAGTGGCAGATTAAAAAATCTTTCGGCCAAAATAAAAGCTGATGGTTATGTATGTGGTGATGGGAACTGTAAATGTGTGATTGGTGAGGATGTTGTGCAGAAGTGGAGTTTTTCCAAGAGAGGGCGGTGGGACTGTGGACGGTTCGAGGGGTGTTGGCGGGGCTGGGGTGCAGCCTGGGTGGACTCTCAAGGGGGTCCCGAATATTTTGCCAGTATGGGGCCCCAAAATTCCTAGTGGCAGCCCTGCCGTAGACCACAAAAAATGGAGATTTGGCCAAAGACTTTCTCACGTGGTTATTGTAAGAGAATTCTATCCAAGGCAGGAGTTCAGTCCAGTCACTGTAATGAGCATTGACCAAATGCCAGAGAAAATTAGTCAAGATCTGATTTACTCGTCCCACTTGGCCATTGGACTGAGGATGGTAAGAAGATGAGAAATCTAAAGTAACATCCAGTTGTTTACAGGTGGCCCTCCAGAAACGAGAAGTAAACTGGTCATCTCTATCAGAGACTATGTAAAGTGGTAGACCATGAAGATGAAAAATCTGAAGAATTAATTCTTTTGCCAGTACTGGCGCAGATGGAAGACCAGATAGCAGGATGAAATGAGCCATCTTAGAAAGACAATCCACCACCAACCAGATGACGGTACATCCAGCTGACACTGGCTGGACCCGGCTATCGTGGTACTTGAAGCCTGGGCCTGCTCCTAACGATCCCTGTATAGGGGTCAGCTCCACCTGGTTTGCTCACCTGGGGGCCTTGGTGCCACGATCCAGAGGGTCCACTCTTGGAGGCTTGCCTCGCTGAGCTGAAACGATAAGATCAGGCCATGGATCCCGCTGGTAATATAGTAACATAGTAACATAGTAGTGGGGTACCACAAGGGTCAGTATAGGGGCCTCTTCTCTTTAACATATTTATTAATGACCTTGTAGGGGGCATACAGAGTAGTATTTTAATATTTGCAGATGACACTAAACTCTGCAGGGTAATAAATACAGAGGAGGACAATTTTATATTACAGGAGGATTTATGTAAACTAGAAGCTTGGGGATAATTGTAAGGTCATGCACTTGGGTAGAACAAACAAGATGTATAATTATGTGCTTAATTGTAAAACATTGGGCAAAACTGTCACTGAAAAAGAACTGGGTGTATGGGTGGATGACAAACTCACATTTAGTGGCCAGTGTCAGGCAGCTGCTGCAAAGGCAAATAAAATAATGGGATGCATTAAAAGAGGCATAGATGCTCATGAGGAGAACATAATTTTACCTCTATACAAGTCACTATTGCGACCACACTTAGAATACTGTGTAAAGTTCTGGTCTCCGGTGTTTAAGAAAGACATAGCTGAACTGGAGCGGGTGCAGAGAAGAGTGACCAAGGTTATTTAGAGAACTGGGGAGTCTGCAATACCAAGACAGGTTATTACACTTGGGGTTATTTAGTTTGGAAAAACTAAGGCTTAGGGGTGATCTTATTACAATGTATAAATATATGAGGGGACAGTACAAAGACCTTTCTAATGATCTTTTTACTTTTAGACCTGTGACGGGGACAAGGGAGCATCCTCTACGTCTGGAGGAAAGAAGGTTTAGCCATAATCACAGACGCAGATTCTTTACTGTAAGAGCAGTGAGACTATGGAACTCTCTGCCGTATAATGTTGTAATGAGTGATTCCTTACTAAAATTCAAGAAGGGACTGGATGCCTTTCTTGAAAAATATAATATTACAGGTTATATACACTAGTTTCATTGATATTGCGTTGATCCAGGGAGCTAGTCTGATTGCCGTATGTGGAGTCGGGAAGGAATTTTTTTCCCCAATGTGAAGCTTACTGTTGCCACATGGGTTTTTTTTTGCATTCCTCTGGATCAACATGTTAGGGCAGGTTAAGATAGGATATGGGTTGAACTAGATGGACATAAAGTCTTCCTTCAACCTTAATAACTATGTTACTATGTTACTACGTTAGATCTGTGATGAAATCCATGGAGATATGCTGCCAGGGAGCAGATGGCACAGGCAAGAGAAGCAACCAACCAATCAGAAGCAGTTTGGGAGTCTTGTTTTGGACACAAGAACGACAAGTAGAGACGAAATTCGCAACATTTTTGTGCAGAGTCGGCCACCAATAGTGTTGAGAGATAAGGAGAATAGTCTTCTTCTGTCCGGCATGGCCCACCACCTTAGAAGAATGTCCCCAGAGAAGAATCCGCTTCCTGTCAGGTTCAGCCGCATAAGTTTTACTGGAGGGTAGATGAGATAAGTCTGGTGGAGCGACTGTGATTATTTTGGAGGGCTCAATGATATGTTTAAGCTCCTCCTCCTGGCTGGAGGCTTGGAAGGACCTGGTGTCATGATCCAGACTGGGTTTTGAGTCCTGTTTTCCCAGGTCAGATCATATCAGGGGTTAACCTTGCTCAGCCTCGGTCTGGGTTCAGGTTGGCTATTTATCACCGCTGATTTCTGCAGGCGGTGTCGATTACAGTTTTGCCTCGGGCTGCTGTAGTTGACTCTAATTAGCTCTGATTTGTCCTCGTGCGTTTGCATGCCTGTAGTTGTGTCTCCATTTTCCCCCTAGTCCCGTTTTGACTCAGTGTTCCCCTTTAGTGTATTGATCTCCCGGTTCTGACTTGGGTTGTACCCTGACCTGCTTCTGTCTTTTGTCTTTTGGCTTATCCGCTCCTGAACGGCTCTGACTTCTCTGGCTTGTTTCTGATCACGTGTATTGCTGTGACCTCTGGTACTTTGTTCCCTCTCCGTTGCTGATCCGTCCTGTCTGACTCCTCTTCCGCCGCCTAGTGGCTAATGCCTGCTGCCAACTGTGGTAGCCTGGCTGCTGCATTGCAAGCCTGCTCTGGTTAGGTGCAGTCTTGTGTTCTCTACTGACACCTAGTGGAGCCTGCACCTATCTGATTTGCAGCAGCCTGACATTATAATCGACCAAAACAAGACAGTTTTTTTTCCTCTACTCTGCTTGCTGTGGATCCGCTCTGTACCTGGGTAGATCAGCTGTCTGGTTTGACTCAAATGATGTAAGGTCTGTCGGTGTAACATAGGGCTTTTGCCACGTCACATAATCACCTGCAAAGGGAGTTTTCTAAAACGGTAAAAACTTTACAGGAATCTTCTTCCCAATCTGATGGCAAGCACTCTGACACGATGGATGTCTCCTTGCACTCTCCTGAACCTATGGTCAGGCTCCCAGATACCTTCTCCGAGGGCAAGGAGAGGTTCAGTATGTTCAAGGAGAGTTGCAAGCTATTGTTTTCTTTTAGACCCCATCTTCTGGTGATGAGAGTCAGCGGGTGGGGATAATTATTTCCTTACTTCGGGAGGGACCTCAATCATGGGCTTTCTCTTTACCTGCTTCTGCCCCTGAAAGTGTGTCTGTGGATAGGTTCTTTGAGGCCTTAGAACTTATTTATGATGAGCCTGACTGGGTCAGAGTGGCAGAGGACACAATCATGGGTCTTTTTCAGGGTAATCACTCAGCCGAATGGTACTGCTCTGAGTTCCGACGATGGTCCATGGAGGTGTCCTGGGACGACTCGGTGCTGGGATGTCAGTTCAGGAGAGGACTATCGGATCACCTGAAGGACACTCAGGCTCTCCATCCACCACCCAGCTCCTTGGAGGAGGCTATGACTCAGGCTGTCCATACGGATCGGAGGCTGCGGGAAAGAGGTGTTACACAGAGAAAGGTTTTTTTGCGTCCTGCTAGTCCTGTTGCTTTGCCGCCATCCAAACCTGTGGAGGTGGGGGCCACCAACCTCAAGGAGAAGGAGAGGAGACGACGACGTGAAGGACATCTGTATTTTTGCTCGGGAATTCCAGGGAACTGGAAAAGGACTGCACCTCTTACCCACCGACTAACAAGCTGCCGAGTCTGGGTTACTGTCAAGGAGGTCACCCAGACTCTCAGGTACCTTTTTCCTCATTTTCTAAAATATTGTTGGAAGTGGAACTTTGTTGTGGGAGTGTCTTCACGTCCACTTACGCTTTCGTGGACTGCAGGTCATCCATGAATTTTATTGACTGTAACTTGATGACCAAGTGTAAGTTAGGGACAGTTAGGCTAGAGACTCCTATTCATATTGTTGCTATTGACAAAACTCCGCTGGCTAAAAATGTAATTAAATTTATCTCGAGAGTTCCTCCTAAAGTGGGTTCCTTGCACCAGGAATGTATTTCATATTTTGTTCTGGACAATCTGCCTGCGGAACTGGTGTTGGGGTTCCCCTGGTTACAAGTACATAATCCTATGATAGACTGGGAATCTCGGGACATTGTTAAATGGGGTACTAATTGTGTTAAAAGTTGTCTAACTGCTGTACTTGTGTTATCCGTGAGACTGGAGGGTATTCCGGAGTACCTGAAGGATTTTAAGAATGTTTTTTCCGAAAAGGAGGCCGAGGTCTTCCCCCACACCGCCCTTTTGACTGTGTTATTAATCTGGTTCCGGGTGCTAAATTGCCCAAGGCAAACCTGTACAAACTCTCTGGCCTGGAGGCAACCGCTATGAAGGAGTACATTTCTGAAAGCCTACGTAAAATTCACATCCATCCCTCTGTCTCTGCTGTGGCGGCTGGATTCTTTTTTGTAAAGAAAAAAGATGGTGGTTTGCGCCCGTGCCTCGACTTTCGGGAATTAAATAAGATCACAGTGAGAAATACCTATCCCCTCCCACTCATGCCTGATCTGTACAACCAATTATCGGGGGCTAAGTGGTTTTTCCAAATTGGACCTAAGGTGAGCATATAATCTAATCCTTATTCGGGAGGGAGATGAGTGGTAAACGGCATTTCTGACTTCTGAAGGGTTATTTCAGAATCTGGTTATGCCCTTTGGTCTCACTAATGCACCTGCCATTTTTCAGAATTTCATTAACCATGTATTTTCTGATTTTATTGGGCACTTTATGGTCGTGTACTTGGATGATATCCTTGTGTTCTCATCTGACAAACAAGCTCACATGGATCATCTACGTGCGGTTCTTCAGAGGTTACGGGAGAACTCGCTTTAAACGAATCTTGAAAAATGCTCATTTTTTGTTCAAGAGTTGTCCTTTCTGGGGTTCATCCAAAGGGGTTTCGTACGGACCCTGGGAAGGTATGGGCCATTGTGGATTGGGTGCAACCCAGAGACTTAAAGGGTCTTCAATGTTTTTTGGGGTTTGCAAACTATTACAGGAAATTCATTAAGGGGTTTTCACAGGTGGTCAAGCCCCTCACTGATCTTACTCGTAAAGGGGCTGATCTCAAAAACTGGTCAGCTCCGGCTGTGGCGGGGTTTACGTTATTAAAGCAATGTTTTATGTCTGCCCCTATTTTGGTCCAGCCTGATCTGTCTGAACCATTCATCATTGAGGTAGACGCATTGGAGGTGGGGATGGGGACGGTGTTGTCCCAAGGACCCGCCACTTTGACTAACCTGAGACCCTGTGCCTTCTTCTCAAAAAAATTCTCTCCTGCCGAGAGAAATTATGATGTTGGGAATCGGGAGCTTTTAGCTATCAAGTTGGCCTTTGAAGAATGGAGGCACTTTTTCGAGGGGGCTGTTCACCGGATCACGGTGATCACGGACCACAAGAATCTGTCTTATATTGACATCAAATAAAGAAAAAAAGGGGAAGCTGTATGCCAATAAAAACAAGAAATTTATTTGAACAAAGTTAAAATAAACATAAAAGATAAAATATTATCAATGGGGACATCAAATACAAAGAAGTTGCCACAGAAAAAACAAAAGGCACAGTGTATGAAAAGCTTGTTCCCTTTACACAATGGATATCATACGGCCAAGGGATAAGAAGTACATGTATGTTTTACAATATAAGGAGCAAAAACAGTAGCTTCCAGTTAAATTTATATATGTAATAAGTATCCCTAGGCAAAAAGTGTAAGAGACCTATATTCATGCACTAACAGAAATACATGCCGGGTGCCTGCCGCTTCAAGGTACAGTGTTCTAACCTTTTTGGTGACCATTTACCTTTTCAGCACTTATTCCATGATTTACTCCTCAATATGATGGAGTTTACAGACACAATTCTACTTGCACTTTGGATTGACATTTAGTCAGCAAATGAATATACGTTCCTTTCACTTTTTGTTTAGGGATATCCATCACATACATGAATTATATTGGAAGCTACTTTTTTGCTCCGCATGTATTTCCGCTCCCGAACAGTTCTGACTTCTCTGGCTTGTTTCAGACCATGTGTATTGCTGTGATCTCTGGTACTTTGTTCCTTCTCCGTTGCTGATCCGGCCTGTCTGACTACTCTTCCGCCACCTAGTGGCTCCTGCCTGCTGTCACCTGTGGTAGCCTGGCTGCTGCATTGCAAGCCTGCTCTGGTTAGGTGCAGTCCTGCGTTCTCTACTGACACCTAGTGAAGCCTGCACTTATCTGCATTGCAGCAGCCTGACACCTGGATAGCGCGTCCGCCTTAACTTTTTTATCAGCTGGCCGAAAGAGGAGTGTGAAGTTGAAGTGAGTGAAGAAAAAAGACCACCTATCTTGACGGGGTTAACACGCTGAGCAGACTGCAGATATGCCAGATTCTTATGGTCAGTGTAAATTACCACAGGATGCAACTGCGAGCAGGTCTCTATCGCCAATAGAGTAATTATGTTCTGGTGCCGAGAAGAGTTTAGAGAAAAAGCCACAGGTCACCATACGACCAGATGTAGACTTATGAGTGAGGACATCTCCGACCCCTGTGGAAGATGCATCCACCTCCAGGAAGAACTGTTTGTTATGGTTTGGGTGAAGCAGCATCGGAGCTGAGGAGAATGCCTGCTTGAGAGATACAAACAATTCTTCTGCTTCAGGAGTCCATTCCTTAGGACTGGCTCCTTTGCGGATCAGTGCAGAAATAGGAGCAGTCTGGGAAGAAAAATGCGAAATAAATTGGCGATAATAATTTGCAAACCCGAGAAACTGCTTGATAGCCTTAAGACCGTCTGGACGGGGCCACTTTATGACAGCGGATATCTTATAGAATCATAGAATCATAGAATGGTAGAGTTGGAAGGGACCTCCTGGGCCTTCTGGTCCAACCCCCTGCTCAAAGCAGGATTCTCTAAATCATCCCAGACAGATGTCTATCCAGCCTCTGTTTGAAGACTTCCATTGAAGGAGAACTCACCACCTCTTGTGGCAGCCTGTTCCACTCATTGATCACCCTAACTGTCAAAAAGTTTTTTCTAATATCTAATCTGTGTCTCCTCCCATTCAGTTTCATCCCATTGCTTCTAGTCTTTCCTTGTGCAAATGAGAATAAAGATGATCCTTCTACAATGTGACAGCCCTTGAGATATTTGTAAACAGCTATTAAGTCTCCTCTCAGTCTTCTTTTTTGCAAGCTAAACATTCCCAAATCCTGCAACCGTTCCTCATAGGACATGGTTTGCAGACCGGTCACCATTCTGGTGGCTCTTCTCTGAACTTGCTCCAGTTTGTTGATGTCTTTTTTAAAATGTGGTGCCCAAAACTGGACACAGTATTCCAGATGAGGTCTGACCAAAGAGGAGTAGAGGGCAATAATGACCTCACGTGATCTAGACTGTATGCTTCTGTTGATACATCCTAGAATTGCATTTGCCTTTTTTGCTGCTGCATCACACTGTTGACTCATGTTAAGTCTGTGATCAATTAGTATACCCAAGTCTTTTTCACATGTGCTGTTACTTAGCCCTATTCCTCCCATTTTGTATATGCTTTTTTCATTTTTATTGCCCAGATGTAGTACTTTGCATTTTTCCCTGTTAAAATCCATTCTGTTAGTTGCTGCCCACTGCTCCAGTTTATGTATATCTTTTTGAATCCTCTCTCTCTCTTCTCTAGTATTAGCTACCCCTCCTAGCTTTGTGTCATCAGCAAATTTGATCAGTTTACCCTCAATTCCTTCATCTAAATCATTGATAAAGATGTTGAACAATACAGGGCCCAAAACAGAGCCTTGTGGTACCCCACTTGAGACATTCTTCCAACTGGATGTGCAGCCATTTACAACCACTCTTTGGGTCCGATCACTAAGCCAGTTATGAATCCACCTAACAGTTGCCTTGTCCATTCCATACTTAGTCATTTTTTCAATAAGGATTGTGTGAGATACTTTGTCAAATGCTTTGCTGAAGTCAAGATATACTATATCTACAGCATTTCCCTGATCCACCCAGTCAGTGATTCTGTCATAGAAGGAAATTAAGTTAGACTGACATGACTTATTAGTTACAAACCCATGCTGACTCTGTTTAATCACTTCATTCTTATCCAGGTACTTGCATACATGTTCTTTAATAATTTGTTCAAAGATCTTTCCTGGTATAGAAGTCAGACTCACCGGCCTGTAGTTCCCTGGGTCCACCTTCTTCCCCTTTTTGAAGATAGGAACAACATTTGCTCTTCTCCAGTCTTCTGGGACTTCTCCTGTTCTCCAAGAATTTTCAAAGATTATGGACAGTGGTTCAAGAATTTCCTCTGCTATCTCCTTCAGTACCCTGGGGTGTAATTCATCTGGACCTGGAGACTTGAATTCATTTATGTTAGCTAAGTGTTTCCTCACTGTCTTTCTGTTTATAGATATCCTGGATTCTTCTATTCCTTTAATAGGACAGTGAAGATCAGTTGATGTTACATTTCCTTTCTGAGAGAAAACAGATGCAAAATAGGAATTTAAAAGTTCAGCCTTCTCAACATCCTGACTTACCATTTCATCATTTTCATCCTGTAAAAATCCTATAGCATCTTTGACTTTTCTTTTACTTTTGACGTATCCCCAAAATCCTTTTTTGTTGCTTTTGACGTCACTTGCAAGCCTTAATTCATTGTCAGCTTTAGATAATCTGATTTGTGCCCTGCAGGTTCTGCAGCGGCATTATATTCTTCTTTAGATATGCCTCCCTCTTTCCATTTGATAAACATTTCTTTCTTCCTTTTTAGCATGTGTTTAAGTTCTATGTTCATCCATCCTGGTTTCCTTAAATGCTTCCCATTCTTCCCTCTTTTCGGAATTGTTAACGATTGTGCTTTGAGAATCTCATTTTTCAAGATTTTCCATCCTTCCTGGACATTTTTGTCCTTAAGGATATCCAGCCATTGGATCCCTCCAATTCTCTTTCTGAGTTCCTTAAAATCTGCCTTTCTGAAATCTAACCTTGATGTCTGAGTCTTCACAGGTCTTCCTCCTCTTGTTATCCAAAATTCTAAAATACCATCTTCTTGGGATCCATCTTCAGACCGGTCTCAGAAACTATGTACCCCAGAAATGGAAGATGTACTTTTCATATTTGAGTAGAGATGGTTAGTTCTTAACCATAGTAGAACCTGGCGAACGTCCCTCCTGTGTGTGTTAGGGTTCGAGTTCCCACTCCTGCACAGGGGGAATCTCGAGCTGTTCCCTCTGCAGTCCCCCATCCGTCTCCGGCCGCAGTGGTTCCTGCTCAGCAGAGACGTCGGTCCCAGCATCTTGCCCGGCCCAGTACTGTGCAGAGACTTGCTGCTGCAACCAGTGTTGGAGCAGGCAGATTTGGGACTAAGTTCTTTGTTGCTTCATCTGAGCATGCCCAGAGCAAGATCTCCCATTGGAGATCAGGGGTCACATGCTCAGATACAGCTGCCACTCCTATTGGTCCTTCAGGAAGGTCCTGTTGTGGCTGTTGATGTTCTGAAGCAGCTTCCCATTGGTACTTCCTGGAAGGCCTTTTTCTCGTGGCTGCTATAAAAGGCTTTCCTTACCCCATGGCCGTGCGCTAGTATCAAATCTGTTACGTGCTTGCGCCAGTGTGGTCATGTATGCATGTGGTTAGGTCTGGCTGAAATAAGCCCCTAGAATACCGGCACCTCCGGTATGGAGATTGTATGCACGTGTTCAGGGCTCGGCTGAAAATGCCATTAGAATACCGGCTACTCCGGTGAGGAGATTATTGCTTGGGTTCTGATTGCATGACCACAGACTGCAATCCGCTTAGCAGTCATCTGTGTTCCCTGTGAGTCTAACAGAAAAACAGTCTTTGTTACAGCAGCTCTGTGAATTATATCGCCATATAGTGCTACGGCGTTTACATCTGCGACTCTGCGGGATAACAGAGTTCGCTCATACTGCCTATTTACGCCATCTTACTAGCAGCAGGCTCTGCCTGCACGGTGGACCCCGGGCTGCGAACGCACTTCTCCTTAATATCTATTACGTGCATTCTGCAGGCCCCTAACATAATACTAGCACCAGGGTCTGGCTAGTTAAATGGCGGATGACCAGCGTCTACCGCAGTACATCCAGCAGCTGGATGGTAGGTTGGCGGCTCTTGAGCGCACAACCTCAGCTGTGGATGTTACCGCAGTCGCTGTTCAGGCTGCTAGCGTGGCTGCAGCCAGTTTGTCCTCTGCCACCTCTGCCCCTACATTGTCCCACCTCCCGCTTCCTGACAAGTTTGCCGGTGACAGCAAGCAATGTTGGGGATTCGTAAGTCAATACGCTATACAGCTCGAGCTTCTGGCTGCACGTTTCCCCACGGATCGGGCACAAGTGGGTTTTGTACTGTCTCTACTCTCGGGCAGAGCATTGGAGTGGGCAACATCGCTGTGAGAGCGCGACGATCGTGTGGTGCGGAGTGCTCCTCGTTTCCTGGAGGCTCTTAAAAAGGTCTTTTTAGGACCTCAGGTCACCCACGATACAGCGCTCCAACTGCTGGCATTGGCACAGGGTTCGTCTTTGGTCAATCAGTTTTCTGTCCAGTTTCGGACTCTGGCCTCAGAGCTAGACTGGTCGGATAAAGTTCTCATTCCAGTCTACTGGCGAGGACTGGCTGACCATGTTAAAGACGCTTTGGCTACCAGGGAGATTCCCGCCACACTGGAGAAGCTTATCTCCATTTCTACCCGCATCGACCTCCGTTTTCATGAGCGGAGGTTGGAGCGGGCCCAGTGTAGGCAGAGGATTCGGTTGGCTCCCACCTTTGCCCAACCTCTTGAATTCCCCGATCTGGCGTCCGAACCCCAATAGGTCACAGAGGTTCCTCGTGCAGGACCTAAGTCTCGGGCCGTCCGAGTATCCGTGGTCTGTAACCTTTGTCAGCAGACAGGACACTATGCTAACAAATGTCCACAGCGATCGGGGAAGCGATCTCGTCTAGTGGTCCTGGGAGGAGGTTCACTAGAGACAGTGGCATTTTCCTCCAAGATGACATTTAAAGGGACAGTCACTGTAGACTCTTCCACACTTACAGTCGAGCTTTGTGTGGACTCAGGAGCAGAGGGGAATTTTATGTCATCTACCTTTGCTAGTCGCCACGCAATACATCTGGTAGCGCTCGACAAACCAGTGACTGTCCGGGTAGTGAATGGGTTGACATTGCCCTCGCCAATTACACATCAGACTGTCCCTCTTACTTTGTGTGTACCCGCTTCCCATCAGGAAATTATTTCCCTTCTCGTCCTTCCCGAGGGAATAGACAAAATCCTACTGGGAGTACCCTGGCTCCGTTCCCACTCCCCTCATATTGAGTGGACCTCCGGTAGGATACTGGGTTGGAGTGAGTCATGTAAGGACAGATGTGTCAGGGAGTGCATTCAGGTTACCACTACAGAGATACCAGCAGATCTTTCTACTCTTCCCAAGTGCTATCAGTCATATGCAGACGTGTTCTCTAAAAAGGCTGCGGAGACTCTGCCGCCCCATCGTCCCTACGACTGTCCTATTGACCTCTTGCCTGGAGCAGAACCTCCTCGGGGAAGGGTCTATCCCCTCTCTCTTCCTGAGACGGAGGCTATGTCTCAATATATCCAGGAGAATCTGGCAAGAGGGTTCATTAGGAAGTCGGTGTCACCAGCAGGAGCAGGGTTCTTCTTTGTGCAGAAGAAGAGTGGACAACTACGTCTGTGTATAGATTACAGAGGTCTTAGGCTAAGTGCACACGATCAGGAATAATTGCGTTTTTTTCGCGGTTTTTCCGCGGTTTTCCGCGGTAAAAACGCGATAAAAACGCAAGCATTAAGCATCCTATACATGTTAATTGATTCCGCATGTTTTGGCCACATGTTGCGTTTTTTTCCGCGAAAAAAACGCTTTGCGGAAAAAATAGCAACATGTTCATTAATTTAGCGTAACCGCGGTGATTCCGCCGCCATAGGAATGCATTGAACCGCTTACTTTCCGCATGTGGCTATGCCCACTATGCGCAATGTAAGCGGTTCATGTGCGGATGGTACCCAGGGTCTGGAGCAGAGGAGACTCTCCTCCAGGCCCTGGGTACCATATCCCTGGTAAAACAATAATTAAAATAAAAAATAATGATATTCTCACCTTCCGGCGGCCCCCGCAGCCTTCCCGCGGCCCCCGCAGCCTTCCCGCCTTCAGCGACGCTCCCGGCAACTTCCGGTCCCAAGAGTCCTTTGCGAGAATCACCCAGATGGCATAGCGGTCTCGCGAGATGCTACGTCATCGGTGTGATTTGTTGCAAAGCACTCCTGGGACCGGAAGTTGCCGGGAGCGTCGCTGAAGGCGGGAAGGCTGCGGGGGCCGCCGGAAGGTGAGAATATCATTATTTATTATTTTTTTTATTATTTTTACATTAGATCTTTTTACTATTGATGCGACATAGGCGGCATCAATAGTAAAAAGTTGGTCACACTTGTCAAACACTATGTTTGACTCGTGTGACCAACCTGTCAATCAGTTTTCCAAGCGATGCTACAGATCGCTAGGAAAACGCTAGCATTCTGCAAGCTAATTACGCTTGCAAAACGCTATTATTCTGGCGGGAATCAGCATAAAAAAACGTGCGTATTTCCTGCGGGAGAAGTGCGGGATTGCCGCGGAAATTTCCGCGGCAATTCCGCAACGTGTGAACTTAGCCTTAACGCCATCATCGTTAAGAAAAAGTACCCGTTGTCCCTGATTTCTGAGCTTTTGATAAGCTCCGGGGAGCAAGGGTATTTACTAAATTAGATCTGCGTGGTGCTTATAACCTGATTCGCATCCGTGAGGGGGACGAATGGAAGACAGCTTTTAATACCAGGGATGGGCATTATTTATACCTGGTGATGCCCTTCGGGCTCTGTAATGCCCCAGCCACTTTCCAAGACTTTGTCAATGACATCTTCTGGGATATGCTTTCCACCTCTGTAGTAGTCTATCTGGATGATATTCTCATCTTTTCTCCAGATATTGACTCTAACCGGAGGGATGTCTGCAAAGTCTTCGACCTGTTACGGGCGAACTCCCTCTATGCAAAGTTAAAGAAATGCATGTTTGAGCAGGAGTCTTTACCTTTCCTGGGCTATATCATCTCCACCCAGGGATTGGCTATGGATCCTGCCAAACTACAGGCTGTGATGGATTGGCAAGAACCCCATTCTCTTAAAGCG
The DNA here is from genome assembly GCA_033576555.1 of Oophaga sylvatica. Taxonomy (NCBI): domain Eukaryota; kingdom Metazoa; phylum Chordata; class Amphibia; order Anura; family Dendrobatidae; genus Oophaga; species Oophaga sylvatica. The sequence continues at coordinate 556,504,481 of JARQOD010000004.1, read as the reverse complement.
GTGCAGCGCTTTATGGGGTTCATTAATTACTATCGCCAATTCATTCCCCACTTCTCCACTTTGGTAGCTCCCTTGGTAGCCCTCACCAAGAAGGGAGCCAATCCCAAATTGTGGTCAGAGGAGGTCTCCAAGGCCTTTACTTCAATTAAGTCCCATTTTGCTAGCGCTCCCATCTTACATCGCCCCGAGGTTGATAAGCCTTTTATATTGGAGGTTGATGCCTCGTCCGTTGGTGCTGGAGCAGTCCTTTTTCAAAAGGATGCTCAAGGTCGGAAACATCCTTGTTTCTTCTTTTCCAAGACCTTCACACCAGCGGAGAGGAATTATTCCATTGGGAAGAGGGAGTTGCTAGCCATGAAGTTGGCCTTTTCCAAGTGGAGACATCTTCTGGAGGGGGCTCGCTTTCCCTTTCAAGTTTTCACTGACCACAAAAATTTGGTCTATTTACAGACCACCCAGCGGCTAAATTCTCATCAGGCCAGATGGTCCCTGTTCTTCTCCCGGTTCCATTTCACCCTCCATTTCCTCTCCGGTGAGATGAACATTCAGGCCAATGCTCTTTCTCGCTCCGTGGTGTCCTCTGAGGAGGTGGAGGAGCCTCGGTTGATTGTCCCCACAGAGAGCCTAAGAACTGTGGCCCCGGTTTCGCTTGAGTCTGTGCCTCCGGGCAAGACTTTTGTGCCCACCAATTTGCGACCGGAGGTACTCTCTTGGGCACATTCGTCCAGGGTGGGTGAACATTTTAGGGCAAAAAGGACATCTGAGTTGCCACATATGGTCCGTGATGTCAGGGAATGCGTTCAGGCGTGCGTCTCCTGCGCCAAGAATAATTCCCTTCGACAACGGCCAGCTGGGCTAATTTTCCCTTTACCGGTGGCAGACAGGCCTTGGGAGTTGGTCGGGATGGATTTTATGGTGGGCTTACCCAAGTCTCGGGGCTGCACCATCATCTGGGTGATAACCGACCACTTCTCCAAAATGGTGCACTTGGTGCCCTTACCACGGTTACCGTCTGCACGGGCCTTGGCAGCATTATTTATTAGGCATATTTTCCGTTTACACGGAATGCCAGACAAAATCGTCAGTGATCGAGGTCCACAATTTGCGTCTCGGTTCTGGAGAGAGCTGTGTCGTCTACTCAGCATTGAGTTAAATCTCTACTCGGCATACCATCCCGAGATGAATGGGTTGGTAGAGAGGGCCAACCAGACCTTGGTCAAATACTTGCGACATTTTGTCTCTGCCAGGCAGGATGACTGGGTATCCTTGCTACCGTGGGCTGAGTTCGCTCTAAATAATGCTGGAGAAAATACGAAGATGTCGTCCAGGTATACTACCACACACGTATAGAGTAGGTCACGGAAGATGTCGTTCACCATTTCTTGAAAGACAGTTGGAGCATTACAGAGTCCAAACGGCAAAACGAGTTATTCGTAATGGCCATCGCGGTGTTGAAAGCCGTCTTCCACTCGTGTCCCTGGCAAATTCAAACCAGTTATATTCCCCTCGGTCAAGCTTCGTGAAGACTCTGAAACTCTTCAGGCCATCAAATAGCTTGGAGATCAGGGATAGGGGGTACTTATTTTTCACCGTGATTTGGTTAAGGCCCCTGTAGTCAATGCAGGGTCTCAGAGAGCCATCCTTCTTCTTCACAAAATAAAACCCAGCTCTGGCCAGAGATGAGGATATCCAGATATATCCCCTAGCAAGGTTTTCTTCTATATACTCGAACATAGCTTGAGTCTCGGCCTGAGACAGGGGGTAGATTCGGGATCGTAGAGGTGAGGTACCTGGCTGGAGGTCAATCGGGCAGTCATACGGCCTATGAGGTGGCAAGTTCTCAGCCTCCTTCTTGTTGAAGACGTCAGCATACGTCCAATATGCCGTGGGCAGGCCAGGCAAATTTGCAGGAGAAATAGGAGAAGTAGGAGACCGAACAGGACGAATGGGAGTAAGGCACATTTTTTGACATCCTGAGCACCAATGGAGTACTTATCCAGACATCCAGTCCAGAATAGGTTCATGTTTTTGCAGCCATGGGAGACCTAGAAGTAGAGGGTAAGAGAGACCAGACAGCACATGAAGAGAAATCCCCACCTGAAGATCCACAGGCTCCGTGATGAACTGGATTGTCTCAGGAAGAGGCTTTCCATCCACTGAAGAAATCACCAACGGATCCGGAAGACGTAGGACCGAAATCTTATACCGCTTGCCTGTTGATCAAAGTTACCCACGGAGCCGGAGTCCAGGTGGGATAATTCAACAAAGGTCTCTTTGCCGCAGGAGACAGATACAGTCAGGGTTAACGATGGAGAGGTATAAGTTTTGCCCAGAGTAGCCTCTCCTACCGACCCTAGGCACTGGCGTTTCCCGGTCTCTCGGGACAGGGCCAAATAAGGTGTTCGGAGCTGCCCCAGTAGAAGCATGTCTCTTCGGCCAGACGAACCTCTTGGCGGGCACTTGGATGACTTCACCTGGTCTATCTGCATGGGTTCAATCAAAGAAGTTGCAGTGTGGCGTTCAGTCGCCTCAGAGGTGTTGCATATCATCCAGAGGTGTGACACCCCACTCCCAGGTAAGGAGGGAGCACCCCCTTAGACTCCAACACCTGCATCCAACACACACCATATCAGCTGGTCATATGGACGTACCCTAAGGGAGGATGGTCTCATACCAGGCTGGTTAGCAAGTGTTGTATGGGTGGGTGGAGTTTAGGCAGCAGTAAGATGAGAAGAGAAGTTAAGGAAGCAGCACTTGGGAGGAAGTGAGAGGTGGGGAGGAGAGCTAGTTGTTAGGAGCTCGTCCTACAAGAGAAAGAAGCAGACTGAGGAGCTTCTGGAGCGCATGAGAAAGGGTCCAAGGGCACGGAGAGCGCATATTTCCATCCGTGGTCCCATCGGGACCAGGCCAACAGGGACCGGCGGCGGTGATCACTTTACGGGTCATTGCTACCAACCACCAGCATCATCTCCAGGAAGGAAACTATATAGGGCCAAGGACGCACAGAATTAATCTGTTACCCGACAGGGTCCGCAGCTTCTGGACTGAGAGACTGCGCGTGGTGAGGTGCTAGGAAGAGAGGAGTGGAAAAAGCACAGAGAGAGAAGGCCAGGAAAGGAACACACTGAAAGGGAGTCCTGGGAAAGTGCGACCTGATCTACCTGGGGGTTGCTGGACCTCTCGCCCGGAGGACACAGTGCCAGGCGGGCATCTGTATTGCGCATAACAGACTGTGAGTATAAACCCTGAAACTGCACTTGGCCTGTCTCTTAGATTTCTTCCAGCGACGCACATCACTCTCTGCTACATTCCTCAGCACCATTCCTCAAATATATAAAATCTTCCTGCCCTGGATGGACACAGCCTCACCTGTAGGAGGTTTACCAACTAGCTGCACAACACCATCCCTTCCAGAGGACCTGCACAGCAGCGCTGGTCACCCTGAACAGACACTACAGGTGGCGTCATGAATCACTACATAGACTTTATCCCCTGTAAATATATTCCCCTTTTTGGTGAGCGCCTAGGGCTACGGACCGGGTCGTAGCTGCCGTGACATCCCCCATAGAAGTCAATAGGCTCGGTACCGAGTACCCCGCGGCCCTGGTGGGCGACTCAGCAGCAGGGACTTTCTTAATGATCGTGGGAAGGTGGGAGCCAGGCATACCGATCTTCTCTCACGGATCACCTCTTTGGTCCTCTCCTGGAACCTAATGCCAATTCTGTTTGCGAGAGACACCAGGTCATCCAAAGAGGTGGTAATCTCCCGGCCTGCCAGTTTGTCCTTGTTTTGCCTGGAGAAACCCTCACAGAAGGTTGCCACCAGAGCCTCATTGTTCCAAGTGAGTTCTGAAAACAAGGTACGGAAACGGACTGCATACTGGCCCACGGAAAGGTTACCTTGGCATAACCGGAGCAGAGAATAGGCTGCAGAAGAAAGGCGACCGGGTTTGTCGAAGACTTTACAAAAGGCTTCCAAGAAGGACTGTAGGTTTGACACTAACAGGTCCCCTCTCTTCCACAGAGGATTGAGCCAAGCTAGGGCCTCACGATATACAGTAGGTGTGACATGATGAAGGCCACTTTGGCTCGGTCCGAGTTGAATTGATGAGCCAGAAGTTTGAAGTGCAAAGTGCACTGGTTAATGAACCCCGACACTGGGTGGGATCTCCGCCAAGGCATGGAGGAGCCGACAGACAATGTCCGGAACCTGGTGGATAACTGACTGCCTGGTGGGTCACCATGGTGGTAAATGCCGCCTAAGAGGATGTGGCAGCGGCCGGTACTGCCAGTGTATCGAGACGAGTATTCACAGATCATAGATAGGAAAGAATCTTTTCCTGTTGATCCTTCTGGCAGGAGACTTCCTGGTATAGGTCTGAGATGGAATACACCTTGGAGCCAGCAGATTCCATGGCATGTGCAAACTGTAAAGGGCTGGCAGGTGGAACTACTGTGGCAAAGCCCAAGTAAGACCTGGAGGGACGTGACTAGGAGCCTCACCAAATCCGACCAACCACACGCAGGAGCTAACGACACTGCAATCCGTGGGGAGACAAGGAAGGTGATCCAGGTGCTACTCCAGGACTGACCTTGGGTAGCTGGCGGCTGACATCTAGGAGTGGATAGCTGCAATAGCCCGAGGTAATGTCCAACAGATGCAGCCAGGCGAAGAAGATGACAGGAACCGCAGGTGCAGACAGGACTGTCGAACGGACAGATGCGCACTGGTGGGTGCAGCTGGCTCTTCTGCCGTTGAGGTGATCACTGGCTGGTGCAGCTGGCTCTGCTGCCGTTTAGGTGAGCACTGGCGGGTGCAGCTGGCACTGCTGCCGTTGAGGTGAGTACTGGTGGGTGCAGCTGGCTCTGCTGCCATTAAGGTGAGCACTGGCGAGTGCAGCTGGCTATGCTGCCACTGAGGTGAGCACTGGCGAGTGCAGCAGACACGGATACAAGTACAGGGACCTGAGAACTGACAAGCGTGTTAGGTACAAACTCACAACATTGTATAGGCACCTCTATGTTGGAGGAGGCAGTTTAAATAGAAAGAGACCTACAGCCATTGGTTGGTGACACTTTAGAGGAAAGCTTGCGGCCCCTTTAAAAAAGAGGAAGGGTGCACGTGCGCGCTCTAAGCACAGTGCTTGGAGACCTGCTAGGAGTGCGTGCAACCCGGGCAGCAGCAGACCCGGAAGGGGCTGGGCGAGATCCTTGGCGGTGAGTACGCTGATGTCTTTGCAAGGAGAGAGGGACTGCAGGCAGAGAAGTGGGCGCTACAGCTACGGTCAGTCTCCAGCAGTTTGGACCTGCCTGATCGCTTCACTATCTGCTGGGCGATCTGGAAGTAACAACTTAATGTAAATCTGTGAGTGAGGCCAAAGCAAGGCTTTCATAGACTTACATTAGGAGTTTTTGACCGTTACTCCTAACTTTCAGTCAGTCAAAAGTTGCGATCAAAAGATGGCGGTGCAGAACCAGAGTGGCACAGTGAAGAGCTGAACACATTGGCTGCTAAGGTAAGTATAAGACTAGGATCAGTGAACATTGATCAGTGGCACCACTCTAGAGCTGAAATAAAAAAAGAAGTATTGGACATCAAAGGGAGAGTGAACACACTTGCCAACCATCTTGGATCCAAGCGGGATTGTTTCAAATTTGGGGAGCTGTCTCTTTGTACTGGAAAATCAGGGATATGTGCCAGCTTCAGTTGTTTCTTGCATAGGCAGGGCATGTGTGTACACATCATAGGTGCTCCATATTGTATGAGTGTGTGTAAATGGGCACACTACTAATTAGGTGGACTATGGGGGGCAACACACTATTTTAGAGACTATGGAGGCATCATATAGTGTTTGGGGAGCTATGGGGGTATCATATTTTATATGTGGGGGTCATCATATTGTATGGGAGGATTATGGGGGCATCATTATGTTTGGGACTCTGTGGGGGTATCATACTTTGTAGGGACATCATATTGTGTATTTGGATCTGTGGGACATTACACTGTGTATAGGGTGCTGAAGGGGGAGTTATATTACATGTGAGAGAGACTGTGGGGGCTTTATGCTGTGTAAATGGACTGTATAAATATCATATTATGTGTGAGGGGTCTGTGTGATAATCATACTGTAACAGAAAATAACACGGCACTCAAAGAGAAAGACGGTATATGGTGCACAAGTAGGGTCTCCAGCCCAAATACAGTGGTAAATATAACTCGGCACTCAAAAAGGAAAAGGAGAAAAAAAAAAATAATTGCTGTGGTTTCTTTATTTGCATCCAACCCAGATAGATATATAGTTTTGAACGTTTTCGGCCCCACAATATGGGCCTTCATCAGAACTCAGAACAATTTGTAAAGGAGCTGAAACATAATAAACGAACATACATAATGATGTCAATGAGAGCAGGATGCAACAAACCTAATACACACAGTGGATCACACAAGGAAAAAAAATATATATATATATTGTAAGGTTTCACTCACTCGGCTGCTTCAGAGGTAAATCAGGACGCACTTTTATCAAAAGTTCATCAGGTTTATTACATCATAAACCTCATAGTACATACAGTATAATTCTCCAGTACTTCAGCTCGGTCCTGGAACCTCACTTTTCAGACACAGAGTCCTCTCTGTAATGTCCCGCCTGGACACAGGGAAGTCTGTCCACACTGGCAGACTCCCACAACACTCTTCAGACGCAGAGACCTCTCTATAATGTCCTGCCTGGACACATGGAAGTCTGTCCACCCTGGCAGACTCCCACAACACTCTGTTCAGGTGCCAAGCACACTTCGTTACATAGGTGTAACCCCACCCACAGATGAGCTCAGGATCACATGGTTAGGTCACCTGGTCATGACCTCATCACAGGTCCTTTACCACAACACAAACCATGCCTCCATGCATATCCCGAGGAGCATACACAGTGCCACCTAGCTGCATCAGGGGTCACTACACCACATACCTCCCCCCTCTGTTCAAACTTGTGGGGTTGAACACTTGTTACCCGACCAGAGATCCTTCTCGGTCGTCTCTGCCAGTCAAACCGTCTTTCTAAGTCGGGCCCTTCTACTGACCCCATTTGTAGGCGTCTGTCATCCGACTCTGTCACATCTTTTGCCAACGATGGCCCTCTGTCAAACCACCCGTGTCCCCAGCAGTCAGTATGGCATCGTAATTCACTTGCACCCATACGTCCTGTCTGGTCTGAGTCCTTTTCATTTCGTCCACCACAGGTTCTCCTGCTTAGGTCACCCATCACTGAGCTAACTGAGGCATCACTACTTCTACCTCTTCCATCAGGCGACCTATTTCCTGTATTAGCTCCAGCTTGAGGACTTGTAGTCTTAAGCGGACCTCTTCGCCTCTCAATACCACGGGTTGAAGGTGGCGGCCATCTTCTTTCCATGTCCTGCAGGTTTCTGTTGACCTGCTCCCTCTCCAGTCGTAGCTGCTCTACTTCTCTCAAGTATGACACACGATACTCCAGGAGCATCCGGATATTCCCAAGGCTTTCCCTGGATCCGACAACGAGGAATGGAACCATCCCATCTTCACCCCTGACCTGGACTTCGTCATCAGCCGGAATCCTGACTCTCGTCACACCGGACTTATTCACCATCTCCTGCATCACTTTCCCAAGTCTTCTGATGACTTTCTTCACCAGACCTCTGGGCACTTGAATGATGTCTTCCACTTATCCAAGCCGACTTTGAGCCTTTCTAAAGGCCTCATGCCCCTCCTCACTGGCACATACTTCTCGCATGTCTTCTGGTATCTCTATTACACACTTGAAAACCGACCCGTCACCTTCTTGGACCGACTGTTGGACCTCCTCGTCCTGAGCGTTAGTACAGTTTTCCAAGACATCGCTCTCCCTTGTGTGTCCATCTGCATGGCACTTCCCTTGCTGGATTTCTTCTCCCATAGATTTCTGGAGCTGGGCACTAGTCTCCTCCTCTATCTTGAGCTCTCGGAGAACTCTATCTCGCTCTTCTGCCAAGCAACGACACTCCTCCTCTCTCTGGAGAAGCTCCTGCTGATGCGTCTCGTGGGCTTCTCTGAGCACCTCCATCTCTTTCCATAGAGCCTTGTTCATACTCTGACCCGCTGACAGATGATCTCTGAGCTTAGAGACTTCCTTCTCCAGCTCCTCCACTCTGTGCTCAATCATTTGTCTCAGGACCCTTTATTTAAACAGCTCTATCTCATGGTCCTGCTCTCTTTTAGCCAGCACATGTCGCACCATCACTTCTTTAATTAAATTTTCGGCTGAACACCCTTGCCCACGCACACTCTGCCTCTCCAGAGTTCCTGATTCCCAGTCCTGCAACATGTGCTCCTTGGGTCACTGTCAGCATTCCATCCACCAATTGTAAGGTTTCACTCACTCGGCTGCTTCAGAGGTAAATCAGGACGCACTTTTATCAAAAGTTCATCAGGTTTATTACATCATAAACCTCATAGTACATACAGTACAATTCTCCAGTACTTCAGCTCGGTCCTGGAACCTCACTTTTCAGACACAGAGTCCTCTCTGTAATGTCCCGCCTGGACACAGGGAAGTCTGTCCACACTGGCAGACTCCCACAACACTCTTCAGACGCAGATACCTCTCTATAATGTCCTGCCTGGACACACGGAAGTCTGTCCACCCTGGCAGACTCCCACAACACTCTGTTCAGGTGCCAAGCACACTTCGTTACATAGGTGTAACCCCACCCACAGATGAGCTCAGGATCACATGGTTAGGTCACCTGGTCATGACCTCATCACAGGTCCTTTACCACAACACAAACCATGCCTCCATGCATATCCCGAGGAGCATACACAGTGCCACCTAGCTGCATCAGGGGTCACTACACCACATTATATATATATATATATATATATATATATTATACATTAAGATATTCAGTCAAACAAAGGCGTTGTGAACTTGAAAACCTATCCGAGGGTACTAGTAAATAGCAGTAGAGACATCATATTGTTTTGGAGAGCTGTGGGAACATCCTACTGTGTGAAGGCGGTAGAGGGGCAGCATACTGTTTGGAGATATCATATTGTGGGGGTATCATACTGTGTGTGTGTGGAAGAAATGTACTGTAGTGGCATCTTACTGTGTGTGGAGGGGTTTTGTATCACCATAATGAGTGGGGAACTGTAGGGGGGGCTGTAACATCTATACGAGTTTTTGCCTCACCCGCTAGGCAGTGCCACACCGTTCTTGCGGGTGCTGCTTCATAGCACCAATTTTATTTTATTCTTTAGTCTTGTGCCTCTCGCCAGTCCAGAAGATACTGGTTTAATCTTGTTAATTTGGTTTCTATCGGCTGTCAGAACTGGATGGAGCTTTTCTATATAAATCCTTGAGAGCCAGTTCCCACTGCTAGTCAATAGTATTGCTATCCTAGTATATACAGCTGTGCTGTGTTATTCTTAGTTGGTCTGATTTTCCTGTTCTTTGATCTCAACTTGACTTTTGACTACCCGCTAGCTTCACCATTTTGTCACTGATGTAACCTCCTGGATCTGACCTGGCTAAGTGACTATCCTTGCCAGCTAGCGCCACTGAATAGCAACTGACTCTGTGGATCTAGCCCAAAGACCCCTGTGTAAGTCCAGATCCCTGCATAAGGGTTAAAGGGTGAAGGTCAGGGCAATCCCTGGGCTCTTGGAAATGGAGTAACTTGCGCTAAGCCTGTTCATGGTAGCCATAGTCTCTATGGCTTATGATCACTACGTGGCGATTTGTTCTCCACTCCATTACTCTTTGATCTTGATGAGGAAAGACATCTGTATTATCGTTCTGCTATTCTCACACCATCAACCGTTACTTTTGTGAGATATTACCATTAATAGCGCTCTCTTACAGCGACACTAAAAAAGTGAATATGCTCCTCTCGATTGAAGATAGGTTTGGTAGTTTTATATTCATGTTTATTTTGATCTCATAAGTAAGAATCATCTCCACAATTTTAAAGATTCGTTCCTCTAAAGGCAGCTTAAGGTTTTTTCGTGATGATCATCTCACATCATTACTGTCATATTATTCTATGTACCAAGGATCTTCATTTACTTGAAACCTGAGTCTTAAGAATCTAAGGAACAAGATAAAATTCTCTCAATGCTTTATGTGGCCGTAGTGCCAATGTTAAACCCGTTTGTGTATAGCCTAAGGAATAAAAAAGTCATAGGAGCTGCTAGAAAAACAGCTAAAGTAATATGGAATAGTATTATCCTTTCTTCAAAAAATAAAATATAATGGAAAGTCTTACAAGTTGTTATAAATACACTCTAAATACACACTGAAATTGCAACTTGGAAAAGTTGTGGAATCATGGAAACCACTGGATGGATAGACAAGTTAATCAACTGACGTGTAAATGCGTAGATTTCTGACCATGATCCTCATACACGATACTAAATAAATCGAGATGTTTAGAAAATTTTGCTTCAATTTTTTTTATTTAATTGTTTAACGATTACACCTAGATCTTAGCAGAGGCTTTCTATATATTCAGATGTAGCCTAGGGAAAGTACATGTGATGGGGGCGCGTGTGCAATATCTTTCCAAGTGCAATATCATCTCAGTGCTTGAAGTTAAACATAGAAGCTGGATAGGGCAGGAGACAAGTTAGCTATGCAAACTATTCTAACAAACATGCATCTTTTTCGTTTGTACTGCATTATTTATTTTCAATATCTGTTTGCTTCATCTACGTCCTAGCTGCTGCTCTCTCACATCCATTGTCCTTTTACACATTCTGCTCCCCTTTTTCTTCCATGTACAGTTCTCAGTCTCTACTCACACATTTCTGATAAACTCCAAACCATTCACTACCATCATGCAGCGCACAAAACTCTCGCACAAATCAAAATATCAGCTATTCTTTATATTTATTCTCCTTCTCCTAGTTACTGGCTACATGGCCCCTAACCATCCTACTACTAGTGAACGTATTTCTCTTCCTGCTGCACAAAGAAATTCTGTTAATCTTGACAACATTAAGTGCATGCTTTCTTCTGTATCTTTTAAAAGTGCTCTCTGGAACTCATGGTCAGTGTGTAACAAACTCCCCTACATCCACCATTTCTTCCGTTCCAATTCAATTATCTTCTGGTTCTCATTGAAACCTGGATTTGGCAGTCAGACTCCACCGCAGTTGGGAGCAGACAAGGTGGGGGTGTTAATCTGCTTATTTCATCACAATGTGTTTTCTAGGTTATCTCCCTCTATCCTTTCTTATACTTCTTTTCTTTGCGGTCCATATCATTAGACTCTTAAAACCCTTCTCCCTGCTAGTGGAAGTTGTGTTTCGCCCTCTATGCAAATCCAACCAGTTTCTGGATCACTTTGCCATTTGAATTCCACACTTCCTATCTTGTGACATTCAAACTCTCAACATGAGAATTTTAACATCCTCACTGATACTCCACACTCCCCATCTGTCACTCATCTTCTTTCCCTAACCTCTTCTCTCAGTCTTTCACCACTTACTAACTCTTATACACATGAGGACATGAACACTCTGGACATGGTTTTCTCATGTTTCCCCACTTACCAGACATGCAGAAAGCTATGCGCCATCAATGACCAGCAGCGTATAAACAATGCACAGTCATCCTTAGATCTGATCTCCTACCTCTGCTGTCCTGACTCTGCATTGTCACAATATCATAAGACATTGGAAAGTGCCCTGGATGAAGCAGCATCTGCTACATGCAGAATAACCCAACACAGACAACAAAAACCCTGGCAAAAGCAACAAACACATTTTCTCCAGCGTTGCTCCAGGTGTGCTGAGTGTCAGTGGAGAAAATTACTTTCAGCAGAAGAATTCTTCATCAACTGTAAGTTCACGTTAAAAACTTTAACTTTGCTCTCCATCTGGCCAAAGAAGTCTATTTCACCACCTTTATCACGTCACTATCTGACAATCCAAAATGAATCTTCAAAAGTTTCAACTCCCTTCTGAGCTATAAAGTACTGGCCCCGTCACCAACATCAGTGTTGATGATCTGTCTACTTATTGTCAAGAAAAAAATCTACATACAGTACAGACCAAAACTTTGGACACACCTTCTCATTCAAAGATTTTTCTGTATTTTCATGACTATGAAAATTGTGCATTCACACTGAAGGCATCAAAATTATGAATTAACACATGTGGAATTTTATACTTAACAAAAAAGTGTGAAACAACTGAAAATATGTCTTATATTCTAGGTTCTTCAAAGTAGCCACCTTTTGCTTTGATTACTACTTTGCACACTCTTGGCATTCTCTTGATGAGCTTCAAGAGGTAGTCACCAGAAATGGTTTTCACTTCACAGGTGTGCCCTGTCAGGTTTAATAAGTGTGATTTCATGCCTTTTAAATGGGGTTGGAACCATCAGTTGTGTTGTGCAGAAGCCTGGTGGATACACAGCTGATAGTCCTACTGAACAGACTGTTAGAATGTGTATTATGGCAAGAAAAAAGCAGCTAAGTAGAGAAAAAAGGGTGGCCATCATTACATTAAGAAATGAAGGTCAGTCAGTCCGAAAAATTGGGAAAACTTTGAAAGAGTCCCCAAGTGCAGTTGAAAAAACCATCAAGCGCTATAAAGAAACTGGCTCACATGAGTACCGCCCCAGGAAAGGAAGACCAAGAATCACCTCTGCTTCTGAGGATAAGTTTATCCGAGTCACCAGCCTCAGAAATCGCAGGTTAACAGCAGCTCCGATTAGAGACCAGGTCAATGCCACACAGAGTTCTAGCAGCAGACTCATCTCTACAACAACTATTAAGAGGAGACTTTGTGCAGCAGGCCTTCATGGTAAAATAGCTGCTAGGAAACCACTGCTAAGGACAAGCAACAAGCAGCAGAGACTTGTTTGGGCTAAAGAACACAAGGAATGGACATTAGACCAGTGGAAATCTGTGCTTTGGTCTGATAAATACAAATTTGAGATCTTTGGTTCCAACCACCGTGTCTTTGTGCAACGCAGGAAAGGTGAACGGATGGACTCTACATGACTGGTTCGCACCGTGAAGCATGGAGGAGGAGGTATGATGGTGTGGGGGTGCTTTGCTGGTGACACTGTTGGGGATTTATTCAAAATTGAAGGCATACTGAACCAGCATGGCTACTACAGCATCTTGCAGCTGCATGCTATTCCATCCGGTTTTCGTTTAGTTGGACCATCATTCATTTTTCAACAGGACAATGACCCCAAACACACCTCCAGGCTGTGTAAGGGCTATTTCACCAAGAAGGAGAGTGATGGGGTGCTATGCCAGATGAACTGGCCTCCACAGTCACCAGACCTGAACCCAATCGAGATGGTTTGGGGTGAGCTGGACTGCAGAGTGAAGGCAAAAGGGCCAACAAGTGCTAAGCATCTCTGGGAACTCCTTCAAGACTGTTGGAAGACCATTTCTGATGACTACCTCTTGAAGCTCATCAAGAGAATGCCAAGAGTGTGCAAAGCAGTAATCAAAGCAAAACTTGGCTACTTTGAAGAACCTAGAATATAAGACATATTTTCAGTTGTTTCACACTTTTTTGTTAAGTATATAATTCCACATGTGTTAAGTCATAGTTTTGATGCCTTCAGTGTGAATGTACAATTTTCATAGTCATGAAAAAACAGAAAAATCTTTGAATGAGAAGGTGTGTCCAAAGTTTTGGTCTGTACGGTATATGTCAGAACATTTTTGCCCAATCTCTTCAGAGCTTGAACACCTTTCCATCTTTAAGCCTGTAACTTTTTCTCACCCTACAAACTGCACTAATGAGCCTACTCCCTCACATCTCCTTCAGTCTCTCTCCCCATCTGTCCCTCACCATCTATATGAGTGCCAATTATTTGTACAAATATAATGTACAAATATATGAGGGGACAGTACAAAGACCTTTCTAATGATCTTTTTACTCTTAGACCTGTGACGGGGACGAGGGGGCATCCTCTACGTCTGGAGGAAAGAAGGTTTAGCCATAATCACAGATGCAGATTCTTTACTGTAAGAGCAGTGAGACTATGGAACTCTCTGCCGTCTAATGTTGTAATGAGTGATTCCTTACTAAAATTTAAGAGGGGACTGGATGCCTTTCTTGAAAAGTATAATATTACAGGCTATATTCACTAGTTTCCTAGATACAGTGTTGATCCAGGGATCTAGTCTGATTGCCGTATGTGGAGTCGGGAAGGAATTTTTTTCCCCAATGTGAAGCTTACTGTTTGCCACTTGGGGTTTTTTTGCCTTCCTCTGGATCAACATGTTAGGGCAGGTTAGGATAGGATATGGGTTGAACTAGATGGACTTAAAGTCTTCCTTCAACCTTAATAACTATGTTACTATGTTACTATTTCTACATCGCAGCTGACAGATTTGGTTATCCCACATGTCCTCATTAAGGTCGCATGTGGGTTTTGTATATTGGTCACATATTTACATGTACTATTAGTTTTTTCACCTTCATCAATTTTGCGCAATTAGCGCACTATTACATTGCTTAGTATTTCATTTTAATCCTGTGGTCTTAGGGCGGCTTATCTGCAGCCGATGACGTATGTGGTGACCACAATTAGCGTCAGTGGGAATTTTTTGAGTATTCTCTAGATATTTTTATTTACCACCTATCGGCAGTGCAGAAAACCTGCATCTCCTGTATCTCCTGTATCTCACTCCAATATTTTATTCTATAATATCAGTCAATGAGGTTAAGGGAATCTATAAGATGTTCGAATGTCACCTTCACCTTCCTGAAGTTCAGTGTTTTTGTGGCTCCTCGACAACACATGCTATTAAAAGACATTTATTATCTCACTAGAAATAGGCCCGATGCTATTGCATCGGGAGTGCGGTGAAATGAACATCTGTGTATCCTTAGTGGTGCTAACACCGCCGGGAGATCGGCAATACCGCTAACAGCTGATAGATCGGCAACCCGGCGGCGGGCGACCAACCACATCAGCTGCTAGCGGTATTCAAATCTGGCGCCAATACCGCTAGCAACTGATTGGTTGCCAGCCTTGGCGGGGGATTCAAATCCCACGCGGCACCACTCATTGGCTAAGCTGCCGGCGGCTCAGCCAATGAGTGGCGCGGGATTCAAATCCCCCAGGGCTAAGCCAATGAGCGGTGCCCTGCGGGATTTGAATCCCCTGCCAAAGCCGCGCAGCCAGGGGCAGCTCAGCCAATGAGAGGTGCCGCGCGGCTTTGGCGGGGGATTTGAGGGTATGTGCACACGTTGCAGATTTGACTGATGCATTTTCTGCACAGAATCTGCACCTCTTGGCAGAAAACGCAGGTGCTTTTTGATGCGTTATTCATGCGGATTTGTATGCGTTTTTGTAAGCTAAATAAAGATATGTTATTTATCAAAAAAAAGGTTTGTGATGTCATTTCTT
This sequence comes from Oophaga sylvatica, assembly GCA_033576555.1. Taxonomy (NCBI): domain Eukaryota; kingdom Metazoa; phylum Chordata; class Amphibia; order Anura; family Dendrobatidae; genus Oophaga; species Oophaga sylvatica. Next base: position 556,489,077 of record JARQOD010000004.1, on the reverse strand, counting down.
GTCCAACCTCCTCTTTTACATTTGTCCAACCCATACTCCATTACACACACAGACAGACAGATAATAAGATAGATAAAGATAGATAGATAGATGATAATAACTACGGCGGAAAGGTAATGTATAGGTTGTTTTATTATTTTATTTTTATTACAGGAGATCGATGGCTTCGGGGATTAGGTGATTGGTAAGTATGTACTCTATGTTATGTGTGGTATGTTCTGTATGTACTGTATGTGTTAGGGATCGAGTTCCCACTGCTGCACAAGGGGAATCTCGAGCCATTCCCACTGCGGTCCCTCATCCGTCTCCGGCCGCAGTGGAATCTGCTCAGCAGAGACGTCGGTCCCAGCGTCTCGCCTAGTCTAACACTGTGCAGAGGATGACTGCTGCCTCTCCAGGTTATGCTATTGTAACCAGTGTGGTCAACGGCGAGCAGACGTATTTGGGACTAAGTCCTGTGTGTTCACTTCTGAGCATGCCCAGGGTAAGATCTCTCATAGTAGATCAGGGGTCACGTGCTCGGGTACTGCATCGACTCCCATTGGTCCTCCAGGAAGGTTCTGAAGCTTCTCTAGTTCTGGGACAGCTTTCCATTGGTCTTTCTGGGAAGGTCCTGTACTTGCTGCAGCTATAAAAGGGTTGCATGGCTGCACGGCCATGCGCTAGTATCAATCCTGTTGTGTGCTTTGCGCCAGTGTGGTCATGTACGCATGCGGTTAGGGCTCGGCTGAAATAAGCCCCTAGAATACCGGCACCTCCGGTGAGGAGTTTTGTATGCACGTGTTCAGGGCTTGGCTGAAATAGCCTCTAGAATACCGGCTACTCCGGTGAAGAGTGGGTTGTTTGGGTTACTGTCTGCATGACCACGGACTGTTATCCGCTCTGCAGCTATCTGTGTGCTCCTGTGGGGTTAACAGGACACAGTCTCTACCACAGCGACTCTGTGGAGTAACAGAGTTCGCTTATACCGCCATATAGTGCCACAGCATCTATGTTAGTGACTCTGTGGTGTAACAGAGTTCGCTTATACCGCCATATTGTGCCATCTTACTAGCAGCAGACTTTGCCTGCACGGTGGACCCCGGGCTGCGAATGCACCTATTATTTATATTTATTTGGTGCGTTCCGCAGACCCTAACAGTACGCTTTTTTTTTTTACATACAACACATTAGACGGATGATGGGACTACTACTGTCCCATCATTGGCTAATGTGTCAGTCACTGTCAGTGTAGCAGACATAGCTGGATGGACTTGTAGTCCCATCGGACGATGCCTGCATACACATATATACACACAGGCCCGCAGACCCCCTCACATACACACATACACGCACACAGTCACCGCCCACACACTTCCTTCCTCCCTACCTGCAGCCGGCGGGGCGGGGGATTTGAATCCGTGCCACTCATTGGCTGAGCCAGTGGGCGGCTCAGCCAATGAGTGGTGCCGCGCGCCTTGGCGTCGGATTTGAATCCCGCGTGGCACCGCTCATCGGCTCAGCTGCGGGGCAGGTCATTTGAAATTTGATATACGGCAGGGGATTTGAATCCTGTGCCGCTCATTGGCTCAGCCGGCGGGCGGCTCAGCCAATGAGTGGTGCACGCGCGGCTTTGACGGGGGATTTGAATCCCGCATCGCTCAAAGCCGCGCGGCAACGCTCATTGGCTGAGCTGCCGCCGGCTGAGCCAATGAGTGGCGTGGGATTCAAATACCCCGCTAAAGCGGCGACGCTCAGCCAATGAATGTGCCGCAGCTACGGCGGGGATTTGAATCCTGTGAGCCGGTAGGGGATTTGAAATTTAACATGCGGCGGCGGATTTGAATTCCGCGCCGCTCAAAGCCACGTGGCACCGCTCATTGACTGAGCTGCCGCCGGCTCAGCCAATGAGCGGCACGGGATTAAAATCCCCCGGCAAGGTGCAGCGCGCCTTGGCAGGGGATTTGAATCTTGCGCCACTCATTGGCTGAGCAGGTGGGCGGCTCAGCCAATGAGCGGTTCCGCGCACCTTTGGCGTGGGATATGAATCCAGGCCGCCATATCGGAATACCCATAACTTGGGTGTTCTAATATGGCGGTCGGCGTACTTCCGGCGGCGGTGCATTGTGGAAGCGACACAAACGCCGGAAGTTGTGACAGAGTTTAATGATAATTATATATTAGATGGTCACAGCTAACTACGACATACAACCTGCAATTCTAAGCCTTACAAAAACAAATGTATTTTCTTATTTTTTTTTAGTTATTGCACAAAGATCCAAATCCCCTTCTTAAGCATAAAAGCACATGATAAAATTCAGATTAAGTGCAATCACTACCAGATAGAATTTAGAGGATTTATTTGATATCATCTTTGTCCATGCTGGCAGGTCTACATCAGAAGAAACACAGAATTTGGGGTGAACATCATTCCATTATCTTCAGTAAAAGCTCCCTGTCTTAAAAAAAAGACTGTTTCTTGGACCAAAAAATGTAATTCTTGCATCACAAGAACAAGTTCCATAAGGCACGTAATACTGTTTTCCTCCTTTAATCACAGATATTCAAGATGAAGAATTGCGAAATCGATACAGTGACTGAATTCTACATGACCCCATTCTCCATCTCCAGAATTCATGCAATTTTTTTATTCACTGGGTTTTTATTCATGTATTTTGTAACAGTGGTGGGAAATCTGATTATCATTGCTCTCGTCCGTATTACTCCCCAACTTCACACCCCCATGTATTTCTTCTTGTGCAATCTCTCTTCTGTTGATGTCATCTATGTCTTTACGATTATACCTAAGATGTTGGCCATCATTTTAACAGAAGACAAGACGATCTCGTTCTTTGGCTGTATGACTCAGCTTTCCTTCTTCATCTTCTTTGGTGATGCTGAGATTTTTATTCTTACCTCTATGGCTTATGATCGCTACTTGGCGATTTGTTCTCCGCTCCATTATTCTTCTATCATGACGAGTAAGGTTTGTTTTATTATAGCAACTTCCTACATAATTCTAAGTGCTGTGAATTCCATAATGCTTTCCTTAATGACATCTAATTTATCATTCTGTTACTCTCACACGATCAACCATTTCTTTTGTGAGATATTACCTTTAATGGCATTGTCTTCTAGTGACACAAAAATTATGAAAATGATCATTTCAATAGAAGATGTTTTTTTCCTACTTTTTATTTTTATGTTTATTTTGACATCATATGTGAGAATCATCTCCACAATTTTAAAGATTCGTTCTTCTACGGGGAGGCTCAAGGCTTTTTCTAGCTGCACATCTCATCTCATTACTGTCTTATTGTTTTTTGGACCAAGCATCTTCATGTACTTGAAACCTGAATCTGAAGATTCTAAGGAACAAGACAAAATTCTCTCAATGTTTTTTGTGGCCGTTGTTCCAATGTTAAACCCATTTGTTTATAGCCTGAGGAACAAGGAAGTTATTGGAGCTGCTAGCAAAATAGCCACAATAATACAGAATAGAATCCCACTTAATAGGAAAAAATAGAAAAAATTATTTGATTTGCCATGGGTTAAAATAGTCTTAGTCTTAAATGTGGTTGGTTGATAAAGACCCAGAAGTCAGAGGAAGAGAGTAAGCATACCTGTCAAGCATCTTGGATCGAAGTGGGAATGTTTCAAATTTAAGGAGCTGTCCCTCTATCCTGGAACGTTGTGGATATGTCCCAACTACACAGTACACAGATACAGTTGAAAAAATGATGGAGCAGAAAACCATCAGATCCTTAGTCCACCATTCAGTCTATGTAAAGACTGAAGTTCCTGCCAGGACGTTTAGGACAAGTGACATTCTCAGGTCACATAGCTAAGCAATAGAAATGATAAGCAGGGCACAGACAAGGTGTTTGTGTGTGTAGACACTGTAGGCGCATCATATTGTGTGGATGTGTCTGTGTGTGTATATGTGTGAATAGGCACCCTACTATGTGGGAGGACTGTGGGGGATCAAACTGTGTGTGGAGGCACCATACTGAGAGGGGGGACTATGGAAGCCTCATATTGCGTTTGAGGAGCTATAAGTGTGGAGCCCAGCAGTGTCTGAATCCATATCTTCCAGAAGGGTGCACTGAAAGAATATACCACTAGAGGTCATTATGCACCTTCACACACGTTCACTTATCCCAAAGACCACCAGAGGGAGCTGTTTTAGACATATAAAAGAAGCTGAACATAGGAAGTTTCAGTTTAGTTCAGTGCAGTCACCTCAGAGAGTTCAGTCACCTCAGAGAGCTCAGTCAGCCTGCAGTAAGGTGAAGTGCAGAGCTGAGATTAGAGAGGCTGCAGAGCTATTCAGTTCAAGAGCGAATGGAGTCTAGTAAAGAGTGGAACAGAAACCACTCCAGCCTAGTCAGAGCTGCAGTGTCTGTGGGAAAACGTGCCCACGCTTAGAGAGCGGTGAAGAGGCAGCCCACCAACTGCCAGTGTGTGATCGTGTGAGGGTCCGGGTAGGCCGACGGCGAGTGGAAAGTTAATGAGACAGAGGAGCCTTCACAGCTCATCTCAGCAAGTATTACCGGACACCGGAGTCCAAGCCTATAGGGATCTCCACGACCCATTAGGAGAACACCGGAGTTCCTGGAGGACTACAAGTCCCAGGAGTACCACAGAGCTGATACGTAGCAGGATCAGGAGAATGGAGTCTGGCCTGATCAGCCATAAAAGACCCTGTCCTTTCAGAGAGAGAAGGTCCAACCACAAGGTCAGCCAGGTACAAGACGGAGACTAAGCTAGACCCAGCTACATGCAGGCAAAGACTTCATTACAAAAAGGCAGAGAACAGGAGGCCGCACACCTACTAAGTGGAGGAATCTGGATGTGCACCCTTCACCCTACAGTGCTTCGGGGAGTGCCTGCAACATCTTCAGTAAAGGTACCAAAGTGACTTATGTGTGTGTCTACCTTATTGCCCCTGACTGCCGGGTCCCAGTCTGTCCTGCATCCCTACACATCTATCTGCCCTGGAGGAGAACTCAGCCTTACTTGTGGAAGGCTTAACATCTAGCTGCACAATATTAACCCTTCAGTGGATCTGCATAGCAGCGCTGGTCATCCTGACCAGGTACCACAAGTGGCATCACGAATCCCCATACCAATATTCAATTCACCTGTAAATATCCCACATTAAAGAATGAGCACCAGAGCCACGGACTGAGCTGTGTTGCCGTGACATCCCCCATAGTAGTCTATAGACTCAGATCCGAGTTCCCATTTGTCTGGAGGGCGACTCATCTCTTTTCACTAACAGGATTTCGTGCCCTGCAGCAACGGAGTAACTTGTGCCCGTTGCCACCGGGTACTGTGTGCCTCACTAAAAGACTGTTGCATATAGTGGTGAAGATTTCCCGCCATTTGCCCGCCATTGCCCGCCATTTACAGCGCCACAGCGCGAAAAACTAGTGGGCGTACCTGCAAAAGCGCGCTGAGTCCTGGACACGCCCCCAACGCTGACGCGGCGGCAGGTCCTGTGGAGAGCTTCAGTGAACGCTCTGACGTCAGAGCGCCGGCGACGCAGGTGCTTCTACATCACTGTGCCCTGCAGAGCTGCAGCCTTCAGAGAAGGTAGGCCACGCTTAACTAGGGGGGGTGCAGAGATGTCGCAGCAGCAAGCTGACAACGCGGCCCAGGCCGACAGCCCCAATGACTTACCCACCGGCGCTGCCGCACAGGCTGGAAATGCTGGCCCCTCACCTGGTCCTGTGGCCCCGATAGTACCGCTAACGCTGCCATACATGCCTGGAGCGAAGTGGCTCCCTCAGTACAGCGGCAAGCCAGACACCCTGTCAGGGTTCAAGCGAAAAATATGCAGCATAATGGACATGTACCCTATGACAGAAAAGCAGAGAGCTGCAGTGGTAGTGGGACAATTGACTGGTGCTGCAGAGAGAGAAGTAGAGACATGGACAGCTGCAGACCAGGAATCAGTGCTTGCAATTTTCTTAAAGCTACAGACTATCTTTGAGGACCGCAGTGAAACAGATCTCCGGATGAGGTTTTACCAATGCTCCCAGAAACCAGATGATAGCATTAGGGACTATGCCTGCTGACTACAAGGGGTCCTGCGAGCTCTCAAACAAGTTAACCCCATGACTGTCTCCAATGAAAATAAAATGTTAAAGGAACAATTTGTACGGGGACTGAGGTCCCAAGCTGAAAGCAGGACTGTGCACTGGTGGTCCTTGGATCATCCTGATGCTACCTTTGATGCCCTTAAGGATATGGCTATAAAAGGATTGCAACCCCAGGAAACACCCGAGGTGGCAACCCAGTGTCACCCGAGTGAAGCCACCCTAAAGCCAGCAGCATCCACCTTTTCCCCGCTGGTTGCGGAAGCCAAAACGCAGGTGGCGCCCCCTACTGAGCTGGACTGTCTGCGCTCAGAAGTGCGCCAGCTGACCAAAAACCTGGCCACTGTAATGAGTGCCCTGCAACTGCCGACGGAGGAAGAAGGAAAGATCCTGCTAGCTGACTGCCCAGAGGATGTCCCTTGGATGAACCGGAGGAGAAGGAGGACGTCACCCCACCTGAGGAGGACAACGCCACCTCCAGGAAGGACCCACGACCAGCATCATCCTCGCTGAGAGATCATCTGCTACCGCTGCCACAGAGAAGGTCACCCAGCACGTCGGTGTCCTTTAAACGAGAAAATCCTGGGTCCGAGGGCCAACACCCAGGAATAGACTCCTCAGGCCCCTCAGACTGGAACCACAGGTTTGTGGGAGGAAGACCATACCTGTCCATCATACTGGACGGGATCTCAATCCCTGCCCTGCTGGACACTGGATCTCAGGTAACCGTCATACCTGATGTTCTTTACAATAGATACTGGTCCAGTGACGGTCTCCAACCCCCAAACCCTGACTTTGCCGTATACGCCTCTAATGGTCTCCCTCTTGACTTACTGAGGGCTAAAAATGTAGACGTAAAAGTGGGGAGAGTGGAGCTAAAGTATCAGGGACTTCTTGTAGTGAAGACTGTTAATGAGGAAAATGGGTTGAATGTGGTTTTAGGCACTAACATTATTAGTAACTGTTTGGAGGAGGTTGTGTTTTTACTCCAACAGCTCGCCGATGTAGCCAGACCAAGGCAAAAGGGAGTGATCCGGAAGGAGATCCGGACCCTGATGTGCCAGCAGCAAGTGAAACTGACCGGTGGTGAGATTGGTAATGTACGGGTAACAGACCCGAACCCCATTGTGATACCCCCGATGTGTGAAATGCTTATTTGGTGTACAGCAGCAATAGGTCTGAGAGGACAGAACAACCAAGCAGTAGTACAGCCCCATTGTTCAGAACACAGACCTACACTCTTGACTGCCAGAGGGGTAGTGGAGGTACATAATGGGAGGGAGCCAGTGCGTCTTCTCAACTGGGGAGAGGATGAAGTCAAATTACCACGTTATGCCACTGTTGCTAAGTTACATGCTGTGGATAATAACTCCATTCACACGACGGAGCCCTTAACCTCCCCACAACCAGTGGAGGATAACGGCCCGACCACCCAGGTGGGGATTTGTGTCAGTAGCTCCATGTCGGGACAGACACCACTCCAGCCCACCAGAAACAAGGAGTATATCGAGTAGTTCAGGAGTATTCAGCAAACACCCACTCGACTTTGGGAAAATTAAAGGGGTTCAACATCACATCCCCACAGGCAATCATCCTCCCATTAAAGAACGGTACAGGCCTATACCACCAGCACACTACCAGAAAGCCAAGGAAATGTTGCGTGATATGAAGGAAGCAGGGGTGATAAGGGATAGTTGCAGTCCCTGGGCAGCACCTCTAGTCCTAGTCAGGAAAAAGGATGGAAGCATGAGAATGTGTGTAGATTACAGACAAGTATTACATATAAGGATGCATACCCTTTACCACGCGTTGAGGAATCCTTAGCTGCATTAAAAACTGCCTAATTACTTTTCCACCCTTGAACTCACTAGTGGGTACTGGCAAGTAGCTGTGGCTGAGGAGGATCGGGAGAAGACAGCTTTCACCACCCCGATGGGACTCTGTGAGATCGACAGGATGCCGTATGGACTCAGCAGTGCTCCTGGAACGTTCCAGAGAGTGATGGAGAGCTGCCTGGGACATCTCATCTCTTTGAAACTGTGTTGCTGTACCTGGACGATGTAATTGTGTACTACAAGACGTATGAAGATCATTTGAAGCACCTGGCGGAGGTATTCGAGTCACTGTCCAAGTATGGGATGAAACTGAAGCCTTCAAAGTGCCATCTGCTCAAACAAAAGGTACAGTATCTGGGACATATTGTCAGCTCAGAAGAAGTAGCGCCAGACCCTGAGAAGATCACCGCCATCCAGAAATGGCCGGAGCCGAAAAATCTCAAGGAGGTGCGACAGTTCCTGGGACTGACAGGATACTACCGGAGGTTTGTGAAGGATTACACCAAGAAAGCAGCGCCTCTGCAAGACCTCCTGGTGGAACAGTCCCTCAAGAGCATAAATTCTCCATTCCACTGGGGTAAAGAACAGGCTGAGGCATTCAAGGAAATGAAGGAGATCCTGACAGGTGATGAGATCCTAGCCTATCCTGACTACAGCCAGCCGTTCCTGCTGTATACTGATGCCAGCAATGAAGGATTGGGAGCTGTCCTCAGTCAGAAGCAAAATGGCCTGGAGAAAGTCATCGCCTATGCAAGCAGGAAGCTCCGCCCGACCGAGAGGAACCCAAAAAAGTATAGCAGCTTCAAGTTGGAGTTCCTGGCACTGGTCTGGGTCATCACGAAGAGGTTTAAGCACTACCTAGCCTCCAGCAAGTTCACTGCCTACACTGATAATAACCCCTTGACGCATCTTGAAACAGCTAAGGCCTCTTTCACATTTCCGGCATTTTGCCGCAGCGCCGCATCTGAAAATCTGATGCGCCGCATGCGGCTTTTTTCGCATTGACATGCATTAGCGCCGGATGGCGCTGCATGTCAATGCGTTGCATGCGGTTTTGTCCGGATGCGGCGCAAATGTACATTGCGGCGTCCGGAAAAAACGCTGCATGTAACGTTTTTTGTTTTTGCCGGATGGTTTCTTATCTCTCCAAGCATCAGAAACCATCTGGCAAAAAAACGCATTTTGGCCGCCGGAAGTGTGAAAGGTTTTCACATGCGGCGCTGCGGCAAAATGCCGGGGGCGCCGCCAGGCGCCCCCGGAAATGTGAAAGAGGCCTAAGCTGGGAGCCATGGAACAACGCTGGATGGCTCGGCTGTCAAACTACCAATTCACAATCAAGTACCGAGCGGGCCGCAAGAATGCCAACGCTGATGCCCTATCCAGGATGCCTCATGAATCGGACACAGAAGAAGAAGTGGATGATCTGGAAGAGATTGAACTACCTGCCTTTCACAGGAATGGGATGATCCACGAGCAACAAGCCTGCAGGAGGCCGCGTGGTAAGACGTTAAATCCTTTACCTCACCACAGCTGGAAGGAGACTCAGGACAGCGATCCAGTTGTCAGCCGAATCAAAGAACTGATAACTCAAGAATGTTCCTCCTTGGAGAAGGATGCGTCTCTTCAAGCAAAGCAGCTGTGGAATAAGAGAAGCCAGTTGTTTATCTACCGTGAGAAGCTGTGCCAGAGGTACGTCAATCCAAGAACCCATGAGATGGTTTGGCAGATAGTAGTCCCCAGAGCAGACATCCAGATGGTGTTAGAAGCCTACCACGATCAAGCGGGACACTTTGGCTGGAAGAAGCTGGAGACCCTGTTGAAGTGTTGTTTCTATTGGGTGGGAATGCGCAGCTCCATTGAGAGGTGGTGCCAGAACTGTGGACCCTGTGGCCTCAGAAGAAAGGACTACAGCAGTCAGAAGGCACCCCTGCAACCCATCAAGACGACTCGTCCCTTGGAGATCGTGGCCCTGGACCATGTCAAGTTGTCACCCAGCCGGTCAGGATACTCCTATGCACTGACTATGGTGGATCACTCCTGGTGGTCGCCCCTGTCAAAGATCTGACGGCAGACACAGCAGCAAAGACGTTCCAAGCGTATTTCTGCAGACCACACTAATATCCTAAGCAGGTGCTAACTGACCAAGGCCCAGCCTTCGAGGCCGAATTGTTCAAAGAGTTCTGACACTTGTACGGGTGTAAGAAGATAAGAACCACTCCGTACCACCCCCAAAACTAATGGTCTCTGTGAGAAGATGAATCACATCGTCATTGACCTGCTGAAGACTGTACCACTTGAGGAGAGAAATCGGTGGCCAGACTTACTACCTGACCTGGTAGATCTGTACAATCACATACCTGTGAGTTCCACCAATTGCACCCCAGCCTATCTATGCGGGCAAGACCAGGAAAGCTGCCCATGGATCTGGAGCTTGGTGTTGTAGAACCAGAAGCAGATGTGACTACTGAAGACTGGACACAAACAGACAGGAACAATACAGAAAAGTACAGGCCTGCGTTGAAGATAGTCTCAATCGAGTAAGGAAAAAACAAGAAGATCACTACAACAAAAGTGCGCCAGCTGAACCTTTCGCACCTGGTGAAGTCGTGCTGAAAAGAAAGAGGAGGATACACAAACTCAACGATCAATGGGAAAGAGAGCCCTACACCGTACAGAATTCAAGGTTTGACAACAAGAAAACGTGCATAATTAGCAAGGATGGAGGAAGAACAACTACCACTGTATCCAGAGACCACCTAAAGTTGTGTCCGGATCCGTTAAAGCTTCAAGAGGAAGAACCTGTTGTCAATAAGGAAGAGCGTGATGAAGCAGTCATACATACAGACTTAGGAGATTTCCCCGCGGATTGGCCTCGCATTGGAGAAGCCGTAATCATTCCCGTGCTTCGATTCTATCAACCACAAGGAGAACCTCTACATCCAGTTGCACCGGTTGTTGCAGTAGAGTCAGTTCCAGAAGAACCTGCTTCAGCAGAACCCCAAGAAGCAGCACCCCAAGAAGCGGAATCCCAAGAAGCTGAATCTCAGGAAGAAGGATCCCCTGCAGAAGTCGAGCCAGTCCACCCAGCTCACAGTGTGCTTGCCAGTCCTGTAGAGAGGTTAAGGCAATTCTATAATTCACTTTCACGCAGAACAAACAGGGAAACTGCTACCTCACAGGTCACTGCACCATGCAGGTCAGAACGTAGCACAAAAGGACACATCCCTGCTAGGTTTAGAGATTAGTTCAACCCTTGGCAAATGTAAATAATTGTCTAGAGTCACTGTACATAAATGTATATATTTTTGCTTATAATATGCTTATTATACCGTTATTTATTAATCTGTTTTCCTTTTAAAATTGAAACAAGTGGAATGGACATTATTTTTGCTTGTTTTCTCTACCCCTTTTGAGCATCCTTTTCCAAAAGAGACTGGGACTTTTAATGGTTGCTCATTTCCTCATTGTTGTGCTAATGTATATAGTTGTTCATTTACCGTTATGCAACAGTTCAAGAGTGCCTTACCTCCTGTAAAGGAAGAGTTATTTATACAATGTTTATTGTTCTTTGTTTTTGTATTACAGCCCCGGAGTGCTGAGTTCTACTAGGGGGGGAATGTGGAGCCCAGCTGCGTCTGGATCCATATCTTCCAGAAGGGTGCACTGAAAGAATATACCACTAGAGGTCATTATGCACCTTCACACACGTTCACTTATCCCAAAGACCACCAGAGGGAGCTGTTTTAGACATATAAAAGAAAGCTGAACATAGGAAGTTTCAGTTTAGTTCAGTGCAGTCACCTCAGAGAGTTCAGTCACCTCAGAGAGCTCAGTCAGCCTGCAGTAAGGTGAAGTGCAGAGCTGAGATTAGAGAGACTGCAGAGCTATTCAGTTCAAGAGCGAATGGAGTCTAGTAAAGAGTGGAACAGAAACCACTCCAGCCTAGTCAGAGCTGAATCTAGGAGTGCAGCTCAGTGGGAAAGTGTGCCGATGCTTAGAGAGCGGTGAAGAGGCAGCCCACCAACTGCCAGTGTGTGATCGTGTGAGGGTCCGGGTAGGCCGACGGTGAGTGGAAAGTTAATGAGACAGAGGAGCCTTCACAGCTCATCTCAGCAAGTATTACCGGACACCGGAGTCCAAGCCTATAGGGATCTCCACGACCCATTAGGAGAACACCGGAGTTCCTGGAGGACTACAAGTCCCAGGAGTACCACAGAGCTGATACGTAGCAGGATCAGGAGAACGGAGTCTGGCCTGATCAGCCGTAAAAGACCCTGTCCTTTCAGAGGGAGAAGGTCCAACCACAAGGTCAGCCAGGTACAAGACGGAGACTAAGCTAGGCCCAGCTACACGGAGGCCAAGACTTCATTCCAAAAATGCAGAGAACAGGAGGCCACACACCTACTCAGTGGAGGAATCTGGATGTGCACCCTTCACCCTACAGTGCTTCGGGGAGTGCCTGCAACATCTTCAGTAAAGGTACCAAAGTGACTTATGTGTGTGTCTACCTTATTGCCCCTGACTGCCGGGTCCCCGTCTGTCCTGCATCCCTACACATCTATCTGCCCTGGAGGAGAACTCAGCCTTACTTGTGGAAGGCTTAACATCTAGCTGCACAATATTAACCCTTCAGTGGATCTGCATAGCAGCGCTGGTCATCATGACCAGGTACCACAAGTGGCATCACGAATCCCCATACTAATATTCAATTCACCTGTAAATATCCCACATTAAAGAATGAGCACCAGAGCCACGGACTGAGCTGTGTTGCCGTGACATCCCCCATAGTAGTCTATAGGCTCAGATCCGAGTTCCCATTGCTCTGGAGGGCGACTCATAAGTGCATCATATTACGGTATATGTGAGCCTCTTGGGTGCATCATTTTGTACGGAGGATTATAAGGAAGCATCATTATGTTTGGGACTCTGTGGGGTTATCATACTTTGTGCAGAAGTGTAGGGACACCATATTGTGTGTTTGGAGCTGTGTAGTCATTATATTGTGTGTAGGGTGCTGAAGACGTAATTATACTTTGTGTAGGAGGTGCTGTGGGGGTTATATACTGTGTAAAGGGACTGTAGGGATATTATACTCTCTGTGAGGGAGCTGTGGGGTAATCATACTGTACAAGGAGCATCGGAGGCATTAGATTGCTTAAGGGGAGCTGTGGGAGCATCCTACTCTGTGAAGGCAGTGGAGGCATCATGGTATGGTTTTGTGTCATCATATTGAGTGACGAGTTGTGGGGGCATCAGAATGCGTGTGGTAGGCTGTGGTGTGGCATCATTGTGTATTCGGGCGCCCCACAGTCACCCATAAACATCATGCTGTAAAAGTTTCTATGGACTTTTTTGGATGCGTCAGACTTCAGTTCCTAGATTGTCTGACTCTAAGAGATTTTTTAACCCGTGTGAAAAATTCAGTCCTAAGGGAATTCATAGTAATTTCAACAAGCAACGTTTTACATATTACAGTTGTATTGCTTATAAGAGAAAAAATGAGATTTCCCTTGAGAGGCTGTTCCCCATTTGACAAAAATTTGATCAGTGACTTTGGGTGTGGGAAAAAACTTTCCACATCACTAAGCGTTGGGTATTGTGCACATTTGAGCATTTTTACCATAGGACTATTGACAGCAATGCTCTAAAAGGAAGTAACTTAGCAAGCAAGTGCACTGACAACTGCGACGTGCTAATTCTTGGGTCTGCAAAAAATTTGTGTGAATTCAAATTCACCAGCATTGCCAAATTTAAAAAAAATTATTTGCAGTGAAATAGTACAAAGTCTCCAATTACTCTGAAAAGACGTGTGTAACACTGACTGTACACTACTGTACACTCAAAGGTGAACTTATAGCCGCTACTGCAGGGCCCAGAGGGTGGGGGGCCCTGTCATCCAGTAAGAGGCCCTTCCTGTTTAAATGATCCCCTGTAAAGGGTATGCCACACTAAACAACATCGCTAACGGGATCGCTAAAAAACGTCACTATTTAGCGATCCCGTTAGCGATGTTGTGGTGTGCGGCATCTACCAGCGACGTGGCCCCTGCTGAGATCCTGCTGTGATCTCGCTCGTCGCTGACATCGTTCCGGACCCTATTTTATCGTCGGCGCCCCCGCTGGTAAGTATATATCGCTGAGTGTGGCACCTTTTCTTAGCGATTTAGCGGTACTTTTGTACCGCTAAAGTCGTTAAGGAGATCGCTAACCGCGATAGCGTCCTTAACGACATCGCTAAGTTAAGCCGCTATCAGCGATATAGAAACAATCCCGCTAGCGATCGCATTAGTATGCATCGTTATCGTTATCGCTAGCGGGATTGTTTAGTGTGGCAGTACCTTAACTCTGAATAAACTCCACCCCTGAGTGTAAGCGCGGGGGAGAAGATGGCCGGGACTCACTGCTCAGGTGATGGTGGAGGCTGCAGAATCTGCATCCAATGATGATAACAGGCCTGCAGGATAGGAGAGCAGAGCTGAGGGAACAGAAGGAAGATGGAGGTGCTCCAGCTCCACATTAAGACTACTGCTTCTCATTACTAGAGATGAGCGGTGTTCGACTAGAACTGTTCGCCAATCTCAAATTCGAGCTGTTTTGGCAGGTGTTCAAGTCGTTCGACGAACCAGAACGATTTGGAAAAAATCCGGCTGTTCGAGGTTATGTTCGATAACTGTTTGTGCACCTAAATCGTCACTGGATTTTTTCACAGTTATGCTGAGAATCACTGTTAATACACATTTTGAGTGTCCAGCGTGGCGGAGGGAGGGGCATGGGATGGATCTCTGCAGAGATAATGAAGATCTCCATTTTTTTTCTTTTCCCGCATTTCCAGTGGGCGGTGCAGTCTGTCAGCCTATCAGCAGCGCACACACGGAGCAAGGTGTTTTTTTTTCACACAAGCAAGGGCATGTGTCATTGGCTGTGTATGTCACATGTCCTTGCCCTATAAGACCCAGCCATTTCCCCCCTCGCCACCATTTTCTCACTGCTGCAGCTCAGTGTTAGACGGCACTGCTGCTGTTAGCGCTATATTGTGTGTGCATTGTGCAACTGCCACTTGCAAGCGAAATAGCTGAGAAATAGAGAGGAAGGTTTAGGGAGTAGGGACTAGTTCGTAATTGCAGCCCTTTTGAGGGCTAGGTTACATCAGTTCATAGTAGTTTTAGCAGGCAGGTCTGTGCTCAGTCTTAAATAGACAGATAGGTCAATTTGGGACAGTGACTATTTGTAATTGCAGCCCTTTTCAGGGCTAGGTTACAGCAGTTGCCATCACTTTTTGTCAGCTACACCAGCGTTGAAATCACTCCTAATTATTTGCTGCATCTATCCTGTTCAATTATTGTGTGCATAGTAGCAGTGTGTGCTACTCATTCCATACAAAGCTCCACCAGCCTTTAAAAAAAAAGAATTTCTATCTGCATCTTGCCTGTACAATAATTGTGGACATAGTAGCAGTCTGTGGTACTCATTGTATTAGGTCATCTCTACAAAGGTCCACAAGCCTTAAAAAACAAAAAAATAATTCTATCTGCATATTGCTTGGACAATAATTTTGGGCATAGAAGCAGTCTGTGGTACTCTTTGTATTAGGCCATCTCTACAAAGGTCCACCAGCCTTAAAAAACAAAACAATAATTCTATCTGCATGTTGCTTGGACAATAATTTGGGCATAGTAGCATTCTGTGGTACTCATTGTATTAGGCCATCTCTACAAAGGTCCACCAGCCTTAAAAAACAAAAAAATAATTCTATCTGCATGTTGCTTGGACAATAATTTTGGGCATAGTAGCAGTCTGTGGTACTCATTGTATTAGGCCATCTGTACAAAGCTCCACCCGCGTTCAAATACTAAGAAGGCCGTGTGCGACAATGCCACAAACCTGGGTGCGGCCCTTCGCCGGGGCAATGTCACACACGTGCCTTGTATGGCTCACGTGTTGAACCTGGTTGTCCAGCTATTTTTAGCCCACTATCCCGGACTACATGGGCTTCTGCAGAGGGCACGGTCGCTGTGTGCTCACTTCCGCCGTTCGCATCCCGCAGCTCAGCGACTTACATCTCTACCGAAGTCGTTGGCCTGCCACTTCACCGCTAAAATGCGATGTGCCAGCACGGTGGAATTCAACTCTGCACATGTTGCAGCGACTGTGGCAGCACCGACAAGCCCTGGTGCAATACGTTCTGAATTATAGCCTGGGCCAACGAGATCCAGAGGTGGGGCAAATCACGCTGGAGGAGTGGTCTCAGATCAGGGACTTATGCACCCTTCTGCACAGTTTTGAAATGGCCACGAAGATGTTTAGTGCTGACGATTCCATTATCAGCATGACTATTTCGGTGATTTACATGCTGGAGCAGATGTTAAACAGAATTCGGAGTCAGGTGGTGGAACAAGAGGAGGTGGAGGAAGTAGAGGAGGAGGAGTTGTATGTGAAAAGGCTCACATCTGCAAGGTCCAGACGGTCGGCAGCACCAAGGCGGCTGGCATGGGAGGGTGGGGGAGAGGGATTAACCAAGTAACAGCCAAACTAGTGAGGAAGGTGCAGGAGCCCAGGAAGAAGTGGATGACGAACTGGCGATGGGCATGGAAGACTCATCAGATGAGGGAGACCTTGATCACATTTCTGTTGTGCGAGGTTGGGGGGAGAGGGCAGAGGAAGGAAGCATGAGTCATACCTCGCCACCAACACAACAGGGACTTAGTGTTCCCGGATGCGCAAGACACATGAGTGCCTTCTTGCTGCACTAACTGCAACATGACCCTCGAATTGTCAGAATTCGAAATAATCCTGACTACTGGGTAGCCACACTGTTAGACCCCCGGTACAAAAGTAAATTTGCCGAAATAATTCCAGCCATAGAAAGGGATTCACGCATGCAGGAGTATCAGCAGAGACTGTTGCAGAATCTTACATGTGCTTTTCCACAAAACACCAGTGGTGCACGTAGTGAATCTCACAGTTCTAACTTGCCAACCGTGGGACTGTCGAGTGTTCAGCACTGAAACCGTAACAGAAACACAGTATCTGCTGGTGTTCACAGCAATTTTGCAGAATCCTTTCACCAGTTTTTTAGCCCATCCTTTGCAAAGCCACAGGAGACAAGAAGTCAGACACATAGTCAACGCCTAGAGACGATGGTACAGGAGTATCTCCAACTGAACATCGAAGCCATGACTGTGTCATTGGACCCTTGCTCTTTTTGGGCATCCAATCTGGATAAGTGGCCGGAGCTCGCCACTCACGCCTTGGAGATCTTGTCATGCCCCGCAGCCAGCGTTCTTTCTGAACGTGTGTTCAGCGCTGCTGGAGGGGTGCTGACAGATAAGCGCACGCGGCTGTCCACTGAGAATGTAGACAGACTCACGTTCATAAAGATGAACAAATCATGGATCCGCAAGGACTTTTCTACCCCTGTGTCATCCTGGGGAGAGTAAAAGCTTGAGGATTTGCTAAAATCACCTCATCAAACGTTTTAAGCTTTAAAATGGCTAATAATTTGTAGCTGCATCTAGGCCGGAAAATAATTTTGGGCCTGTAGCAGTGTGTGTTACTCATTCTAATAGGCCATCTATACTAAGCTCCACCAGCTTTCAAATTAATAATTATTTTTAGCTGCATCTTGCCTGTAGAATAATTTTTGGCCTGTAGCAGTGTGTGGTACTCATTCTAATAGGCCATCT
This sequence comes from Oophaga sylvatica, assembly GCA_033576555.1. Classification (NCBI taxonomy): domain Eukaryota; kingdom Metazoa; phylum Chordata; class Amphibia; order Anura; family Dendrobatidae; genus Oophaga; species Oophaga sylvatica. The sequence continues at coordinate 556,471,477 of JARQOD010000004.1, read as the reverse complement.
ATACTAAGCTCCACCAGCTTTCAAATTAATAATTATTTTTAACTGCATCTTGCCTGTAGAATAATTTTGGGCCTGTAGCAGTGTGTGGAACTCATTCTAATAGGCCATCTATACTAAGCTCCACCAGCTTTCAAATTAATAATTATTTTTAGCTGCATCTTGCCTGTAGAATAATTTTGGGCCTGTAGCAGTGTGTGTTACTCATTCTAATAGGCCATCTGTACTAAGCTCCACCAGCTTTCAAATTAATAATTATTTTTAGCTGCATCTTGCCTGTAGAATAATTTGGGCCTGTAGCAGTGTATGGTACTCATTCTAATAGGCCATCTATACTAAGCCCCACCAGCTTTCAAATTAATAATTATTTTTAGCTGCATCTTGCCTGTAGAATAATTTTGGGCCTGTAGCAGTGTGTGTTACTCATTCTAATAGGCCATCTGTACTAAGCTCCACCAGCTTTCAAATTAATAATTATTTTTAGCTGCATCTTGCCTGTAGAATAATTTGGGCATGTAGCAGTGTATGGTACTCATTCTAATAGGCCATCTATACTAAGCTCCACCAGCTTTCAAATTAATAATAATCTTTGTTCTCTCTGAACGTGTGTTCAGCGCTGCTGGTGATGTGCTGAGTCTGACAGATAAGCGCACGCGGCTGTCCACTGAGAATGTAGACAGACTCACGTTCATAAAGATGAACAAATCATTGATCTGCAAGGACTTTTCTACCCTTGTGTAATCCTGGGGAGAGTAAAAGCTTGAGGATTTGGTAAAATCACCTTACCAACCATTTTAAACAACTCTGGGGCAATTGATGCTACTTAAGTGGTGTATGTGCCCCAAATTTTTGGAAAAAATGGAGACTCTTTTTGGAGTCCCCTTGCTGTGTTTTACGTGACGTTGGCATTGTCAATTACAGGTGGGTTGGGTCTTGCCCCACCCCCCTTTAAACCGTAAGAAACAGTGAAGGACTAAATTAAGAAAGATCAAAACTGAATGTTCCATTTTGCGTTTGTAACTCCATCTTGTCTTTATGAGATAAATTCTGTTACTAGGCAATAGTTTCTGGCCATTGTAGAGAAGTATAGTAAAGGTTATGGGCTGTGATAAAACCAGACTGCTCCAGTTTGGACAAGATATGAGACCTTGGGATTTATCACTGTAGAATGCTTTGAGAAATGAGTCTCTCCTATGTTACGTAGACATGACCATATATGTAGTTTCCTATTTTCTTGTATTCTTATAGGTTAATTTCCTTGTATTCTTATATGTCAATTTTCTTGTATTTTCATTGGTTAAATGTTGTAGGTGTGGTTTTATACTATTGGTTGAAGTACAAGCTCACTAAATACTATAAAAGATGATGATGTAATACATGGGATAGAAATCTTGCTAGATTCTCCCAGACGGAAATACGTGTCTGTTTGGTTATTTAGGTTGCTAGCAACGTTCACTTAATTAATTTGGAAATCACTAGGTCAACCGTGAAGGGTCACTTAGATCCTACCTTAACAGATGGCACCAAACGTGGGGCCCCCATATAGGGATGCCTCTGCCCCCGGAGGACAACAAGACAAAGGACCCTCGGACCGGACACAGACACTGGAAAATTGGGACTGATCACCCCCCACAACCACGGTAAGTTGGCAGTTATACTGTTCAGACTGACCGTTTGGTGTGGTTTTCCTGTGTTTGTTGCTGGAAAGAGGATCTGAGGTTTGTCCCCGATGGTGGGATGATTCTTGGGTGGAATCATATAGAGGTGTAGTTCCGTTGGGGGCCCAGTGTTCGAACCGTACCTCATAAGGGACGGACACCCCGGACTGACCAGTGATTGTAACTCTCTTTTTAGTCAAAATATCCTGAAATCCTGATCACTGTTAGAATCAGGCACGATGAAGTGATCGAAGATTGGTTTAGGATGCATAACTCCGTTATATATAATATATAACCAGAGGTGTCCGGAGGGATAGTCTAAGACGCCCTCCTCCTTTCACTGAGTATCGTGTTGTGGGGCCATCCCTGTGGGGGATAGATAAGCCCGGTGCGACAGACTATACGGCCGCTCTAGGACTGGGCACAATTTAAGTAAGGATATTTAATTAAAGAAGAGTTTGGATTTGTGTGATGGATTGGATACCGTCTGTCTTATGGTTCAGAGACGAAAGAGAAAAAAAAAAAAAATCTGTGAGAAATGTAGAGAAATTCCTAAGGGCGGGAGGATGAAGCCTACTCTATGAGACAAAGGCGTTAGAAAGAATAAAGGCAGGTTGATATGGAGGTAGAAAACAGAAAGTGAATTCTGATTGATTGTGTTATGGTTATAATGAAAAAAGGAAAGCTGTCTATTACTATAACAGAGATTGAGTGTTTTGTGGAAGGAACTGAGAAAGTGACTGAAAGTATCAGAAAGACAAATAATTAAAAATGATAATTTGGAACAAGGGTTTCTCTGCTAGATAATAAGGTCCCTTCCCAGGAAATTAAGTCTCTCCTTCCGATTGTAAACTCTGTGCCCCTCAACCCCAGGGCACCAATATATCCTGAGTTGCCAAAAGCCAGTGCGCCCCCATCCTATGATTCTGTCGGGTGGATTTGTAATGTATGCGGAGTTACTAATCCTCAGTGGAGAGAGACCTGTTGCAGTGTGGTAGTCTCAACTTTTCCCTTGGTAAACTCTGACGGCACTTATTATTAACCACCGCCAGCACCAGTCGCTGCTATCCACCCCCTCCTACTTTATTCACCCGTCAGAGACAGGATACACAGAGGAAAGAGAAGATTTTCAGGAAATATATTCCAATGTTATTCCTGGACCCCAACATCATGATGTGCTCTTTAGGATAGGGACAGGGGATCTTACGAAGCAGCATGTTGGGGCCATAGTAAATGCTGCAAATAATCATCTCCACTATGCTGGAGGACTGGCCACAACAATTTCACAGAAAGGCAGATCCATGATACAGGACGAATCTAATTCGTATATACAAACGTATGGCCAGGTAGAAATAGGACAGGTCCCAGCAACCAGAGCAGGACAGCTGCCGTGTCAATATGCAATATATGCAATGAAATCACGATATATTTCTACTAATATGCCTAGGTCCCAACAATTACTTACTGAAGCTGTCCAGAATGTAATCCTGTATGTTTTCCCTGTCCACTCCGGACAATGTATTAAAAGTAAAAAAAAAGTTAGAAGAATTCAGCCCGTTCTGTATCAGGAAGGAAAAAAAAAAAAAAGCCAGCCAGGAGTAGTTCTAGCCCCCATCTCCACAAGCAGGCAGCTGCAGGTCCAAGGACAGTTCTTATCAGTGCCCACATAGCAGACTCCAGCCCCCCTTTAATTTAACCCCTGTGTACCGGCTGGTACAAGAATTATGGGCAGTTAATGCAGCTACTGATCTGGAAACTCCAGTGGTGTCTAATATATATATACTCTTTTGTTCCAGATATCTGAGGATGCTGCTTGGTTCACAGTTATCGATTTTGCCAATGTGTTTTCTATGTGTATTCTATTATACCAAGATTGTGAATTTCTGTTTGTATTTATTTATCAGGGAGGACAATTGATGTGGATATTTCTGTCACAAAGGGCCCTAAATAGTCCCAATCAGTTTGCAAAAATTATTGGCGAGTGTCTTTTACCCTGGCAATTGGACCACCCCCATGTCACGCTGCTTCAGTATGTGGATGATTTTTGTTGTGTGTATGGACGGAGCAGGAAGCCATGTTGCTATTGTTAGTCTTCTGAAGCATCTGGCAGATCTGAATTGTCGGGTTTCGGCCTCAAAACTTCAGTTCTGTCTTGGTCAAGTGATATTTTTGGGTCACTGTCTCCTTCAGGGTGTCAGATACCTCACAGAAGAAAGAAAAATAGCTGTCAGCTCCCTTCCTTTCCCAAAAGATGAAAATGAACTATGTACTTATTGTTGTCAGTGGATACCAGATACATCCCGCATAATGCAACCCCTTTACAATGCCTTAAGAGACGGTATAATGAACTATAAGGACAGATCACCGGTTTGTATGGAAAGTCTTTATTGTGCCTTCTCTGAATTAAAGTGGCTTATTGTTTCTGCCCCTGCCTTGGGCATCCCGGACTATACTCCACCGTTCCATTTGTATGAGTCTGAGAATGAAGGACACGCTGCAGGTGTACTTATACAATCACATGGCAATAGGCAACGACCAGTGGACTATTATTCGACCCGCCTCGACCCTGTGGCCCGAGTATCATCAAGTTGCATCGTTGTGCTACAATCAACCCCGTTACTTTACTGCCGGTCCCCAAGAAAGATGGCAGTGATGAGTATTATCTCCAACATGATTGTTCCCAACTTCTGACAGAAGAAACAGCTACTCTGCCAAGTGTCAGTGAGAATCCACTTCCAAACCCCGATCTGGTGTTGTACACAGATGATTCAAGATATGCTGATGAGTTTGGTAGATTCCACACGGGATATGCTGTTACCACAGAGGACACTGTAGTGCACGCAGCTGTGCTCCCGCTATCACAGTCAGCACAAGAAGCAGAACTTCAGGCTCTGTCTACTGCATGTACTTTGGCCAAAGACAGACGGGCTAATATATACACGGACTCATGATATGCATTTGGTATTGCTCACGATTTTGGAGCTCTATGGGCCAATCGAGGGTTTAATACTACTGCCGGAACTCCAGTGAAAAAATGCTGAAGCTTTTAAAACCCTTATGGATTCGATCAAATTGCCTACTCAGGTGGCCATTATCAAAGTTAAGGAGCACGGCCCTAGGAGCAGTCCACAGACTATAGAATCATAGAATGGTAGAGTTGGAAGGGACCTCCTGGGCCATCTGGTCCAACCCCCTGCTCAAAGCAGGATTCAACGTATTTGCGGATGTGCAAGCAAAGGCCGCTGCTCTTCTGCCCGTTGACCTAACCATACCAACTATGGTGACCACACGCTCTCAGCGTAAACAGTTGCAAGAAATCCTGACTCTACAAGAACCTTATGATCTACAACAGACTGAGGTTTTCTGTCGGACCCCGCGAGACCGCTTAAAGACAATGCAGAGAATGTCTCCAAAAGAAGAGGAGAAGCAGTGGAAGGCTGATGGGGCACGTATGGACAATGGTCTCTGGAAAAAGGAAAAAGGGCCAACTTGTGTGTCTCCCTAAGCGGATGTACTCTATTGCTACATGGGCATATGGACCTATACGTCAAGGAAAAAACCAGGCCCTAGCCCTGGTACAAAAATTCTACTGGGTTCCAGGTGGACCATATCACATTGCCTAAGTCTGGAAGGTATGAATATTGTCTGGTGGTTGTCGATACGTTCTCTAGTTGGCCGGAAGCATTCCTCGTTACCAACATGACGGCAAAGACCACAGCAAAGAAACTGGTGATGGAAGTTATCTGCAGATATGGAGTTCCAGAAGTTGTTGAAAGTGACCAAGGTTCAGCTTTTTCTTCTCATGTGTATCAGGAGGTTCTGACAATGTTTGGATCCACTGTAGCCTTCCATACTCCGCACCATCCACAATCCAGGGGGGAAGTTGAGAGGTTGAACGACACACTGAGGGGACAATTGACCAAAATGATGCAGGAGACTATGGCTCCATGGCAAGAGCTCCTTACCCATTGTACTATACCATATTTGTACTATTCCTATTGCAAAATATGGCCTGTCCCTATATGAGATATTGTTTGGTGCTAGGACCCCTGTTGCAAATTTCCAGTCTCAGTAGTTATTAGAAGAAACTGACCGTACTGTTTAATATGTTATTCAGTTTAGTGAAAAATCTTGCTAACACATGCTTTAGTTTCTTCTTTTTCAGATTCAGCAGAAACCGATATTTGTTATAATTTGAAGTCTGATGATTTTGTGGTTGTGAAAAGGCATGTCAGAAAATATGGACTAGAACCCTTGTATGACGGTCCCTATTAAGTTCTCCTCATTACCCCTATGTCAGTGAAACTGGAAGGAAGACCAACTTGGATCCACGTATCGCACTGCAAGCTGGTTAAACAAGCCAATAGCAAATCAAGGGGACATAATGTTTTGGTTTTTCGTATTTTTTATGTTATTATTGGTAACTATATGGGAAAGCCTAAATTCCCTGTCCTTGAATAATAAGTTTATATAATATTATGAAAAATTACTGAGAGATTTGTTGAATAATTCCCAGTCTCTGGCAGATATTTTCTTTTTAATCCAGCCAATTGGTTTAAGGGAATTGGGGGTTGGATAGCTGAAATCTTGAAAAGTTTGTTATATATTGCTGTTTTTATTCTTGTTATGTATGTAATACTAAAACTTGTTGTTTTTTTGGTGTATTTCTGTATGAATTAGGAAATTCTGTACTTGGACAGCTAATGATACCAAAAGGCGTTGTTACCCCTGCTCTTCTCTACATCGATTTCAAGAAGTTATCTGATGAAGATGTTGAAGCCAAGTGCATGGCTATCTTCAAAAGATTTCCACCACCGTTATCAAAAATTGTTATTTGTAAATTGTAGTATACAGGGGGGATGGGTACACCGCAACAGCCATGTCTGGTAACATGGCATCAGATATGTGAAGACCAGTACCCCTCGAGCTTATAGCTTGGGATAGTACCTCTGATGCTGGACATAAGTTAACAAAATTTATCTAGGGGGGAATGTGAAGGACTAAATTAAGAAAGATCAAAACTGAATGTTCCATTTTGTGTTTGTAACTCCATCTTGTCTTTATGAGATAAATTCTGTTACTAGGCAATAGTTTCTGGCCGTTGTAGAGAAGTAGAGTAAAGGTTATGGGCTGTGATAAAACCAGACTGCTCCAGTTTGGACAAGATATGAGACCTTGGGATTTATCACTGTAGAATGCTTTGAGAAATGAGTCTCTCCTATGTTACGTAGACATGACCATATATGTAGTTTCCTATTTTCTTGTATTCTTATAGGTTAATTTCCTTGTATTCTTATAGGTCAATTTTCTTGTATTTTCATTGGTTAAATGTTGTAGGTGTGGTTTTATACTATTGGTTGAAGTACAAGCTCACTAAATACTATAAAAGATGATGATGTAATACATGGGATAGAAATCTTGCTAGATTCTCCCAGACGGAAATACGTGTCTGTTTGGTTATTTAGGTTGCTAGCAACGTTCACTTAATTAATTTGGAAATCTCTAGGTCAACCGTGAAGGGTCACTTAGATCCAACCTTAACAAAACTACATACACTATGGCTTGGGGTAACACAGATGGTTGAGTGTGAAGACTAGAGCTGTTTACTCATACTATAGCCTGGGAATCAGAGGTCTGCTCCAAAGCTTGAGTGTCTGCTAGTCAGCGGAGTAGACACCGGCTGTAGATATAATTACAAATTTTTAACTGCATCTTGCCTGGACAATAATTTTGGGCCTAGTAGCAGTGTCTGCTAGTCAGCGGAGTAGCCACCGGCTGTAGATATATGTAACACCTGCACATGGAACTGTCAGAGCAGCTACTGGTATACTGGGATTTACAGACACTAAGAAGAGTTTTGCAGCTGCTGTTAAACAGGGACCTTCAGACATTAATGGTTTTTTCCCTGAGCTGCGGGGGACTACAATTCCCATGGACCCTTGTTTCAGTCAGATGACACAGCTAGGAGGGAGGAGGAACTTGGGGGAGGGAGCTGGAGAGGAAGGAAAAGAAAGGGAGAGAGCGGATGGTTCATGTAAAAGATGGAGCGCTGTGGACTTGTATTCCTCTAAAGAGCGGAGCGTTCCAGTCCCCTCTGATATACCTGCGAATCTGGAGAGAGCGCAGCCCGGTCATCAGGTGAAGCAAGCAACATTAAGGACTCGGAGAGTTCTGCCGGCACTCCCACCGTATAAAGGCCTGAATCCTGCCGCCCCCAGTTGGGGTCCAGGGAAAACTACCACCGGTGGAGACGCACCGTGAGTGCCCCTTTTCGAGACTTGTGGTTCAACCAGCCCGTTACAGTGAGTACACTACGCCCCAGACTATTTACCTTCGTGAGCATCTAAGTGCACCAACGGTTATAAATTTGCGCGGCAACTGGGCCCCAACGTTTGGACTGGGTTAATACAAGAGAAGGGGAACCCTGCTACGTTATATTTGCAGGGTTGGGGAAAGAATTAGGTTGTGATGTGTATATGATTTTTATAGAGCACCGTTACCTGTATTGCATGTTGTTTCTCTAAATACACTTCATTTCTGCTGCATATCCATAAACCAGTTAAACTGTTTTATCCTGTTTTGGGTGAGTGTGTACTGAGCTATAGGCAGGGGTTTCCCGAATCAGTCCCTGGCAGAAGATAACAGTCCTTCTGCAGTCCTAGAGAGAGCTCCAATCAAGATTCGGGTGGAGGCACTGCGCCCTAAAGAGGTGAGACCCCCCATAACACCCAGCGTACCGTGGTAGCCCTGAAGGGGTGTTACAGTGGAGGCACTGCTGAGATACAGAACTAACACAGGAGTATTTACTATGGAGACTTTAACAGAGCGAGAAGTATATTTGTGGTGTGAAGAGATGGATGTTACAGCTAGACAAAGCTTTGCAGTGAGTGGTGAGCTCTGTGATGCATCTGATGAAGAGATACTGAAAATAGTTAACCGACTCACTGAACTTGCCCACCCTGAAGTGGTCGACCGCAGAAAGGAAAAGGGGGGACAGTTACCCATAGCCCTGATCTCAACCGGGCAGATCTTGAGGAAAGATTACTTCCCATCCATGATAGCCGTGTCCCAGAATATGGTCGACAATGGAAGATCACTTGGCCTAATGAGTCCGAAGTTGAGACCCGGCAACAGGAATCAACCACTCAGTCTAGGAAGACTAGTATACGTCCGCCCTCTACTCCCCTTAGAACCAGTCCTGAAGAGACAGCGGCCCTGTTGATGTGCTTATGACAGCTATGGAAAAGTTAGTCAGTCAGTTTGCAAAGATGCAGCCAGAAGGGAACTACCGTCGTTTAAGAACCTTCTCGGGTTCCCTCCCCACCCTGCTGGAGAAGAAGAATATGATACTTGGAGGGATGTCACTTTACTGTGCTTAGAAGAGTGGCAGTGCACTGATGCCGTGAAGAAGCAGAGAATAGTAGAAAGTTTGAAGGGTACTGCTATGGAAGTGGTGCAGGCTGCTTGACGGAGCAAGCCACTAGCAACTTATCAAGATTATATGAGTGCTTTAGAAGATGCTTTTGGGTCCCCTGAAGATGCTACTGATCTACTCTATAAACTTCGTACCACCTACCAACAACCAGATGAGAAGATGTCCGACTATCTATACCGATTGGATAAGATGGTTCATAGAATAGTATCTAAAGGTGGAGTCAGCCCTAAAGAAGTTGATCAGTGTCGTCTGGACCAAGTACTCAGAGGAGCTCTCACTCATGATCCAATTGCTCAGCGGATGAGGTCTTGTGATAAAGAGAAGATTCCTGGTTCTTTTCATGAGTTGCTTAAGGAAGTTCGCAAGGAAGAGGTTATTTTGGCCGCAAGAGAGAAGACCTCCCCTCGGGTGACTACTGTTGCCTTGAAGCCAGCAGCCGACTGCCGAGAGAGGGAACTGCTGAAAGTCATTGAGAAACAGGGGGAGCAGATTACTCAATTGTTAAGTGCTCAGGCCAAGACAATACAGTGGTTACAAAGTGCTGCAGAGGTAGCCGAGAAGCAGACCCTGGCTTCAGGAAGAGAGAATGATGACCTGTGTAGAGTGGAAAGTAGGAAACCAAAAGGGTGCTTTGTCTGTGGGAGTCCGGGCCATATAGCTCGTCAGTGTCCAAAGAGGTGGAGCTCAAAGAACTCTTCACATTCTCCCCACCTCCCTCCGAGGCAGTCGGGAAACGGGAAAGGGGGCCAGTAGAACCCCATACTGAGCCCCATCAGCAACTAAGACCTACTCTACCTCTCCATCCAATAGTGCCTCATCGAAAACACTGCCTGAAGGGTTAGTGGGACCAGCCCCGCATGTCCCCGCATATATCAATGGTAAATCTTGTTCAGTATTGCTGGATAGCGGATCTCAAGTGTCCATCATTTTTGAAGGATGGTATATAGAGATATTTATCCAATGTGCCTCTGAAACCGCTGTCTGGACTCGTGGTGTGGGGACTGAGTGAACACAGCTATCCCTACCGAGGATACGTGTCCGTGACACTACGATTCCCAGAGACTGTTGTTGGAGTGGATAAAGAGATACCCATTATAGCGCTAATCTGCCCGGAGGCAGAGGCAGATGAGAGACCCACACCTGTCATAGTGGGAACAAATGCCAACATTTTCCGTACGTTAGCTCAGTGGTGTCGTGAAGCTGGGGGAGAAAAGTACTCGCAGACCCTATCCATCCACCCAGTCTGTCTGGAAGCCTATGTGAGGACGGAGGAGGAGAAGAGGGAACTGCAGCCTGAAAGCTTTGACCCTTGTTTTGAAGGAAGTGAGCTGAAAGGAGAAGAGAGGAGGCTAGTCATCGACGGCATGATGATGCGGGGGGCAGCTTTCTCCTTGGGCGAATGGGACATGGGCCTCGCCCAAGGAGTAGAGCATCGCATTCGGTTGAAAGATCAAAAGCCTTTCCGAGAGAGATCCCGAAGATTGGCCCCGGCGGATATCGAAGATGTTAGGCAGCATCTACGCGGTATGTTAGACACAGGAGTCATCATAGAGTCTAGTAGCCCATATGCTTCCCCCATTGTGATTGCTCGAAAAAAAAATGGAGCTATTCGGATGTGTGTGGATTATCGTACTTTGAACAAACGTACGGTTCCTGACCAGTACACTGTGCCCGAATTGATGAAGCTTTAGATTGCCTGCAAGGGAGCCAATGGTTTTCTGTGTTAGATCTCCGGAGTGGTTACTATCAGATACCATGTCAAAGGAAGATCAAGAGAAGACCGCTTTTATCTGCCCCATTGGGTTCTTCGAGTTTCAAAGACTGCCTCAAGGACTGACAGGTGCTCCGGCCACTTTTCAGAGATGTATGGACAAAGTAGTGGGGGACATGCACTTACGTGAGGTCTTGGTTTATCTCGATGATCTTATTGTTTTTGGGAAGACTCTGGAAGAACACAACCAGCGGTTGTTCAAGGTGCTGGATCGGTTGAAGGAGGCTGGGTTGAAGTTGTCCCTTGATAAGTGCCGGATTTGCCAGACGACTGTGAAATATGTGGGGCACATAGTCAGCAGAGAAGGAATTTCCACCGACCCCGCCAAAGTGGAGGCTGTGGTAAACTGGCCTAAGCCCACCAAGCTGGGGGAGCTTAGGTCCTTTTTAGGATTCTGTGGATACTACCGAAGATTTGTACCCCAGTACTCTCGGATTGCGAAGCCATTAACTGCTCTTACCCAGGGGTATCCCCCTTCCGGCGGGACAGCCCGCCCCTCAAGGTCAGGGAAAAGAGACTACTTCCGAGTTAATGAACCTTTTGGGGAAAGATGGACACCCTTATGCGACGAGGCATTTGAGAAACTGAAGTCATGTTTGACCCAAACTCCAGTGTTGGCCTATGCAGACGCCAGTAAACCATATGTGTTACATATAGATGCTTCTCTCGACGGACTAGGAGGGATTCTCTATCAGGACCATGATGGCTGTCTACGTCCCGTTTACTACATTAGTCGAGGATTGACTCCCAGTGAACGCAACTACCCAGCTCACAAACTGGAGTTTCTGGCTCTGAAATGGGCTGTAGTGGACATGCTGCATGACTACCTCTATGGGGTACGCTTCGTGGTTCATACTGACAACAATCCATTAACCTACGTGAGAACCACAGCAAAACTGGATGCCACGGGGTACCGGTGGCTTGCCGCACTCTCTCTGTATGATTTCAGCTTAAAATATCGACCAGGGATCAGTAACATTGATGCAGACACACTCTCTCGCCTGCCTAGTGAACCTTTAAATGAGGAAGAAGAAGGAGGATGGATAGAAGTCCCTGCCCCTGAGGTGAAGACTCTGTGCCATAGACATCGAACTGATGCCCTCACTCTGCAGTGCTGTGCTAAATTCTTAGGAGCATCTAGCGAAGCGCTCCCGTTGTCGTACTGTCGAGTGACAAATGTAACCCCAGACTCTCTCCCTCAACTGACTCATAATCAAGTCAGGACGGCGCAGCAGGAGGATCAGTCAGTGGGGGTAGTTCGATGGTGGGTGAAGAGGGGCTGGAGGCCCGAAAAGAATGCATTAAGAACAGAGGAGTCTGTCCTGCTGACTCGGCAGCTAGAGTCGCTAGTAGTAAAAAATGGGCTACTATACCGAGAGACAAGGGGCCAGAAGGGAGGAGTCCGCAGGCAGCTGGTGTTACCCACTCGATTTCGGAAGATGGTCATGAAGTCCCGGCATGATGACCATGGACATCTTGGCATTGAAAAGACTACGAGTCTCGTGGCCGACCGATTCTATTGGCCTCGCATGGAAGCGGATATTGAAGAATACTGCAAATTATGCTCCGGTGTGTGTTGAGAAAAACCTTGCCTTTGAGAACAGCCCCCTTGTGAACATTACCAGTAATGGCCCACTTGAACTAGTGTGCATTGATTTCCCCTCCATCGAGCCTGATGAAAGCAATGTCAGTAATGTGTTAGTGGTCACTGACCATTTCACCCGATATGCCCAGGCCTACCCCACTAAAGATCAAAGGGCAATTACTGTGGCAAAAACATTATGGGAGAAGTTCTTTGTACATTACGGGCTGCCTGCCCGCATCCATACTGATCAAGGAAGAGATTTCGAAAGTAGACTAATCAAGGAGCTATGCGCTCTCTGTGGGATCAAGAAATCCAGAACCACGCCATATCACCCCAAGGGGATCCTCAACCTGAGAGATTCAACCGTACCCTTCTGAACATGTTAGGCACTTTAGATCCCAGGAAGAAGGGACACTGGAGCAGGCATGTGAGCTAGTTGGTTCATGCCTACAATTGCACCACAAATGAGTCAACTGGATATTCTCCTTATTTCCTCATGTTTGGAAGAAAAGCCCGACTACCCGTGGATATTAGTTTTGGGACATCCATTGACCGTTCTAATGGGAAGACTTACTTAAAATATGTGTCCCAGCTAAAAGAAGATTTGACAAAAGCTTACAAATTGGCAGAGCAGGCCTCTGGTCGGTCAGGGAAGCGCAATAAGACTCGCTACGACTGTAGGGTTCGAGAACAAGTTTTACTACCTGGAGACAGAGTTCCTATTCAGCTTTTGGGCCTTCCTGGGAAGCACAAGCTTGCTGATCGGTGGTGTCCTGACCCTTACGTGGTGATGGAGAAGTTGCCCGGTGTTCCGGCCTACAGAGTGAAGCCCGAAAAAGGGGGTGGAGCTGTTAAAACCTATCATCGACATCATCTGTTGCCTGTGGGAAAAAACATCCCTTTACCCCCATTGCCAACTCAAGGAGGTCATACAACTCTTCAGTGCAATAGGAGAAGTCCAAGGTGTAAAAACCCACCCCAGACTGGAGTTGCCTCAGGAGGATGTGACAGCGAGTCTGGGGATGAATGGGGACCTGACTGTCAATGGAGCTACAGGTGGATCGAGGACCCATGCCCCATGGGCGTAGACCCTGAAAACCAGACCCCTGAAGTAGAAACAAAGAAAAGGGACATTTGTCAGGAGGCGAGTGCGCCCCGCCACAATTGGAGGAAAGTTCAGAAGAGGGACATTTATTGAATGAAGAGATTCACCTGGTGGAGCCCGTTCTTGAGAGACAAGAGTCGGGGACTGAGGAGGTGGGCCCCTCGGTACACACTCGTCCCAAGCGGGACATTAGGCCACCCATGATGTTGACTTATGACAGAATGGGACATACCACTGAGGTCCCCAGGTTGATACACCAAAATACAAATTCTGTTTGGCCTTATTTCTCGGTATCTTCCATGTGTCCAGGAGGTGGTTTGTATGCATGTAAATTTGCTGTTAGTCAGGATGCCTTAACCCCATTCATGTTTCAGGTGGTGAGTCCTCATGTCGTGATGGGACACTTTCAATGACTCACCAGGGGGAGAATGTAACACCTGCACATGGAACTGTCAGAGCAGCTACTGGTATACTGGGATTTACAGACACTAAGAAGAGTTTTGCAGCTGCTGTTAAACAGGGACCTTCAGACATTAATGGTTTTTTCCCTGAGCTGCGGGGGACTACAATTCCCATGGACCCTTGTTTCAGTCAGATGACACAGCTAGGAGGGAGGAGGAACTTGGGGGAGGGAGCTGGAGAGGAAGGAAAAGAAAGGGAGAGAGCGGATGGTTCATGTAAAAGATGGAGCGCTGTGGACTTGTATTCCTCTAAAGAGCGGAGCGTTCCAGTCCCCTCTGATATACCTGCGAATCTGGAGAGAGCGCAGCCCGGTCATCAGGTGAAGCAAGCAACATTAAGGACTCGGAGAGTTCTGCCGGCACTCCCACCGTATAAAGGCCTGAATCCTGCCGCCCCCAGTTGGGGTCCAGGGAAAACTACCACCGGTGGAGACGCACCGTGAGTGCCCCTTTTCGAGACTTGTGGTTCAACCAGCCCGTTACAGTGAGTACACTACGCCCCAGACTATTTACCTTCGTGAGCATCTAAGTGCACCAACGGTTATAAATTTGCGCGCCAACATCCGCGGCAACTGGGCCCCAACGTTTGGACTGGGTTAATACAAGAGAAGGGGAACCCTGCTACGTTATATTTGCAGGGTTGGGGAAAGAATTAGGTTGTGATGTGTATATGATTTTTATAGAGCACCGTTACCTGTATTGCATGTTGTTTCTCTAAATACACTTCATTTCTGCTGCATATCCATAAACCAGTTAAACTGTTTTACTCCTGTTTTGGGTGAGTGTGTACTGAGCTATAGGCAGGGGTTTCCCGAATCAGTCCCTGGCAGAAGATAACAGTCCTTCTGCAGTCCTAGAGAGAGCTCCAATCAAGATTCGGGTGGAGGCACTGCGCCCTAAAGAGGTGAGACCCCCCATAACACCCAGCGTACAGTGGTAGCCCTGAAGGGGTGTTACATATAATTACAAATTTTTAACTGCATCTAACATAGACAATAATTTTGCAACCAAATTCAGATAGACGGTTTCAAAGGAGCGCCAGGCTGGCGATAAAGGCAGATGAGATTAAGGTTGTCCGCTGCAGCTCCGGCCGGGTACCTCAAGAAAGGATCAGACATAAGTGATGATAAAGCAATCTGGTCATAAGGAGCGCGAGGGACGCAATTCAGCTGATATTAAAAAGTCTTCATTTATGGATATCCACAACGCGTTTCAACGGAATAGCTCCGTCTTCCTCAGGTGGCAGTTATACATAGAATGGAGTAGGAAAGCTATATAAAGGTGGAGCAGCAAATGAAAATTAAAAGTCAATTAATCAGAACACCCACATTATTAAAAATGCAAATATGACTGCAAAAAAGAAAAAAAAGAAAAAAAAAACTGATAAATTGAATAAAACCAACGTAAAAACGACATAAAAACAATGTACACAAGAAAAATAAATTAAAATAAATAAATAAATAACAAAATGCATATATTACGTGACTTTTTCAATAGTGAAGTTTAACCCCTCAGGGGCCAGTGTACCAAGTTTAAAAATCCAGAAACTCTCCCTTGTTATTAGATTATTATACCGATCAGGCATAGCATGTGGTATCTGGTCAATAACAGTGAGTTTTAACAAATTCAAATTCTTTTGGTGCACTAGGGAGAAATGTTTTGAGAGACTGTGTAGCATGAACCCATTTCGGATATTTTGACGGTGCTTGTTGAGCCTTGCATGCATCGTCTGTATCGTCCGACCGATGTACTGCAACCCACAACCGCACTCAATTAAATAAATAATGTAGCACGATTGGCAATTGACATGACAGTTGATTTTAAAAATGGTGCCTGTGGTACGAGATTGAAATTCTTGCACCCCATTCATAATTGAGACGCAACATAAACACTTAGAGGTCCTACATGCAAAACAACCCAGATTAGAATTTATCCGGGTTGCAGATGAAGATAAGGACTTGAGAGTTGTGTTGCTGGGGGCAACTAGATTTCGAAGAGTTCGGTTTTTCCGAAAAATTGACAATAATTTTGTGCCTAGTAGCAGTGTCTGCTAGTCAGAGGATTAACCCAGCTGTTAAGCAAGCTACACCACCTGTACTTTGGACACTTAATTTTTTCAAAGGAAATGCTTCGGGCCCCCGGGACAATCAGTGAAGAGCACCAGGGAGGCACCCCAAGGCACAGGGGCCGTGACTGGCGGTAGGACACCTTGCGGTGGACCGCCAAGCTCGATCCTTATACAAGCTTTTTAATTGCAGCAGCTTTACTGGATGCCACTGGAGCTGGTATTAGCGCGGCTGCTGGCATGAGACTTGCCCTCCCAATAGATCCCTATAAAAGGATTTAAAGTGTACTCATTCAAATTAGAGAGACAATTTAAATAAAAAAGATTAGACCTGCCTCCACCGCAGGGGGGCTCGCTCGACCCACCAGCGGACAGGCACCAGTATTGGGAGAGGGGGGCTGGCCGTCAGGGTCCACCGCAGCTCTGGCACAAACCCGGCGACACGCAGGTCGCACGGGCAGGAACGGACTGGCCGTGTCGGCTTGGCACTTTTTTGGTTTTAGAAGGGCATGACATGCCTATATCTGTGTCTCCCCCTCCTTTTACTCCTCCACCTCTTTTCTTTTCACATGACTATATGTACTTGTCACTTTTCCATGTGTTAAGGTACTGCCACACTAAACGTTCCCGCTAACGATCACGATAACGACGCTATCGTTGGTGTGATCGTTTTAAGGTCGCTAGTAGCTGCCATACTTGACGATCTCATTAACGTCGCATCAGCGGTTAGCGACCTTTTTAACGACTTTGGCGGTCGTTGGGATGTGCCACACTGCATGTACTGTGAAAGATCACGACCTCGATAGGCGTGACTGAGCGCGACCTTTTGCACGCCCCTCGTCACAGATTGGTGGTCACTATGTGTGTCATAGATATTTATCACAGCTCTCCCGCTTTGTGATTGGATGACCGCGTCATAAAAGACGACGTATCAGCACTCCTCTCCATTGCTCTCGAGCAGAAGCGGTTCTTTCAAATCACCCAGTGTGTCCTGCTAGTCTTGGTAGCTACTGCGATCTGGTTTACGCCACTATTTCGGTTGCTACGTTCTGTTGGAGTTTTTGCGATCCAGTCTGTGGAGTATCCTCTGCGATCCAGTTTGTGACGCTAGTTTCCCTTTTTTTTTTTTTTTTTTTTTTCAGAATCACACAAGTTTTGTAAGGTAGGTAATTTTTTTTGTCACATTTAATTTTTCTTTTGTCTTTAATTGTACCGATCCATTTTAGATCTCTGCTGTTGTTAACCATTGTTGTCCATCATGTTTTTTCATTGTTTTGTTCAGGCACGCCCACCATTTTATGATCCCAGCTCTATCTATGTTTACTCCTGCGTCGCCCACAACCACCATTTTGTGATCCCTGCTGTGTTCTATGTTGTAGACTATGTAAGCATTTTATTTAACCATTCTGCTGTTCTCACATAATCATTTTTTTTATTACAGATGGCTGATAAGCAGGAGTTTTTGCGTGATTTTATCGAGCTGTACCGCACAATGCCGTGCCTCTGGAAAATTAAGTCTGCAGATTATTGTAACCGGTTGAAAAAGAAGGACGCCTACCAAAAACTGGTGGAGCTCTGCAGGAGCCGTTACCCTGATGAACCGGCGGATGAGTCAACGGTTAAAAAACGGATTCAGGCCTCGCACGGTTTATAAAAAAGAGCTCAATAAAGTTATCAATTCAACCAAATCTGGAGCCGGGGCCGAAGAAGTTTATGTCCCCCAACTGTGGTACTTTGATCTGTTGCTTTTACAAGGGACCAGGAAGTACCCAGAAAGGGGACTCCATTTCGGATCTAGACCCAGTGATCCAGCCGGACACCCCTGTCATACATGTAAGTACCTTTGTATTACAACACATTTTAATGTACATGCCAAAGTGGACTTAAATTTAAAAAATATAATTGTGAAATGTAGATAAAATGGCTGAATATATCCCTTCATGTACTGATAATTTATCTAGCTCAACGGTTGAGGCCTATCCATTTACAATTGTCGTTTTCACATTTTTGCTGTATATGGGTGTTATAGTGTGAAGATTAATTTGTTTTTCTTTGTGATTTACCATTTGTTTTTTGTTCATGCAGGACACAGAAGAGGCTGTCTCCACACCTCAGACTGAAGAAGACAGCATGCCGGATCACATAGATGAAGTAGTCGAGCCACCATCATCTGTGCGGAGGCGGCTTTCACTTTCAGGAACGAAAAGGAAGGCTCCCACCTCGGCTCCCACCTCGGCTACTCCTGAATTGGTGGAAATTGCAAAAAAAGTTCTTACGGCAGAAAAAGAAACAAAATAACTGGCTTTGCATATTTTGCGAATGAGAGGCTGCCTACTCTGGATCCAGTTCAGCGGCTTCATGCAGAGAGACTGATGTTAGAGGTACTGAATCAAGCGTCTTTTGGAAACCTGGACAACAGATATGTCGTCATGCCAAGACCGCAGTACCCGGACTACTCATGGCGCACAATCTGTGCCAAACCAGTTGGGATAAACCCAAACGCTGGTGCTCCCTATTTTTATTCACCCAGAGCAGCGTGGGTAATGGCAATGATCCATCTTACCAGCAGTTGTAGTTTTTAAAATGTTTTACAAATGTTTTTTTTGGGTTGTTTTTATATTTTTACATTGATACCTTTTTTAATAAAAAACTTATTTATCTAATGAATTGTGGTCTGTTCTTATGTGATGTCAACTATTAAAATGTTGTATTTTTATTACATCTCCTTGTCACACATGAGGTCATGGGAGTACTAGCTATCTAGGTGTTCCATCATCGGGAAAAATGTATGAAAAAATTTTAAAAAATTTAAAATTTTTTTAAGGCCCTGGTCCAACGAAAACAC
>JARQOD010000004.1:556431686-556452455 GCA_033576555.1 Oophaga sylvatica | reverse complement strand
CAATTTTAAAATTGTGGAGATGATTCTCACATATGATGTCAAAAAAACATAAAAATAAAAGTTGGATAAAACTATTTCTACTGAGAGGATAATTTTCATAATCGTTGTGTCTAAAGACAATGCCATAAAGGTAATATCTCACAAAAGAAATGGTTGATCGTGTGAGAGTAACAAAAATATAAATTAGATTTTTAAAGGGAAAAGCTTTTTGGGAATTCACAGCACTTAGAATATGTAGGAAGTTGTTTATAATAAAACAAACCTTCCTCGTCATGATAGAAGAATAATGGAGCGGAGAACAAATCGCCAATTTGCGATATAAGCCATAGAGGTAAGAATAAAAATCTCAGCATCACCAAAAAAGAGAAGAAGGAAAGCTGAGTCATACCCAAAGAACGAGACGTCTTGCTTCTGTTAAAATGATGGCCAACTCTTAGGTAGAAATCGTTAAAAGTAGATGACGCAAACGAAGAGAGATTGCACAGAAGAAATACGGGGGTGTGAATTTGGGGAGTAACCCGACAAAGAGCAATGATAATAGATTTCCCACCACTGTTACAAAATACATGAATAAAAACCCAGTGAATAAAAAAATTGCATGAATTCTGGAGATGGAGAATGGGGTCATGTAGAATTCAGTCACTGTATCGATTTCACAATTTTTTCATCTTGAATATCTGTGATTAAAGGAGGAAAAAGTTTTTCGTGCTTATGGAACGGTTTTGTGACGCAAGAATTACTTTTTTGGTCCAAGAAACAGTCTTTTTTTTAAGCAGGGAGCTTTTCTGAAGATAATGGAATGATGTTCACCCCAAATTCTGGGGTTTCTTCTGATTTGCCCTGCCAGCAGGACAAAGATGATATCAAAAAAATCTGTAAATTCTTTTGGGTGTGATTGCACTTAATCTGAATTTTTTCATGTGCTTTCATGCTTAAAAAGGGGATTTGGATCTTTGTGCATAACTAAAAAAATTTAAGAAAATACATTTGTTTTTGTAAGGCTTAGAATTGAGGGGGGTATGTCGTAGTTAGCTGTGACCATCTAATATATATTATCATTAAACTCTGTCACAACTTCCGGCGTTTGTGTCGCTTCCACAATGCACCGCCGCCAGGAAGGACGCCCGACCGCCATATTGGAACACCCAGTTATGGGTATTCCGATTGCGGCCTGTTTTTTCATATCCCCAGCCAAGCCACGCGGCTCCGCTATTGGCTGAGCCCCCCGGGATTCAAATCCCCCGCCATAGCCGCGGCACGCTCATTGGCTGAGCCGCCCGCCCTGCTCAGCCAATAAGCGGCACAAGATTCAAATCCCACGCCGCTCACTGGCTGAGCCGGCGGCAGCTCAGTCAATGAGCGGTACCACATGGCTTTGAGCGGCGCGGGATTCAAACTCCCCCGCCGTATGTTAAATTTCAAAATCCCCCGCTGGCTCACGGGGTTCAAATCCCCCGCCATAGCTGCGGCACGCTCATTGGCTGAGCGGCCGCCACTTTAGCGGGGAATTGAATCCCGCGCCACTCATTGGCTCAGCCGGCGGCGCTCAGTAAATGAGCGTTGCCGCTTGGTTTGAGCGGTGCGGGATTCAAATCCCCCGTCCAAAGCCACGCGTGCACCGCTCATTGGCTGAGCCGACTGCCGGCTGAGCCAATGAGCGGCACAGGATTGAAATCCCTCGGGTATGTTAAATTTCAAATCCCCTGCCCCGCGGCTGAGCTGATGAGTGGTGCCCCGCGCTCAGCAATGAGTGGCGCGGGATCAAATCCCCAGCCCCGCTGCTGCAGGTCAGGAGGAGGGAAGTGTGTGGGCGGTGACTGTGTGCATGTATCTGTGTATGTGTGGGGGTCTGCGGGCCTGTGTGTGTGTGTGTGTGTATGTATGTGTATGCAGGCATCGTCCGATGAGACTACAAGTCCCATCCGGTATGCCTGCTACACTGACAGTGACTAACACATTAGCCAATGATGGGTCAGTAGTAGTCCCATCATCCGGCTAATGTGTTGTATGTAAAAAACAAACAAACCATACATTACATATAACATACAGAACATACATATCACATACATAATATACGTACATAATAACATTAACATACAGTTACATACAGAACAATACAACACATAACATAGGTACATACCAATCACCTAATCCCGAAGCCATCGATCTCCTGTAATAAAAATAAAATATTAAACAACCTATACATTTACCTTTTCGCCGTAGTCTATCATCTATCTATCTATCTCTATCTATCTATCTATCTATCTATTATCTATCTATCTATATCTATTATCTATCTATCTATCTTATCTATTATCTATCTATTTATTTTAATCTATCTATTTATCTATCTATTCTTATTGTCTATCTGTGTGTGTGTAATGGAGCATGGTTTGACAAATGTAAAAGAGGAGGTTGGACAAGAAATGACATCATAAACCTTTTTTTTGTTAACTAACATATCTTTATTTAGCTTACAAAAATGCATACAAATCCGCATAAAAAAGCATGAATAAGCATCAAAAACGCATCAAAAAAGCATCTGCGTTTTTGCCAAGAGATGCAGATTCTGTGCAGAAAATTCAACAGTCAAATCTGCAACGTGTGCACATACCCTCAAATCCCCCGCCAAAGCCCCTGGCTGCGCGGCTTTGGGCGGGGGATTCAAATCCTGCGCGGTACCGCTCATTGGTTAGCCACGGGGTGGGATTTGATCCCGCGCCGCTCCTTGGCTGAGCTGCCAATGAGCGGTTGCCGCCGGCTTTGGCGGGAGATTTGAATTCCACGTCGCTTATTCGCTCAGCCGCCGGCAGCTTAGCCAATGAGCGGTGCCACGCGGGATTTGAAAGATGGAAAGGTGTTCAAGCTCTGAAGAGTATTGGGCAAAATGTTCTCACAGATATGTAGATTTTTTTCTTGACAATAAGTAGACAGATCATCAACATGATGTTGGTGACGGGGCCAGTACTTTATAGCTCAGAAGGGAGTTGAAACTTTTGAAGATTCATTTTGGATTGTCAGTTAGTGACGTGATAAAGGTGGTGAAATAGACTTCTTTGGCCAGATGGAGAGCAAAGTTAAAGTTTTTAACGTGAACTTACAGTTGATATGATTCTTCTGTTGAAAGTAATTTTCTCTACTGACACTCAGCACACCTGGAGCAACGCTGGAGAAAATGTTTTTTGTAGCTTTTGCCAGGGTTTTTGTTGTCTTTGTCCGGTTATTCTTCATGTAGCAGATGCTGCTTTGTCCAGGGCAATTTCCAATGTCTTATGATATTGTGACAATGCAGAGTCAGGACAGCAGAGGTAGGAGATCGGATCTAAGGAGACTGTGCATTGTTTATACGCTGCTGGTCATTGATGGCGCATAGCTTTCTGCATGTCTGGTAAGTGGGGATACATGAGAAAACCAGGTCCAGAGTGTTCACGTCCTCATGTGTATAAGAGTTAGTAAGTGGTGAAAGACTGAGAGAAGAGGTTAGGGAAAGAAGATGAGTGACAGATGGGGAGTGTGGAGTATCAGTGAGGATGTTAAAATTCTCATGTTGAGAGTTTGAATGTCACAAGATAGGAAGTGTGGAATTCAAATGGCAAAGTGATCCAGAAACTGGTTGGATTTGCATAGAGGGCAAAAACACAACTTCCCTAGCAGGGAGGAGGGTTTTAAGAGTCTAATGATATGGACGCAATGAAAAGAAGTATAAGAAAGGATAGAGGGAGATAACCTAGAAAACAACATTGTGATGAAATAAGCAGATTAACACCCCCACCTTGTTGCTCCCAACTGCGGTGGAGTCTGACTGCCAAATCCAGGTTTCAATGAGAAACCAGAAGATAATTGAATTGGAAAGGAAGAAATGGTGGATGTAGGGGAGTTTGTTACACACTGACCATGAGTTCCAAGAGCATTTTTTAAAAGATACAGAAGAAAGCATGCACTTAATGTTGTCAAGATTAACAGATTTTCTTTGTGCAGCAGGAAGAGAAATACGTTCACTAGTAGAAGGATGGTTAGGGGCCATGTAGCCAGTAACTAGGAGAAGGAGAATAATTTTATAAAGAATTGGTGATATGTTGATTTGTGCGAGAGTTTTGTGCACTGCATGATGGTAGTGAATGGTTTGGAGTTTTTCAGAAATGTGTGAGTAGAGACTGAGAACTGTACATGGGAGAGAGGAAGAGAGAGGAACTGATGTGGAGAGAGTGAGCAAAATTGTGTAAAAGGACAATGGATGTGAGAGAGCAGCAGTAGGACGTAGATGAAGCAAACAGATATTGAAAATAAATGATGCAGTACAAACGAAAAAGTGCATGTTTGTTGAATAGTTTGCATAGCTTACTTGTCTCCTGCCCTATCCAGCTTCTATGTTTAACTGCAAGCACTGAGATTATATTGCACTTAGAAAGATATTGCACACGCGCCCCCATACATGTACTTTCCTAGGCTACATCTGAATATTTTAGAAGCCTCTGCTAAGATCTAGGTATAATCGTTAAACAATTAAATAAAAAAATTGAAGCAAAATTTTCTAAACATCTCGATTTATTTAGTATCGTGTATGAGGATCATGGTCAGAAATCTACGCATTTAAAACGTCAGTTGATTAACTTGTCTATCCATCCAGTGGTTTCCATGATTCCCAACTTTCCAAGTTGCAATTTCAGTGGTGTATTTAGAGTGTATTTATAACAACTTATAAGACTTTCCATTATATTTTTTTTTGAAGAAAGAATAATACTATTCCATATTACTTTTAGCTGTTTTTCTAGCAGCTCCTATGACTTCTTTATTCCTTGGCTATACACAAACGGGTTTAACATTGGCACTACGGCCACATAAAGCATTGATAGAATTTTGTCTTGTTCCTTAGAATCTTCAGACTCAGGTTTCAAGTAAATGAAGATACTTGGTACATAGAATAATATGACAGTAATGATGTGAGATGAGCAGCTCGAAAAAACCTTAAGCTGCCCTTTAGAGGAACGAATCTTTAAAATTGTGGAGATGATTCTTACTTATGAGATCAAATAAACATGAATATAAAACTGCCAAATGTATCTTCAATCATGAGGAGCATTTTCACACTTTTAGTGTCACTGGAAAAGAGCGCTATTAATGGTAATATATCAAAAGTAATGGTTGATGGTGTGAGAATAGCAGAATGATAAAAGCAGATGTCATTAGGGTAAACATTAGGGAATTTGCGGCACAGAAACTCATGTAGGAAGTCGCTAAAATAAAACTTTCCTCGTCATGATCAAAGAATAATGGAGAGGAGAAACAAATCGCCACGTAGTGATCATAAGCAATAGAGACTATGTGTTATGTTTCGGTAGCTGAGGAGTGCAGGTAAAAAAGGCAATACACCAGAGCAGTTGGAATCTATTTAGATTGCAGTACCCTGACTAACACCACAACTAGAGGCAGCCGTGGAGCGTTCCTACGTTGGTCCTAGACGCCTCGTCACAGCCTGAGAAACTAACTACACCTAAAGATAGAAATAGGAAAGCTATCTGCCCCGGAGCAGAACCCAAAAAATAATAGAAAGCCCCCAAACATGTAATGGCGGTTAGACAAGATGAAATACTGACACAGAAAGAAAATAGTATGAGCAAACGCTGGGGCCCAAACTAACTAAATAGAAAAGGATAGGAAGGGTACTTACTGCAATCCCAGAAAACCCTGAAAAGCACCAACTCTACTAATTTCAAAAACACCTGAGATCACACGACCCCCTTCCACCTAAATTATTCTCTGGTGTAACAAAATCAAAACAGCAGCCACTGAAAAAACTGGGAAAAAACAAAAGTACAAACATCAGTGGGTGAACAAAACTGAGAGGGCAGAAGCCCCCGAGGGGACCCTGAAGGCCCCCACAGAAGTGCAGGACAAAATGCAAAAATTAGCACAAACACAAAAGAAGAAAATGTCTTATCTGTTAGCAGGAGATGCAGACACGACACAGCAGGCTACAAGGGAAACAGGAATAAAGGATCCAGACCAGAACAATTGATCACCGGCAACCCTGATGGGAAGGTGACTCCCTTATATAAGACCAATCAGTAACACCTGATTCCCAGTCCTCACAATCTTCACTGGACAGACCAGCACCGCCCGTAACCACCCGAGGGGGCCTCTGCTCAGAACTCATCCCAAACCCATTCACAACAGTACCCCCCCTTGAGGAGGGGTCACCGAACCCTCACTTGAGCAACCAGGTCGGTCAGGATGAGTTCTATGATACGCACGGATAAGTCTCCTGCATGGATGTCCGAAGCAAACACCCAAGAATTGTCTTCCTGACCATAACCTCTCCATTTAACCAAATACTGGAGTTTCCGTCTAGAAAAACGAGAATCTAATATTTTCTCAACCACATACTCCAGATTGCCCTCAACCAAAACAGGGTCAGGAGGCACAGCAGCAGGAACCACTGGCTCAACAAACCTCTTCAACAAGTACTTGTGGAACACGTTATGGATCTTAAATGTCCCTGGAAGAAGCAAACGAAAAGAAACAGGATTAATAATCTCCATGATCTTATAAGGTCCAATGAACCTAGGCTTAAATTTAGGAGATGCTACTCTCATAGGAATATTCTTTGAGGACAACCAGACCAAGTCCCCCACTTTAAACCGAGGACCATCAGTCCTATGCCGCTTAGCAAACCGCTGGGCCTTCTCCTGAGAGAGGGACAACCTCTCTACTACCTGGTCCCAAATCTGTTGCATACGCTCCACAACAGAGTCAACACCTGGACAGACAGAAGCCTCCGTCTGTCCTGAAGAAAATCGAGGGTGAAACCCGAATTACAAAAAAATGGAGACATCAAAGTGGCAGAGCTAGCCCTATTATTAAGAGCAAACTCAGCCAAAGGCAAAAAAGAGACCCAGTCATCCTGATCAGCAGACACAAAGCATCTTAGATAAGTCTCCAATGTCTGGTTTGTTCTCTCAGTTTGACCATTGGTCTGAGGATGAAATGCCGAGGAGAAAGACAATTGAACACCCAGTTTAGAACAAAAAGTCCTCCAAAATCTGGAAACAAACTGGACTCCTCTGTCAGACACAATGTTCTCAGGAATGCCGTGTAAACGAACCACGTGCTGAAGGAACAACGCACCAATTCAGAGGAGGAAGGCAACTTAGGTAATGGCACAAGATGTATCATTTTGGAAAACCTATCACAAATTACCCAGATGGTGGTCATTCTCTGAGAAACAGGAAGGTCGGAAATGAAATCCATAGAGATATGGGTCCATGGTCTCTTGGGCACAGGCAATGGCATCAACAAACCACTAGAGCGAGAGCAAGGCTTGGAGCGAGAGCAAGTCCCGCAGGACTGCACAAATTCCCTGACATCACGAGACAAGGTAGGCCACCAAAAGGACCGACTAACCAAGTCTCTGGTACCAAAAATTCCGGGATGCCCAGCCAATGCGGAACAATGAATCTCAGACATCACACTCTTTTTCCACTGGTCCGGGACAAACAATTTTCCAACAGGGCAGCGCTCGGGCCTATCCTCCTGACACCCCTCCAGAGCAAGTCTCAAATTGGGCGAGATGGCGGAAAGAACTACACCCTCTTTCAAAATAACAGAAGGATCAGATAACTCAGGAGAGTCCGCAAGGAAACTCCTCGAGAGGGCATCCGCCTTAACATTCTTAGTGCCAGGAAGAAAGGAAACCACAAAATTAAAACGTGTGAAAAACAAGGCCCACCTGGCCTGTCTAGGAATGAGTCGCTTGGCAGATTCCAGATAGACCAGATTCTTATGGTCCGTAAGGACCACCACCTGATGTTTGGCTCCCTCCAGCCAATGTCTCCACTCTTCAAAAGCCCACTTCATGGCCAATAACTCCCGATTACCCACGTCATAATTACGTTCAGTAGGAGAAAATTTTCGAGAGAAAAAGGCACAAGGGTTACTTTTAGAGGTCTCTGGATCTTTTTGGGACAAAACGGCACCTGCCCCAATTTCAGAGGCATCAACCTCCACCTGAAATGGCAGAGAAACATCAGGCTGCCGTAGAACAGGAGCAGAAGTGAATCTCTGCTTAAGTTCCTGAAATGCAGAGACTGCCTCAGGAGGCCAATTCACCACATCAGAACCCTTTCTGGTCAAATCAGTTAATGGTTTAACAATAACCGAGAAATTACCAATAAATTTACGATAAAAATTGGCAAAACCCAAAAATCTCTGAAGAGCCTTTAATGAAGTAGGTTGGACCCAATCACAGATGGCCTGAACCTTGACCGGGTCCATTTCAATAACAGATGGGGACAAAATGAATCCCAGAAATGAGATCCTCTGTACGCCAAAAAGACACTTTGATCCCTTCACATACAGAGCATTCTCTCTCAAAATCTGGAATACAGTTCGAACATGTTTCACATGAGAGTCCCAGTCATTAGAAAAAATCAAGATATCATCCAAATAAACAATCAGAAATTTGTCCACAAAATCCCTGAAAATGTCATTCATGAAGGACTGGAAGACGGAAGGAGCATTAGTGAGCCCAAAGGGCATCACCAGGTACTCAAAATGCCCTTCAGGGATATTGAATGCCGTCTTCCATTCATCCCCGTGCTTAATGCGAATAAGGTTATACGCCCCCCTGAGGTCAAGCTTGGTAAACCATGCAGCGTTTTTCACCCTGGAAAACAGGTCAGAAATCAAGGGTAACGGGTATTGATATTTCACAGTAATATTGTTCAAGAGACGATAATCAATACACGGCCTTAATGAACCATCTTTTTTGGCCACAAAGAAAAAACCGGCACCTAAGGGTGAAGAGGATGGTCTGATATGACCCTTCTCCAATGATTCCTTGATATAAGACCGCATAGCGTCATGTTCAGGTACAGACAAGTTAAAAAGGCGACCTTTAGGGAATTTACTACCCGGCACTAATTCAATAGCGCAGTCATAGCTCCTATGGGGAGGCAAGGATGCAGATTTACTTTCGCTAAACACATCAGAAAAATCAATCAAAAAGTCAGGAACATCCTGAGCCTGGGGGAGGCAGAAAAAACAGGAGTGTTGGTATTAACACATTGGCAGCCCCAACTGGTTACAGACACAGATTTCCAATCCAAAACAGGATTATGAGACTGTAACCAAGGAAAACCCAGCACGATAATGTCATGCAGATTATTCAGAACCAAAAATTTGCAGCACTCCTGGTGATCAGGTTCAACCCTCATTATCACCTGAGTAGAAAACTGGGTTTATTCTCAGCCAAAGGGGTAGAATCGATCCCCAGTAGGGGAATAGACTTCTGTATGGGTTTCAAGGGAAATCCACAACGTTTAGCAAAATCATAATCCATCAGGTTAATAGCTGCTCCAGAATCAACGAAAGCCTTAGCAGAAAATGAGGACAGAGAGCATATCAGAGTGACAGTTAATAAAAACTTAGTCTGAACACTACACAAGACAACTGAGCGTGCAAAACGTCTTCCCCGCTTAGGGCAGACTGAAATAGCATGAGAGGCATCACCACAGTAGAAACATAACCCATTGCGCTTTCGAAACTCATGACGCTGTGCCCCAGACACCACTCTATCACACTGCATGGGTTCAGAAGCTGGTTCACAAGGCAACACCATTCCACGCATACTTCTCCGCTCACGCAAACGTCTGTCAATTTGAATCGCTAATGACATAGAATCATTGAGACCAGAGGGGACAGGGAATCCCACCATAACATCCTTTACATTATCAGACAGACCCTTCCGGAAAAGGGCTGCCAAAGCGTCGTCATTCCATTTGGTCAGGACTGCCCACCTACGGAATCTCTGACAGTATAACTCAGCGTCATCAAGCCCCTGATTTAATGCCAACAAGGCTTTTTCAGCTTGATCAGTGACATTAGGCTCATCGTACAATAACCCCAAGGCCTGAAAAAACGCATCAACATCACTCAAAACAGATCCCCAGGTATCAGGGAAAAAGCCCAATCCTGAGGATCGCCACGCAGGAGAGAGATGATAATTTGAACCTGCTGCGCTGCGTTCCCTGAGGACTTAGATTTTAAGGCAAAAAACAATTTACAATTATTTTTGAAATTCTGAAACTTAGCTCGATCCCCTAAAAACAAATCTGGCATGGGAATCCTAGGTTCCACAACAGGCAACCCAGCAAGATAGATAGCAATACTCCGAACCTCAGTGGCAAGCTGATCCACACGGCCAGACAACTGTGCAAACTCCATAGAGAGAAAAGATCCTCCCCAGCACCCAGAGATACAGAGGGAAAAAAAAAAATGCAACAAACAGAAAAATATCTCTGACAATTCTGACAACCTTTTTTCTTTCACAATATTTTTTCCCTTCTGTGAGTACCATACAATTTTCAATTTTTAGGCCGGTGATACTGTTTTTTTTCGGTAGCTGAGGAGTGCAGGTAAAAAAGGCAATACACCAGAGCAGTTGGAATCTATGAGATTGCAGTACCCTGACTAACCACCACAACTAGAGGCAGCCGTGGAGCGTTCCTACGTTGGTCCTAGACGCCTCGTCACAGCCTGAGAAACTAACTACACCTAAAGATAGAAATAGGAAAGCTATCTGCCCCGGAGCAGAACCCCAAAGATAATAGAAAGCCCCCAAACATGTAATGGCGGTTAGACAAGATGAAATACTGACACAGAAAGAAAATAGTATGAGCAAACGCTGGGGCCCAAACTAACTAAATAGAAAAGGATAGGAAGGGTACTTACTGCAATCCCAGAAAACCCTGAAAAGCACCAACTCTACTAATTTCAAAAACACCTGAGATCACACGACCTCTTCCACCTAAATTAGTTCTCTGGTGTAACAAAATCAAAACAGCAGCCACTGAAAAAACTGGAAAAAGCAAAAGTACAAACATCAGTGGCTGAACAAAACTGAGAGGGCAGAAGCCCCCGGAGGGGACCCTGAAGGCCCCCACAGAAGTGCAGGACAAAATGCAAAAATATAGCACAAACACAAAAGAAGAAAATGTCTTATCTGTTAGCAGGAGATGCAGACACGACACAGCAGGCTACAAGGGAAACAGGAATAAAGGATCCAGACCAGAACAATTGATCACCGGCAACCCTGATGGGAAGGTGACTCCCTTATATAAGACCAATCAGTAACACCTGATTCCCAGTCCTCACAATCTTCACTGGACAGACCAGCACCGCCCGTAACCACCAGAGGAGCCTGTGCTCAGAACTCATCCCAAACCCATTCACAACACTATGGCTACCATGAACAGGCTTGGTGCAAGTTACTCCATTTCCAAGAGCCCTGGGATTGCCCTGACCTTCAACCTTTAACCCTTATGCAGGGATCTGGACTTACACAGGGGTCTTTGGGCTAGATCCACAGAGTCGATTGCTATTCGGTGGCGCTAGCTGGCAAGAATAGTCACTTAGCCTGGTCAGATCCAGGAGGTTACATCAGTGACAAAATGGTGAAGCTAGCGGGTAGTCTAAAGTCAAGTTGAGATCAAAGAACAGAAAATCAGACCAACTAACAATAACACATGGATCTCATCATATCTAACAGATCGAACATTCAGTGTCTCCCTCTCCCACACCACCTCCTCACCTCGTCCCCTCTCTGTCGGTGTTACTCAAGGCTCAGTCCTAGGACCCCTACTCTTCTCCATCTACACCTTCTGCCTGGGACAGCTCATAGAATCCCACGGTTTGCAGTATCATCTCTATGCTGATGACACGCAGATCTACCTATCTGGACCTGACCTCACCTCCTTACTGACAAAAA
Organism: Oophaga sylvatica; assembly: GCA_033576555.1. Taxonomy (NCBI): domain Eukaryota; kingdom Metazoa; phylum Chordata; class Amphibia; order Anura; family Dendrobatidae; genus Oophaga; species Oophaga sylvatica. The sequence goes on along the minus strand of JARQOD010000004.1, from coordinate 556,440,691 downwards.
TCCCACACTGTCTGTCCGCTATTTCAGCTTTCTTTTCTGCTCGCTTTCTAAAACTCAACATGGACAAAACAGAATTCATCATCTTCCCCCCATCTCACTCTACCCCTCCACCAGACCTATCCATCAATGTCAATGGCTGCTCACTTTCCCCGGTCCCGCATGCTCGGTGCCTCGGGGTGATCCTCGACTCTGCCCTTTCTTTCAAGCCACATATCCAAACCCTAGCCTCCTCCTGCCGTCTCAAACTCAAAAATATTTCTCGGATCTGTGCATTCCTTGACCACGACACCACAAAAACACTAGTGCATGCCCTTATCATCTCCCGCCTTGACTACTGCAACCTCCTACTCTCTGGCCTCCCCTCTAGCACTCTGGCACCACTCCAATCCATCCTACATTCTGCTGCCTGACTAATCCACCTGTCTCCCCGTTGTTCCCCAGCCTCTCCCCTATGCCAAGCCCTTCATTGGCTTCCTATCGTCCAGATGCACCAGATCAAACCCTAACTATGACATACAAAGCCATCCACAACCTGTCTCCTCCATACATCTGTGACATGGTCTCCTGTTACTCACCCACACGCAACCTTCGATCCTCTCAAGATCTCCTTCTCTACTCTCCCCTTATCTCTTCTTCCCACAACCGCATACAAGACTTCTCCTGTGCCTCCCCTATACTCTGGAATTTTCTACCCCAACACATCAGACTCTCGCCAACCATGGAAACCTTCAAAAAGAACCTGAAGGCCTACCTCTTCCGACAAGCCTACAACCTGCAGTGATCCTCAGTCTACTGAACTGCCGCACGACCAGTTCTACCCTCTCCTAGTGTATCCTCACCCATCCCCTGTAGATTGTGAGCCTTCGCGGGCAGGATCCTCTCTCCTTCTGTACTTATGTGTGTCCTGTTTTGCTCATATTTATTGTACTTGTCTATATTCGCCCCCTCTCACATGTAATGCGCCATGGAATAAATGGCGCTATAAAAATGAATAACAAAATAATAATAATAATAATAATAACACAGCACAGCTGTATATATTAGGATAGCAATACTATTGACTAGCAGTGGGAACTGGCTCTCAAGTATTTATATAGAAAAGCTCCACCCAGTTCTGACAGCCGATAGAAACCAAATTTACAAGATTAAACCAGTATCTTACGGATTGGCCAGAGGCACAAGACTAAAGAATAAAATAAAATTGATGCTATGAAGCAGCAACCGCAAGAACGGTGTGGCACTGCCTAGCGGGCGAGACAAAAACTCGCACAGATGTTACAGCCCCCACCACAGTTTGATGTCCCTACAGTTCCCCACTCATTATGGTGATACAAAACCCCTCAACACACAGTAAGATGCCACTACAGTACATTTACTCCCACAATATGATATCTCCAAACAGTATGCTGCCCCTCTACCGCCTTCACACAGTAGGATGTTCCCACAGCTCTCTCAAAACAATATGATGCCTCTACTGCCTCTGACACAGTATGATTATCACACAGACCCCTCACACATAATATGATATTTATACAGTCCATTTACACAGTATAAAGCCCCCACAGTCTCTCTCACATGTAATATAACTCACCCTTCAGCACCCTACACACAGTGTAATGTCCCACAGATCCAAATACACAATATGATGTCCCGACAGTTCCTCACAAAGTATGATACCCCCACAGAGTCCCAAACGTAATGATGCCCCCATAATCCTCCCATACAATATGATGACCCCCACATATAAAATATGATACCCCATAGCTCCCCAAACACTATATGATGCCTCCATAGTCTCCGAAATAGTGTGATGCCCCTCACAGTCCTCCTAATTAGTAGGGTGCCTATTTACACACACACATACAATATGCAACACCTATGATGTGTACACACATTCCCTGCCTATGCAAGAAACATCTGAAGCTGGCACATATCCCTGATTTTCCAGTACAAAGAGACAGCTCCCCAAATTTGAAACAGTCCCGCTTGGATCCAAGATGGTTGGCAAGTGTGTTCACTCTCCCTTTGATGTCCAACACTTCTTTTTTTATTTCAGCTCTGGAGTGGTGCCACTGATCTACATTCACTGATCCTAGTCTTATACTTACCAGCCAATGTGTTCAGCTCTTCACTGCGCCACTCTGGTTCTGCACCACCATCTTTTGATCGCAACTTTTGACTGACTGAAAGTCAGGAGTAACGGTCAAAAGCTCCTAATGTAAGTCTATGAAAGCCTTGCTTTGGCCTCACTCACAGATTTACATTAAGTTGTTACTTCCAGATCGCCCAGCAGATACTAGAGCGATCCGGCAGGACCAAACTGCTGGAGACTGACCATATCTGTAGCGCCCGCTTCTCTGCCTGCAGTCCCTCTCTCCTTGCAGAGACATCGTACCCACCGCCAAGGATCCCGCCCTGCCCCTTCCGGGTCTGCTGCTGCCCAGGGTGCATGCACTCCTAGCAGGTCTCCAAGAGCTGTGCTTAGAGAGCGCACATGCACCCTTCCTCTTTTTTAAAGGGGCCGCACGCTTTCCTCTAAAGTGTCACCAACCAATGGCTCTAGGTTTCTTTCTATTTAAACTGCCTCCTCCAACATGGAGGTGCCTATACAATGTTGTGAGTTTGTACCTAACACGCTTGTCAGTTCTCAGGTCCCTGTACTTGTATCCGAGCCTGCTGCACTCGCCAGAGCTCACCTCAGTGGCAGCAGAGCCAGCTGCACCCACAGTGCTCACCTTAACGGCAGCAGAGCCAGCTGCACCCGCCAGTGCTCACCTCAACGGCAGCAGAGCCAGCTGCACCCGCCAGTGATCACCTCACCGGCAGCAGAGCCAGCTGCACCCACCAGTGCGCATCTGTCCGTTAGACAGTCCTGTCTGCACCTGCGGTTCGTGTCATCTTCTTTGCCTATCTGCATCTGTTGGACATTTCCTCGGGCCATTCCAGCTATCCACTCCTAGGGGTCAGCCGCCAGCTACTCAAGGTCAGTCCTGGAGTAGCACCTTGATCACCTTCCTTGTCTCTCCATGGATTGCAGTGTCGTTAGCTGCTGCGTGTCGTTGGTTGGATTGGGTGAGGCTCCTAGTCACGCCCCTACAGGTCTTACTTAGGCTTTGCCACAGTGGTTCCACCTGCCAGCCCTTTACAGTTTGCACATGCCATGGAATCTGCTGGCTCCAAGGTGTTTTCCATCTCGGACCTATACCAGGAGGTCTCCTGCCAGAAGGATCAATGGGAAAAGATTCTTTCCTATCTTCGATCTGTGAATACTCGATACACTGGCAGTACCGGCCGCTTCCACATCCTCTCAGGCAGCAGTTACCACCACGGTGACCCACCAGGCAGTCCGTTATGCACCAGGTTCTGGACATTGTCTGTCGGCTCCTCCATGCTTTGGCGGAGATCCCACCCAGTGTCGGGGGTTCATTAACCAGTGCACTTTGCACTTCAAACTCCTGGCTCATCAATTCAACTCAGACCGAGCCAAAGTGGCCTTCATCATGTCACACCTATATGGTGAGGCCCTAGCTTGGCTCAATCCTCTGTGGAAGAGAGTGGACCTGTTAGTGTCAAACCTACAGTCCTTCTTGGAAGCCTTTCGTAAAGTCTTTGATGAGCCCGGTCGCCTTTCTTCTGCAGCCTATTCTCTGCTCCGGTTATGCCAAGGTAACCTTTCCGTGGGCCAGTATGCAGTCCATTTCCGTACCTTGTCTCCAGAACTCACTTGGAACAATGAGGCTCTGGTGGCAACCTTCTGGCATGGTCTCTCCAGGCAAAACAAGGACGAACTGGCAGGCCAGGAGATTACCACCTCTTTGGATGACCTGGTGTCTCTCGCAAACAGAATTGACATTAGGTTCCAGGAGAGGACCAAAGAGGTGATCTGTGAGAGAAGATCGGTATGCCTGGCTTCCAACTTCCAACGATCATTAAGCAAGTCCTTGCTGCAACTTCTTTGATTGAACCCATGCAGATAGACCAGATGAAGCTATCCAAGTACTGCCAAGAGGTTTGTCTGACCGAAGGGACATGCTTCTACTGCGGCAGCTCTGAACATCTTATTTGGTCCTGTCCCGAGAGACCGGGAAACACCAGTGCCTAGGGTCGGTAGGAGAGTCTACTCTGGGCCAAACTTATACCTCTCCATCGTTGACCCTGACTGTATCTGTCTCCTGCAGCAAAGAGACTTTTGTTGAATTATCCCACCTGGATTCCGGCTCCGTGGGTAACTTTGATCAACAGGCAAGAGGTATAAGATTCCGGTCCTACGTCTTCCGGATCCATTGGTGATTTCTTCAGTGGATGGAAAGCCTCTTCCCGAGACAATCCAGTTCAACACAGAGCCCGTGGATCTTCAGGTGGGGACGCTGCATTCGGAGAAGATTTCTCTTCATGTGCTGTCTGGTCTTTCTTACCCTCTACTTCTAGGTCTCCCGTGGCTGCAAAAACATGAACCTATTCTGCACTGGATGTCTGGAGAAGTACTCCATTGGGGCTTAGGATGTCACAAAATGTGCCTTACTCCCATTCGTCCTGTTCGGTCTCCTACTTCTCCTGCAAATTTGCCTGGCCTGCCCGCGTCATATTGGACGTATGCGGACGTCTTCAACAAGAAGGAGGCTGAGAACTTGCCACCTCATAGGCCGTATGACTGCCCGATTGACCTCCAGCCAGGTACCTCACCTCTACGATGCCGAATCTACCCCCTGTCTCAGGCCGAGACTCAAGCTATGTCCGAGTATATAGAAGAAAACCTCTCTAGGGGATATATCTGGATATCCTTATCTCTGGCCAGAGCTGGGTTTTATTTTGTGAAGAAGAAAGATGGCTCTCTGCGACCCTGCATTGACTACAGGGGCCTTAACCAAATCACAGTGAAAAAAAGTACCCCCTACAACTGATCTCCAAGCTGTTTGAAGGCCTGAAGAGTTTCAGAGTCTTCACGAAGCTTGACCTTCGAGGGGAATATAACCTGGTTTGAATTTGCCAGGGAGATGAGTGGAAGACGGCTTTCAACACCCGCGATGGCCATTACGAGTATCTCGTTCTGCCGTTTGGACTCTGTAATTCTCCAACTGTCTTCCAAGAAATGGTGAACGACATCTTCCGTGACCTGCTCTATACGTGTGTGGTAGTATACCTGGACGACATCTTGGTATTCTATCCTGATCTGCCAATACACAGGAGGGACGTTCGCCAGGTTCTACTATGGTTAAGAACTAACCATCTCTACGCCAAATATGAAAAGTGCGTCTTCGAACAGTCCTCCCTTCCGTTTCTAGGGTACATCGTTTCTGAGACCGGTCTGAAGACGGATCCCGAGAAGGTATCCGCTGTCATAAAGTGGCCCTGTCCAGACGGTCATAAGGCTATCCAGCAGTTTCTCGGGTTTGCGAATTATTATTGCCAATTTATTTCACATTTTTCTTCCCAGACTGCTCCTATTTCTGCCCTGACCCGCAAAGGAGCCAATCCTAAGGAATGGACTCCTGAAGCAGAAGAATTGTTTGTATTTGTCAAGCAGGCATTCTCCTCAGCTCCGATGCTGCATCACCCAAACCATAACAAACAGTTCATCCTGGAGGTGGATGCATCTTCCACAGGGGTCGGAGACGTCCTCACTCATAAGTCTACATCTGGTCATATGGTGTCCTGCGGCTTTTTCTCTAAACTCTTCTCGGCACCAGAACATAATTACTCTATTGGCGATAGAGAACTGCTCGCGATCAAGCTGGCTCTGGAGGAGTGGCGGTATTTGCTGGAAGAAGTGTTACATCCTGTGGTAATTTACACTGACCATAAGAATCTGGCATATCTGCAGTCTCCTCAGCGGCTTAACCCCCGTCAAGATAGGTGGTCTTTTTCTTCACTCACTTCAACTTCACACTCCACTTTCGGCCAGCTGATAAAAACGTTAAGGCGGATGCGCTATCCAGGTGTCAGGCTGCTGCAATTCAGATAAGTGCAGGCTTCACTAGGTGTCAGTAGAGAGCGCAGGACTGCACCTAACCAGAGCAGGCTTGCAATGCAGCAGCCAGGCTACCACAGGTGACAGCAGGCAGGAGCCACTAGTTGGCGGAAGAGTAGTCAGACAGGCCGGATCAGCAACGGAGAGGAACGAAGTACCAGAGATCACAGCAATACACATGATCAGAAGCAAGCCAGAGTAGTCAGAGCTGTCCGGGAGCGGAAATACATGCGGAGCAAAAAAGTAGCTTCCAATATAATTCATGTATGTGATGGATATCCCTAAACAAAAAGTGAAAGGAACGTATATTCATTTGCTGACTAAATGTCAATCCAAAGTGCAAGTAGAATGTGTGTCTGTAAACTCCATCTTAGAATGGATATTGAGGAGTAAATCATGGAATAAGTGCTGAAAAGGTAAATGGTCACCAAAAAGGTTAGAACACTGTACCTTGAAGCGGCAGGCACCCGCATGTATTTCAGTTAGTGCATGAATATAGGTCTCTTACACTTTTTGCCTAGGGATACTTATTACATATATAAATTTAACTGGAAGCTACTGTTTTTGCTCCTTATATTGTAAAACATACATGTACTTCTTATCCGTTGGCCGAATGATATCCATTGTGTAAAGGGAACAAGCTTTTCATACAATGTGCCTTTGTTTTCTCCGCGGCAACTTCTTTGTATTTGATGTCCCCATTAATAATATTTTATCTTTTATGTCTATTTTAAATTTGTTCAAATAAATTTCTTGTTTTTATTGGCATACAGCTTCCTCTTTTTTTCTTTATTTGATGTCAATATAAGACAGATTCTTGTGGTCTGTGATCACCGTGATCCAGTGAACAGACCCCTCGAAAAAGTGCCTCCATTCTTCAAAGGCCAACTTGATAACTAAAAGCTCCAGATTCCCAACACCATAATTTCTCTCGGCAGGAGAGAATTTTTTTAAAAGAAGGCACAGGGTCTCAGGTTAGTCAAAGTGGCGGGTCCTTGGGACAACACAGTCCCCGCCCCCACCTCCAACGCGTCTACCTCAATGATGAACTGTTCAGACAGATCAGGCTGGACCAAAATAGGGGCAGACATAAAACATTGCTTTAATAACGTAAACGCCGCCACAGCCGGAGCTGACCAGTTTTTGAGATCAGCACCTTTACGAGTAAGATCAGTGAGGGGCTTGACCACCTGTGAAAACACCTTAATGAATTTCCTGTAATAGTTTGCAGACCACAATAAACATTGAAGACCCTTTAAGTCTCTGGTTTGCACCCAATCCACAATGGCCCGTACCTTCCCAGGTCCGTACGAAACCCTTTGGATGAAACCCAGAAAGGACAACTCTTGAACAAAAAATTAGCATTTTTCAAGTTTCGTATAAAGCGAGTTCTCCCGTAACCTCTGAAGAACTGCACGTAGATGATCCATGTGATCTTGTTTGTCAGATGAGAACACAAGGATATCATCCAAATACACCACCATAAAGTGCTCAATAAAATCAGAAAATACATGGTTAATGAAATTCTGAAAAATGGCAGGCGCATTAGTGAGACCAAAGGGCATAACCAGATTCTGAAATAACCCTTCAGAAGTGAGAAATGTCGTTTTCCACTCATCCCCCTCCCGAATAAGGATTAGATCATATGCTCCCCTTAGGTCCAATTTGGAAAACCATTTAGCCCCCGATAATTGGTTGTACAGATCAGGGATGAGTGGGAGGGGATAGGTATTTCTCACTGTGATCCTATTTAATTCCTGAAAGTCGAGGCACGGGCGCAAACCACCATCTTTTTTCTTTACAAAAAAGAATCCAGCCGCCACAGGAAAGACAGAGGGACGGATGTGACTTTTACGTAGACTTTCAGAAATGTACTCCTTCATAGCGGTTGTCTCCGGACCAGAGAGTTTGTACAGGTTTGCCTTGGGCAATTTAGCACCCGGAACCAGATTAATAACACAGTCAAGGCGTGTGGTGGAAGACCTCGCCTCCTTTTCGGAAAAAAACATTCTTAAAATCCTTCAGGCACTCCGGAATAACCTCCAGACTCACGGATAACACAAGTACAGCAGTTAGACAACTTTTAACACAATTAGTACCACATTTAACAATGTCCCAAGATTCCCAGTCTGTTATATGATTATGTACTTGTAACCAGGGGAACCCCAACACCAGTTCCGCAGGCAGATTGTCCAGAACAAAATATGAAATACAGTACAGACCAAAAGTTTGGACACACCTTCTCATTCAATGATTTTTCTGTATTTTCATGACTATGAAAATTGTGGAATCACACTGAAGGCATCAAAACTATGAATTAACACATGTGGAATTATACATTACACTTTACAAAAAAGTGTGAAACAACTGAAAATATGTCTCATATTCTAGGTTCTTCAAAGTAGCCACCTTTTGCTTTGATTACTGCTTTGCACGCAGAAAAGGTGAACGGATGGACTCTACATGCCTGGTTCCCACCGTGAAGCATGGAGGAGGAGGTGTGATGCTGTGGAGGTGCTTTGCTGGTGACACTGTTGGGGATTTATTCAAAATTAAGGCATACTGAACCAGCATGGCTACCACAGCATCTTGCAGCGGCATGCTATTCCATCTGGTTTGCGTTTAGTTGGACCATCATTTATTTTTCAACAGGACAATGACCCCAAACACACCTCCAGGCTGTGTATGGGCTATTTGACCAAGAAGGAGAATGATGGGGTGCTACACCAGATGACCTGGCCTCCACAGTCACCAGACCTGAACCCAATCGAGATGGTTTGGGGTGAGCTGGACCGCTCACCGCTTCAATTTTGAATAAATCACCAACAGTGTCACCAGCAAAGCACCCTCACACCATCACACCACCTCCTCCATGCTTCACGGTGGGAACCAGGCATGCAGTGTCCTGCCGTTCACCTTTTCTGCGTGCAAAGCAGTAATCAAAGCAAAAGGTGGCTACTTTGAAGAACCTAGAATATAAGACATATTTTCAGTTGTTTCACACTTTTTTGTAAAGTGTAATGTATAATTCCACATG